>JAZGTH010000034.1:5162500-5875000 GCA_036877525.1 Chromobotia macracanthus | reverse complement strand
TGCGGATTTCAGGAGTGATCCTACCCCCTATTTCCACAAAGGTCACACAGTCCTGGTAGAACTCCTGGATGAGTCCCACCACGTGCGGGTCCACCTGCATCTCCCGCAACACCCACAGGAAGTGTTCATGAGAGACCGAGTTAAATGCTCGCGCAAAGTCAATGAATACTACTGCAAGCGGGCTGCGCTCTTCTTTGCAGTGTCGGAGTAGGCCCTGCAGCACCTCTAGGTTCTCCGAACACCCGGGGGTGGTCCGAAATCCCCTTTGCCTAGGGTGAAGAGGACACGCCTCCGTGAGCCTCTTCGTTAGGACCCTAGAGAAGAGCCTTAAAACCATTGACCCGATGGTTATCGGCCTCCAGTTACCGACTCCCATCACCGCCCCAGGGTCATGCGTCTTTGGAATTAGCACCGTACGACTTCGTTTGAAACATTTTGGGACGACCCCGGTGATCCACCACACGTTGAATATTATGTGTAATAATCTCACAGGTGGGATCCCTCTCAAGAATGTCCTGCTTCCTGAGCCTGTCAGGGCCCCCTGTGGATGCGTTCGATACCTGGTTAAGGCAGCCCCGTACCTCCTCCGTTGAGATTAGACCGACAAGATGCAGATTCGTTGCACGACCGTATGGAACAAAGGGACCCAATCCTCCGAAGACAGTAGTGGTCTCCCAACGCACCCCAAACTCACTGACCACCTCCTCCACCGAAAGAGGACAACTGGAGGCGCACCAACCATCCAGGATTTCCGCAGCTAGGTTTGTCGGGTCCCTTCTGAATTTTCTTTGACATTCATGGAACGCTAGACGCCTGCGTTCCTCAACAATCCGCCATCTAGGCCTGACCCGACCCGCGTCGGTGTTACACGGCCTATTCCTGGGTCGGTATGTGGTAGTTCCTCCCAACCGATGAAGGACAGAAATTGCCTGGCATTCGACCATTGCAGGGACTTGATCGTTGCCTTCCAACCAGGCGGAGAGAATTTGAATGTGTTCCTCCTCACCACCTTCCGCCCCACTCACCATTTGACTGACAGCCTCATGGAAGTATCCACGCAGACCACCATCTGGCAAGATAAGCTGCCCAGGAAGGACTGGTAAGGAAGGGCTACTATGACTGAGAACACCATCCTCTCCAGGACCCGGGCCGGATCCTTGGGGATCAGACGCTAGGTCTGATCCAAAAGCCGCATCATTATGCCTCAAGACCCTTGAGGTTCCTGCTTCAGCATCTCCCTGTGAATCCACAGGACCTCCCGAACCAGGAACGGACCCAGCCTGCATCCGTTTCCTGTTGCGGATTTCAGGGTGGACGTGCCTCTCATGTGTGCTCCTCGCCCTTATTGAGTGGAATCTTGCGCTGCACCCCTCACACGTAATGTGTCCCTCACGCCTTCTCCTTCTCCGGCCTCCGCACTTGGGTACATGGCACGCGATAGATCTCCAACTCTCCGATGATTTCCCACAGAGTGACAGACGTAATCGACATGCACCTTGCCGTGTCTGGTGGAGAAATGGTTCCTCACCCACATGAGTGCCCCAATAGGCACGCCACACAAAGGACATGTATAATTTTGGAGGGGAATAGTAACCTTCACCGTGCTTCCCATACATGCCTCGACCGCGGGATGGGAGACTATGGTGGAGTCATCCCTGGAGGTAGTAGGTCTCTCCCTACTGAGAGCCTCTTCAGCAGAATCTCTTGCATCGAGAGTCATATCAAGACCGTCATTCCTTTCCGATGGACCCAATCCGCCTGACAGCCCCTCCCGCAGACGGGTGAGCACCAGCGAAAAGTTTCGTATTCCCAGATCCATTGCAGAGTTCGAAAGATCTATTGGGCCACCACCGACATCGTAAGTCCTGGCCCCGGACTCACGTGGGGACCTTGCTATAATGGAAGAGGCCCGATCCCTGGCCTTCCCATAGCAGCTTTTTATCCTGGGCGCCCTGCCATCCAGTATGAGTTTCGAGAATTTAACCATCATGAAGTTTGTAAGAAAATCGGGCAATAAGAAAGTTACACCCAATCCAGAAGACTACTCATATGCTCGTCAACAGAAAAGCCGGCTAGAACAGACCGAGTCGGGAGTGGGTAATTGCGCGCCTGCTGCCTTCCTTGGATGTGGTAGCCGTTTCTCAGGCTCCCTCTCCGGAATCGAACCCTGATTCCCCGTCACCCGTGGTCACCATGGTAGGCGCCGATCGTACCATCGAAAGTTGATGGGCAGACATTCGAATGAGTCGTCGCCGCCGCGGGGGCGAGCGATCGGCTCGAGGTTATCTAGAGTCACCAAAGCGGCCGGGGGTGCCGGAGCCTCCCCCGGTTGGGTTTTGGATCTGATAAATGCACGCGTCCCCCTCGCGGGGTCGGCGCTCGTTTGCATGTATTAGCTCTGGAATTGCCACAGTTATCCAAGTAGGGGTGGAGCGATCAAAGGAACCATAACTGATTTAATGAGCCATTCGCAGTTTCACTGTACCGACCGTGTGCACTTAGACCTGCATGGCTTAATCTTTGAGACAAGCATATGTTACTGGCAGGATCAACCAGGTAGCCGGCGGAGGCCGCAGGGCGTGTGGCTTCCTACACGCGGGTCTCAGTCCCCGCCCCGGGAGGGGGGCGGCAGGACCGGCCGCTCATAGGCGCGCCTGCGGGCCGTACCCACGGCTACAGAGGGGGGGGGTCGGCCCCTGGGGGCCGGTGACCGGGAATGGTGCGTTTCTCGGGGGCCGGCGGGGACAGCGCCCGCCGACACCGCGTACCGTACCACTAGACGAAGACGGGCTGACTGGGTCTCCCACGGATGGGTTCGGGCAGGCTTACGCCCCCCTGGAGAGGGCCCGAGGGGCCCCATCTGAGGTCACCGGCCCCGTTCCTCTGCCCCTTTCCCGGACGGAGTTATCGGCGACTTCCGGTCGGGCTTCAACCGCCCGTTTCTCCCGACCCCTAGGTCCCAGGCGCCCAGGACTCGGGGTGCAGAGAGGGCCCGAGGGGCCCAATCCGAAGACGCCGGCCCCGTTCCTCTGACCCTTTCCCGGGCGGAGTTATTGGCGACTTTTTGCCCGGCTTCATCCGCCCGTATCTCCCGACCCCTAAGTCCCAGGCGCTCGGGACTCGGGTCGCAGAGAGGGCCCGAGGGGCCCTATCCGACGATGCCATCCCCATTCCCGTGGCTCCTTCCCGGGCGGAGAAACGAGCGATCGACCCCCCGGGTTCCCACGCCCGTTTCTCCCGACCCCCAAGTCCCAGGCCTTCGAGACTCGGGTCAGAGCGAGGTCCCAGCGGGCCCCGTCTGACTCCGCAGCCCCGGCCCCGTTGGGCCACCGGGGGCCGATAGGGAGCCGTCGACAGAATAGGGCCTCCCGTCCCCAGCTCCCTCCCCTTGAATCCCAGGTCCCCGAAACCTGAGCCGTCGGCCACCGGCCCAGAGTCCCGGCGATCCCCGCCTCCCTGGGCCCCAGGGAACTTCGGGGGGCGAGATAGCGAAAGGATGCACCGAAATTCGAACGGCCGTTTCTCCCGACTCCCAAGTCCCAGGCTGCCGAGACTGGGGTCGGTGAGGGGGACCGAAAGGGCCTATCGGAGGACGCCTCCCCCGTCCCCGTGGCTCCTTCCCGGGCAGAGACGTAAACCCCTGGGCCCGAGAAGCACTCCCACTTACGAGTCCCCAACCAGGGACCTCTCCCGAGCCCCCCTGACCACAACCGTCTCTCCCCAGACCCCCGATCACCACCCGGGCAGAGACGTAAACCCCTGGGCCCGGGAAGCACCCCCACTTAAGAGTCCCCAACCAGGGACCTCTCCCGAGCCCCCCTGACCACAACCGTCTCTCCCCAGACCCCCGATCACCACCCGGGCAGAGATGTAAACCCCTGGGCCCGGGAAGCACTCCCACTTACAAGTCCCCAACCAGGGACCTCTCCCGAGCCCCCCTGACCACAACCGTCTCTCCCCAGACCCCCGATCCCCACCTGGGCAGAGACGTAAGCCCCTGGGCCCGGGACACACTCCGACTTACGAGTCCCCTCCTAGGGACCTCTCCCAAGCCCCCTAGACCACAACCGTCTCTCCCCAGACCCCCCATCACCACCTGGGCAGAGACGTAAACCCCTGGGCCCGGGAAGCACTCCCACTTACGAGTCCCCACTTACCTGGCCCACCTCCTCCCCACAGATGCCCTCACCCCTTACCTGGGCAGAGACCTCCATGCCTGGGACCCCCCTGACCCACCTCACCCCTTACCTGGGCAGAGACCTCCACGCCTGGGACCCCCCTGACCCACCTCACCCCTTACCTGGGCAGAGACCTCCACGCCACCTCTCCCAAGGGAGGGGGTCAATGAAGACATACTTGGATGGCTACCACATGCCTCAAATACATGAGATCCTTGAGTCTCTGCATGGAGCTGCTATTCTCGATGTGAATTCTATTTCGTTGTTTACCTTTTGGCCTCCAAAACATCACAGCCACATTCCAACGATTGATGGAGGTTGTGCTGAAGGATACAAGAGGTACGAGTTGTTTGTATACATTGACAATATAGTAGTCTACTTCAAGTCAGAGGAAGAACATCATGTCCACCTAAGAGAAGTCTTCCAGTGTCTCCAGCACGTCTCACCCTAAGCCTCCAAAAGTGCAACCTGATGCAGAAATCTCTGAAGATTTTAAGACATGTAATCTCAAGTAATCAAAACCGACCCTGCTAAACGTGAAGCTGTTGCCAACTTTCCTGTCCCCAAGTCCCTAAAAGAAGTGTAATGTTTTTTAGGTCTAGCAGGATTGTATAACCGATTCATCCCTCGGTTTTCTGAGAAAGATGCCCCGTTGCATGCCTTGAAAAGGAAGAGAGCTACTTGGACGTGAACAGAGGAGCATCAGAGTTCTTTTGTCGAACATGTTGTCTCCTACACCTCACGTCTACTGCAAAGAGCTGAGAAATCATATTCAGCCTCAGAAAAGGAGTGTTGCGCAGTGATATGGGTGATCGAAAAATGGAGGCCTTATTTGGAAGTATGACCTTTCGAAGTGATAACTGATCATGCTGCTTTAACCTGGGTATTTAATCACCCAAAACCCTCTCTGCATCTGATCTGTTGGTCTATTTGCTTGCAAGAGTTTGATTTTATTGTGAAGTATTGGAAAGGACAATGCAACATTGTACCCAGTACCCTTTCACGCATTTTCCTTGTAACCTCACAGCTCACTGTGCTGTTTTGGGTAGAATATCAGAACTCATCAAACACTTTTTCATCATTTCCCATTGAATGGTATTCCATTAAATTACAAAAGCCCAACAGGAAGACACTGAGACTCAAGAGCTCATCTCGAAATCCGAAATATCAACTGATTCAGATCCCACACGTTCATTACCTGGTAAAGAATGGAATTTTATTTTATTTTATGCTACAAGGACAGACAGGGCCTAAACTTCAAACTAGTCATTCCTTCCTGTTTAAGACAAGGTTTCCTCATTTATTCTTGCAATAACCCTCTAAGTGGTCATTTTGGCAGACTATAGACTTTAAGACTCATAGATATTTCCTACTGGCCCATTATACGCTCAGACGTGTAGGAGCATTGTAAGGAGTGTCAGGTATGTCAACAGCATAAACCATCCATTTCAAAATTAGCCAGCAGTCTACACCAGGAGTGGAACCTGGACATATGCTGGGAGTTGACCTCATGGGACCATTTCCCAAGTCCAAAAGAATGAACATCTTTTGGTAATTCTGATTATTGTTTTAAATAGTTGGAATTGTTTCCATTGCATGTCACAAAAGCTCCACAGATTGCACGCATCCTGGTGGAAATCTTCACCAGATGGGGTACTCCAATGTATCTAGTGTCAAACAGAAGAACCCAGTTCACCTACCAACTAATTTGTCTTGTCTGCAAACAATGGAACGCCATTAAACAACTAGCCACTACAGCACACCCTCAAACCATCCTCACAAAACATATCAACTGTACCCTCAAAACCATGATTGCCTCATGTGTTCAAGGCCACCACTGCCATTGGGACAGATGGTTGGCAGAGTTCTGATTTGCTATCAACTCAGCATGGCAAGAGAGTACAGCATTCACTCCAGCAGAAGTGCTGGATGTGAATGCTGGGTCAAAAACTAAAAACATAGATTTTGAGGTCTGTAATTTACTAGTTCCCTGGGATCAAGTTGTGGTTGTATTAGATGGTCTGATAACAGCCAGCTTGTAAGTTTTGGGACATCCCAAAACCAATGGGACAGTTGTGGGCTACTGGTTAGGTAGTCAGGTTTGTAATAAGAAGGTTGCTGGTTATGTTACCTGCCATAACTGGAATCACTGAGGTGCCCTTGAGCAAGGCACCTAACCCACAGTCTATCCTCCAAAACTACTGTTATAATCATGAGACTTGTACAAAAGGCAAAAAGGGGAAGTGTTGCTGCACATTATAGGCAGCAACACTATAATATTTTTAATTGTAATGTAATCATTATTAACATGCCAGAGGAGAACTGGCCCTCCTAGTTGAGCCTGGTTTCTCCCAAGGTTTCTTTCCTCCATCTATACATCAGTACATAACATCATGAAGTTTTGGTTCCTTGCCATGTCACCCTGTTGGTTGCTTACTTGGAGACTGCTGACATTTAGCTTGGCTTATTATCAGTTATTATCAGTTAAGCCATATTAAGCCGTATATTTCAGAAACAATCGTAATCATAGTTTTACTATTATACATCTTAAAATGAACAATACAACTTGCAATAATACCATGTATTCTGTTTTATATATAAAAGATTAAGTTTGGCATAATCACTTAGAAATTATAAAATAGATATAATAAATATATAATAAATATAATAAAATTTTCTTTTTAGGGTCCTTAACTAAAAACTAGTACTACCAACAATTCAGATTCCACTTTCTGCATATAAAACTGCACAAAGCTTTGCGTGTGACTTGACTTGAGCTTGAAAATATTTAATGCATGTTTTATCTCATGATGTAAAACATGTTGCTAGAAACAGCTGTAATAGAGTTCCTGCAAAAGCCCCACTGCTGAAGAACAAGAGCTTTGACATTTCACTCTCAACACCAGCACAGCTGATCATGATCAGTACTTCTCACTGGTGAAGGAGATAAAGACCAATTAACTAATCAAAGACTTATTGGACAGCAGGTTTCTTTCATATAAACAGGACTAGATTGTAGCTTCAAAAACAGATGTTTTCATTCATGTTTTCTTAAAAGAACATGCTATTGAACCAGAGACAATAATCGTAGCAAATAAATAGCAAAATAAAATATGATTCATGTTGTTGTTAAAAACTTTATGGTGATGGCAAAGTAAAGCTTTCAAATTTGTGTTGCCACAGGGAAATGACACGCAGGACCAATAACTATAAATGGGGTTCTTTAGTTATTCAAACAATAATTAGGAATAAACCATTTCTTTTTAGGTATGTAAGAGAGAATCAAATAAACAAATATTCAGAGTTACAAGGACGTCTGGTCTATGTACGTTTTGATGGTTTATTTTGCAGTTTGAAATGAAATGAGCAGAAACGAGAACAGTCATTTTTTCATTTGCTCAAAAAAACACCTGAGATTTTGGCTCGATTTACATTTTTTTTATTCACGGGTAGAAAACCACTTTTTGACCACAAAATTTGTTTTCCACATGTAGGCGGTCATGACTTGCCCCTTTTTGCCGATTGCTCAACCAAATTGAGCCTGTGACGCCATCCTCAGTTCGTTCGACAAAATAGTCCTCAGCTGCTGTACAGGGCAGGTCCTAGATTGGGCTTTCTTCTGTGCAACATAATGTGTTTCGCAGAAATATTTCACAAATATTAATCAGCACCCAGGCTGTTAGCTGTGCGTAGTTAAATCTGTATGATCCCAGCAACCATGCCTGTGTGGGCCCACTTTGGGTAAGTGTGGATTTCTGTGGGACAGTGTGGGCAGGACATGCCCACACTAAACCCCACGCTGGCCCCATATGGGTTAGCCCACGCGGGGTGCACGTGGTCTTGCTCTTTTGGTCCCCCATGAGAAAATCCAAACCAAATCTACACATGCCTTGTGTTTTACCATTTCAAAAATAAATAGAATGGATTATGGCAGTCAGAAGAAATAAACCTTTTCATGTCCAGGTGTCATGTCCATAAATGTACTTTTTAGGTTATTTCTTTAAAATAAATGCTTAAAAAATGCTTTCCGGACTACATTTCCCATCATGCCTCATACCTTGGTTTGATTACTTCTAATTTGGTACACCTGAACCTCATTGTGCCCTTGTGCATATAAACCCCGCATTTTGTACTACTCATTGTGAAGTCTTGTTTTGCCCTGGCAACATTACTGGCCATTTTTTCTCTGTTTACTCTTTGGATTACCGGTGTCCTGTTTGGGTTGTTTATATCGTCTTTATTGTTTGCTGCCTGCTCCTTTATCTGGACTGCCTATTGGATTATTATCGATTGTTTGCTGCCTGCCTATGACCCATTGTCTGTTTAACGTTTACGCTATTGTCTTGCCTCTGATATACCTGTTCGCTGTTGTTTTACCCTGCCTGTTTGACCACGCTAATAAAATGCTGCAAGTGAATCCTCGTTTGATGCACCCTTTGTTACAGCTACTCTCCAACACATACACTGATAAAGAGCGAGTGGGAAACAGAAGATTCATAGGCAGGGCCAGATGAAATCTGCAAACTGTTTTGCGATTTGTGGGCTATTTCCTATTTTTTTTTTAAAGCAAGCTAGAAAGAAAGTGTGTCTTTCTCAAGCCAGCATAAATATTCACTTCTTAATGGTTTCTTAACTAAAAGTTTACAACAAATTAAATTAGAACTTGTTTGTTAAACAAAGGTGTCTTTTAGTATATCCACTAAAAAATGTGAAAATGCAAGATTAATTTAATAAATTTAAAAAAATTCCTGATTGTTGCTTTAGAACATATTTTCATTAATGAAAAACAGTATGGTAATTCATATAGTATGTAATGTCTGACTATTAGTTTTTACGCTTTGTTTTTGTGTCAGTTGTGTCAGCAGCAGCTAAATAATGTACCCCAACGGCTATTTTAAGAACCAACTCAGAGAGCATCTTTGGTTTTGGAAGTTTATTTTTTACTGAGTATCAGACACTTATTTGCAGGTAGATCAATCATAGCTACATCATGCAGCGGGTCATCAGTAATGTCTTAATGAACAACTTAAAGCATTAAGTTATCCAGAGAAGGCCCATTAAACATGATTTATATTTTGAAAAATAATTAGGAAATAAATTATTTGTCGTACTATGTGCCTAGTAGCCATGTTATCAAAACTGTATTTGTTACATGTAACCACATTACATTATTATATTTCTCTTTCTCCAGACTGACTTGTTTGCTTGTTCATATTTGTGAAAGAAAATTATACAATATTATACAATATTACTATCCATATTTTAAAAGCAATACAAAAGACAAACTTAGTGGCATATAACAGAAAAATTCTAATTGAAAACCAGTTCTAAATTCTAATTCTAACCAAATTCTGTAGAATCCTTTTATACAGGAGGTTCCCACTCCACCTCCTCCATGCCACCAGAGGGAACCGTCACCTGAATATTAGTTTCCGTTTTGGACTACATTTCCCATCAGCCCTCATTCCTTGGATTGATTACTTCCTGCACACGTTCCCCCTTATCCCGTGTATATAAACCCTTGGCTTCCTCATGCTCATTGCAAAGTCTTGTTTTGCCCCGGCAACATTACTGAGCGTTATTTATACATTTCTTGAATTACTGGTTTTTGGATTGTTCGCTGCCTGCTCCGATCCCTGGACTGTTGCCTAGCTTTGTTGATTGTTTGCCGCCTGCCTCGACCCTTGCCTGCTTCACGTTTATGATCTTTATCTGACCATTGTCCGTTTATACTACGAAATAAAAGCTACAAATGGATCCTCGTGAGTCCGCCCCCTCGTTACACCTTTCTTAACTGTATAGAAGGCTTGACAGTTTCAGTAAAGAACTCATGTAGGCCAAAGACTATTGCAGAACAACATTTCCAAAGTGCATTAACTTATCTTAATTAAAAAAGCAGACGCATACAGAAACATCAACCCTTGACAAACAACAGGTAATTGTGTGTCAGCCACCAGCTTAATTTTTTTTTTTTTTTTACAGAAGCAAGGCCAACATGAGGAAGCCTGCTATTGCAACTGTGCTGGAAGGGCTCTGGCCAGAAGTTGGCTTTTGGGCAAATGCTTGTCTGCAAAGCAGTTACAGGTATAGTATGTAATGTTTATATAGGATAAGTCCTTAAAGCAAGAATTTATAAAGAAAAGGGAAAGGAAAACTCAGTATTCAATAGTATATATATAAATTAACAATGTTACCTGTACCCATATGTCCTCATTTGTTCGTCATCAAAGCGTTGTCATCTGCGTTTTGACAGCTCCGGGGCTTTTGTTACAACTACAGATTGTACTGTATATTGTTTAAAAATAAAATGCATCTCGTACTATTTTTGTCTAATCGTCCCATAAAACTCTTATATCAGTGGCCCATTTTTTTCTGCTTAATTCATTGATGGTGCTGGGGTCTTTGCAGGGGTTTAATGTATCTGTCAATTTTTTCCCAGACAGACCAGCCCATGAGACATTTAATCAGCAGCCCATTGGTTCTTTTCTTAATTGACATTAAGCCCAATCACAAACAACAACTCTTTTGGGCTCTGTGCAAGTGGCACTGGGGTTGTGTTGTGGCGGTGGTACTGGCAGCACCAGCACGTACAGTGAGGAGGATAAGGAGAGGAAGAAAAATTAGGGTAGTAGAGTGTAGTTCCTGCGGTAAACAGAACAGCTTTCAAGAACTGCTTTCAAAACCGCTAGGCGCTGAGAGAGAGAGGAAGAGAGAGTAGGGACTCAATGTGCTCTCAATGATTATTCCATGATCACTGTTTTCCATACTATAGCATCTGATCAACAATTTATCATGTCTCTTCTCTTCCTCCTTCAGACACACATGTCAACTCCCACTCTTTCTGACATATTATATGGCTTTTGTGGAATGAGCGATGTAGTGGACTGGTCTGGGCCAAAATGCCAGGGCCAATTTTTTGTCCCAGTCCAGCTCTGCATGGCAGGGTAAAAAAATTATTTCAAAATAATCAACCAAAATCATATAATACACATGGAACAATCCTTAATCATAAACTAATTTCAAGTTCCAAAAATGCAGGATGTCTTAACAGTACTTGAACATTTGTAATTCAGTTGTTTTCTTTCTGACTTGGATGCTGTGACAAAAAGCTGCCGAGTTACAGCATGTGAGGTGGAGACCTGCATTAAAATATGGCTCCACAATGCAAAGGACAGGGATGGGGGACAGCAAGAAAGGGCTAGATGGGCAAAAAGGGTCCCCACTGCCTCTGATGCGACAGTTTTACTTTAAAAAAACTAGTGTTCTGTTTTTTTTGTTTGTGTTTATTGCTTTCTGTATATGCAGAACATTTCCCCACAGTATGTCCATACTTTGCCCACAGTAGGCCCACACTTTAAGTTTTGCCCACACCCAGTTTTAATTTACTTTTACATGCGTTTTAAGTGTTCTGTGGTTTTGTTAGTTTTGTGTTTATTGCTGTTTTAAATGGCTTTTTTATTGTTTTTTTTATTGTTAAAAATAAATCTCAATATATTCAATTATTGTTATTTGCTGTGAATTAATCATTTAAAGCCTGACACATTATTACAGCTTTCTGTATATGCAGAACATTTTCCCACACTTTGCCCACAGTGTGCCCATAGTATGCCCACACTTTGGGCTATGTGCCCCGCATTTCACAACGGTACTGGGGCCCACGGGGGCTGCCTGCATGTGCCCCACACGGGCCGCAAAGGGGCATGTTTGCTGGGGTATTTCTTATTTTGTCGAAGTTTCATAGTCTTAGAGTCACTCGGGAAACCCCTTTGAATGCCGTATTTTGTAACACTTTTATTGAGACCCGATCGAATGGAGAAACGGGGAGCTCGGGAACGCTGCCCACTGTCAAATGCTTTTTCAAGTCAAAGGATTGCCCAGTGAGTTAAATTTCTTTTTTTACCATGTGCATGTACAATTCACCATAAAATATACAAGCATTTTAATTTCTATGTGCAGACTACTTTGTAGCAAACTGCAGTACTAATGCCAACTCTGAAATGTTAATAATAATAAAAATGGTGATAATGAATTACTTAATAAGAATTAGCGCCAGGTGACGGTGCTTGTACTTACAAGAGGAGCAGAAAACAAACAGAAGTCATCTGGAGTTGTCTCCCTCCACTAAATAATGCCTAACCTCAGTGTGCCATCAGATTTTGGCAAACATGTTTTTGTTTTAAACTGTAGTCGTAATTGATCAGGTGTTATAATTGCAGCTAATCAGTGGAAAACAGAGAATTCTGATCATTGGCATTTCATCCCTAAAGAAACCTTTGCATTTACACGCATCTTGATGGTCATTGCCAATATTGACCTCGATAGTAGGCCTTGGGGACATCAACACCTGCATACAGTGCTTCATTACCACTCCCCATGCGGTTGAGTGACCAAAACGGGAAAGAAAAATTCCTCTACCCTTCCCTTGGTGGAGGAAAGCAAAAGATGTGTCTGACAGGTCCTGGTGGCATAGAGCAGACGGAAGCCTCGCAGAAAGCAAAGCAAAATCATCACTGAATGCAAAAGGATGAATGGATAGGCTACAGATGAAAAGCAGGCCTGGGAGACATGGATTATTATTAAGTAATGAAAGCAAGCCAAAAGCTTACAGCACCTGGTATTCCCAGGCAGTCTCCCATCCAAGTACTAACCAGGCCCGACCCTGCTTATCTTCCGCCATCGGGCACGCTTTGGTTTTTTTTTATTTAATAAAATCATTGTGTATATTTTCATTAGAAAGCATCTGGTTAAAAATTACACAATACATTCATTCATATTTGTCCCACTGCCATGTAACACCATTCATATTACATTCCAACATCATATTTCCTTCTTCAAACATCATAATAAAATCCTCCTCTCTATCATTCATTACAAAAATTCTCATAACGTAAATGTCACTTCCATTTTGTTTTTGCATAAAATCAAAAAATCCATACATCAACTTGTCTTTTTTATATTTAGCTATATTTTGTCTGTTCCATGTTACATTCTTTGCATTTGTTATAAATAAATTAAAAACAGTCATATTATAATCTTTACTTGTTAAACCAAATAAAAACATAAAAAAACAAAAACCTCTTTGAGCATTGATTTAACAATGTTTTTGATCTTTCCTTTTAAAACACTCAATTCTTCACAGTAAAAACACAAATGTAAAAGTTCTTCTGCTCCATTCATACAGACTTTACACATTTCATCCCTTTTAAGTCTAATTTCTATTAAAATACTATTATGTCGTAATAATTAAAATCCTCTAAAATTAGGTCCATACATTTCATTCCTACATTTTTCCATATTCCTCCATTTACCATATCTCCCTTTCATTTAAATCATCATACATTTCTTTCCAGCAATTGTTTGCCCCAGGTTTTTTTGCCCCAAGTCTTTTTTTCTAAAGCTCAAATAAAAATCTTTCACTTTATATTTGATGATAACCTTGTTTTCTCCAGTTTTCTTTATAAAATACAATTCGGGCATGTCTCCATTCTCTCCCTTTTCATTTTTTTCATTTCTTTCTACCCATTCTTTTAGTATAGCAAAAACAAAACAATGGTTGTTCTAACAATTGTATTCTTAGGTAAAAATCAAAATATTGTCTAAAAAGTTCCCCCATGCTTCTAACACCTCTTCATAAAATTTTGGTAAACCTGTCCACATTTGTTTTTTTTTGTTTTTTTCATCCATAATACATTACATCCCTTGTTTACATGACCATATTTCTTTAAAAAATAATCCATTACATTTTTCCACACTGCTTTTCTCTTAACGTCCACAAATTTCCAATTTCACCCTCAATTTCTTTATCCTTAAAAATGAATCTATTAGCCCAAGTCCTCCAACTTCTTGTCCTCCAATCAATGTGTCATGATATCTTTGCTCTTCCCTTCCCCCATACAAAATCTAAAACTCCTTTTTTTAATCTTTTATAATAACCCTGAGGCAATGGGGTTACACTCAGCACATACCACATTTTAGAAAGCCATTAAAGCATTTAGAAAGCCATTAAAGCATTAAAGCAAACCTTCCCATTTCATGTTAAATTTCTCAGTTTCGAAAATCTCAGTCTATTTTCAATTCGTTTTAAAACTCCCTCCCAATTAAAAAAATCAGCCTTATTCAAATCCAATCCGACCCAAATTCCTAAAATGTTTATTTTCTCATACTCTTCTTTAAAATGTACATTCTAGGATGGTTTCTCCCATTCAAGGTTCAAGGTTGTGCCATCTGCATACTGGTAATTTGGCTCATGTTCAGTGCTTTCTTCTATTTTTATTCCTTTTATCTCAGTGTCTGCCTTTATTGCTAGTCCTAGGGGTTCCACTACTAATGAATAAAGTAATGCAGATATGTAAGGGGGCTGAGGCAGAAGCTGAAGCAGGATCCAGTTGCGGATGTTTATTGGGGTTATCCATATTCAAAGTCGAAAGTACAGGCAAAGGGTCGTAATACACATAGACAGTCCAACCATGCAACACAACAAAAGGGAGAGACGTAAATCAGAGGTCGTAAATCCAGGCAGAGAATCAATATCTAAACAAACAGTCCGATCCAGGTGTCAAACAAAGGGGCTAGGCAAAAATCAGAAAACGAGAACCAAACAATAGGTAACACAGGAAAGCAGGCAGTAAAAGAGAATGCTTAGTAGTCAGGTGTTAAGCTGGCAATACTTATCAACGTGGCCATGTGGCAGCAAGGTTTATATAGCTGCCAAACAGGAAGTTCATAGTTCAAAGTTCAGAGTTCAGCAGAGGGAGCATGAGCAGTCAGTATTCCGGTGAGGGCTCCTGCTGGCGTGATGTTACAGAACCCCCCTCTAGGAGCACCTCCAGGTGCTCTCACGTGGGCGTCCCCGTGGACGTGGTGCTGGACGGTCAGGTCTGGCTCGATGAAACTCCTCCGTGAGCGAGGGATCCAGAATGTCCCCTGCCGCTACCCACGATCTCTCCTCTGGGCCGTATCCCTCCCAATCCACCAGGTATTGTAACTGACCCCCTCTTCGCCGTGAGTCAAGCAGGACGTTCACCTTGTAGGCCGGCGTTCCGCCAATGTCCAGCGGTGGCGGTGGCTCCTGCAATATGGCCTCGGGGTCAGCGTCCCGGTGGAAAGGTTTGAGGAGTGACACATGGAAAGAAGGAGAGATGCGGTAGTCAGCAGGAAGCTCTAATTGGTAAGTGACCTCATTAATCTGTCTTATGATTTTAAATGGGCCAACATACCTGGGAGAGAGCTTCCTGCTCGGCAGACGTAGCTTGAGATCCCTCGTGGAGAGCCAGACCCTTTGTCCAGGTTGGTATGGAGGGTGTGGGCGACGGTGACGGTTAGCGTTAATCTCCTGCCTCCTCACAGCGCGTTGAAGCCGTACATGGGCACTGTCCCACACCCTCTCACTGTTACGAATCCAGTCGTTAACAGCAGGCACAGACGATGGTTCTCCTGACCACGGGAACAGGGGAGGCTGGTAACCCAGCACACATTGAAATGGCGTGAGTCCTGTAGAGGAGTGCGTGAGTGAGTTCTGGGCATACTCGGTCCAAGGGAGAAATTCAGCCCAGCGATGTTGTTCGCGGCTGCAGTAAGTCCGCAGGTACCTGCCGATCTCTTGGTTCAGCCTCTCCACCTGACCGTTTGACTGCGGATGATAGCCAGAGGTTAAACTCACATTGATATCTAAAAGGTTACAAAAGGATTTCCAAACCTGAGAGGTGAACTGAGTTCCTCGATCTGATACAATGTCTTCAGGTAGACCATAGTTTCGAAAGACATGGTGGAACATGGCTTGAGCAGTCTCCATGGCAGTAGGTAATCCTTTTAATGGAACCAGACGACAGGCTTTGGAGAAGCGGTCGACGATGACCAGAATTGTGGTGTAACCATCAGACAGGGGTAAGTCAGTGATGAAGTCGATGGAGAGGTGAGACCAAGGTCGTTGGGGAATCGGGAGAGGCTGTAGAAGTCCCGTCGGCAGGTCCCTGGGAGTCTTGGACTGGGCACAGATGGAGCAAGACTTGACATAATTGGCCACATCTTTGGTCATTGAAGGCCACCAGAAGGAATTCTGCACAAGTTTAAGGGTTCGTGAAATGCCGGGATGTCCCGTGCTGAGTGATGTGTGGACCCACTGGATGACCCGGTGACGTAGTGTCTGGGGAACATATTGTTTGGAGGGGGGGCAGTTCGGTGGTGATGGTTCTGTGAGGACGGCCTGGTGAATTTCCTCCATTATGTCCCAGTTGACCGGAGCAACAAACAAGGCTGGACTTAGGATAGGTTCAGGATTGTAGTTCTGTCGTGGGGGATCATGGCGCCTGGATAGTGCATCTGCCTTGCTATTCTTGGAGCCTGGACGATAAGTAACTGTAAAATGGAATCGTGAAAAGAACAGAGACCATCTTGCCTGGCGTGAATTCAGACGTCGAGCAGACTTGACATACTCAAGGTTCTTATGGTCCGTGATAACTTGAAAAGGATGAGCTGCCCCCTCGAGCCAATGTCTCCACTCTTCCATGGCAGCCTTCATTGACAGAAGCTCTTTGTTTCCCACATCATAATTAAACTCAGCGGGGTTAGCTTCCGAGAGAAGAAGGCACACGGGAAAAGCTTGGGAGGCTGTCCGTGACGTTGAGAGAGCACGGCTCCAATCCCGCAGTCAGAAGCATCGACCTCCACAATGAAGGGGAGTTCTGGATCTGGATGTTTAAGGATGGGGGCCGTCGTGAAGCTGGTCTTGAGCTTTTGGAAGGCTGCATTGGCGGAAGCGTTCCATGACAACTTTCTGGGTTTTCCCTTGAGTAATGAGGTGAGAGGTGCAGCAATAGAACTGTTGTTTCTAATGAAGCGTCGATAGAAGTTAGCAAAGCCCAGGAACCTCTGCAATTCTTTCAACGTGGAGGGCTGCGGCCACTCAGTGACGGCGGTTACCTTAGAAGCATCCATTTCAACGCCCTGGTGGCTGATGTTGTACCCCAGGAATGTTGTCTGCTTCACATGAAACTCACATTTTTCAGTCTTGACATAGAGTTGGTGATTGAGAAGCTTGGAAAGAACACTCTTGACATGAGTGACATGATCCTCTTCATTCAGGGAATAGATTAGGATGTCGTCAAGATATGCGATGACATACTTGTGGAGGACATCTTTGAAGACTTCATTTATGAAGGATTGGAAGACGGCTGGGGCATTGACAAGGCCAAAGGGCATAACCAGGTATTCGTAGTGCCCTCTGGTGGTGAGAAAAGCTGTCTTCCACTCATCTCCGTCCCTGATGCGTATCAGGTTATAAGCGTTTCTCAAGTCGAGTTTAGTAAAAATTTTGGCCTTCCTGAGTTGTTCTAGGGCAGAAGGGACTAGAGGCAGTGGATACCTGAATTTAACAGTGACATTATTGAGGCCTCTGTAGTCGATGCACGGACGCAGACCCCCATCCTTCTTCTCCACGAAGAAGAAGCCGGCTGCAGCGGGAGAAGTAGAAGGACAGATAAAGCCAGCTTCCAGAGCCTCCTTGATGTAGTCCTCCATAGCCTGTGCTTCTTGGCGTGACAGCGGGTAGACTTTGCTTTTGGGAGGACACATGTTGGGAAGAAGGTCTATAGCACAGTCCCAGTGCCGATGTGGTGGTAACTGTGTGGCTTTAACCTTGCTGAAGACCTCCAAAAGCTCGTTATAAACCTTGGGGATCTTTGGTTGGGTCAGGCTCGGAGGGCTCCCCATGCTTGTGGACAGACATGGACTGGACTGCTTAAGGGTTAGACAGTGACTAAAACAGAATGGAGACCAGTGGGTCAGCTCACCCGTGCGCCAGGAGATGTGAGGATCGTGGCAACTTAGCCATGGC
Organism: Chromobotia macracanthus; assembly: GCA_036877525.1. NCBI lineage: Eukaryota > Metazoa > Chordata > Actinopteri > Cypriniformes > Botiidae > Chromobotia > Chromobotia macracanthus. Next base: position 5,856,991 of record JAZGTH010000034.1, on the reverse strand, counting down.
ATTCCTAAAATTATTTCATATTTGGGTGAGTCGATCAGATATAGAGAGATGTTCTCTTCATGAAAAACCCCAATTTGCATTTTCAGTGATCGGGTCTGTTCCAGAACTCCTCCTTTGATGGGTTGGTTATTGACAGCCGTAATACTGATAGGTGGAAAGCATGGAATGGTGGGTAGTTGATGTTTCCGGGCGATGTCCGAGTTGATGAGGTTGAGAGCGGCGCCGGAATCTACTAATGCTGTCAACATAAAAGAACCACTTTCGGTAGAAATCTGTACAGGTAATGTGAAGACTTTAACTGGATTTTGTGAAAAGGTGTCCACATTCACCCGGTCTTGTGCTGTGAGGGACCTCCGGGTCTTTTGAGGACACTGTGACTTATGATGACCTGGTTCACCACAATAAAAGCAGAGGTTGTTGATGAACCTTCGTCTACGCTCGTCCTCAGACAGCCTGGTAGAACCTACTTGCATGGGCTTGGTAACACTCAGGATTCCGAAGTGCAGGTCGTGACATAAGGTGGGATGCATGCGCTTGCTTGGGTTTAGGTGAGTTCCTGAGCAAATTATCAATCTTAACAGTCATGTTAACAAAGTCATTGAAAGAAGATTCCTCACCTCGACATGCCATCTCCAACTGCAATTGGGGACATAGGCTTTCCCGAAACACCCCTTTAAGTGCAGCATCATTCCATCCACTCTGAGCTGCAAGAGTCCTGAATTCGACTGCGTGCTCTGCTGCACTATGTGAGCCTTGAGAAAGGTGTAAAAGACGAGACGAAACATCCCGACCCCCAGCAGGATATTCAAATACTTCTCGGAGTTGTTGCAAAAAATACTCAGGTGAAGATCTAAACTGTTCGTCCGTCTCCCAAACCGCAGCAGCCCAATCAATAGCCTTGCCAGATAATAGTGACATGATAAAAGAGCATTGATCAGAACTAGCATGAGACTGATCCCCCAACGATTCCAAATAAGTGCGTACTTGTCGAATGAACCCTTTACACCGTTCTGCAGAACCATCAAACTTATCGGGAAGAGCAAGTCTTACCGTGCTCGACGTGGTGGAAGGAGGAGAGCAAAGTCGCTGGAGCAGTAGTTCATTCGATGCCTGTACGTTAGCTAGCTGTTCGTGGTAGCTGCGTAATAGTTCTCCCTGGTAGACAAATGCAGCTTGCAGCTGTGAAACATCCGCTGGATTGAGGGTAGGCGAAGTATTCTGTAAGGGGGCTGAGGCAGAAGCTGAAGCAGGATCCAGTTGCGGATGTTTATTGGGGTTATCCATATTCAAAGTCGAAAGTACAGGCAAAGGGTCGTAATACACATAGACAGTCCAACCATGCAACACAACAAAAGGGAGAGACGTAAATCAGAGGTCGTAAATCCAGGCAGAGAATCAATATCTAAACAAACAGTCCGATCCAGGTGTCAAACAAAGGGGCTAGGCAAAAATCAGAAAACGAGAACCAAACAATAGGTAACACAGGAAAGCAGGCAGTAAAAGAGAATGCTTAGTAGTCAGGTGTTAAGCTGGCAATACTTCGCAACGTGGCCATGTGGCAGCAAGGTTTATATAGCTGCCAAACAGGAAGTTCATAGTTCAAAGTTCAGAGTTCAGCAGAGGGAGCATGAGCAGTCAGTATTCCGGTGAGGGCTCCCTCTGCTGGCGTGATGTTACAAGATAATGGACATTGGTGTGTTATGGACCTTGTTGGTTGAAAACATTCTGTTAAAAACCCATTGCATTTAATACATGTTAACATATAAAAGATTTGAATCCATTTTCCAAAATCTTCCCCAAAGCTTTTAGTAGTAAGTACATTTTATTTTTAGCTTGTTCTAGCTAATCGTACTGTTACCGAATACTATGTATACATTTTATTCTAGGATGTGGGCTTATAGTTTTAGCAGAAAGGCTAATATATATATATATATATATATATATATATATATATATATATATATATACAATTTGGCTTTTTAGAGACTATTAGTGAATTGAAAGAGCTTTTCCCAACTGATAATATTTTAGTGGGTAACACCACTTTGACACTCAAGTTTTGTCCGGTGTCATTGATGTTAACTGCTCAATGCCCTGACTCCTCTTCATTTACCTGTTGGATTATTTACCTGTTGGATTGTTTGTCTTTTTGGTTTCTCGATCATCTGCTACACTGAGTTTCTACGAATGCATTAAGACTGTGTTTACACTCTGCTTTTGTTCTTAAGTTATTGTTCATTCATGTGTGGTTTCATTCTCATATATTGTTCCTGATTCTATATTCATATTATATAACTATATTCTGTCTGAACTTGCCTCCATTAATAAAGATGATATTTACTACCTTGGTCTTCCTTCCCCTCTGTAGTTTGACAAGCAAGCTGATAAAGGACTTTAATAATTGTTGTCAAAAGGATCTGTTATTAGATACTAATAAGGAAGAAATGATTAGATTACAATCTAAATTAGATATATACCTATATATATATATATACCTGAATATATATATCCTTCAGGGCATATACAATACAGAGCAAAACTGTTTGAAGATGGTGGGAAAAATTATTCTTATTTCAGTAGATTATAGAAAACGAGACAGGGAAGAAATGCAATTACTACTTTAAATATACTAAAACTGTAACTGATCCAAAATAAATGGATAATAAGGTATTTAAGTTTCGTCATCTTTTTCTAAAGCAAACTCTGAGAATTTCTTCAAAAAGGTAGATCCTTTTATTCCTAAAATTGATCCAGATTTTAAAAGGACATTTCAGAATTGAGAAAATTGATACAGCTATAAAGAAAATGTCTTTTCTGATGAGGGAAATCACCAGATCAAGATGGACTTACAACTTTTATCAGTTTTTCTGGACTAATAAGACAAATGCTCTTTGAAGCACTCAAGGAATGCTTAGAAAATAATACACTACTAACAACAATGAAACAAGCTGTAATTATGTTACAGCTTGTTCTTTGTTATAAATAAGTTATATAAAATATTTATAGATAGTTTAAGGCCAATTCCATTACTTTGTTGACTGTGAAGTATATATTTACTAATGCTTTGGCTAGTAGATTTAAAAGTTGTATCAGTGAAATTATTAGTGATACACAGTGAATTTGTTATATTATTCACATTTGCTAGACAATAAGGTATAATATGGACTTCTGGACTTCTTAAAGTTTTTGATAAACTTGATAAACTTGATAAACTCGTTTATTTTACAGTCTCTGCAATATTTTGGCTTTGGGATATATTTTATTAATATAATTTCTGTTACGATGGAGGCTCCCGCACCATCAGAGGGAGCCGTCTCCTGAGTATTAACAATAGTCAAACTTCATTTCCCATAATGCCCCATACCTGGGTTTGATTACTTCCTGTTTGCTCACCTGAACTCCATTAGCTTTTTTAACCCCAGACTTTTCTCAGCTCAGTGCGAAGTCTTGTTTTGCCCCGGTGACATTACTGAGTGTTTATTATACCTTCTGTGGATTACCTGTTACCGTTTGGATTGTTTATCTGGTTTCTATGATTGTTTGCTGCTTGCCCGCTTACTGGATTGTACCCATTTTCTGATTGTTTGATGCCTGCCCCGATTGTTGGACTGTTTCCCGTTTATAATTGTTTGCTGCCTGCCTCGACCCACGCCTGTACCACGTTTAGTGTACTCCCAAAGTGGATCTTAGGAGGAAGCGGATGCGGAGTGCTTGCGGCTTGATGATTGGTATCTGGGGTTGGAGCATGGTGCTAAGCCTTGCCCTGCCCCAGTGCCTTTCTTCCCTGAGGTACATGATGAGCTCACAAAGTCATGGAGCCAACTTATACAGTGCGCACCCGCTTTTCTGGTTTGTCCACTCTCACTACCCTTGACGACGGAGGGCTACGTCGAGATTCCCCAGGTGGAACATGCAATTGTGGTGCATCTGTGCCCGCAGAACGCTGTCACATGGAGGAACCGACCTAGGCTCCCCTCCTGTGCCTGTAAGTTCTCCTCATCCCTGATGGCGAGGGTTTACATAGTCGTGGGACAGGCTGCTTCCACTCTCCACACAATGGCGATCATAAGGCCAAGGCTCTGAAGGACCTGCACAAGGGTAGGTCTGACCCGGCCATAATGCAAGAGCTGCGCATGGTGACCGACCTCGCTCTCCAAGCAGCTAAGGTCATTGCATGTGCCTCATCTTTCCTTAAGAGGGAACGAGACATTGTGTCCCTCATTGTGGGGTTGTGACTATCTGCAACTCCTCAGCACAAGATCTGAGTGACTGTTGCATTCCAGCCCGGAGTGCGGAGACTGGCACACAAATTCCACTTGCCAATATCCTTTGGCTTTTTTTTTAAAACACAAAGTCTCATTTCCTTTATCAGGGAATAAGGATTACATACAGAACTGAGACGTTTTTATTTTCAATGTGTTTTTCTTCTTTTAAATTTTTTCTTCAGTTTGCATTCATTTTTATTGGCACAGAATGAAACCATATGGAGGACGCAAGATAATTTTATAATTATAATATGACCATGTGGTGAACCAATAAACATGCTCGTATTTAATTAACTCACAATCGATTTGTGCTGTTGGCCATATAAGATCACAGAGAAAATAAAAACAGACATATAATCATTTTTCAGTGCACCAAAGTGCCAGGTACAAAATGTCCCCATATTAAGACAATATGACCTTAAGTCAAAAATTAATGGCATGATAGGATAATGGCAAAAGCCTCCATGCCACACTAACAATTGTAGGCTTTTCTTTGTGTACACATACTCTTATAAGCATTTTGGCTGTATTATTTGTGACCCCTTCAAAAATTGCTCAAGAAATGTTCTTTATTGTCCACCCCAACTGTTGAAACAATGAAATTTATACACATGACTATGCAGTGCGCTATGCTTGTCCACGTGTTCTCTGCGTACCACGTAACATGGTTCAGCAGTTGTGATGTTTTGTTCAGGGACCCTAGTGTCACGTCATTGACAATGTCAAGTGAGTGACAGAAAGGTACCATCTCAGTTATAACTGTAACCTTTATTCCCTGATGGAGGGAACAAGACTTCCTCAACACTGTCCGCTGCATGGCAAGGCCGCTCTCAGCTCCTCAGCCCAAAGCTGAACGAATGCTGCATGCCATCTCCCTTTGTACCCGTATATATGGGGTGGAGACTGACAGGCAAATTTCATTTGCCAATTTTCATTGGCTGTTTTTATTTAAGTTCCATAACATTCCATAACGTCTTGTTCTCTCTATCAGGGACCAGAGGTTACAGTCGTAACCAAGACATTCTTCTATGATAATCAATTCAAACCAAATTAATTAAAATATGTTCTGTAATGATTTTAATAAATTGATGGTATAACCTGTCTGGCAAAATTAATTGTTAATTTTGACGTATTCTGAGTATGTCAGAAATTGTTATTACAAGTACCGTATACCTCATGTTACCGCAAATATGTGTCCGGGTTATAATGAAATGGCAAATAGAGAACTTAAATAGAGATGCTAACGAGGGGCAAACAGGTGAATACAATGAACTAATAACAGTACGTTGACCAAATAAGGAAAAACAGGAACTGAACCCAAAACAAACTAGGAAACGCATCACAACACAAGTCCGTAACCGTGACAATAACAGAGTATGAGAATTCCAGAATAATCAAGGAACTATTCAAGGATATTTATTATTTAAAATTGTAGTCAGATTATAATTACATACAGGGTTCAAGGAAATAGACCAAATTCTAATAAATTTGGCAACAGTTTTAATAAACCAACATTACAGAAGCACTGTGGAACGGCAGAATACAAGATCCCTTCATCCACACCAAAGGATTCCATCATTGGGACAATGGGTGGTCATTACTTTATAATGCATCTGTACAAAAGGTGCAACTTTTGGGTTTGTACTTCTTGTTGAATCTTCTAATGTTTTCAGCTATTTAGAAACCTGTCACTGTGACACACTGACTGTCACTGTGAACCTGTGTAATATGACTATCTTTATAAGAAAGCTGTTTTCTTTCCCCTTTTCTGAAAAATACAGAAAAATAATTGTCCATGAACTTCTTTATCAATGTATATGTAACTGGTTACCATGTTTTTAAAAACATCTTTTTTGCATTTAAAAACAACATTTTTGCTAGCTAGTTCATTTTAAATAGTCCTAAATACATTGTTACAAATATTTTTTTGTACAAATCATGTGCATGTAATCACAATTATTATACGGTCTTATTATAATGTCATAAAAGCTGCATGCAAAATAATTGTTTAGCAACTAGAAAATGATGTTGGAAATTGATTAATCAGATGATAAGGTTTATTTAATTATAGCATATTATACGTAGGATATTTCAACTATTGAGGATTATAACCAAATCATGCACAAAGGAACCAAGTGACTATGTACTGCGCTACACATTAGTACAAGTTTACATTACAAAATACACTGCACTGTAGGACATGAATGCTCAACATAAAGCTGCATGTTAAAACATCACTGTCCATAACATAACTCTTATATAATGCTGAAAATTCAAAATTCCACTATTAACAGAAAATGTTTCTGATTAAATTTGTCATTTCAAATCCCAAACATGCATGCACTTTACCATACTTACTGTTACTATTATTTATTATGTAGTTATTCCAAACATAAAGGCCATAGTTAAATGATTCTGATATCTCAAATCAGAACAAGCTGTCATCTTCTGCAGCCCCCTGCCAGGGCGACAGCCGGAGAAAATGTGGGCCTACATCACAAATACGACTCACACAAAGGTCAAACATGGCAGACTCTAGTGAGCTCAGTGAGCCTGTTACAGACCCAATGCCCTCAAAGGCATATGTGTGCAAGGAGTCAAAGGGTGGCACATATGGATCTTCATCTGCCTCAGCCAGCCGGTCGAAAATAAACTGTCGGAAGACCTCGTCCTCTGGTCCGATGAGATGAGAATGGCGTAGAGACATGCGGATGCTGGCGGCAACTTCCTCCCTGCGGAGTCTGTGCTCTTGCCGGCGTGGATGTGGCCTCAGCGGAACAGTTTGGAAGGACTCTGTCTCTGAGACTGCACAACTCGAGAGCTTCTCTGAGAACTCTTCTGTCTCCAGCTTCTGCATGTCTAGTTTCTTCTTATGTAATATATTGTATTTTCGCATAGCTAACATTATTGTGGACAGCACTGGAGAACAAGTCAGAGAGAGAGAAAACTGTTTTATTTTGCATCTACAATCAGCATAGCAAGAACTATGACATTTTTACTAAACTTGCAGGTTATTATTTATTGCCAGTTGTCCTGGGTTTGCTACTTCCTGAACTGCTTTGAATCAATGTGCATCTGGAAAAGTGGTATATCAATCAAATTGAAATAAAGCTTAAACATTGCTAGTTTTAACATACACATGCAACACAAGAAATTTTGTTTTGCTCCATTTATTAATGGCGAAACACATTCTGAAAGAAACATTAAACTGGAGTTTAATAAAACTAGCATAATTGTTATTTTTCCGTGATGCATATGATTATGTTTAATAAAGTTATGTTTGCAACGGGCTAGCAAATCCACAGCATTCTGAACATTGTGTGATTGTGTGAAACTCATGATGCTTTAAAAGTCTTCAACACTGTGTGCCCTTGCTACATTACAGGCAGAAATACTCATGGGTTTGCATTGTTGGTTAGGGAACGGAGCACACTCACTCAGCTATCGAGGGACTGGCTGTAAACATTGGGTGCGGCTTCCACTGAGAATGCTCTGCTCCTGATGGTGCTGTTTGAGGAGAGCACCTGGCAAGTCTTGGATTCTGGTCCTGCTGCTGCCGAGGCAGAGCAGTTCGTAAGGGTTTGTGGATGGATCTAGTGTAGGAGTTACAGATGGACCCCTGCTGGATCAGTGCCCTTTTCTTAGGGTTTGTAAGTGGGTTCTGCAATTTTTCCGGGGATGTTGAGGATTTGCCACCTATCACTCCTGCATGTGAAAATCTTATGAAGGTTGTGACTCATGCTGTGGCCAGACTAAAAATCAAACAGCCAGCCAAGAGGCTGAAAGTTTACCATAAAAGTAAATTATCTCAATCATAGCCTTCTCCTTACCATGTTTTCCTAACGTCCACACAGAGGTGTCAAGATCATGGAAGAAACCAATTTCATGTCATGTGTTCAGCTCACAAAATTGTCTATTTCAACATTATGGGGCTAAAAGAATATGGTTATGAGGTGATGCCTAGGGTTAAAAGAAACACTTTGTTAGCTATCTCTCCCAAGTCCGCATCATCTCTTAAAGCTCCAATGTTGCCCACCAGGCCAGTTAGAACAACTTTAGCGCTGTTGGATGAAGCATATTCCCTCTTTCCTCTCCTGGCCTCTTTGCAATGCTGGTACCTCATTGAGAGGTTTCAGGAAGCTGAACAGAAGCAGCCCAAGCGCACTTGGGGTCATAGCATCAAGGCCCAACTGAAGAAGTGTGTGGCAACTCATACTCCCTCAGAAAGAGGGGATTACAGAGGCACTCACAGCTGATGTCTTCCAAACATAAGAAGTGTTTAAAGGCTGTCATTATCTTAAGAAAGGCTTCGGTAGAAAAACAATGATAGCAGTGGTGTCAGGTTTTTAGGGGAAAACCCCTCCAGGACAAATAGAGTACACCTTGTTAAATGATGCCCATCATTCTCCCAACCCCACCACCTTGTGTGTTTTGGGGCTCGTTGGTCTCCAATGAGCTCATATCTCAATGTCTGCCCAGAAATATTGCCCTGCTGTGATGTTTACTTGCTCAGTCCAAAGACGTTCTCAGTGCAATCAGGCTCTGATGGAACAGGAGGTAAAAATTCTGTTGGAAAAGAGACCATAGAACATGAAAGCCATAGAACCTGGGTTTAACAGCCAGTATTTTATAATTTCATAAAAGGATGGGGGTTGCATCCAAATTTGGATATGTGCCATCTAAATCGTGCAGTGAAAATCTCAAGTTCCAAAAGCTGATGATAAAGCATATGCTGATGCTTTATCATAAGTATATCATAAGTTACAAAATAGGTCCAAGGACTTGTTTGTCATGGATGCATATGTCTATGAATCCATCCTTACACAACACAGGGAGTTTCTGAAGTTCCTCCCTTTAGTCTAGATTTATCATCCCACACGTTTATGAAATGTGCGGATGCAACACTGGCTCAAGGGCATTCTCATTTGGCAACAGGATGAAAGGGATAGTCTCAGGTTACAACTGTAACCATGTGTCTAAAGTAAATGAAATGCTGTGTCACAGCCATAATTCCTTAATCCTTGTGATAATTCCTGAATCCTGCCATAATTCCTGAATCCTTGTGATTGACTTGCTTTGGCTAGCAGAAGGCAGCAATGATTAGTTTGAGTGTATTTTATTGTTTACTGGTCATGATGTCACCTGCTATTCCGTCCTGCCATTAGTTTGATTTCACATGTTTTTTAAGATAGCTCCAAAGCTACTGTACTATAGAAAGTTTTTGGCACTGAGGCTGATGTCAGGCAACACTTTCCAACCGTCACAGTGGCTTCTCAAGACAGTCCATCTCAGCTATGCAATTCAGTTCACTTGTCATCTGCCCAGGTTCAGCTGTGTTCTCTTCACCTTTGTATGAGGCGAAGAGGACCCTGTCCTGCAAAGCGAGGTCAACACCCTTTTCCGGAAAGGAGCAATAGATAGCTTTCCTACTTCATCCTGCTCAAAAAATGGGACAGTCTTTGACTAATCCTAAACCTGTATACCCTGAATTGGGCACCCCACAGACTGTCCTTTAGGATGCTCATTCAGAAGCATATCATTTGCTGGTTTGCCAGCAGAATTGGTTCATGTGTATATAGACTTAAAGGATGCATACTTTCATGTGTTGGTCCCCCCTCGTCTAGCCCTGTCACCCCGTGTCATCACCAAGGTGGCGGAGGCGGCCCTCACCCCTCTTCCCTTTGTCCTGAACTATCTTAACAACTGGCTCATTCTAGCTGACTTGTGGGATTTGATGTGCGACCACAGGGATCTGGTGCTATGGCACCTAGACAGGATTCTACTTTAAGTCACCTGGGAGAAGAACAAGCTCTACCCATTGCATCTCTTTTCTCAGAATGGACTTGGTCAGCATAACAGCTCTTCTCACAGAGGACAGGACACAGTTTGTGCTTGCCTTCCTGCATTTGTTCCTGCATTGGCACATAACTTGACTAGAGCTGTTGGCAGTCCTATTTGCCCTGGGGAGGTTCTTACCTTTGATCCAGGACAGACATGTGTTAGTCTGGACAGACAACACAGAGACAGTGGCCTATATCAACCACCAAGGTTGTGTGCAGTCACGTCGCATGTCACAAGGCTCCCCTTGGCATAGACGCTCTAGCACAAGACTGGCTGAGACATCTATGTGTTTCCCCCAGTGAGTCTTCTTGCACAGGTTCTCTGCAAGGTCAGGGAGGAGCAGCACCAGGTTCTTTTGTTGGCCTCTCCGATGTTGTTCTGAGACCCCGGCCTGGTTACGTGCCCAAGGTCTCCACTACTCTCTTTCAGGACCAAGCTGTGAGCCTGCAAGCACTCCAGTGTGTGCATTATGTGTTTAGCTGGAATGCATGGAGAGCGGCAGGCCACCGCTTGGGCCTTATTGGTAAGTGTTAGTTACCAATAAGTTACCAATGCTCAGCATACAGAACTGAGCATACAGTTCTGTATGCTGGGGGATGCCTTACATGTAAGCTGGAAGGTTATGACGTAGCTGAAGCACCCGTGGCGGGACACGTGACAGCTTGCCCTCATCTGCTCCGCTTATCTTGTAGCAAAGTTCAGCTCCTGTGGTGCTTTGTATAGGCCCCTCTATTGTCTTCATCGAGTGTCGAGGGAATGTCTCGGTTATGTATCCCTTGTTTCCTGATGGAGGGTATGAGACGTTGTGTCCTTCATGCCACAGCACTAAACTGCACCACTGAGAGTCGTGGCACATCTTTGACTCCTCAGTTACAGTCATAGGTGTGTAATCTGACTGTTATTGTCATAGTGCCATTTTAAGTACATGTATCAAATTTTTCATAAGATGTATTTTAACAATACTAACTGTAAAAATCACTGAATACAGCTTTCTTCATTATTAATGTTATTATCGGTGATATGCTTGCTGGACAGGTTAATAACAGTGCAGAAATGCTCACAAATATTAATTTTCTTTCATTCACTCATTGCATTTTACTTTATTTTAAAATCTAATGTATTCTGAATGTGGTTACATAACTTCACAGTAAAGCATTTAAACTGATGTCACCATTGAGTCATGCTTTGGTCAGAATGGCATTACTTTATGCAAAAATTGAGTTTACATTTTTTTAGAATCTTGGCACAAGTTCTAGAAAGGTTGGCCATACTATAATAACATTGTTATTCTAGCTGAAAATATTAAACTAGGATTAAAAAAGGGTGAAAATACAACAATCACAAATATGCATTTGTGTTCCAGTACACACTCGTGCTGTGCAAAGAGCGCACTAGAATAATTTAAAAATGAAAGTAGTGGACGGCACATTAGGAGGCATTCCAATGTTGCAACTTTATGCCAGGGCCTATCTCTAACTGCCATAGTGGGGAAAAATTTGCTTCATTGAGGTTGGATTTTGGTGGGCTAACAGAAACAAATGTCCAGTGTCAGACAGACAGATGTCACAATTTACAAAACATAGACTTACCCAGAATAACAATATCTTCTGCCACTAAAGATTGTTTTATCAACAATCTGGCTGAACTGTCTCAATTCCTTAGCGTAACAGATAACTTTGAAAATATTGGTGAAGGTAAAGTTGCTCCTCTACAGTTAAATAAGATAATAGACAGCAGCCCAAAGCGATGGTATAACGAATATACTCCTACCTTAAAAAGAGCAGCCTGGAAAATGGAGCATAACTGGAAGCAAAACAAAACTGGAGGTATTCCATACAGCATGAAAGCAGAATGTTTCAAATTACAGAAAGGCCTTAAGCTCCAGATCTGCCTACTTTAAAAATATTTTAGAAGAAAATAAACAACTGGAAACATTAATTTCCAGTCAGGATTTAAACCATATCATGATACAGAGTGACAAATGATTTGCTCTTGTCATCTGACAGCATTCTAATAACCAAAGCATTCTTTTAAATAGGCTTAAAAATAATGCTGACATAAATGGAACAGCACTGGCATGGTTTAAATCATATTTATAATGACATATTCCAGTTTTTTTTGCTGTGAGTAAACAGGTAACATATTGCTCACAAGTTCAGTATGGAGTACTGCAGGGCTTTGTGCTTGGGCCTCTGTTTTTCACCCTGTATATGCTAATTATTGCCAAGTCAAAATGAGATATATAACTTCAATTTATCAACTAATAGAATGTATAGTTGATATCAAAACATGGATGACTAGCAATGTTCTACTACTAAATTCAGACAAAACCGAAGCTTTAATTACTGGACCAAAATCTTTCTGATGGATGCTCAATAAAGTCTGATTCTTTAGCTTGGGTGTCCTTTTTGAAATTTATTCTTTGAAAACCACATTGCCCCATCTTAAACATATATCAAGACTATGACACATGCTCTCAATGTCAGACACAGAACAATTAATTCATGTATTTGTGACATCAAGACTTATTGCAATGCCCTACCTCATTCTTACGAGAATTAACAAGTATGACCATATTAGCCCAGTTTTGTCAACACTGCACAGGCTGCCTATCAAGCATCATATAAACTTCAAAATTTTGCTGATTACATGAATGGTTTAGCTCCTTAATACCTGAGTGAGCTCCTCTCCTATTATAGTCCTTTACATTCACTGCAATCTGAAAATTCTGGCCAGTTGATAATTCTCAGAATTTTTAATCAAGCACGAGTGGTAGATCTTTTTCATATTTGGCACCCAACTCTGGAACAGTCTTCCCACTATTGTCCGGGAGGCAGATACACTAATCTAGATTTAAACTAACATAAAGACCCACATCTTTAATCTACACATAGTCCTATGGATTTATTACTCAAATCCCTTAAGGGATTGTTAAGCTGCATTAATTAGGTGAATCTGATGTACTGGCTCCACACTAAATCTGTCTGTCTTTCTTTTCCCCAAGGTCATTTAGTCAGTTGGATCTGGACTTTATCCAGACCAGATGGTGGTGGACAGGATGGTAACACTCCTGAGACAGATCAGTGGGAATATGAGGTATGTAAGTATCTAAGTGCCATTGTCAGGGTCCTGGCTTCCTGTTTCTGAGGATTTCTAGATTATCTTGCCAGGATCCTGACATGCCCTGTGTTTAGTGTCAGAGCATGCTGTTTGGATGTCAGGAGTCGGGATCCGGGATCCGAACGCATGCTCTGGGTCTTCGTCTTGTGTGGAAGCACATGGCCTCTGTTTTGTTTACATTCGCCATGTGCTCTCCGGTCTTGCGTCTTGACCCCGCCCCCTCGTTCTCTTGTCTCGTCTACGCTAATTTCACACACCTGTTAGTCGTTTGTCTTTGTGCTATTTAATGCCTTCGTGTTTTCTGTCTTGTGTCGGTTCATTTTGCATCTTTTATCTTGGCTCGTGTATCGTGATTCTAGTATCTTGGTTCGCTTGTTCTAGTACTGTGGAATTTTGCAATGTGTTTCTTTTTGTAATTTGTTTTTGTCAAGTTTACTTAGTCTCTGTCCTGTCGTGTTTTTTGCTTTCTGTTTTGAGAGTTCTTTAGTGTAGTTTTAAGCCTGTGTTTGGTTTTCATTTTGCCCCCTCGTGGGTTCTTGTGTTGGCTTTTTGTTAATTAAGACTTTTTTTTAGTTTAAAGCTGCTTTGAAGCAATGTAACATTGTAAAAAGTGTTATATAAGCAAAATTGAATTGAAAAAAAATATTAGATAAGAATGCAAGAATAACTGCCAGACACCTCTTACAGGGCAGAAATGGTAAACCTCAGTACCAGACTGGGAAGAACAGGAAAATTTCTATTTGACTAAAGTTTGCTCCTTATTTACGTTTAGGCATTTGGCAGATACTTTAATCCAAAGCGATTTAAGTTATACATTTTGTCAGTACATCCTTATCTCCCATGCCCTTGACACATACCATCAAGTCAACATAGCCCTAAAGTCCCTAAGACCTACATATTTGGTATGCAATAGCAGAGGCATTCTTTCATACACATAACGGACCCCACACTAGCACCTATTTACTCCATACGTGTTTAGACTTAAGCATTCTTAATTACAGCTAAGTTATACAACTGTTCACACCATGCCAGTTTGTATCATATGAATAAATGCATGATAGTCTAAACTACAACTGTAAAAGACACCGTTTTAATGCTGCACTTTAAAATGTAAGAGTTTCTCACATGGGTGCAAAATCCAAACAGGCAGGGTCCACAGAAAAAGCCTGTAAATTCCCTACCCTATGAATGCTGTTAGAGTTAATAATAGAGCCACCTTAAGAGTCAGAAACTTATCTAAGGCTGACTCTAGAGGCTCAAATGGAGCTGAAGATAAGCCCCTTAAAACTACAGTGAGGTCCCAAGCACCTGTTTGTGACAGAAAGGTCTAAGCTGTCTGGCACAATGCAGAAAACGAAACACTCGTTTATAGGATATATCCAAATAGAGGCTCCATCAACAGATTAATGGCTGGCGGAAACCATGGCCACATAAACCTTAAGGGGAGCCAGAGCTAACCCTGCAGATTGCTGCTCACACCATGACACAAAGAGCTGCCACTTCAGGGCATACAGTCTCCTAGTAGGAGGCGCTCCTGGGAGCAAGGCTATCAGGGGAAAGCTGTACAGCCCCATCTGTATAAAGCCATCTAGCCGCAATGGAGCTGGGTGAGTGAGGCTGAACCAGAGATTACCATGATTAGCCAGTCACCTGTGTAATTTAGAATGCAGATGCCCTGGAGTTTTAAGGGAGCCAGGGCTGGGATAGGCCAAAAGGAAGCACTCGATATTGGTAAGCCTTGACCCTGAAAGCGAACCTGAGTAACTTCCTGTGTTTTGGCAGTATTTCGATGTGAATGCATGCTTCCTTTAGATCTATTGTAACAAACCAGTCCTTGGGCTGAATTTACACACAATCTATTTGACCGTTAACATCTTGAATCTGTGTCTCCTCAGAGACCTGACAGGTCTAAAAAAAACCCCAGATATCTCATGTGAGGGGAAATGCATTCTATAGCTCTAGGGCTACCTCTTTGGCCAACACTAATATTATATATATACTATAATAATATAGTCTGCAAGACCCAGTTGAAGCAAGGTGGACAGGAGGCAAACTGAATCCTTTACCCTCTTTTTACTGTACTCAACAGTCATGGAGATAAACTGGGCAAAAGTGTCCATGCTACCAGAAATTGGCTGTGAGGCCTGCATTCCTTAGGTCTCTGCAGGGGAGCTTTAGTTGCCACGCTGACCTTCTGCTGCTGCTGAGAGGCAGAAAAAAAAATAAAAGAAGAAGAGATGGATGGACTGCCTGATGCCACAGCTACCTGGCTTTGGTGGGGGAGGAACTCAGCCTGGTGTGCCCATTAAATGGCCATATTATTCAGAGATGTACCAGCCTGACCCGTTGCCACATAGGTCACAGTTTGCAGGGCAAGGCAGGTTTCCTCCACAATGATGCCGTAGAAGGAGAGAGAGAGCCCGTAAGCGTCTCTTCTACTTTGAATATTGCCCCATATCTGTGCTCATGTAGCCTCAGGTATTGATATGAAGTATTTACTCATTGCAGGAGGTAAAACACAAGGTGAATATGGATTCTTCCATGACTTCAACACCACAGCCTGAGATCATGAAAAAATAGAGGAAGGCTGTTCTCATCCAACTTTGATCTTTTAATATGCTACTGTTCATCTGGCCACTTGTGGCTGGTCTCCCTCAGCACTCGCCTGGGTGACAGTCATCAGAATATCATATATCGTGTTTGTCACCTGCTTAGATATAGCGTGGGCAGGGTGGCACACACTTTTCAAATTTCTTAGAAATCTCATCTTAAACTTCTTTTTCTCTTCTCTCTTACTCTGCTGGACCCTAGTGCTAATATTTTTTTCCCTCATACTCAGACCTGATGGACAGGCAGACAAAGGGGCTTCCTGAAGACAAGAAGCTGGTTTTGCAGGCGTTTTTATAGAGTTTGTGGTGTGCAATGTTATCTCACATTTCCTTGACTTGCCTATAAATAAGCGTGATTTTACATGTGTACAGACTCAGGCATGCCTGAAGCGCATTCCCCATAGCATCAAGCCTTGACAGCGTTGAGTTCCCTCGAAAGGAAAGAAATGTTATTTATTGGACCAAACTCTTCCACGCTGAACAACCTAGAATACTGTGTTACTGTGTTGATGGATGCTCTTTAAAGCCTGCTTCATCAGCTAAGAATCAAGGTGTTCTATTTGATAGCAATTTGTCCTTGGAAATGTGAAAAACACATTTCCAATATTTGTAAAACTGGATTTTTTTCATCTTAAAAATATATCAAGACCACAACACATGCTCTTTGTGTCAAACACTGAAAAGGTAATTCATGCATTGATGACATCAAGACTTGATTACTGCATTGCTTTACTTGGTGGCTGCCCTTCAGGTTTAGTAAAAAAACTACAGTTGGTTCAAAATACAGAAGCCAGAGTTCTTATGAGAACAAACAAATATGACCATATTGACCATACTGTAAACACTGCACTGGCTGCCTATCAAGCATTGTACAAACTTCAAAATTCTGCTGATTACCTACAAGGTAATGATTGGTTTAACTCCTCATTACCTGAGCAAGCTTCTTTCTCATTACAGTCCCTCACCTTTACTGTGATCTAAAAATTCTATCCAGTTGCTAATTCCTAGAATTTCAAAACTCTGGAACAGTCTTCCCAGTGTTGTCCAGGAGGGAAAAACACTCTGTCACCCCTGTTTAATCTAGCCTACACACGTCCTATGGATTTATTACTCAAATCAAAGTGATTGTTAGGCTGCATTAACTAGGTAAATCAGAACTAGGGAAAATTTCTGTAAGACAGATTTACTGGTTTTGCTGGTTTTCAGTTTGACCGTCTTTTATTTCCCCAAGGTCCTTTTGTAAACAGGATCCATATTTTATCCAGACCATTTCCGGGTCAGATAGATCATCCTCATGCCAATTTAAGAAGATTACAGTCATAATCTGGATCACCGCTACCTACCTCCAACTCGATTTTAGTTACAGCAGTATGATGTTATAGCTGTAACTAGTAAAATTTTGCTTCTGTTGCCAAATATGTTTGTAACATTCCTCAGTGCCTGTCATTTGTCACAAAATCAGACCTGACAGTTTTTAAATCAATCTAAAATTATAAATAAGTATTATAAGCTCCCATGTTTAACCCAAATAGTTATGAATTGCAGCTTTAATGGGACGCTTTGTCCTGCCACTAAAGACTTACTATAGAGTGAGCCAATGATGTATAAGTGCGGGGTGAGCCATTAGAGGGAGAAATATCATGGGCTTGAGGTACTGAATGAATGACACTGTGCCTAAATAAGAGAGATCTTGTTCATGAATAAACTGAATGACCTGGTACATCTCGTTTGTGAATTACATGAAGAAAATAGTCAGCTTGCTCTTGCCTTTGAATGAGGATGTGCTAATTGACTGAACTAGATGAGAGATGTTGATCAGTTGACACAGCACATTAGTTATTCTTATTCACAAGGGCAAATTACACCAACTACATATGTGTAAATGTGACTTAATACATTACAATCACACAAGCACTTTTAAACTAATGTCAGTTTTTATATAGCTTATTAGCTGTGCTCAGCAGTTCACACATCGGACAAAAACATTTACCTCACAAATTACAAAAAGGAGATAAATGTTTAGTAGATTTATAGACATGCACATTTTAATAAAACAATTTTTTTGTAACAAATCAATATGTTGCCTTGAATTTGGTTTATTCCCAGGTTTTATCTCCACTTAAACATTATTGGAGTTTCGGTTCCTTGCCACTGTCACTCTAAAATCAGTGGTTAACAGTGTTGCCTTATGAAAAGAAGTTCCCTGGTTCAAACCCAGGCTGAACTAGGAGGTTTTTCTGTGTGGATTTTGCATGTTCTCCCTGTGTCAGTGTGGGTTTCCTCCAGGTACTCTGGTTTTCCTCACAGTCCAAAGACTTCCAAGTTTGGTGAATTGGATATAACAAAATTGCCCTTAGCTGTGAGAATGTCAGGGTGTACCCCAACTATAGCCTGTGATGCTGTGATAGGATCCAGCCCCCTGTGATCCTAAACAGGATAAACAACTTTGGGAAAAGGATGGATTTATATTTTATAGCATTAATGCAAATTCTTTGTGCATGTTACAAGTCTTCTGTTTTTATATAATTATATAACTTCCTCTTCATTTTCAAGTTGGAGGGCTCTGCTGGGGCTGCTGTTTGGTCCTGCTGGGCCCCCTGTATGACCAGGGCTTCTAGAATTGTCCTAATCTGTATTTGTCACTACTTCGAAACCAATTACAATCTTACAAAAAATATTTTTCAGTTAGTATCTCTAATATACATAATTTATGAAAAAAAATATGCATATACTGGCTTAACTGCACTAAGACTATAATGGACAGATTGCAAACCTATAGACAATTATTTTTACAGCTAGAATTACTGATATAAATCTTATTTCAAAGACTTTAGTAAGATCCTGACATCAGCGAAAAAAGATTTAGAGTATTGCATTCAGTGATTTTCAGTGATAGTCTCATCTGCATATATGTTATGATTAGCTAGCTATATGGCACATCATTAAACATCAGTGATGCTGTATTAGTATGAGATCACACTGGTATATCAGTATTTTGATTATGATTAGGGTCTTCATTGTTCACTGCTATTAAACTTGCCTGCGTGATGTGAAGTGAAATCGAATATTCCTTAATTAACACAACTGCTCTGCTGGAAAAGAAAGTCATATCATATATTTGTAGACTATTACTCTAAAATAAGGGTTAATACTGTATTATTTAACTCTAATTCAGTATATACAATAACTACACATGAACCACCACATAACAGAAAATAAAAGACTAAATAAAATCAAAGAAATACTGTGTCGATGATGCGACACTAGATGTATGGGATCCATAGTCAACTGCCTCCTCCCTGGGCTGCTTGAGCCAGGGCAGCTTTGCAACCCATGGGGGTCTTTTTGCCTACCAGCATCAAGAAAGTGAACTTTCTCAGTGTTATGGATCTGCATGAGGTTGAGCCAAAGGTGTCTCTCTTGGACTAGTAATTTGGATGTTGTAGGCCCCAGAGCACAATCCATTATCTTCATTGCTTGGAGAGCAAGGTCAGTGTTGGTACACAGCTCCTGCATAAACCCTGGGCAGTCCTTAACCTCATGTAGGTCTTTAAGCACTTTGGCAAACTTGCAGGAAAGGCATGGAAAGCCAGGCAGAGGTAAAAGTTTTACAACTTGTGACTGTGTACCGGCCGATTGTGTACTAGCACAAGAGAAAGGACAAAAGCCGCAACCACAATGTTTTCATAGACATCGTGAGAACGGATCTGTTGTATGTGCCAGTAGCAGGTAGGAGGAAGATCAGAGAAACAATACTGTTTTTTGGAACCGTATGTTGCGGTTATCAGAAAAGACAAAAGCTGAATGTGTCATGCATGCCATCTCCTTTTATTTCTGTATGTATGGGGTGGAGGTGCATACTAATTCTGGTATATCAGTATTATTAGCGCTTCATTTTTATCTAAGGAAGTTATGAATTGCAGGTTTAACATGCCTGGTTTCTCCCATGGTTTATTTTTTCATCTATACATCATTGGAGTTCTGGTTCCTTGCCGCTGTTGCACTGCTGGCTTACTTACTGGGAGACTGCTGACATTTAACTTGGTTTAGGGTTCTGTAAATTTTTAATATTGTTTTCAGCATAATGATCTAACTACAGTCCTAAAGACTTTACTACTTAGCTATTTCTTTGTCTTCCATTCCTTTTCTCTTTTGTGCAAAGATTAGATATGTTATGATTTTATTGCAAATCCCTTATGACCCTGTCCTATACAATTTAAATATTTTATTGGAAAATCCCTTATACCCTTGTCTTATAAAATATAAAATCTTGTTTCTTAGGTGCCATCTTCATGTAAGCTGGACATATCTTGCTTAATATGATACCTATCATTTATCATTTTAATTGACTAAATGTCACATAGTCTCAGAAATACATACTGTTTTAATAGACAGAATACATAACCGTCTCATAAACCACTGAGACAGGTATGAGGCATCACACGCAGTGACAGTGATTTCTAATGCACGTCCCTTTATTAAACTGGTCCAAATGTAATGTAGTTGTCATCAGTTCAGTCAACTTTTTATTCATAAACCAACTACGATCATAGTATCCCTAATTAGTTTTACTAATATACATCCTATAATGAGCAATTGTACACTACCAGTCAAAGGTTGGGAAGCACTTACTTTTTCTTTGTTCATATTTTTTTAAAATATATGAATAATAGTAAACTTATCAAAACTATGAAATAACACAAATGAAACTTTAGGAATTATGTTGTGACTAAAGAAAAAAAAAAAAAAGGTAAAATAGGATATATTCTAGCATATTCAATATAGTCACCCTTCGTCTACAATTTACAAACATTTTCTTGACATTTTCCATCATCCAGTTTCTTGAGGAATCATCCTGAGAAAATTTTTAAAGAGTTTTGAAGGAGTTCCCCTCTATCCTGTGCTCTTATTGGCTGCTTTTTCTTCATTATTTGGTCCAAGTCATTATTTCAAAAACACTTTTTTTTAAATTGTTGTTTTCTAATAACAAAAATTAAATTGAAATTAATGTTGGTACAATTATATTATATTTTTACATTTTTAACATTTAATCAAATGTCTTCAGATTAAAAGATTTTTAATCTGACATTTCAGTCAAGTGTTTCCAAACTTTTGACTGGTAGTATATATAATGCAGTAATGCCGTGTATTCTGTTGTCCGTTTGATAATTTTTCTGTCTTCTGTGTTTTATTTTTAATTACATGTAAAGCTGCTTTGAAACAAGGTAACATTCATTAAAGCATTACATAAGTAAAACTGAATTGAATTAATTCCACTGAACTATATTTTACCGGCCTTTCATATTCAGATGATTGAGATGATTGAGCTCTCAAGAATGAACCCCTAGTGTCGCATCATTGACACAACGTCAAGTGAGTGAAAAAAGAAAAACCAAGGTTGCACATAAAAGTTTTTAAAATTGAGATGTTCCTAATTACTTAATGCAACATCCATGTTAAAGTACCTTACCCATGATTCCTTACCTACAAGTGTAATTAGGCACACAGAAAAGCCAAGTGTTGTAAGCATGTTGCCATTCAGGGAAAGCGCCTGGGCCTCCACATCGCTGGATGAGCAGAGACCTGTAGACTGGCAAAGACATACGCTAATGGTGAGCGTGGTGGTACTAGACAGGACCGGTGAACTGCTGTCTCTGATCACCACAGGAAGATGATACTCTGTACGATCATGTCGGGTGAAAGTGCTCCGCCGTGCCAGGATACTGGCTGTGTTATCTGTGACAGACATAGGTATTATCCAATTATATACTCACAAATCTTCATGTAGACTTTTTTTTATCACTTTTATTATCTTTTATCACTTTTACTTTCTTTTATTATCACTAGTTGTTTGTTATCCTTATTTATTAAAATATAAAAGGCAGGAAGTTTTTCATAATTTGTTGACCTCTAAGGTAAATGTTAAAACCATTTTAGCTGTTGAAACTGCAACATGCAGCATTGACCAATTATACAGTTATCACTTAAAATTTTTTTGATTAGAAACAAACCACAAATGTTTTTGGTACCTTTCTCATAAGCTTGACACTTGCACAAAGCGTTGATGGTGTTGTACAAGGTGTGACAAGAATGAAACTACTGTCACTTTAAGGAGCTGGTAGGGTAAATAGACAGGTGACTTAAGGGTTTGCCATGCTTGCCTAGCTATTTATAGATCTCAATACCTCCTGTGTTTGCAATTGGAAGAGCTGTGTTGTTTATTCCTTTAAAATATGCATTTAATATGAATTTTATTAACAGTGATTTACTTTCATTTTTATATTTGAATTATTAAATTGATAAAAATAAAATGGCAGAATCAGTTAAGTGTCACTTCTAGTCCTCAATAGAAATCGAGGTTTGAAATAAAGTGTTGCTTAAAACAAATTAAAAAATTTAAACTAAAACAAAGACAAATTTAAAACTAATTTTCAGAATGTAAATAAATGAAACGATAAATTCATAGTTTTTAAATTGGGAAATTAGACAAATTTAAAATTAATCTTTAATTTGTATTTTAAAATATAGATAAAATATTAAAATTAATAAACTCTTTTTAATGCACATTTTTACATTTTTGCAAATCGTAGGTTGATTGTATGCTGGTTTTATCTGATGGATCGAAAGGAAAGTAATAATCAAAACATTACAATAATACCTAAAATAAGTCCAAACACATGGGACAAGTAACATGACAAGGCAAGAACAGCAGACATGAATAACAAACAAGATAACAAACACTGAAAATAAGGGTATATGTACACAGACTAATCAAGGGAAACAAGACACTTCTGGAGACAATTAGCATAGGGTATCACTAAAGACTACAAAGACCACAGACACAGACTACAACACATGGCTTCAAAATAAAAGACATAACATTTGAACAAATCAGACACATTACAGAATCCCCCAACTTAAGTGTGGCTCCTGATGGCCAAAACACTAAACACTATAACACAAAGTCAAGGGATGGGGAGTGACATGTTCCCACAGTCCTGGAAAGGCAGGTGACCAGGGTAGAGCAGGCATGACTAGTGGCCTTTGTGGTTCAAGGTATGTGTTTTATAACATCAGGAAAATCAGACCCTTTCTGTCCGAGCACACAACGCAGCTCCTAGTCCAAGCACTCGTAATATCAAGGCTGGACTACTGCAATGCCCTTCTGGCTGGCCTTCCAGCCAATGCAACCAAACCCCTGCAAATGATCCAGAATGCTGCAGCACGTCTGGTCTTCAATCAACCAAAAACAACCCATGTCACACCCCTCCTGACCTCACTCCACTGGCTACCTGTAGCCGCTAATCAAGGGAAAAATCAAGGGAAACAAATGGACTAGAGATGGACTAGTCTGATGGACTAGATGGACTACCCGCATCAAATTCAAATCTCTTATGCTTGCCTTTAAGACAATAACCGGAACCTCTCCCTCCTATCTCAACTCACTCCTCCAGACATATGTCCCCTCCTGCCAGCTACGGTCAGCTATCGAACGACGGCTGACCGTTCCCCCACAACGAGGCATTAAATCAATCTGTAAAACTTTCACCTATTCCGTTCCTTTGTGGTGGAATGAACTCCCAGCCTCCACCCGATCTGCTGAGACCATCACAACCTTCAAAAAACAACTCAAAACACACCTGTTTCACAGACACCTGTCTGAACCCTAATGCTCTTCTATCTTATCCCTCTATCCTATCCTTCTATGCTTCCAAAAAAAAAATTCGGTCTCTAGTCCATCTTTCTCTCTAGTAACAGAATACAATGTCCGCTTGTAAAAGTAGCTTTGTAGACTTGGCTCGTTGGCGTACAAGACAAATGTTCAATGCTCTCGTCCTTTGCTTTGGATAAAAGCGTCTGCTAAATGACTAAATGTAAGCTAGGGACCAGGAAGGTACTGGATGTGGACCGTGGGCTAGGGAGGTACTGGACATGGACTGTGGGCCCTGGAGAATCAGGTTAAGGGCCCTGAGGGCTCAGGGCATGACATGGGCTGTGGATATCATGTGGGCTTGAAATGGGCTATGGACATGTATGTTCTGAGACGACTCAGGGCATGGTGAGGACCATGGAGGCTCTTAGGGTTAAGGACATGGCATTGGTATTACATGGCATGGACTGTTGATATGGCATAGAGTACTTGGTTGCTCTGGAGAAAACAGCAGCAACATTAACAATGCTCTTGCTCCAGGCTTCATCAGCTGTGACACTCTCACTGGCCGCACTCCTGCTCTGGGCCTCCTTGGCAGTGGTGCTAACATAGGCAGTGCTCTCACTCCTGGCCTCCTCATCTGTGGCACTTGCTGGTGGTGTTGTTGGCACACTTGGCCTCACTAACGTAGTCTTCGGTCCACTTGGACTCCGTTATTGTCCTTCCCAAAAAATCTGGCTCTGGCATGGTAACCATGATGTTCTCAGATCCCATGGCTATCCATTATATGGTTCCCAAAAGATCCATCAATGGACAGCCACAGTCTAAGAGGACCAACTTATACAATGGGTTTTGGTAATTGCTTTCCTGAGGGTGACTAATTTTTGACTTGTGATTTTATAGAGGTCCAAATGATTCAAAATGAAATCAAGAATGTTATTTCCTTAAATGCCACAAGTTCTAAATAAGTCAAGAGTTCTTAATCTCTACTAAGGTTAGTAATGTCTACTCACCAACATTTTAATAGCTTTACTGAATAATGTTGTGAAGCAGTATAATAGCATCTAGTAGACAATACCTAGTGACCTGGACCTGAACCTTGGATCTGTTTGGATTTATCAAAGAGCAAAGAGTTTACTTCAGAAATGTTAAATGAAACAAACAATTTATTCTGTATTGTTACTTGCTTTCTTTTTTTAAGGATTAAAGTGACTGTGGTAGGTATTTTTTTTTTTAAAGAGCCTGTCATCTAATATTCATGTTATTTTAAATCTAATTGTCAATAGAAAATAAGAAAAAAAAGCAGATAAGATCTCTTTGTAACATCACGCCAGCAGAGGGAGCCCTCACCGGAATACTGACTGCTCATGCTCCCTCTGCTGAACTCTGAACTTTGAACTCTGAACTTGCTTCCTGTTTGGCAGCTATATAAACCTTGCTGCCACATGGCCACGTTGCGAAGTATTGCCAGCTTAACACCTGACTACTAAGCATTCTCTTTTACTGCCTGCTTTCCTGTGATTTACCTATTGTTTGGTTCTCGTTTTCTGATTTTTGCCTAGCCCCTTTGTTTGACACCTGGATTGGACTGTCTATGTTTATTATGACCCTTTGCCTGTACTTTTGACTTTGATTATGGATAACCCCAATAAACATCCGCAACTGGATCCTGCTTCAGTTTCTGCCTCAGCCCCCTTACAGAATACTTCGCCTACCCTCAATCCAGCGGATGTTTCACAGCTGCAAGCTGCATTTGTCTACCAGGGAGAACTATTACGCAGCTACCACGAACAGCTAGTTAACTTACAGGCATCGAATGAACTACTGCTCCAGCGACTTTGCTCTCCTCCTTCCACCATGTCAAGCACGGTAAGACTTGCTCTTCCCGATAAGTTTGATGGTTCTGCAGAACGGTGTAAAGGGTTCATTCGACAAGTACGCACTTATTTGGAATCGTTGGGGGATCAGTCTCATGCTAGTTCTGATCAATGCTCTTTTATCATGTCACTATTATCTGGCAAGGCTATTGATTGGGCTGCTGCGGTTTGGGAGACGGACGAACAGTTTAGATCTTCACCTGAGTATTTTTTGCAACAACTCCGAGAAGTATTTGAATATCCTGCTGGGGGTCGGGATGTTTCGTCTCGTCTTTTACACCTTTCTCAAGGCTCACATAGTGCAGCAGAGCACGCAGTCGAATTCAGGACTCTTGCAGCTCAGAGTGGATGGAATGATGCTGCACTTAAAGGGGTGTTTCGGGAAAGCCTATGTCCCCAATTGCAGTTGGAGATGGCATGTCGAGGTGAGGAATCTTCTTTCAATGACTTTGTTAACATGACTGTTAAGATTGATAATTTGCTCAGGAACTCACCTAAACCCAAGCAAGCGCATGCATCCCACCTTATGTCACGACCTGCACTCCGGAATCCTGAGGCACCATGTGTTACCGAGCCCATGCAAGTAGGATCTACCAGACTGTCTGAGGACGAGCGTAGACGAAGGTTCATCAACAACCTCTGCTTTTATTGTGGTGAACCAGGTCATCATAAGTCACAGTGTCCTCAAAAGACCCGGAGGTCCCTCACAGCACAAGACCGGGTGAATGTGGACACCTTTTCACAAAATCCAGTTAAAGTCTTCACATTACCCGTACAGATTTCTACCGAAAGTGGTTCTTTTATGTTGACAGCATTAGTAGATTCCGGCGCCGCTCTCAACCTCATCAACTCGGACATCGCCGGAAACATCAACTACCCACCATTCCATGCTTTCCACCTATCAGTATTACGGCTGTCAATAACCAACCCATCAAAGGAGGAGTTCTGGAACAGACCCGATCACTGAAAATGCAAATTGGGGTTTTTCATGAAGAGAACATCTCTCTATATCTGATCGACTCACCCAAATATGAAATAATTTTAGGAATGCCATGGCTAAGTTGCCACGATCCCCACATCTCCTGGCGCACGGGTGAGCTGACCCACTGGTCTCCATTCTGTTTTAGTCACTGTCTAACCCTTAAGCAGTCCAGTCCATGTCTGTCCACAAGCATGGGGAGCCCTCCGAGCCTGACCCAACCAAAGATCCCCAAGGTTTATAACAATCCAGGTGCCCCTTTGTTTGACACCTGGATTGGACTGTCTATGTTTATTATGACCCTTTGCCTGTACTTTTGACTTTGATTATGGATAACCCCAATAAACATCCGCAACTGGATCCTGCTTCAGTTTCTGCCTCAGCCCCCTTACAGAATACTTCGCCTACCCTCAATCCAGCGGATGTTTCACAGCTGCAAGCTGCATTTGTCTACCAGGGAGAACTATTACGCAGCTACCACGAACAGCTAGTTAACTTACAGGCATCGAATGAACTACTGCTCCAGCGACTTTGCTCTCCTCCTTCCACCATGTCAAGCACGGTAAGACTTGCTCTTCCCGATAAGTTTGATGGTTCTGCAGAACGGTGTAAAGGGTTCATTCGACAAGTACGCACTTATTTGGAATCGTTGGGGGATCAGTCTCATGCTAGTTCTGATCAATGCTCTTTTATCATGTCACTATTATCTGGCAAGGCTATTGATTGGGCTGCTGCGGTTTGGGAGACGGACGAACAGTTTAGATCTTCACCTGAGTATTTTTTGCAACAACTCCGAGAAGTATTTGAATATCCTGCTGGGGGTCGGGATGTTTCGTCTCGTCTTTTACACCTTTCTCAAGGCTCACATAGTGCAGCAGAGCACGCAGTCGAATTCAGGACTCTTGCAGCTCAGAGTGGATGGAATGATGCTGCACTTAAAGGGGTGTTTCGGGAAAGCCTATGTCCCCAATTGCAGTTGGAGATGGCATGTCGAGGTGAGGAATCTTCTTTCAATGACTTTGTTAACATGACTGTTAAGATTGATAATTTGCTCAGGAACTCACCTAAACCCAAGCAAGCGCATGCATCCCACCTTATGTCACGACCTGCACTCCGGAATCCTGAGGCACCATGTGTTACCGAGCCCATGCAAGTAGGATCTACCAGACTGTCTGAGGACGAGCGTAGACGAAGGTTCATCAACAACCTCTGCTTTTATTGTGGTGAACCAGGTCATCATAAGTCACAGTGTCCTCAAAAGACCCGGAGGTCCCTCACAGCACAAGACCGGGTGAATGTGGACACCTTTTCACAAAATCCAGTTAAAGTCTTCACATTACCCGTACAGATTTCTACCGAAAGTGGTTCTTTTATGTTGACAGCATTAGTAGATTCCGGCGCCGCTCTCAACCTCATCAACTCGGACATCGCCCGGAAACATCAACTACCCACCATTCCATGCTTTCCACCTATCAGTATTACGGCTGTCAATAACCAACCCATCAAAGGAGGAGTTCTGGAACAGACCCGATCACTGAAAATGCAAATTGGGGTTTTTCATGAAGAGAACATCTCTCTATATCTGATCGACTCACCCAAATATGAAATAATTTTAGGAATGCCATGGCTAAGTTGCCACGATCCCCACATCTCCTGGCGCACGGGTGAGCTGACCCACTGGTCTCCATTCTGTTTTAGTCACTGTCTAACCCTTAAGCAGTCCAGTCCATGTCTGTCCACAAGCATGGGGAGCCCTCCGAGCCTGACCCAACCAAAGATCCCCAAGGTTTATAACGAGCTTTTGGAGGTCTTTAGCAAGGTTAAAGCCACACAGTTACCACCACATCGGCACTGGGACTGTGCTATAGACCTTCTTCCCAACATGTGTCCTCCCAAAAGCAAAGTCTACCCGCTGTCACGCCAAGAAGCACAGGCTATGGAGGACTACATCAAGGAGGCTCTGGAAGCTGGCTTTATCCGTCCTTCTACTTCTCCCGCTGCAGCCGGCTTCTTCTTCGTGGAGAAGAAGGATGGGGGTCTGCGTCCATGCATCGACTACAGAGGCCTCAATAATGTCACTGTTAAATTCAGGTATCCACTGCCTCTAGTCCCTTCTGCCCTAGAACAACTCAGGAAGGCCAAAATTTTTACTAAACTCGACTTGAGAAACGCTTATAACCTGATACGCATCAGGGACGGAGATGAGTGGAAGACAGCTTTTCTCACCACCAGGGGGCACTACGAATACCTGGTTATGCCCTTTGGCCTTGCCAATGCCCCAGCCGTCTTCCAATCCTTCATAAATGAAGTCTTCAAAGATGTCCTCCACAAGTATGTCATTGCATATCTTGACGACATCCTAATCTATTCCCTGAATGAAGAGGATCATGTCACTCACGTCAAGAGTGTTCTTTCCAAGCTTCTCAATCACCAACTCTATGTCAAGACTGAAAAATGTGAGTTTCATGTGAAGCAGACAACATTCCTGGGGTACAACATCAGCCACCAGGGTGTTGAAATGGATGCTTCTAAGGTAACCGCCGTCACTGAGTGGCCGCAGCCCTCCACGTTGAAAGAATTGCAGAGGTTCCTGGGCTTTGCTAACTTCTATTGACGCTTCATTAGGAACTACAGTTCTATTGCTGCACCTCTCACCTCATTACTCAAGGGAAAACCCAAGAAGTTGTCATGGAACGCTTCCGCCAATGCAGCCTTCCAAAAGCTCAAGACCAGCTTCACGACGGCCCCCATCCTTAAACATCCAGATCCAGAACTCCCCTTCATTGTGGAGGTCGATGCTTCTGACTGCGGGATTGGAGCCGTGCTCTCTCAACGTCACGGACAACCTCCCAAGCTTTTCCCGTGTGCCTTCTTCTCTCGGAAGCTAACCCCCGCTGAGTTTAATTATGATGTGGGAAACAAAGAGCTTCTGTCAATGAAGGCTGCCATGGAAGAGTGGAGACATTGGCTCGAGGGGGGCAGCTCATCCTTTTCAAGTTATCACGGACCATAAGAACCTTGAGTATGTCAAGTCTGCTCGACGTCTGAATTCACGCCAGGCAAGATGGTCTCTGTTCTTTTCACGATTCCATTTTACAGTTACTTATCGTCCAGGCTCCAAGAATAGCAAGGCAGATGCACTATCCAGGCGCCATGATCCCACACGACAGAACTACAATCCTGAACCTATCCTAAGTCCAGCCTTGTTTGTTGCTCCGGTCAACTGGGACATAATGGAGGAAATTCACCAGGCCGTCCTCACAGAACCATCACCACCGAACTGCCCCCCTCCAAACAATATGTTCCCCAGACACTACGTCACCGGGTCATCCAGTGGGTCCACACATCACTCAGCACGGGACATCCCGGCATTTCACGAACCCTTAAACTTGTGCAGAATTCCTTCTGGTGGCCTTCAATGACCAAAGATGTGGCCAATTATGTCAAGTCTTGCTCCATCTGTGCCCAGTCCAAGACTCCCAGGGACCTGCCGACGGGACTTCTACAGCCTCTCCCGATTCCCCAACGACCTTGGTCTCACCTCTCCATCGACTTCATCACTGACTTACCCCTGTCTGATGGTTACACCACAATTCTGGTCATCGTCGACCGCTTCTCCAAAGCCTGTCGTCTGGTTCCATTAAAAGGATTACCTACTGCCATGGAGACTGCTCAAGCCATGTTCCACCATGTCTTTCGAAACTATGGTCTACCTGAAGACATTGTATCAGATCGAGGAACTCAGTTCACCTCTCAGGTTTGGAAATCCTTTTGTAACCTTTTAGATATCAATGTGAGTTTAACCTCTGGCTATCATCCGCAGTCAAACGGTCAGGTGGAGAGGCTGAACCAAGAGATCGGCAGGTACCTGCGGACTTACTGCAGCCGCGAACAACATCGCTGGGCTGAATTTCTCCCTTGGACCGAGTATGCCCAGAACTCACTCACGCACTCCTCTACAGGACTCACACCATTTCAATGTGTGCTGGGTTACCAGCCTCCCCTGTTCCCGTGGTCAGGAGAACCATCGTCTGTGCCTGCTGTTAACGACTGGATTCGTAACAGTGAGAGGGTGTGGGACAGTGCCCATGTACGGCTTCAACGCGCTGTGAGGAGGCAGGAGATTAACGCTAACCGTCACCGTCGCCCACACCCTCCATACCAACCTGGACAAAGGGTCTGGCTCTCCACGAGGGATCTCAAGCTACGTCTGCCGAGCAGGAAGCTCTCTCCCAGGTATGTTGGCCCATTTAAAATCATAAGACAGATTAATGAGGTCACTTACCAATTAGAGCTTCCTGCTGACTACCGCATCTCTCCTTCTTTCCATGTGTCACTCCTCAAACCTTTCCACTGGGACGCTGACCCCGAGGCCATATTGCAGGAGCCACCGCCACCGCTGGACATTGGCGGAACGCCGGCCTACAAGGTGAACATCCTGCTTGACTCACTGCGAAGAGGGGGTCAGTTACAATACCTGGTGGATTGGGAGGGATACGGCCCAGAGGAGAGATCGTGGGTAGCGGCAGTGGACATTCTGGATCCCTCGCTCACGGAGGAGTTTCATCGAGCCAGACCTGACCGTCCAGCACCACGTCCACGGGGACGCCCACGTAGAGCACCTGGAGGTGCTCCTAGAGGGGGGGGGTTCTGTAACATCACGCCAGCAGAGGGAGCCCTCACCGGAATACTGACTGCTCATGCTCCCTCTGCTGAACTCTGAACTTTGAACTCTGAACTTGCTTCCTGTTTGGCAGCTATATAAACCTTGCTGCCACATGGCCACGTTGCGAAGTATTGCCAGCTTAACACCTGACTACTAAGCATTCTCTTTTACTGCCTGCTTTCCTGTGATTTACCTATTGTTTGGTTCTCGTTTTCTGATTTTTGCCTAGCCCCTTTGTTTGACACCTGGATTGGACTGTCTATGTTTATTACGACCCTTTGCCTGTACTTTCGACTTTGATTATGGATAACCCCAATAAACATCCGCAACTGGATCCTGCTTCAGTTTCTGCCTCAGCCCCCTTACACTCTTTAATATCTCAATAATTTCTCCTAGACAGCAATGAGATTAAAATGAGACCAAATAAAAACGTTTGCTCATATGTCTAATATTTCTCCTGAGAAATAGACACAGAAATTAAAAGTCTCTATCAGAGTTTCAGAAGATGTTTCAAAAATGTCACAAATTGAGCTCAGATTTTTTTAATTAAAAGATTTCAATATGAACTCAAACTTTACACATCAAATTTACCCAAATGCAGATTATTTTAGCCAAAATCTACATTAATTTAACAGCTGCATACCCTTTAATGTATTTTAACAATTGTCTACTTTGTTTCTTGTTTATTTCTGTTTTATGTATTTCTTCTGAGCATTTTAAACATTTGAGACAAAGTTCATACTTAAATGAAACTGATATCTCCATCACAAATTCTATGTATCTCCATCAAAGAGTCTATGTATCCCTCAGGTCTTAATGATCTTGACCGCTTGTATTTTCTTTAATCCTTAACAAGCATAGGTTAGTTGTATACTTATGGTAATGGTATCCTATTTTAACTACTGAGGGCAATATTGATTATAAACAGCATTTGGTGTCTGATGTGTCAAATCGCTCCACTTTCATTTGATTTAATTTGATTTTTTAATGAATTTAGTAAAGTGAATTTAGAAATGAATTAGTAATGAATCTTTATATTTCGTAGTTTGTATGTTTAACAGCATGTTAATTATGTTGACTTGAGAATTATGTTGGCATATTTGTGATGTCACAGCTCCGCAACAAATGGTGACGTTTTAGCTTCATAGCCATGCCCTAGCAACCATTCCACCGACTTCCATTTAAAATGAGAGGCATCAGAACATCTCAGAGACAAGTGGGTGGCCTCTTTTGACTCAGACTGGCAAGTAGTCTTTAATCATTACCATGGAAACTGCCCAGACATGCCCTAGCAACCATTTAGAGCACCCTAGCAACTAACATGAATTAGCTATATCTCAGCAACAGAACATCATAGAGACATAGGAGTTTGCTTTTTTGATTCACACACACATCCCTCCTATTGGTTTTACCCTGTTAACTGTCTAGCTACACCCTAGAAACCATTTACTATTTTCTAGTAACCATTTAATAAAATGAATAAGCATATCTCAGCATTAGAGCATTGTAGAGATATGTGGGTGGGCTTATTTGACTCGGCTGTCAGTGGGCTTTAGGTATTGTCCTGGCTACTTCCTGACCAAACCTTAGCAACCATTTAGATCACCCAAGCAACCTCCTATATTTTAGTATATCTATCATGCTAAATCATTCTAGCATCATGCTAACTGACGCTTAAACATCTATCTATTCTTAAACCTTTAGGCTTAAGGTTTACTACAATCTTCAGAAACTACTACAATCTTAATTTATTCATTATTTTATTTTTATTCTTAAACTCTTTATATTGTTTTTAACTTTTAGACTAGGCTTTCTCAAGGCAACATAAACTGTATTCACAAACTTTACTGCGATAGTTTCAATTGCTATTTCGGTGATTTTTGATGATTTGATGTTGATTTTCCATTTTATAAGGTGAGGAAGAATTTGTGTACAATGTTGTGCACAGCTAGATGTATTATATATATATATATATGTATTATATATAAAGGTTGCTTTATTCATGTAATTGGGATTTTAAAACGTAGATCATGTGTTTATTTTTTAAACAAACAAATCAGATCATCGAAAATCAACACTGTCAAAGTAAGGTAAGCAAACCACTTAATTTTGCTTTCAGTTGCAAGAACAACATTTATTTAATGTGATTTTAATGAGCAAAACGATCTTGGATCAGATGTTGTTTTGATGCCGTGGGAGACAATGACTCTAGATTGATTGTATGTCAGTTGTCTGCTTAGTACTTAGTCCACAGACATTCTGTTACAAAAATAATAATTCTTTGATATCAGTTACAGAAATCAGACTCATTTAAAACTTTAAAACACATTTGTTGATGTACCTTGATTGTCTCTGATTGTGAAATTTGGATTGATGTGTTTGTCCGGAATCGTGGAGAAGTAGAAATGATGGCCATCTACTGGATCATCTATATCAGTAGCACTGATCATCTCAATGACCTGCAACAGAGATACACAGACAACATAGTTTAAGCATGCATAATTCAAAGCATTTCATGTGATTACAATCTCTTAACTTTTTGTCTGATGAAATCTAGGGTGTTTTGACCCTATGTGTTTTCAAAGTATAACATTTATTAAAACTGAAATAATATTTATTTTTACTTTATATAAGTTTTTAATTATTTATGTATTATAAAGTAGAACTTGGTGCTTTATCATTTACAAGTGTACAGTGTCAAGTGAAAGGTGGTATCTATTTACAATATTTACAAATTAAACACACACAGGAAAGAGGGACGCAAGTGGAAGAAAATAACAAAACAATTCTAACTAGTTAAATCCCTCTAAACTCTCTAACAAAACAAATATAACAAGATATTCAGTATCTGAGATGCCCTATTTCGATTAGTGTTTTGTTTCTATATAGAACAATAATCCTACATGGTGCACAATGTGTCACATGACGTACTTACTTGTCCTCTTTTCCCCAACACAAAGTCACAAAACAAGACCAATATATTATAAACAACGAATATAATGAAAACAAGTGACTTACAAACTGTTAAGAAGATAAATGTAGAGATGCTGATTTAAGAAAGTGGAGTGGTCTCTTAATTTTTGCCAGAGCTGTATATAGAAAACATACAACGTAACACAGGATGTAACAGTAGGTTATTTAAAATGTGTTTATTTAAAACTTATTATTTAAAGCGCAGCCTTTGATACTATTGACCACAGCATTCTACTAAATAGGCTTGAAAATTATGTTGGCATAAATGGAACTGCACTGGCATGGCTTACATCATATTTATCTGACCGATTCCAGTTTGTTGCTGTGAGGTCACAAGAACAATCACAAGTTCAATTTGGAGTAACGTAGGGCTCAGTGCTTGAGCCTCTACTTTTCACCTTATACATGCTACCACTGGGAGCAATTATTAAAAGACATGGAGTTAATTTTCATTGTTATGCTGATGATACTTAGCTGTACATTTCTTCTAGGCCCAATGCCAAATTAACAGAATGCATCATCAATATCAAAACGTGGATGACTAGCAACTTAAAACTACTACTACTACTACTAAATTCAGATAAAACAGAAGTTTTTATCCACACAGAACAACCCAGAACACTGTCTCACCCTTCATGGATGGTCCATAAAGCCGGCTTCATTAGCCAAGAATCTCTGTGTCATTTTTGATAGCAATTTGTATTTTGAAAACCACATTTCCAATATTTGTAAAACTGTATTTTTCCATCTTAAAAATATATTAAAACTACGACACATGCTCTTTAAGTCAGACACTGAAAAATTAATTCATGCATTAATGACATCAAGACATGATTATTGCAATGCCCAACTTAGTGGCTGCCCTACAGGATTAATACAAAAACTCCAGCTGGTTCAGAATGCGGCAGCCAGAGTTCTCACAAGAATCAATAAGTATGACCATATTAACCCAGTTTTGTCAACACTGCACTGGCTGCCTATCAAGCATCATATAAACTTCAAAATTTTGCTGATTACCTACAAGGTTCTGAATGTTTTGTTCCTCAATACCTAAGCAAGCGCCTCTGTGGGTCGATGCTGCTATAACAAAGAGGTCCATTTCTACCATGCCAAACTGCTGCCAAATCATACCAAATCTAACACCTTAGAGCCTCCACTCCCCCAGTGGAGGTCTGTGGCATAAAAAGAAACCTGCCATCACCCCTGACGCATCTGAAAGGTGCACTGCTTTGACACTTACAATCTGTGAGAAAGCCCAAGTCCATTTTTCTCTGATCACCCTGTGTAGTGTAGGTCAGATATAACCTTCTCCATTGTGTAACTTTGACCAACCTGTTCCTGTCCCACCTTTGAAACTAAATTTTACCCTTGAAGTATAGAGCCACTATATACAATTGGTATATGGTGTTGTTTTTCCAGTGTGATTTCCCAAAACGTGTTGTTTCCCAGTAACTGATCTGCTGCTGTGAAAGCATCCAATGGCCGTCCATGTACCTTCAGTTTTTATGTCTCTGGCCTTCAATATCTTGGGAGTGTAACTGGCAAGGTGCTCAGCCCATTGGGGCCTGAAGAAATTGCTTTTTCCTTGTGCCTGTGGCTACTGAGTAGAATTCTCTATTCTCTGATATCACTCTAAGTGCCGAGGCTGGCCCCTGTGTACATTACCTGGGTGTGTTAAAAGCTGAGAGTGCAGTAGCTCATGCCTCATAGAGGGCTGTCAGTATTGTAAGTGAGATGGTGGGACTCTCCTCAGGTCAGCAAACTGCTGTCTGGTCTGATTCACCTGGACACTGTTCTCCAATGTCTGCTGTGTGCCTGGGCCAAAGAGCTGTTCAAAACCAACTGGAAGGTCCTTTAGTCCTCCTCTGTAGTGATCTGTAGTGAAGGATCCCTCCATGAGGATTGAAGGGACTGGGACAGCACCGATATGAGGTGAAAATGCAAACTGCCAATGCTACTCATACAGGCCTCAATGTATTATGCCTGGATGAAGAGATCATCTGTAATCTTGCATTAAGGCTGGAGTCAAAGAACATTAGGCAAAACATCATCTGGGGAGAGAACATAAGAGGCAATACGTTTCTACATTCTGCGTTGCAGCCAAAGCTTTGCTTGCAGTAGTGGGGTATGTAAATACATGGTATGGTAGGGTATAGTCTTTTGATGGTGGTAGAAGGAGAGGGTTGCACAGAACCTTTAAAAAAGCACTAGTAGAGTGCTTCAAGATCTAGGCAAGCCAACACTTGCTTCACAACCTCTTGCTCTGACCTTCTGCACATTCGAGTCCAGTTTCCTGGGAACATTTATGGGAGTCATGAGGTTCCCTCATCATCATAGAACTGGCTATGAGAAGTAGTCATCAACACGGCGTCCTCCTCCAAAATAAATTACCACTACTATGCCATTTATACAAACAGCTATGCCATTTATACAAACACCTAGTAGAGTATTGTAATTATAATAACTTAATACACACATGCTGACTGCTGTACAGACCACACATTCTCAAAGGTAGCCTTATCAACAGCTGCAAGCTATTACAATATTTAATTTAATTCAATTTTAATTATATCATGCTATTCAGAATGTTGCATTGTTACAATCTGTACATATAAAATACATATAAAATAAGCATACATACAAAAAGCATAAAAAAAGGAAGAGCATGACATCATAATACTATATGGCAGTTTCACAGATCAAAACAGATCAAAAACTCAAGAAAAAAGAAATTAAACATCAAGCAGTAGATTTAGCCTCTGAAGGATGCATAGTCATAAGGCACCATCAAGAGATGTTTTGCAAAGTTGTGAAGAACAGATTCCAGTTGTTTTCTTTAAATTAAAATTTTCAACCCACAAAACATGCAAGATTATAAGGACAGTCTAATATCTATTTAGGTTTTGTCTGTTTCTTGTTTATGTTTTTAATTCATATTTTCATGTCTTTTGTTATGAAATTTAGTAACCTTGTGCATTGTCATGTGATCCCAGTTTCCTCATCTGTCATGTTCTGATTTGGATTGCTTTGTCCCATGTGTTACATTCCTATTGGTTCCCTTGTCCAATGTGTTCTGTACTGATTGGTTCCTTGTCTTAGTCCCTGTGTATATATAGCCCCCATGTTTCTAGAGTCTTTATCTAGCTTTGTTTGTCAATGTAAGTCTTCTGCTGGTGGGTTTCATGTCTTCAATTCAGGTCATGTTTAGAGGTCATGGTCATGCTCAGGTCACTTCAAAGCTTCCACGTCAGAGCCCCTTTGGCCGCCATGCTAGAGCCTCCTCATGTCACAGATGCCATGCCAAAGCCTCCTTACATTATGGTTGTCATGCTAGAGCCTCCTTACATCATGGTTATCATGTCAGAGCCATTCTGACATCATGATCAGTCCCTTAATGTTTTTGGTAGGGATAACAAAAGAGGACAATGGCATCAAGAACACAACTAGTA
Source organism: Chromobotia macracanthus (assembly GCA_036877525.1). Taxonomy (NCBI): domain Eukaryota; kingdom Metazoa; phylum Chordata; class Actinopteri; order Cypriniformes; family Botiidae; genus Chromobotia; species Chromobotia macracanthus. The sequence continues at coordinate 5,819,561 of JAZGTH010000034.1, read as the reverse complement.
AAGCTGAGTGCTGTAAGGACACCACCAGCAAAGCAAAGGCCCAGGGCAAGAGTGATGCCACGAGCAGCCGGGGTGACAAAGGCAAACAGTCAGAGAGCACTGAGGCCCGGAACAGGAGCATTGCAGCCGCTGCTGCTTTCCTCAGTGTGGACATTTCCATGGCACCCATGTCCCACGTCATGGGCACAGAGATTGTTGCCAAGGTGTCCATGCCTCTTGTCATGGCAAAGGAGACCATTTTCATGTGCCCAGTACTACCTGTCATGACCACAGCCAAGACACCTCCTCAATGTCCACCTCCAATGCCCTGATAATTTCTTACTGATAATAATTTAAAAAATCAATAATTTCTTATTAATGCAGTTCGACTCAAAGCATCCAACCAGATCAGATGGGAAATTCAGTGAGCAGTAAACACAGCAACAATAAAGAGCAAAAACAAAAAATTATTTAGTTTAATAGCTAATAATTAGTTTAATTTATCTAAGTGAGCCATAAATTAAAGTAGACAAACAAATACAAACTTACAAACAGAAGTAAACAAAGAAAGAAACAAATAGGTCAAATTATATAGAATGGCAGTGTTTATGCATCAGCTAACTCCTACCTGAACAAAGCTAAAAAAAACAGCAATACAAAGCATTCAGCAAACAATACCTGACAAATATCAAAAGAAACGCTGGGGTTAGCAAAAAAGAAGCAAAAACGTTATGGATTGCAGCTTTGAAATAAGTTTTACAAAACATAGGCACACAAAAACAGCAGACATATTACAGATAAAATCATGAATGAACTGTTTGTTGAACCAATTGTAAGCATCACAATGGGGGGTGTACCAATTAAGTATAACCATTTGTGCTGATAGATGACCATTGCAGGATTATTCTGTTCTTAACATTACATTAAACTTTACAGCAAAGTAAATAATGCTCATGAGACAGCTTAGCATTTTGTATGTGCTACCTCTCCTGCTTGTGTATCCTCACACACATAGGGCTGATAGACTTGTGACAGGATGGGCGAGTTGTCGTTGACGTCCAGGACTTGAATGCGCACTGACACTGAGGAGCTAAGCTGTTCATCTTCTGAAAGATGCAGGCACACATTTTATAAACACTTTTCAGTTTTCAAAACTATATTGTAGGCTTTCTGTTTGTATTGTTCATTATTTTATTTGCTACTAAATGAAAGCCCTATACAATTGGAAGGCTCTATTTGAAATTATACATTGTGGTCCAAAAATCTGAGATTACATTTAAAATCAGAATTTCAACATTTTCAGAATTTCAGAAAAAATAGGTTTTATCAATCCCAGCTCCTGTGCATGCATTCATTAATGTGACAGTTCATGAAAAAATAAAATTTGCTCTTAATTTATTTACCCTCAATAGGTGACTTTTTCTTTAGTAGAACAATAAAGAAGACTTTAGCTGAAACTGTTTTCCCTGGGAAGGATCCCATTCAGTTTCTTGCACAGACCAATCTTTTCACTTCATAAGACGTCAATATATTGTCAGGAGCCATGGAGATTAATTATGTGTTGCCTGTATGTGCCTTTTTGAATCTCAGAAATATGGCACCAACAGACTAGCGTTTTATAACTCACCAAGGACCATAGTTTCATCTAAAATTCTTCTTTAGAATAGAATGTAATAGAACAGAATGAGCTTTTTTTTGCCAACTATGCTTACGCACACAAAGAATTTGATTTGGTTACTAAGCTTTCGGAGCTCAAAAGACAGGCACAATAAAAAAGATAAAAATAAAATAAAATCTTTATAAAAATAAAAGCATACACAATTGTCAATTACAAATATTTACACAACAGACAAAAATAGGGCCAGTGGATATGCAAGCACAGATACAAGCATGCTATAAACAGAATTATCAAAATGCTTTTTTGATAAACTTAATTAGTCATTGTATGACATGTATGGCAGTGGCTGATTTATGTTGAAGACATGGTTCTCACCGATCTCTTTGGCGCTGATGGTGAGGTTGTGCCAAGCTGTTGTCTCTCGATCCAAAGGCTCAGCCACATATACCGTGCCATTACCGGGGTTAATTCTGAACATCTGTCTTTTGTCACTGCTTTGTGAAATGCTGTATCTGTTTGAGGAAAATGTGCTGATTTATAAAAAAGTAGTTAGTAACACAATATAATCAACTTCCTTTGTATGTTGCACATGCAGATTTTAACCATTTACAAGCAAGGTCTGTCTGGTCAAGCATATTGCAAACACATTTTTTTGCAGATTCAGGATCTTTCGGTCTGGACTGGAAACATTTAAATCACACAGGCAAATATTGATCTGAATTCAGGCAAATGTCAGCCCATGCTGACCTGGATTACAATGATTAGCCACAACATTAAAACCACTGACAGGTGAAGTGAATAGTATTGATTGATTTTGGATTTGGGCTGTTTATTGGTTTTTGACTACTTTGCCGCCTGCCCTGATTTTTGCCTGTTTTCGATACTGCTCTGCCTTGCTCTTGTTATATCTGTTTGCTGGTGATTGACCCTGCCTGTTTGTTTTTCTTTAATAAAGTGCTGCAAATGGATCCTAACTCTCTGATCCTGCATTACAGTAGAAGGGCAAGGTGAGCTGCTTTATAGGTCACGTGATTTGTAGCTACATAAAGCTACAAAAGAGTTTTGGGTTACCTGGAGGTGCACCACCCTCTTGTGTGACATCATTCATTCTTGCCATGGGTATATGTGTTTAGCAGATTGTAAAGTTGTGCTGGTAATATGTAGCTTCTTAATGGGATACACAAATGTAACCACAATAAAAGTTAGCCTGGAATGAATGCATATGCCTGGCATAAACGCAAAAATTACAAATAAACCTCTGGGAATTTGGTGGAAGCTGGTGCTCCAAAATGCCAACTTGTAAAAGTTCTTAGCAGTACGTCAAAAACTACAATGGATTCTTTAATAGATTTGCTGTCTTATTATGCCCTCTAGTGCCTAATATCTATATTAATACAAACCTTAATGAGACACTAACTTGAATTAACAACTTATCTTGAAATGAGATCTTTAATGAGAAGTTTTAATTTTATTCTTTACTTGCACTTCAGGGCTTCCCTACATTCCAAACCTATATGACTTTTTCTTTTGTGGGACACAAAATAAAGTATTTTGAGCTATCCCTTTAAATGACACCAGCCTCTTGAAGCTGTTTAGGCATGTAAGAAGCTGAGTGATTTTCCTGTAGGAACCTTGAATCCAAAGTTAACATTAACCAAGATTATTAAATGTGTTAACTGAACAATCTGAAAAATGGAAGCAACAGCCACAGCAGCTTCTGATAACACAAGTCGATGCAATATTTTGTTGCCTATATTTTACCTTACATGGTATTCTGGTTTAGATGACAAATTATTAGTAAGATCAGTCATAATGTCTGTGTACCAGAAACATTGAGATGACAGGGAGCAAATAGGGAAGAGGTGCCTTGCTCAAGAACACCTCAATCATTACCTGCCAGCAGTGGGAATCAAACCCATGACTTTTGGGTTACAAAGCTGACTTTCTAAAATTTAAGTCATGACTGCCCTGACTGAATTGATGTCTAATTATAGTTTAAATAGTACATGTCTGTTTTACGACATGTACTAAGAAACCATAAATTTATCATTATCCATTTTACCATACCATTACCTATAGACACCGTAGTGTTAGGGTCCTGGCTGCCTTGTTTTGGGTTTTTACTAAACTCTCATGCCAGGATGCTGACAGCCCTAGTTTTCGTGTCAGAGCATTATGTTTGGATCCTGACTCTATTCTAGTCTTGGTTCTTGTCATCTTTAGAGTCAGGATCCAGACTCATGCTCTGTGTTTTTTGTGATCTGTGTTGTTTGTCTTTGTGTGGAAGCACATGGCCATCGGTTGTTTACTTTGTGCCATGTGCTCTCCGGTCTTGAGTCTTGACCCCACCCTCTTGTTTCCTTAATTGAATAAAAGTTAATTATTCCATTATTAATTCATGTTCCTCACCTGCCTGTCCTCGTTACCTGCCCTGTTTGCTTTCCTTTTCAATTGCCTTGTGTCTGCTGTCTTGTGCTGGTGTATTGTTGTTGATTGCTTTTGGAGTCTTGTTGAGTTTGGTATACTGTACCGTGTCTTGATTTTGAGCTCAAAATATATAACATATATAACATATATAATCTAGTCTTGTTTTGGTTTTCGAGTGTTTCTAGTCTTGTTTGGTTTTTGTTTTGCCCTCTCGTGGGAGTTTTTGTTTAGTAAAATGTGTTTTTTTTGCGATTGGGTTTTCTCTGTTACCGTTCTTGACACATAGTTTAATGATGATATGTGTAAAACTGCAGAAATCTTATATAAATGGTAATCAATCAACCAAAAACACAGCTGCTACACTTTTATTATAATAAAACCATGGTTAATTGTCCTCAGTGAGTATATGAAATCTCTTGTCACAGGGCTGCTTATAAATTTATTATTTCACAAACCAGCCAATAACTAGGCTACATGACTGTATGGTCTGATATCTAAATGTTCAGTTAAATCTTTTACCACTATGGATTGATGGCAATCAGAAAAGATAAAATCATGATATCCAACCATACTGATGCATGGCAGTGAATGTGTTACATGGCATTTCATTATTCCTCCTTTTAATGTTATTTATTACAGATTTATGCTTGAAAACAAGCAACACATTGCTACTGCAGCTTCATGCTTTATTATTTTTTTATTAGTTACAATTTAGTTTTTGAGGCAGGTTATTTGTAACCAAACCCGTGGTTTTGAGCTGGCCCTATTGTCCTCTTTCTCTAAGTTTCTGTTGTGAAAGATGAGCTGTTCTGATGAGCTGAACGAATATTCTGATTTAAATTTAAGGCTATAAAGAGTAAAGTTGTATCCCTGTCATGACCCTGGTATGATCCGCCCCCAAAATTTGTTTGTCTTTGTGATTTGTCTAAGGGTTTTTTTTTTTTGCGTTTTAAATACTTGGTTTGTTTTAACAGTTTGCCATGTGCTCATCAGTCGATATCTCGTCTTCCTTGCCCTTTTGTTTCCTCATTAGCTCCTCCTCCTTGTTTCCTCGTTGATCATTTTCCCCACCTGTTCTCCCTTGTTAGTTTCCCTTTGTAGTCTCCTCGTATTCGCTGTTTTGTATTTCCCATTCCTGACGTCATATTTTCCCTCAGCATCCACCATCTCCTCGTGCTTCACCAGTTGTCTCAGTCATCCTTCCAACCCTGCTGTCCAGATGTTTCTCCTGCCCTATTCTTTTCCCTCCCAGGGAAATTGCAATCCATATTCCCCCCTTATATCCCCCCAACCCCAACCCCCCCAACCCCCCCAAAAAAACAAACCTTGGGGTTGTGTCAGAGCACTCAACCCCTGCTGGCTAGGATAAGAATGAACCCTAGGGCTGTCATTGTGTCATTAAATGTTTGGACAACACCAAAGAAACGCAGTAATTACACTGTTTACCAGAGAATCAACCTACTAATAACTTAATCGTCTGTAAACACTACCCTTTTTATTTATAGGAAAAAGAAATGAAGAAACTGTGACCTGATAGGGTTGTTGGTGGTGTCGATGTCTCTGGCGTAGACTGTGCCAATCTGAGTGCCAGCTGGGGCATTTTCCAAAACTTTCCAGCTGTAGGATGCTTCAGAGAAGATGGGCGGTTCATCTACATTTGTCACAATGATTTTCAGTGTTGTCTTGTCACGAAACTCATACACATTCAGGAATCGGGTGTCTATATTTTGATTAATGGCCTCCACAGCGATGACAAACCGTCTTTTGCTTTCATAGTCTAGATGCTACAAAGACAAGAAGACACTTTATTAAAGATACAATATGCAATATTTGCATATTGTACTGAGCAATATGTTGAGCAATATTTGCAAAACTGAAAAGACCAATACTTCTCCCACCAGATACAAATATTATATACACAAACCCCATATTTTAGCTATATTACACTTATGCTTTTAACAGAGAAGAATATAATGTTTAAAAAAACAGCATATAAATTATTAACGTATTCCTAGCATGGATATAAAGTGCATCCAAAAAGTATTCACCTTTAGAGCTTCACCTTTTCTATATTTTGTTATGTTTTGTTACAGCCTAAATTCTACAAAGAATACCTCATAATCACAATGTGAAAGAAGTTTGTTTGAAATCTTTGCACATTTTTTAAAAATAAAAAATGAAAAAAAGTACATAAGTATTCACAGCCTTTGTCATGACACTCAAAATTGAGCTCAGATGCATCCTGTTTCCACTGATAATCCTTGAGATGTTTCTACAACTTAAATGGAGTCCACCTGTTTAAATTCAGTTAACTGGATATGATTTGGAAAGGCACACACCTGTCTATATAAGGTCCCACAGTTAACAGTACATGTCAGAGTACAAACCAAACCATGAAGTCCAAGGAATTGTCTGCAGGAATTGTCTACTAAGACAGAAAAAAGTCCCAATAAGCACAGTAGCCACTATCATCTGTAATGGAAGAAGTTTGGAATCACCAGGACTCTTCCTAGAGCAGACTGCCCGGCCAAACTGAGCCATTGGGGCTGAAGGGCCTTAGTCAGGGAAGTGATCAAGAACTCTATGGTCACTCTGACAGAGCTCCAGTGTTTCTTTGTGGAGAGAGGAGAACTTTTCAGAAGAACAACTATCTCTGTAGCACTCCACCAATCAGGCCTGTATGGTAGAGTAGCCAGACGGAAGCCGCTCCTCAGTAAAAGGCACATGATGGCCCGCCTGAAGTTTGCCAAAAGGCACCTGAGAAACAAAATTCTCTAGTCTGATGAAAAATGGGATGATGAAACTGATGAAAAACTCTTTGGCCTAAATAGCAAGCGTCATATCTGAAGGAAACCAGGCACCGCTCATCACCTGGCCAATACTAACCCTACAGTGAAAGCATGTAGGGGGCAGCATCATGCTGTGGGGATGTTTTTCAATGGGAGATTAGTCAGCATTGAGGAAAAGATGAATGCAGCAATGTACATAGACATGTACATAGGTTTTCATCCTTGATGAAAACCTGCTCCACAGTGCCTCCAACCTCGGACTGGGGTTAAGGTTCATCTTTCAACAAGACAATGACCCGAAGCACACAGCCAAGATAACAAAGGTGTGACTACAGGACACCTTTGTGAATGTCCTTGAGTGGCCCAGCCAAAACCCAGACTTGAACCCGATTTGATCTCTGGAGAGATCTGAAAATGGCTGTGCACCGACGCTCCCCATCCAACCTGATGGAGCTTGAGAGGTCCTGCAAATAAGAATGGGAAAAATTCCCCAAAAATAGGTGTGCCAAGGTTGTAGCATCATACTCAAAGACTTGAGGCTGTAATTGCTGCCATAGGTGTTTCAACAAAGTATTGAGCAAAGGCTGTGAATACTTATGTACATGTGATTTATTTATTTATTTTATCATTTTTAATAAATTTGCAAATATTTCAAAAGCACTTCTTTTACGTTGTTATTATGGGGTATTGTCTGTAGTATTTTGAGGAAGATAATGAATTTAATCAATTTTGGTATAAGGCTGTAACATTACAAAATGTGGAACTGAAGATTTTAATAACCAAAATATGACGGACTCATGTACAAATTATTTTACCATAATAGTTCTACTCTACATTTATCTCTTGTTATTGTTCGGGGCCCAAGGGAGGAAGATATTAACTCCAGGAACCCCTCATTAACTCATTTTGACGTGTGTGTGAGAAGACTCCTATAAAGACCCTTCCCCAACCAGGCAAAAACGGTTGTTCTGCAGACCAACTCGGATTTATGTCTCTGATAATAAAATCTATCTTTTGGCATCAAAACCTTTGAAAAAGTCTTTGAGTGATCTTTCTAAGATGTGGAAGAAACTACAACAAATTGGTGACCCCGATGTGATAGGAAAGGTGCAGAGGAGTGGAGGACCACGGTGGGCTGGCTGGACGGGCAACACAAACAGGTGGCCACCTAAGGCAATCAGTATTTGCTTATTTTATTAGTTTGTGTTGTTCTCCAGAGGTTGCCTGTGGTGGTAAGGATACTCCAGGCATCTCCAAATTACAGAATGTAAAAAGTACAAAAGTTTTAAAAAAGAATAAAGGGGTTTTGATTCCAAAAGCACTAAATGCAAGCATTGATCTGTGTTTTCTGTTGAGTTGGTCTTGAGGAGAACAGTGAAGGCAGATTTTTAATATTTCTATAAGTGTAGTTTAGATTAGATGATAGTAGATTGTTAAAAAGAAGCGCTGGTAAGTCCTATAGGTCAAGTCCTACAAGAGGTAGGCATCAAATCCTGCAAGGGTTGCCTTTCATTGTGTTGAGGAAGTGTATCAATGAGTTATGATATATGAGTTATGGGATATGAGATATGAGCTGTTACGAGTAAGAGCTGGGAATGGTCTGTGTGAGTAAGACTGAAGTGTGACTGTGAATAACAAGCTCTTCATCTCGTAAGCAGTGATGGCGTACCCCCTCTGTGTTTCACGGAAGGAGTGCAATTGTTATCTCACTTGAGAAGAGTGTATGAGCCCTGCAAATAAAGGGACACGAATATATGTGTACATAAGCCCCATTCTAATAAAGGGACTGGTATGAATGCTGAGTATTACTTACTTAAAGTCTTACCTGTATGGGTTATTGTGACTTAAAGTCTATTATTATAATTAAGCGTATATCTATTTATAAAATTAAATACTCTATCTAAATGATTGGTTTCAAGAATGATGTGTAAAACTTAGAATTTAGAAGAAAAAGTGGCTGATATTGCTGTTTGGTATTACATGGACATAAAGCGTTAGCACTCTGAGAATCTGTGGTAAATTGATTACTTAACATTTTGTATAAAGGAAAAACTTTTGTAAACACTACTAATTTTGTAAAAGTTTTGGAGTGGAAACAATTCAAAGTTGAGGTTTGCTGTATTGAAAAACTATGGCAACAACTCCTGTAGAATTTTTGGGATTAAAGTATCCCTTGTGTAAAGAACTTAAAGATAAACTCTATAAAAATGTCAGAAGAGAACAAAAAACATGATGGCAAAAGGCCCAAATAGGGAACATCTGATGAAGTGTTGTGTGAGGACATGGAAACATTGGTAAAAAATGATAACATTAAAGATATGGGTAAGAAACAAAAAACAGAGAAAAAAGAAAAAGAGAACAAGAAGTGAAAAGCATGGAGACAGAGAGGGAGAGGCAGAGCTATAAATGTATTTTATTTTACCTTTAATGTATTCTACATAACTGTGACAACCACAGGCAAGGTTAAAACAAATGCACGCTCATGCTTATAACACTGTTTTATTTTAAATGAGAAGATTAGAGAGACAGGATCTTTTACTCCTTTTTAGTCAAGAGTGAGAGGAGAAGTTTGGTCCTGCTTTCTTTCAAAGTGCTGTTGCATAAAATGGTCATTATTAACAAAACTGTGTGACTTGACTTAGTCACTAGTTAGCTTAACAGAGAAAACTGAATTATAAAACTGCACTTTGGGCATAGGCAATGAAAGTGATACGTAAATGTCTCAAAGGGGTAATATGAAGATTTTATTAACCAAAATATAAAGGAATCATGTACAAATTATTTTACCATTGTTGTGCAGGCCAACTCGGCTGTATGTCTCTGATAATAAAGTCTATCTTTTGGCATCAAAACCTTTGAAAAAAGTCTGAGTGATCCTTCTAAGATGTGGACGAAACCACAACAGAACATGTGAAGCACTGTAAATACTTATATAAATGGCACTATAAAAGCACTTGTTAGGTCAAGTAAAGGAAGTATTTTGTGGTTTTAACATTAGGTTAAAATCACAAAAGGTAAATGTCACACACTTAACTTAATTTACCTATTTCAGCTGCTAATTAGGAGAAGACAAGCACATGATATTTTGATGAAGTGTTTACATGTCCTCTCGATCACATTAGAAAAGGATTAAACCACCCCTTACAATCTGAAAAAAAAAATTAATTTGGCCAGTTCATTCTGACTGACGTTTTTACATGTGACTTTTAAATCTGATTGTGCTTCTAGTATTACGATTGGATTATTAGGGTCCATGTAAATGCAGCTACTGTTTTCCACTCCAATACTAAATCCTTTTCTTTAGCCTTCCTAAGATGGACTAATGTTGAATGAGCTGCACCCCCCCTTTTCGTATCCCTGTGATTACTATTCTTATTCTGTGTAAAACACAGATATTGTGTGTGTGTGAACCTTATTTTTAAATTGTTTAACATCACAGTATATACAAAAACTCCTGTCCTGTTCAAGTCGAAAAGTCAAAACACTTACACATATGCTTCTTTTCGAAACTGACTCTTGTTTTTACTGTTTCATTGTTAAACTGTACTGCTATGATGGCGTTGCTGACAAATGCTTTGTCTGAACATTGCATAGTATTTTGTATTATTCATGTTATGTTTTTCTATATTTTTGTTACAATCACTTATTCACTACAATCGACAAACCTACTGGACATTTAATCTAAATTAACTTTTAACCACTTCTAAGATAACAAAACCATGGAACTCTACCTGCGGCACTTACATGCACCCATTCCTGTTGGCTTGCATTTTTAGATGCCACCAGAAAGGAAACAAGGCACACATGATCTATACAGGAATTCTATACAGATCATGGAAAATAAGCTTTAACCCAGATCATCGGGATTTGATAGACTTATATTGTCAAATGTAATTAGACCTGACAGTTTCTTATCAATAAATATTCATAAATCATTATAATCAACACTCCGTCCGTCTACAAGAAAGTTACAAATTGCAGGTTTAACATGCCAGAGGAGAACTGGCCCTCCCGCTTGAGCCTGGTTTCTCCCAAGGTTTTTTCTCTAGCTGTACACCACTGGAGTTTTGGTTCCTTGCCACTGTCGCCCTGTTGGCTTGCTTACTGGGAGATTGCTGACATCTCTTTAGTCTTATTAATATACATCTTATAATATAAGACATGTTCAACAAATAATACATGGTATTATTGCAAATAAATTGTATGTAAAGCTGCTTTGAAGCAATTACGTTGTAAAAAGCGCTATGTAAATACAATTTAATTGAACTGTACAGAACAATAAATGGACTACAAATAATTTATCCCAAGGATGTTTTCATTGTTGTTGGGATTTTAATAGGGTGAATATGAGCTTTTTGAGAATATGACAGTGCCTGTACTGTCCAGTTATCACTTTCATCCTCTGTTCCTAAAACAAACAACAATTGCTTGTCTGAATGACAACTACCCTGTAGCCCTGACATTGTGAAATGCTTTGAGCATCTAATAAAACCTCACATCTGCTCCCTTCTACCTGACACCCTGAATACATTCCTGTTGGTCTAAAATATCCATTGATGATGCCATTGCAATGGTGGTGAACTCTTTCCTAAAACGTGGATGGAAGAGACACTTTTAATAAACTTTCTACTTACCCACCTCTAGCTCAGTTCGAGATTCTACATTTCAGTTCCCTGCTTAGTCACAGTAGTGTGATGTTATAGCTGCAGTTAGTAACATTATGCTTCTGTCGTCATCTTTCTTTGTAACATTCTTCATTGCCTGACGTTTGTCCTGGCAGTTTTTAAACCAATATAAAATTATAAATCTGTTATCAGCTCTATTTTATCCAAGAAAGTTTTGAATTGCAGCTTTTACATGCCAGAGAAGAACTGGCACTCCCAGTTGACCCTGGTTTCTCACAAGGTTTTTTCTCCATTTATACATCATTGGAGTTTTGGTATCTATGCCACTGTTGCCCTGTTGGTTTGCTTACTGGGAGACTGTTGTCATTTAACTTGGCTTAGGCTTGTTAATATTACTTTTAGCATTATTTCTTTGTCTCTCATTCTCATTCTCAATGCAGTGTTCAAATATTCTATGGTATTAAGCAAATCCTTCCTTACCCATGTAAGCTGGAACGGTATATCTTGCTTAATATGATGCCTGTCATCTATCATGTTAATTAACTAAATGTTGCATAGTTTTAGAAGTACATACTGTTTTAGTAGACAGTCGATACATAACCCTCTAATAGACCACTGAGAGAGGTGCGAGCCTCTTACCTGAACCTGACGTGCATAAATTAATTTAAAAAAAAACCTGACCCGATGAAAAGACCAGATGAAATCAGACTCAAGTCCGACCTGGCCCGATGGCATTTATTTTCAAACCTGACCCCAACATAAATGGCATTGACGTGTGCACATCCTGCAGCCCCGCAGGCAGTCAGGATAAAAATCCTGCTGCTCTGTTGACTAATTTGACCGCTGCTCCATTACTTTAATTACTTATTTATTATTACTTTATATCTTTGCCTGTCTGATGGATACAGACAGTTATTTCTGAGTTTGGCTAAAAAAAAGGATAACTTGGTCGGTCACATCAAAAGTTGACGCCACGCACCTTACGCGCTATGCCAATACGGTGTTTGACGTCTTTAGTATTGTTGTCTATCACAACCAGATATTGGTTCGCGGGGTAGTGCCACAAGATGGGCTGTTTATTGTAAATAGACACTGTTAACCAGGTCCATTCTGGAAAAAGCTATTATTTTTAAATAACCTGAGACCTGAGATTTTTTGACGATACAACCATCCTAGGACTCATCACCTATGGTTACAAGACCTCCTAAAGAGATGAGGTCAGTGCACTTTCAATATGGTGTGCTGACAACAATCTCTCTCTCAATGTCAGCAAGGACAAGATGATGATTGTGGACTAGTCAAATTAACAATGTAAGCTGTAGTTCCTCTAAGATGTAGTTTATTTTTGCATTCACATCAATGTCCTTGTCATTTGCCTTTATTCTGCCCGCTGAAGAGGAAGCCACAGAGAGGTGCTCCTATTCACATGAATGGGGTAAAAGTTCCAAGTTCCAAAAAGCTACAAGTTCCTTGATGTTCCCTACCCAAACACTATAGTGTCAGTGTCTACAGCTCTTCAGCGTCTCTACTTCCTGCAGAGGCTAAGGAGGTTGAGCATTTCCTCCGACATCATAGCAAACTACTTTTGTACATTATACAGCTAAACCATAGACATAATTCTCACTAGATGCATCACTGTATGGTAGTGCATTACTTCTTCCAACCGCAAAGCTCTTCAGATAGTGCTGAGAACAGCTGACGCGGACATCCAGCTCATCACTGGACATGAGAAAAAACTCTTTTTGAGAAAAGTCAGACGCATTATTAAGGACTGCACTTACCCCTCACCATTTATTTTCTACCTCAGTATTTTCTACCTCACCCTACTCACCACCTGACTTCTACCTCTATATTCATACTCAAGACTACCTACTACTTAATTCTTAATTTTTTACTCTTATTGTAGTTTTTACTGCCAGTTATTTGTATTTATTTTTTCTGCCTACATTTTATACATAATAGCATGCCACTTTAATATCCCAGTGCCCTTTACTTTATTCTTAACTTTGTTTTTTAATTATGAATTGTGGTGTTTTTGGAAATTTGATTAGGGCACTGATGATCATATCAGTGTGGGAGACGTGCTCTCCAAAAATAATTTAGGTTAACACATGCAAGAATTTAAAACACCAGCTGGCACACACTAGCTGGCAAAACTTGCTGTTCACATGAATGCTGAAGCTTATATGGTGGTTATAGTAAGGGGCAGGACAATTTCAGAATACGCTCCAAACGGGTTCCCAATCACAACCAAAAGACTGTGGTTATGGTAATCAAAGGGCTAGGCGTTTCCCAGGCGTTCACAGAGACCAGAACTAAACACAGTGTTTGGCATAGACTGGAAACAAAGGTGTTGTAATTATATAAATAAAAATGTTTTAAAAATGTGTGCATTTTTTAATAAACTATGCAAATGGATTTATTATTCAGCTGAGTCTAGGTTTATTACACAGAGTAGTACATTCTATAAATTAACGCAAACAACTTGCTACTATACAGTGTATATATATAAAAAGCAAAACTTTCAGCTATGCTTAATTCTATATATAGTCAAACTAACAATGTCTATTTCTTAAGAACGTTTTATACTTGTGCTACTAAATGAAGATACTGTTTTTATAATATTAAAAGTGTTTATTGTATAATGTTTACTCACATGGAACTCAGCCTGTCATTAATATTCAGAAAAAAGTCTAATTTATGTCTAATTCTGAATGTCTATTCAGAAAAAATGATAAACGATTGCATATACCATTTTACCTGAGCCAGGATGACAATCCCTTCCTGAGTGTCAGGGTCTGTCTGAACTGTGAATGTGCTGCTCTGCTCCAGGTCCTCTAAGCTGTAGTTCATCTTTGCATTCACACCAATGTCCCCATCGTCTGCCATTATTCTGCCCAATGTGGTGCCCACTGGAGCCGACTCTAATATTGTAAATGTGTATAAATCTGGACATAAAGTGACAATTTATGTAATATTTTAAATAGCATTGAATGAATCTTTGCCTACCTCTGCCAAAAAGTGTATCTATACAACACAGACATCTGTTTGTTAATGAGGACATACAATAAATATCTATTGATTTTACATAAAGCTAATTGACCACAACACTTTTTATGTATTGGAATTAAAAGTATATAAATCATATTTTATAAATTTGTCACATTGCAACTGAGGGAATGAAAATGATGATCCAAAAGAGATTTTATTAAACACAAAGCAAGCAAGGAAGCCCTGTAGGGCAGACCAGACAGGGCAAACAGACAGGACCCACCAGGCGAATAAGCCAGGCAGGCCGACAGACAGACCAGATGGTAAGACGATCTGGCAAGCAGGCCAGATGGACCAAGCAAGACATGACAGGACCAAGACAGACAGGACTGGCGGCAGACAGTACCAAGACAGGCAGGACCGGCGGGCAGACAGGAAAGACAAAACAGGCAGACAGGACAGATCAGACAGATTAAACAACACGCTGACAGACAGGCTGGAGGACAAGACAGGACAAGAACAATCATTACACAAAATGGGGAGAACATTCAACAAGAAGGGTGTCAAAACAGAAATCAAAAACACAGGATTAACAGGTGGAGGGCACACAGGAGGAGGACCGAGGACTGATGGCCCGGTGGAACCCACGCCAGGGAATCCCCGGGGACGAGGGACCAGGTCTCGGAGGGGCAGTCCATGCCAGCAGAGGTGTGGTGGGAGTTGCCAGCCACGGATGGAGACGACCAGCAGGGGGAGCCACTGTCACCGGTTGTGGGCCCAGGAACTGAGATGTAGGACCCATCGCTGGAGGGCCCGGCCTAAGAGGACGCCCCACCACCGGAACATGGCCAGGAGGAACTGCCGCCACAGGAACCGACCTGGGAGCAGGCACAGGAACTGACCCGAGAGCAGGCACAGGAACTGACCCGGGAGCAGGGACTGAGACAGGGACTGGGGACGCCGAGGTGGACCCAGGA
The DNA here is from genome assembly GCA_036877525.1 of Chromobotia macracanthus. Lineage (NCBI taxonomy): Eukaryota > Metazoa > Chordata > Actinopteri > Cypriniformes > Botiidae > Chromobotia > Chromobotia macracanthus. The sequence goes on along the minus strand of JAZGTH010000034.1, from coordinate 5,804,155 downwards.
ACAGAGACAGGGACAGAAACTGAGGTCGGAGCTGGGAGCCCCAAGGTGGACCCAGGAACAGAGACAGAAACAGGGACACAGACAGGGACAGATTCACCCAGAGGCTCGGGAACAGACATCTCTGGGGTTTCAGGCACGTGCATGCACATCTCCAGAGGCTTGGGCACGGGCATTGAGGGAAAAGCAGACCTCCCCTTCTGCTTCTTCTTCGAAGCAGACGCAGGAACAGACACAGGAGGCTTGAGCACAGGAACAGACACAGGAGGCCGGAGTGCAGGAACAGACCCAGGAGGTTTCTTTCAAAGATAGCTTGTCACTGTGTTTCTGGATGTGGTTGGTTCATCTCCTTGTCAGATGGGGAGCCACACTGAGGTGGAGTTTGTAGATGGATTGTATTCTTATTATGAGAACATGTCTATGTGAACATTGCGGGCTCTTGCCTGCAGGCTAAATTTATTTTCTTTTGAAGCTTGAAAGGATGATCTTTTTTGTCAAAACATTGGAGGGAGTGTTGTTTTGGCAGATGACTTCAGAGAGGGTTTGCTTTGTCAGTGCCCCTATCTTCCAAGTGGGTCTGTTTGGTGACACCATGGAGGACTTCGTCTAACAGCAGTGAAGCAGGCTAAGGCCATTAAACACATCTTGACTCATCAAGACATGGCCACCCCCTCACCATGTTCGCTCTTCTGCAGTGTCAGCTGCCAGTCTGCTAGCATATAAGGCTTCAGCTTCAGAAAAAAAATCATCCTCCGATCCTCCAAGCACTCCTGCTGAGATGATAAAGCATATGAGGAGTTACTCAAGGTGGTGACGTTTCCGGAGGCCAGATTACTACTAGACTGGCCACAGGAGTAAGAGATCCCTAAGCACTCAAAACTAGAGGACAGATTTCTGTCTGGGGGCCAGAAGGAGAGGCCTTAGCGATGGTCTCTTCCATTTTTTTAAGGTCCTACATAATGAGTTTTCTTGTTCATGAGGAATAACATTCTTGACATTAGGGCATAAAGACATGTAAATTTATTCTACTATAGTGGGTACAAGGGCACGTGATTATACAATGATGCCTAAACTGGAAGAGATGCTGGCTAGCTATCTCTTTCCTGGGAGTTCATTGTTCTTGAAAAGACCAGCACCCCCCACCAAGCTGTGCAGAGAACATCCTCACTGGTTAGGAAGGTATTTCAGGCAGTGGGTCAGGCTAGTGCTTCCCTGCATACTATGGCTGCATTAGAGCGATATCAGGCTGACCTGCTGAAAGATTTTAGCATGGGCATGGCTATAGATGACAAGGCCGTCTCAGTTCTATAGTGGCTATGAATGCCATGGAGAGGCATCTGTGGTTAAATCTCATGGGTATCAAGGACAGAGACAAGGTTGTCTTGCTTGATGCCCCTTTATCGCCTTTCGGGCTGTTTGGCAATGTGCTGAATACCATCAATAGCAGGTTACAGGAAGCAAAAAGTAATGAATCAAATAGCTCCTTCTTAACTCCTACATGACACCACCATTCTATCCCAACCACCTTCTGAGCTTTAGGGGACAGCAGTTTCCTGTGAAAGGTTAAATGTTCCGTTGCTTCCTATTACTTTCTGGAGAACAGAAACATTTAATTCTTCCCCAACAGGGCAAAGTATCAAAATTAGTGCTCCTGTTGGAAAAGCTGGCAGCATGGAAACTACTGCCAAATACTTTTCCCTTGGTATTGAAGGATAAGTCCGCCCAAAATGATATTTTTCCCATATATTACTCACCCTCAAGGCATCCTAAGAGGATATGACCTTATTCTTACAGCCAAACACAATTAGAGTTATATTAAATTATATCCTGGTTCTTCCCAGCTTTAAAATGCCAGTGAATGGTTCTCATTATTTTGAAGCTCCAAAAAGCACATACATACATCATTTAAGTAAACCATACAACTTCAGGTTAATTGCCTTGGGCGATTCTGATCAGGAGAGATCTTTTGTCTCAGGTGCAGGGGATGATATTTAATCTTTGCCCAGAGCTTTAAAATCTTCACGTTTGGCCCCTAAGGGGGACCAACTAAGGGCTTTCCTGGGCTTCTGGGCTTACCGCAGACATGGTGGAAGCTATTTTAAATGCTAGGGCTCCTACTATTAGAAGTTATGTCCTTAAATGGCGTGTCTTCGAGAGATAGTGTTCTGCACGCTGTGCAGACCCAGGTCACTGCCAGATTGTTCCGGTTCTGGAGCTCTAGTAAGAAAAATTGTCCTAGAGAATAGACAGAAGAGAATAGTAGCACATGTCCTGCTACTCTTAGGGTTTTTGTTGCCACTTGCCATATTCTTATTGATGGGATTCCAGTGGAGAAACACCCTTTAATTGCTCGTTTTATGACTGGGGCAGGAATAGCTGAGGCCACCCATGAGAGTAACAGTTCCTTCTTGGGAACTAGCCATTGTGCTGGAGGGCCTGGTCAGAGCCCCTTTTACCCAGGGTAGTGGCATCTTCTAGGGGTCTGGCAAGAGGTGCCCCCTTGCAGTTGGTATGAAGCGGCAGGTTGGTCCACATCACACGCATTTACCAGGTTTTATAGTTTGGATGTCCATGCATGGAAGGGATGTGTCGTCATCACAGGCCTGTGGCAGGGGCTCGTAGTCAGTGAGGTCTGAATGCCTCGCCACAGGCTCTGTGAGTCTCTGCTGTCTGTGAAGTGGTTATTGATTTTTTGTGCATATGACCGTTTTGCATTCTTGATGCCACAGGACAGGTTGGCTCTTGTTGTTTTTAGGGCTGCTTTATCTCCTGATCTGAATGCCTCATCTCTGGTCTTTAGCAGCCCACGAACCTTTGCTGTCATCCACGGCTTCTGGTTGGCACGTGTGGTGATGGTCTTTATTACTGTCACATCATCAATGCACTTCTTGATATATGCACTCACTGTTTCAGTGTACTCATGCAGGTCGGTGCTGTTGTTGTAGGTGGCTGCCTCTTTAAACATGCTCCAGTCTGTAGTCTGAAAGCAGTCCTGCAGTGCTGAGGTAGCATCATCCGGCCAGACTGTGATGAGTTTTTGAACCGGTTTGGTGATTTTCAACAGTGGCCTCGTAGCTTCTCGGTGGTCGCCGGCAAAAGCTGATGTTTGTACGCACTACCGATTTCCAAAAGGCTCTGGCGATCATATTTGTGTTTCTGAGCGTTTATCTGATGCGGAGAAATTAAACTGTTTGAAGACGAAGAGACGAGACTAACAGACATAAAAACACCATCTTTTGAACCCAGAGTAGCCGCTGCGTCCGACCGCGCCGCCATCTTCATTACAACATGATAATTCAGTCATTGCCTCACAGGCATTTGTGTCCTTATCAGGAGGAAGGCAAGAATAGTTTAACAATTTTGGGTTGTGTTTTTTCTTAATGTTTGCTAATATTAACAGATGAAGTGCAATCCTTTATAAGTAACTTGTTAGTGACATATGTCCCAATGGAATAAAAACATTGATAAATACCAGCTAACATTTCTATCATCATTTTAGCAATGCAAAGGTTGTGAATTTGATTCCAACTTACATAACATGTTTAACTTCTAAGTGGAATTGGACAAAAGCTACTGCTAAATGTTCGGGTAATTGCTAAATGTAAATGAAATGAAATGCTGAATGCAAATGTTCAGTGAATACAATAATTCAACAGTATGGGTGTTTCCTTGGAATCAAATCCACAACCTTTGCACAGATAAAGCAATGCTCTACCAACTGAGCTACAGGAACATTCAAAAGAATGTAGGAGAAAATGTAAAACATGTGAGAAGTGTTTTATTTCATAGAAATATATATAGAGATATGATAGTGTTGTTTTCACTGTATCAAATAGTAGTAAATAGTAGTTTGAGTTTAAATCTTTCACAGATTTCTGGGTAGAGTTGTGTTCTGGACACTCACTGTGTTGGAACGTGGGCCCGTTGTCATTGACATCTGTTAGACTTATGGTAACTGTTGTCGTTGCACCGAAGCCTCCGGTGAGTCCAAGCATATCTTTCACCTGAACCACAACTAGATACTTATCCCTGGCTTCTCGGTCCATATTTGGCCATGATGTTACAATTATTCCTATGACAGAAAAAATAATAAGGAAATATAATGTTAATTGCATTTGATATTTTCCATTTTCAGACACTTCTATGCTCCAAAATACCTTAAAATACCTTAACCTAAAAATAAAAATCCAAATACCTTAACCTTTTGGCACAGCTGTAAATTAAAAATGTACATTTTGAATTATATTCAGGACAGCATACCATCATCTTTTATTTTATCTGCTACAGAAGAGAATAGTAGAACATGTCCTGCTACTCTTGGGGTTTTTGTTGCCACTTGCCATATTCTTATTGACGGGATTCCTTCTTGGGACATAACCATTGTGCTGGAGGACCTGGTGCCCCCTTGGACACCTTGAAAAAGGAACCTAAGGGAAACTCCTGTTTAACTCCTACGGGTCCTAATATTACATAGTTCCAACTTATTATTTACATAATTTGTGGAGTGGTAATCAGACAAATCAACAATCACAATCACCTGACTTCTAATTATCACACCTGATCATCATCACATCATTAGCACTACTATAAGAGCAAGCACTTCCCTCAGTCACATTATCTGGTCTCCACTTTGGAATTAGACTCATCTTCATGCCTGTCTACAGGGTCTCCTAAGGGTCCTGCTATTACATAGTTCCAACTTATTATTTACATAATTTGTGGAGTGGTAATCAGACAAAAACATGCTCTACCTCAACACAACAAACAACCTTATTACCTAGTGATCTGAACTCTTTGTTCATTTTGTTGTTCCTTGTTCATTTTGAGATCAATCACTCAGAACCTGCCATGTGGATCCTAGCTATACAGGATGAACCTCCACCATCTGTATTCAGAATGAATGTGTGTGAAGTGATTCAATTCACATAAAATATATCTACTACTATGTGTATGGTGTGGGAGTTGTGCATTTTACAAGTGTGAGTTCGCAGTTTTTTTGTACTGTAATTTTCCACTTGCCTATAAAAATATGTAGCCACACACAATTCTGGACCTTATTATTTGAAAGGGTCTCAACATCCATTGCTAGTCTGGATGTAACCCAGTCGCAGAACAGCTTTAACAAATATTGCACTTTATATAACCAAAAACTCCCATGAGCTGCGAAAAAAATCCAAAACTAGACATACACATATATATTATATATATAATATCTTTATACATTATATATTAATAATATATATTATATATATAATATACATATATAAGCTCAAACAAGACATGCAGTTTACTAAACTAGACTAATTACAGTGTCACGGAACAAATCACCTGACTTCTAATTATCACACCTGATTGTCATCACATCATTAGCACTACTATAAGAGCAAGCACTTCCCTCAGTCACATTATCTGGTCTCCACTTTGGAATTAGACTCATCTTCATGCCTGTCTACATATCTTATTTCGGATTAGATCTTGGATCTAATGTTTGGTCATCCCATTGGAGATGCTTCACCTGTGTCCTGACTGAATGACTATCGTCCCATAGCACTGACTCCAATAATGATGAAGTGCTTTAAGAGATTAGTCATGAATCGCATAAAAACCAGCCTTCCCAACACACTCGACCCACTCTAGTTTGCATACCGTCCAAACCGTTCTACGGATGATGCAATTTCCTCCACCCTCCACCTGGCTCTTACCCACTTAGACCAGAAGAACACTTATTTAAGAATGCTGTTCATTGACTTCAGCTCAGCATTCAACACAATAATCCCACAACAGTTCATTAATAAATTACACCTGCTGGGCCTTAACAACTCTCTCTGTAACTGGATTCTGGACTTTTTAACTGAAAGACCCCAGTCAGTCCGTGTCGGCCACAACACCTTGAGCACTACCACACTGAGCACAGGTGCCCCACAAGGCTGTGTGCTCAGCCCGCTGCTCTTCACACTGCTGACCCACGACTGCACTGCCAAGTTCAGCTCCAACCACATCATCAAGTTCGCTGATGACACAACGGTGGTAGGTCTCATCAGCAACAATGATGAAACGCACTACAGAGAGGAAATGGCACAGCTAGCGGCATGGTGTGGCGCTAACAACCTGTCCCTCAATGTGGAGAAGACAAAGGAGGTTGTGATGGACCTCAGGAGAAACTCCACTGACCACCTGCCACTGACCATCGACAGCTCGACTGTGGAGAGAGTCAGCAGCACTAAATTCCTGGGGGTGCACATCACAGAGGATCTCACCTGGACCACCAACACCACGTCACTCTCCAAAAAGGCACAACAGTGCCTACACTTTCTCCGCCGGCTGAAAAGAGCAAGTCTCCCTCCACCAATCCTCACCATGTTCTACAGGGGAACCATTGAGAGTGTGCTGACCAGCTGCATCACTGTCTGGTATGGGAACTGCAGCGCCGCAGACCGCAAGACCCTCCAGCGGACAGTGAACCCAGCTGCAAAGATCATCGGTACCCCTCTCCCCTCCATCCTGGACATTTTCCTTTCACAATGCTCCAGCAAAGCCACCAGCATCGTAAAGGACCCCACCCATCCCTCACACAGTCTCTTCCAGCTCCTGCCGTCAGGAAAACGGTACCGGAGCATCAGAGCCCGCACTGCCAGACTGCTCAACAGCTTTTTCCCCCAGGCTGTGAGAGCCCTGAACCCCCCTCTGAAAAACCCCATACCTCTTAAATATATTTATTTTTTATTTATTTTTTTTCTCTCTCCTCTATGTGCACTAGACAATTTTTTACAACCGAGGGTACATAATCCCACAAAAAAAGACTCATAACATATGTATGTTTACAAGCCCATGCACTACAGATCATCTTGCACTGTTCTCCAGCAGGAACAGTGCTTGACTTTCTTTTTCCTCATGTGCAATATTTATGTGAAACATTTGTATAGTTTGTATTTTCTAGTTTATGTATAGGCAACTTTATATATAGTATATTTATAATCTAATTCTGTTAGTATTTGTGTTTAGATTTATACTGTTTCACTTGATTCATTGTTGTATGTCTGTATTTATGTAGCACCGTGGTCCTGTGAGGCACGACATTTCGTTCCACTGTATGTCCCCACATGTAGCGGAATGACAATAAAGCTCAACTTGACTTGACTTGACTTCTGTTGGTGAGAAACTGTACCATCTCAAACAAGGAAATAACTCCATACAAGACTATGCCCTCCATTTTTGAACTCTAGCTGCCTCAAGTGGCTGAAATGAGTGCTCCCTGTTAACCACCTATCGTCAAGGACTGGAGAGATGTAACCGCAGAGAGGGCTTACCTTATGATGATACCATCGGCTGGAGCGTTTTATACACCTGTCCATCCGTGTGGCAAACTGAAGTCAAAGCTATATGGAGGTTAATAAGTGCCAAAATCTACCCTTTCTATCCCACCAGCCAGAGAATCCCAGCCTTCAAAACCATTGTCTGAGCCTATGCAACTGGATGACAATTGACTGTCCTCGGCCAAACGTCACTGTCGGCTGACCAGGGTCTTTGCCTCTACTGTGGACAACAGGGACATGTAATCCAGACATATCTCATGCGTCCTTCACAACCTTTGGTGAGTGTAGATTCCTCCTCTCCTGTCAATATCCAGCCACTGACAACTTACTTACAGCTTACTACTTCTCACCACTTTGTTTCAGTTTGTGCCCTCCTCAACTCTGGGTCAGTCGGCAACTTCATCTCTGCAGACCTATGCCACCAACTCCAACTCAAGAAGAGGCTCAATGAAACCCTGTACAAGGTCCAATCCATAAAAGGAGATCCTGAGTTCCCGACGTTGTGGTGGTAGACTGGAGTACCTTGTCGACTGGGAATGTTATGGACCTGAGGAGAGATCCTGGGTACCTAGAAATTATATACTTGACCCAAACCTCCTGACAGAATTTCACTCCTCTCATCCCCAAGCTCCAAGAAGCCAAGGATGCCCACCACAATGTAGGGGTATTTGGCCCTCAGGAGCGGGCTGTGGAGAGAGGGGTTCTGTCATGGAAACACCAGGCTCCACCCCATTCAACAATCACAATCACCTGACTTCTAATCATCACACCTGATCATCATCACATCATTAGCTATAAGAGCAAACACTTCCCTCAGTCACATTGTCTGGTCTCCACATTGGAATTAGACTCATCTTCATGCCTGTCTACATACCTGATCCTGGATAACGCTATCTCTGTCATCTCCCTTGTGTTTGTGTGGGCTCCAGAAATTTCCCCACTCCATTTCCCAAGCCAGCTCCTGGACTCCCATCATCATCACTCCATTCTCCAGACCTGGTAACAGTGACAGCAACGCTCTATATCCGCTCCTGCTATCTGTTTCGACATTACATCAATATACATGCATACATACTCACCTGTTTCATACTCATCTCTGTTGTCAATAAACACTCCTGCTGGATTATATTAACATCCTAACAAATATTTTTAAGTCCAGGCTAAAGACACTTTTATTTTCTAAAGTATATGGCTGTTGGGATTTGTATGTTTTTTTATAACTTTTGTGTTTGTTTGTTGTGTTTGTTAGTTGTGTGTGTGTGTGTGTGTGTTGTTTTTTTTTTTTGACTTGCTGGAAAGCACATTGGTTAACGCAAGTTGTAATTAATTGTGCTATATAAATAAATTGTCAAATCTGTGTTGAGTCTGTCCTGGGGATATCCTGTACCAGATAGAGAGGATGATAGTGGATTCCAATAGCTGATGTCAGACTGGGTTAAGGAGTACAGGAGCACACACTGATGTTGGAGAAACACAGGGAAGACACTGGAGATGAGGGAGCTCAATCGCAGGTACTGCCTTTGCATGGGCAGTCCTTTTCCTGTTGGAGACCAAACAGTGTGCTAGAGAGAATTGCGTGTTCTTATAGTGAAGACAGTGATGAAGGAAATGGTGAACAGGTGGGTGTGATTAGTATTCAGGTGACCGGAATCGTTGACAGGGGGCGGAGCCTGGTGTTTCCGTGACAGGAAATGTACAGATTTGTCATTAATTCAGTTAAAGAGTGCGTTCCATGATTGCATAAATGTATGCTCCTAAGAAAATGTAGTCATTTTGTGAACAAGGAATGAAGTCTGTGCTAATGTGTTTTATTTTATTTTATATCATAGCATTGCTGAATTTTAGTAGATTTTAAAGTTTTTGTTTTATTTGTTACTTTGTTTTTTGTTACACTGGTTTGGGAACACAGTGCAAGACACCTAATTAGATCAAACAGACAGTGTGGATTGGACTGAGATTTGGTGACAAAATTTGCTTATTGCTGAGTTTACTGAAAATTGAGATCTTCAGTGTTTATTTCACTGTGTGATTGATTTTTTTTCCAGTGTAGTTTCAGAGAAATTTTACATTCTGCTTTTTAATTTTTATTATATTGTTACTATTTTATATATTATCTTTTCCTTATTCATTGTGATCCCTTCAATCAATGTAATTTTGTATGCTTAAAACAGCAGTCAGACAAAAAACCCTATGTGATGCTAGTGCTGCAGTGGGCTGGTCCTCTCTGATCACATTTATTAAATTTTACAGTTTAGACATGAATTCAACTCCAGGCGCATAGGTCCTCCTAGGTTGCAGCATCTTGTTCACTGTCTAAGGGATGTTGTTTGGGATGTACTTCCTAAACCCTGGGATGAAGAAGCTACTCCGTTAACCAATGTATCCTGAAGCTTAAGTTATACAGCATATCTATGCACTATTTTTTGTCTAGCTGTGTCACCCATGTATATTTAGTTTAGTTTTACTCAAAATTAAGTAAAAGAAAAGCAAAAGTAGCAAACATCTCATAAACATTGTAACACCAACTATATAGGGACCAATAAATTATTGAGTGATTTTGATTAAAAAGCACTACACATCGAAACAGTTTTGAGGTCTGTTGCAAAGACGGACATGACATAACAAAAATGCAACTTAAAATGTTACACCTGGGCCATAACCATCATTTACATTGAGGGGGCAAGTCAATGACAATTTTAATGACCTCACTCTCTCAATAATTATTGCTAACGCAATGCTCTACCACTGAGCTACAGGAGAACCGAAGACATTTTTAAAGACATTTTATCGTAGTTTCACAACATGTGTCAGGACCTACTTATTGTCATAATCATTATTTAGATGTAATATTGTCCTGTTGTTAAAGCTTAAACATTGAGAACATTATTATTCTACAGCAGAGCAAAGACATTTCAGGCAATTATCTGGTGTCCTATTTAATACAACCTATGGTTGCAAAATCATCCCTTTGCTACAAATGCGGTTAAATGATAGCAATCTTTGGTGGCAGAAGTTACATCAACAATCTACCTGAACTGTCTCAATTCCTTAGCATAACAGATATTTACAATTTAACAATGTTCAAAAACGTTAACTCCCTCTTTTCGAACACCTTAGACACAATTGCTAGTAAATCAGGCAGAGGGTCGAGGCAGGTGACAAACAATCAAAAGCCTCCTGTAAGGGGGCTGAGGCAGAAGCTGAAGCAGGATCCAGTTGCGGATGTTTATTGGGGTTATCCATAATCAAAGTCGAAAGTACAAGCAAAGGGTCGTAATAAACATAGACAGTCCAACCATGCAACACAACAAAAGGGAGAGACGTAAATCAGAGGTCGTAAATCCAGGCAGAGAATCAATATCTAAACAAACAGTCCAATCCAGGTGTCAAACAAAGGGGCTAGGCAAAAATCAGAAAACGAGAACCAAACAATAGGTAACACAGGAAAGCAGGTAGTAGAAGAGAATGCTTAGTAGTCAGGTGTAAAGCTGGCAATACTTCGCAACGTGGCCATGTGGCAGCAAGGTTTATATAGTTGCCAAACAGGAAGCAAGTTCAGAGTTCAAAGTTCAGAGTTCAGCAGAGGGAGCATGAGCAGTCAGTATTCCGGTGAGGGCTCCCTCTGCTGGCGTGATGTTACAGAACCCCCCCCTCTAGGAGCACCTCCAGGTGCTCTATGTGGGCGTCCCCGTGGACGTGGTGCTGTGTCCACTGCCGCTACCCACGATCTCTCCTCTGGGCCGTATCCCTCCCAATCCACCAGGTATTGTAACTGACCCCCTCTTCGCCGTGAGTCAAGCAGGACGTTCACCTTGTAGGCCGGCGTTCCGCCAATGTCCAGCGGTGGCGGTGGCTCCTGCAATATGGCCTCTGGGTCAGCGTCCCAGTGGAAAGGTTTGAGGAGTGACACATGGAAAGAAGGAGAGATGCGGTAGTCAGCAGGAAGCTCTAATTGGTAAGTGACCTCATTAATCTGTCTTATGATTTTAAATGGGCCAACATACCTGGGAGAGAGCTTCCTGCTCGGCAGACGTAGCTTGAGATCCCTCGTGGAGAGCCAGACCCTTTGTCCAGGTTGGTATGGAGGGTGTGGGCGACGGTGACGGTTAGCGTTAATCTCCTGCCTCCTCACAGCGCGTTGAAGCCGTACATGGGCACTGTCCCACACCCTCTCACTGTTACGAATCCAGTCGTTAACAGCAGGCACAGACGATGGTTCTCCTGACCACGGGAACAGGGGAGGCTGGTAACCCAGCACACATTGAAATGGCGTGAGTCCTGTAGAGGAGTGCGTGAGTGAGTTCTGGGCATACTCGGTCCAAGGGAGAAATTCAGCCCAGCGATGTTGTTCGCGGCTGCAGTAAGTCCGCAGGTACCTGCCGATCTCTTGGTTCAGCCTCTCCACCTGACCGTTTGACTGCGGATGATAGCCAGAGGTTAAACTCACATTGATATCTAAAAGGTTACAAAAGGATTTCCAAACCTGAGAGGTGAACTGAGTTCCTCGATCTGATACAATGTCTTCAGGTAGACCATAGTTTCGAAAGACATGGTGGAACATGGCTTGAGCAGTCTCCATGGCAGTAGGTAATCCTTTTAATGGAACCAGACGACAGGCTTTGGAGAAGCGGTCGACGATGACCAGAATTGTGGTGTAACCATCAGACAGGGGTAAGTCAGTGATGAAGTCGATGGAGAGGTGAGACCAAGGTCGTTGGGGAATCGGGAGAGGCTGTAGAAGTCCCGTCGGCAGGTCCCTGGGAGTCTTGGACTGGGCACAGATGGAGCAAGACTTGACATAATTGGCCATATCTTTGGTCATTGAAGGCCACCAGAAGGAATTCTGCAGAAGTTTAAGGGTTCGTGAAATGCCGGGATGTCCCGTGCTGAGTGATGTGTGGACCCACTGGATGACCCGGTGACGTAGTGTCTGGGGAACATATTGTTTGGAGGGGGGGCAGTTCGGTGGTGATGGTTCTGTGAGGACGGCCTGGTGAATTTCCTCCATTATGTCCCAGTTGACCGGAGCAACAAACAAGGCTGGACTTAGGATAGGTTCAGGATTGTAGTTCTGTCGTGGGGGATCATGGCGCCTGGATAGTGCATCTGCCTTGCTATTCTTGGAGCCTGGACAATAAGTAACTGTAAAATGGAATCGTGAAAAGAACAGTAACCATCTTGCCTGGCGTGAATTCAGACGTCGAGCTGACTTGACATACTCAAGGTTCTTATGGTCCGTGATAACTTGAAAAGGATGAGCTGCCCCCTCGAGCCAATGTCTCCACTCTTCCATGGCAGCCTTCATTGACAGAAGCTCTTTGTTTCCCACATCATAATTAAACTCAGCGGGGGTTCGCTTCCGAGAGAAGAAGGCACACGGGAAAAGCTTGGGAGGTTGTCCGTGACGTTGAGAGAGCACGGCTCCAATCCCGCAGTCAGAAGCATCGACCTCCACAATGAAGGGGAGTTCTGGATCTGGATTGGCGGAAGCGTTCCATGACAACTTCTTAGGTTTTCCCTTGAGTAATGAGGTGAGAGGTGCAGCAATAGATCTGTAGTTCCTAATGAAGCGTCGATAGAAGTTAGCAAAGCCCAGGAACCTCTGCAATTCTTTCAACGTGGAGGGCTGCGGCCACTCAGTGACGGCGGTTACCTTAGAAGCATCCATTTCAACGCCCTGGTGGCTGATGTTGTACCCCAGGAATGTTGTCTGCTTCACATGAAACTCACATTTTTCAGTCTTGACATAGGGTTGGTGATTGAGAAGCTTGGAAAGAACACTCTTGGCGTGAGTGACATGATCCTCTTCATTCAGGGAATAGATTAGGATGTCGTCAAGATATGCGATGACATACTTGTGGAGGACATCTTTGAAGACTTCATTTATGAAGGATTGGAAGACGGCTGGGGCATTGGCAAGGCCAAAGGGCATAACCAGGTATTCGTAGTGCCCCCTGGTGGTGAGAAAAGCTGTCTTCCACTCATCTCCGTCCCTGATGCGTATCAGGTTATAAGCATTTCTCAAGTCGAGTTTAGTAAAAATTTTGGCCTTCCTGAGTTGTTCTAGGGCAGAAGGGACTAGAGGCAGTGGATACCTGAATTTAACAGTGACATTATTGAGGCCTCTGTAGTCGATGCATGGACGCAGACCCCCATCCTTCTTCTCCACGAAGAAGAAGCCGGCTGCAGCGGGAGAAGTAGAAGGACGGATAAAGCCAGCTTCCAGAGCCTCCTTGATGTAGTCCTCCATAGCCTGTGCTTCTTGGTGTGACAGCGGGTAGACTTTGCTTTTGGGAGGACACATGTTGGGAAGAAGGTCTATAGCACAGTCCCAGTGCCGATGTGGTGGTAACTGTGTGGCTTTAACCTTGCTGAAGACCTCCAAAAGCTCGTTATAAACCTTGGGGATCTTTGGTTGGGTCAGGCTCGGAGGGCTCCCCATGCTTGTGGACAGACATGGACTGGACTGCTTAAGGGTTAGACAGTGACTAAAACAGAATGGAGACCAGTGTGTCAGCTCACCCATGCGCCAGGAGATGTGGGGATCGTGGCAACTTAGCCATGGCATTCCTAAAATTATTTCATATTTGGGTGAGTCGATCAGATATAGAGAGATGTTCTCTTCATGAAAAACCCCAATTTGCATTTTCAGTGATCGGGTCTGTTCCAGAACTCCTCCTTTGATGGGTTGGTTATTGACAGCCGTAATACTGATAGGTGGAAAGCATGGAATGGTGGGTAGTTGATGTTTCCGGGCGATGTCCGAGTTGATGAGGTTGAGAGCGGCGCCGGAATCTACTAATGCTGTCAACATAAAAGAACCACTTTCGGTAGAAATCTGTACGGGTAATGTGAAGACTTTAACTGGATTTTGTGAAAAGGTGTCCACATTCACCCGGTCTTGTGCTGTGAGGGACCTCCGGGTCTTTTGAGGACACTGTGACTTATGATGACCTGGTTCACCACAATAAAAGCAGAGGTTGTTGATGAACCTTCGTCTACGCTCGTCCTCAGACAGCCTGGTAGATCCTACTTGCATGGGCTTGGTAACACATGGTGCCTCAGGATTCCGAAGTGCAGGTCGTGACATAAGGTGGGATGTATGCGCTTGCTTGGGTTTAGGTGAGTTCCTGAGCAAATTATCAATCTTAACAGTCATGTTAACAAAGTCATTGAAAGAAGATTCCTCACCTCGACATGCCATCTCCAACTGCAATTGGGGACATAGGCTTTCCCGAAACACCCCTTTAAGTGCAGCATCATTCCATCCACTCTGAGCTGCAAGAGTCCTGAATTCGACTGCGTGCTCTGCTGCACTATGTGAGCCTTGAGAAAGGTGTAAAAGACGAGACGAAACATCCCGACCCCCAGCAGGATATTCAAATACTTCTCGGAGTTGTTGCAAAAAATACTCAGGTGAAGATCTAAACTGTTCGTCCGTCTCCCAAACCGCAGCAGCCCAATCAATAGCCTTGCCAGATAATAGTGACATGATAAAAGAGCATTGATCAGAACTAGCATGAGACTGATCCCCCAACGATTCCAAATAAGTGCGTACTTGTCGAATGAACCCTTTACACCGTTCTGCAGAACCATCAAACTTATCGGGAAGAGCAAGTCTTACCGTGCTCGACGTGGTGGAAGGAGGAGAGCAAAGTCGCTGGAGCAGTAGTTCATTCGATGCCTGTAAGTTAGCTAGCTGTTCGTGGTAGCTGCGTAATAGTTCTCCCTGGTAGACAAATGCAGCTTGCAGCTGTGAAACATCCGCTGGATTGAGGGTTGGCGAAGTATTCTGTAAGGGGGCTGAGGCAGAAGCTGAAGCAGGATCCAGTTGCGGATGTTTATTGGGGTTATCCATAATCAAAGTCGAAAGTACAAGCAAAGGGTCGTAATAAACATAGACAGTCCAACCATGCAACACAACAAAAGGGAGAGACGTAAATCAGAGGTCGTAAATCCAGGCAGAGAATCAATATCTAAACAAACAGTCCGATCCAGGTGTCAAACAAAGGGGCTAGGCAAAAATCAGAAAACGAGAACCAAACAATAGGTAAAACACAGGAAAGCAGGTAGTAGAAGAGAATGCTTAGTAGTCAGGTGTAAAGCTGGCAATACTTCGCAACGTGGCCATGTGGCAGCAAGGTTTATATAGATGCCAAACAGGAAGTAAGTTCAGAGTTCAAAGTTCAGAGTTCAGCAGAGGGAGCATGAGCAGTCAGTATTCCGGTGAGGGCTCCCTCTGCTGGCGTGATGTTACACCTCCATTGTAACAGAGCCCAGAATGGAAACCCAGAATGCATTTGAACAGGGTAATGCCAGTGGATGGTTTTACTAAGGAGTTCTGAGCATATTTGGCCTACATCAAAAAATGACTCCAGTCTGTTTATCTTTGTTGGCAGTATGATCGAAGGAACCTGATGATTTCTTGATTAAGGCATTCCGTTTAACCATTGGATTGAGGATGATACCCAGAGGTAAAGCGTATGTTGACATGGTCTGAAACAATATCATCAGGTAGACCATAAAATCTGAATACATCACATAATAATACTGCAATCTCTAGGGCAGTAGGGAGCTTGGCAAGAGAAATGAGTCACCATTCAAATCCAATCAAACACCAGCAAACAGGAATAACAAGGGCAAGGCAAGACAGTATAAATTAGGCAGAGGGTCAAGGCAGGCAGCAAACAATTAAAATCCAAAAGGCAAAGCAGTAGTCAGGGCAGGCAGAAAACAATCACAGAGTAATAGACAATCCAGTCAGTACACAGGTAAACAAAATGCAAAGGGAAACCACTCAGAAATGACCACCAAGGCAAATCAAGACTTCACAATGATCTAGCGTTTGAGTGAGATTTATATAGTGAAGATAATAAGAAACAGGTAAAGAGGTAATGAGAGGTGAGAGGGCTCCCTCTGGTGGCTAGGAGGAGGCGGTACGGGAGCCCCATTGTAACACCAACACCACGGCATAACAAGCATACATGCACCATAAAGAGAGCAGCCTAGAAAATGGAGCGTAACTGGAAGCAAACAAAACTAAAGGTATTCCATACAGAATGGAGTTTTTCAAATTACAGAAAGGCCTTAAAAGCTCCAGATCTCCCTACTTTTTAAATCTTTTAGAACAAACATAACTCTATAAATGTATGTGATGCAGTGGCTAAATTAACCAAAAAGAAGTGTCTACTGCTTCAGACACTTGTCAATATCATAGCAGTAACGATTTTATGAATTTCTTTAATAACAAAATAGATATTGTCAGAGAAAAAAATCAGAAACATGCCTGCTAAGAAATCACACCAGACAGCACATGGAGCCATTCCAGTCCAACCTGAAAGACTGTCAGATGTCGGCCTATCTGGACGCTGTCGATAGCAGCAAGAATTGACTCCAAACGTGCAGGAGACAATGAATCCACTCCACACATGTAGGAGACAATTCTGCATACATTGTAGTGGAGTCCCAAATTACCTCTAGAAAAGTAGTTCTCTGGACAGGAGAAAACATACTCTTCTTGGGATTAAGTCTCAGCCTTAAGCACCTCATACCTCACACCTAACATGACATCTCAATACCATGTAGCTAACTCTTGGGAACTGGCCATGACTAGCCAGTCATCTATGTAGTACAGCATGCGGATGCCCTGGAGTCTCAGTAGAGCCAGGGCTGCATCCATACACTTTGTGAAGGTGCAAGGCACCTGTACCCTCACTCTATTGTTCTTAACAGCCATGAGGACTAACTGGGCAGAAGCTTCCACGCTGGCAAAGAGTGGTCCAAATGTGTTGTTGTTAATATTAGTTCAATCCACTTTATATTCATAAACCAATTACAATTTTAGTGTCCTTAAATAGTTTTGCTAATAAACGTCTTATAAGGAACAATAACATTTGCAATAATACCACATATTTTATATTCTATGGTGTACATTTGATACATTTTAGTTGTATATAAAGCTGTTATGAAACAATACAACATTTGTAAAAAAGTACTATATAAATAAAATTGTATCACATTGGAGTTACTTTTGTGTCTAGACAACTAGTATCTATTTACTATATTTGCTAACGTGCGCTTGCTAGGCTGACAGGAAACATTAACCAGACAGGTTTTATTTAACATACTTTAGATACTGTCTATCTAAAAACTATATTTTAAACATGAAAGGAATATAAAAATGAGGATTCTTTCTCTGTATAAGTTTATAAGTTTTACTTACTGTCTGTGTTTTCCATCGATCCTCTTCATTCTCTCCAAGATTGCCATTTTAAATCTCAATCTCCACCTGCCACCTATCTGCTTTCAATGTTTCTATTTCATTATGCACCCACCTCACCTCCGAGTCAGCCAGTAATTGTATATCCCAAGACTTTTGAAGAAGACCCTCAACAAGACCTAATAAAAGTAAGATTCATCACTGATACCCTTCTCAGCCAGAATCATGTACACTAAAATGTTAGACTTCTAAAAGTGGGTCTCCTCATACCAAATTCATCAATTTGCTGGTTCCAGAGAATTCCACAACATAAACCTTGGGTCATCCTGGCTCATGAAACATAATCCTTCCATATTCTGGACAATGGGAGAAATCCTGAAATGGGGACACTGCTGCTTTCCTGGCTGTTTCCTTGACTTGTCACTCTCTACGATCCTATCAATCCAGTGCCATCACAGAATCCCCCCTACTTTCCATGTGTCACTCCTAAAACCTTATCACCCCTCTGTTTCTGCTCTCTCCACTGCTCTCTCCCAATAAGGATTAGCCTGTTCCAAATGCTTATTGGGACCTCATCTACACAATCTGGGAGATCTTGGACTTATGCTGCCATGATGGCTGTCTGGAGTACCTCGCAGACTGAAATGTTACTAGTCCAGAGGAACAATCTTGGGTACCCAGTAATGACATCTTAGACCTGACACTACCAAAAGACAATCAAAAGATATCAAATGATTTTTTGCATTTGGGATAACACAAAAATAAGGTAAAGCTGACAGGAACAAGACAATAGCAATATATACACAGTGGAAGTTTTGCTGTTCAGATTTTGATCAGTCTGATTACATGCTACTACTGCTAAAAATAATAGTAATAATAATAAAAATAATAATATAACTTCTAAATAGACGTTACAGTCTAAACTCACAGTTGTGAGAATTAAAGTTGCAATTGTAAGAAATTACACCCTCAATTTAGGGTGGGTGAAAACATTCATAAATTTTGCTTCCCTGCCCCCTTCTTAAAACAACTGAACAAACAAACTGTAGCATATATTTAGGCCTACAGTTAAAATCGAATTATTACATGTCACAGAAACACCAGGCTCTGCCCCCTGTCAATGATACCAGTCACCTGAATACTAATCGCAGTCACCTTTTTGCCATTTCCCTCATCACTATCTGCACTACAAGAGCACACACTTCTGTCTGGCACACTGTCTGGTCACCAATAGGAAATTAACTCATTTCCATGCCAAGTGTTTACCTGCTATCAATCTCCCTCATCTCCAGTGTCTTCCTTTTGTTTCGTCATCATCTGTGTGCTTCTGTCACAGAATTGAGATACAGCCCAAACTTAAAACATACATTAAAGTGCAGAGTGTCAAGGGCAAGAATAACAAGGGCAAGCCTAAGCATACCTTCAGTGAGCGTTCTAAGACATTGTAACCTTCCAGTGTTTACAGTAGGATGCTTCCTAATCCCCTGAAGGGGTGGAGTGGGCCTGACCAGTGGTGGCCTTCCTTGACTTCCCAGATAAGATTCTCCCTAGGGACCAATTAGCAACAGTGGGAAGTGTCCAACTCCCACCTAGGGAGAAAACATTACAAAGAGCACATCATACCGAAGGGAGGTGATGTGTAAATATGTCCTATAATCTCCTATAGACTCACTCATGGGAGTACTCTAATAGAGAAACCTACCATTGAGGGTCCAATCAACTGAGAGGGACCCTGACACAGCAGTATTGGTAGAAGAATTCTACTGAGGGGAAAGACCCCAGGTTTACCAACTGGGAATTATTAACACTGGATTATCAGGGGAATCACCATATGTGGAGCATTGAGCTCAACCTAAGCATAAGAGCTTACCTAACTAGGGCCATACACACAGATACCAGGCCTGCTAGTAAGCCGCTTCGCTCATTATACTACAGGAGAGAGCTGAAATGTATGGAGAAATTTGTCAACATTCACCAGCCATGGAGGTCACCTGCTGTTGCAATAGCATCCACAATCCAATGGGCCAAACTATGTTTGGCGATAGCCTACCCCTTCTGCTGACCTAAAAAATAACAGACAAAGAGCTGTTTAAAGAACCTGAAGTTTGCATGCGGTCCAGACATAAGCACAGGATGTGCACTGGACACAGCAACAGAAGGGATGGTTCCTCCCCCTGAAAGGGGAGTGTTTGCAGGTTCACCACCTGGTCACAGAAGGGAGTGATGTGAACTTTGGGCACATAGGTGGGGGCTCAGGATGATATGAGGATCAACCAGACTGAAATCCAGACACTCATGGGATACAGAGAGTGCCTGCAGGTCCCCTACCCTTTTGATAGAGACAATAGAGGAGGGTTATCATTAGAGTCAGTTGGCTGAGAGTCTTTAGAGTCCATCTTAAGAGTCCACTGGCGTTCGAATATGGCTCTATTTTGGCCTGAAAGGACACCAGAGAGATCCCAAGAGAAAATGGAGTGCAGTCTAGGAGGATTGAGCCCCTTAGCACCCCTAAGGCACTTGATCAGGTTGTGCTGAGACTTTCCGTCTACAATCTTGTCATGGGGGGCTCTGACCTGATTGACAGCCTGAGGCAGGATGGCTAGGTCTTCCATGTCCCATCCAGGGGCCAGACATGGAGATTTCAAAGGTCTGGTCTCAGGTGCCAGACCATGCCTATCTCCTGGGAGAGGACATTGTCCGTCAAGGGAATTGGCAGGGGAGAGCCATTGGCAGGAACATTAGCTCTAAGAATCACCCTAGATAGTAACTTAGGCCAGATCCGGTTGAGTTTTGGCTCTTGCTATTATAATCCAAATTAAATAAATGCATAATATACCTAACCTTAATTTAATTTATGATTTACTAGTCCAGTCAGTCTCGGCCTCTGACTGTCTGCTATTCTGCAAGAGGCAGTGTCCATCTTGCTTCAGTATAATTATCTATCGAATAATTGATAGGTACATGATTTCTGCAAACAAGTGGATTAACTTTAAGTCAAGATAAAGGCAAACACAGAAAATACTGACTGGGTGCGCTCGTTGGTAATGTGTGCCATCATTGAAATTGAGTCTAAGTCCATACCAAAAAAACACTGTACCAATGAGAGTTTTCCTAGACCTAAAAACCCATTCAGTCTAGGGAGCAGTGAGCATGCCATCTCTGAGGTCTGTGATGGAACAGAGTTCCTGCATTAAGCCCTCGGGTCATCTTTACCCTTATCCAGTCATTTCAGTGCCTTGGCCTCGTGTATGTGCAAGATGGCCATGGCATGGAGGGCGGAGCTGGCCTGCCCGATGGCAGTGGGGGAGACCCTGTCTGCAAGCAGAAATGCATCCTGATGACATTTTCAACCTAGGGAATCTTGACATATCTCTTGGACACTCCATCATCAAGGGTAGTAAGAGTGGAAGAGGCCATAAATCATGGCTGTGCCAATAACTTAATAAAACAAAATAAAAGTGACATATTTGTCAGATATGGTAACCCATATCCAAAATGTGACCTATGCATTTAATCCATCACTGGTGAGAAGTGAACACACACCGCAAGACATGAACACACACGCATGCACGCACAGAGCCGCGGGCAGCACACTACAGCTGGTTATTAGGGGTTAGGTGCCTTCTCAAGGGCACTTCAGTTGCTACCTGCCAGTGTTGCAATCGAACCAGCTACCTTCTGATTACAAGCCCGACTTACTTACCACTAGGCCACAACTGTGCCTTCCATGACTTGCTGAGCTCCTTGGGCACATCAGGAAAGAATGGCACTGGGGCAGGGTGCAGCTTAGAGTCGTGTGCGGAACTCGGGTACCAATCATCCAGTAGGCTGAGAGAGTGCAGGTAGACTGAAAGAGTGCAGCTGCTAATTCCACATTCGCCTCACCCCTTTTACACACCACTGACTGATGACTGAAGCACCCATGAAACAATGGTTATAGCAGTGTGCTGTCTTGCGCCATATATTAAGCACCTGTAGATAGATATAATAGAATGTTTCTTTCCATTTAAAGAAAGTTGCATGCTTACGCTCTTAAGAACAAAAGTTTAAGAACAAAAAGTGAAGGAATTGCACGCGCCATCTCTTTTTATAACCAAATGTATGAGGCGGAGAATAGCATTCAAATTCCATTTGCCAATTTTTTGGCCTTTTATATTCAGATCAGAAGTGATAGACTCTCAAGGACAGACCCCTAGTATCACATCATCGACACAACATCGAGTAAAAGAAGGGGAATTAAAGTTGCAGTTGTGTGGCGGGATATTTGTAACAAGACATTTGCACTTAGTGTAAATAGAAATTTAATTTAAGACCATTTTTGTTTTTAGTATTGTTTTATGAATGTAAATGAAAACATATGTGACAATGTTTTGGCTTGCATACATTTATATGGACAATAAATGGCTTGCATATGTACTCTGATGCTTATTGTAATATGGCCAAGCATGTACTAGGGTTGTAAATGTCAGGCTTGGAATGAGGAAGGAACGAGGCACAGGACGAAAGGCGATGGAGACCAAGATAAATCTAACAGAAATGTCTTTCATTATAATCCACATAGAACAGCAATGCACAGACATGAACTATAATAAACGTAATAACCGACAAAAGACAGGACAGAAAGGAGAACTTAAATAGGGAGGCTGACTAGTGACACACAGATTGACTCCTGACTAAACGAGAACAGGAACATGACCAAATAAGGTAAAACAGGAACTAAACTAAAAGAAGACTGAAACTGAATCAGGACACAACACAAGAGTTCATAAGGGTGACAGTGACAATACATTATATTTTGATACTTTCCAGATCTTCAAGTAATGTGATGTCTGCTACGCATTTATGCATAATATCTACATATCAGAAAATCGACCATTCTGGCACTAATTAGTGTTTTGAGAGAAATAAATAAAGCCATGCTAATGAGGTAAAAGCAAGAAACAAATTTGAGAGTAGCAACGTGCCATGGTGATTGTCAAGCAATTGTCACGTAGAAAGGAAAACCAAAGCAAAAGACAAACATATGAGAGAAATGAGTGGTCATACTAATTACAAAGTTCCACAATACATCAGTAAGATATTTATTTGTTCACTTCACTTAACTATGGATTCGTTTTTAAGCAAGACATAGTCTGACACAGTTTTTTTTTAAAAAGACTAAAAATTAAATATGCTGAATAGAAGATACAATGCTGACTGTTGATTTGAACTATAAGTAGTGTTGCAACACCCACATGTGAGTCACAATGTATTGACCATGTGTATTGTAACATGCAAAACTGTTACCCGTACATAGCAGTGGGCATTTTCTTTTAAGACTTGAATGTGATATGCCTATTTCTTCTTAATTATAAAATGATGTATATAAAATCTTGCTAACGTTAAAAGTGGACCTCAGAAAACATTATAAAATAAAAAATGCAGTTCATGATTGTTTACCTAGCTGAAACTGATCAAACGGTCAGAACTGATTGTCTGAATCAATTTTATTTCTATGCTTTGGAATTTGAATTATTTATCATAGCGTGTGTGTTTATTACTTTAAAGCTGATTTGAAGCAATTAGTGTTGCATAGAGCATTACAAAAATAAAGATGATTTGACAACCTTAAGCAAAAGGCAGTGTTAACTCACACGATAACCAGTATCAAAATGAGCATCTACATCTTCACTCATAAGTTCCCTTTAATTTCTGACAACAGCTGGGCACCATTACATTATACAGCATGATGAGGCATTGGACAACAATGTACCATACTAATGTATTAACTGTTTATTTCAGAATAATGCTGACCATTTTACATATTTAAAACAATCATTCTGTTTCAAAAATAGCCAGAAAGGCTGTTGTTACATAACAATTGGATCTGCACCTGTTTTTGGCTCTACTGAGAAGTAGGGCTCCCCCTGCAGAATTGAGTAAATAAGTTTAGCGTTGTTTCCAAACATGGGGTCATCTGCATCTGTGGCTGTCACCTGGATGACTGTGGTCCCTGTGCAGAAGAGATAATCATATGAAGCGATAGAAAAGATAATCAGAGGAGTAAACATATGAACACACTAGTATATTCTCATGTTCGGCTTGTCTCTTCTCTCTTTCTCTCTCTCGCTCTCTCTCATATTTATATTAAGTAGCCTACCTCTGTTAACTTGCATTATAAAGACATTTTCTGATACAGCTAGTGAATAAGCTTTAGCTAGTTAAAAATTAGCAGCTAGACCACTTACTAAATCAAAGAAATTGGATCATATCAGTCCAAGGTAACACTTTATTTTACAGTGTCTTTGTTACACGCTACATGTACTTACTATAGTATCATAATTACATGCAACTAACCCTAAACCAAACCCTAATACTAACGTATAAGTAAGTACATGTTGGTAATTAATACTTTGGATAAAAGTGTCTGCTAAATGCCTAAACGTAAATGTAAATGTAATGTTTTGTCTCCATGTCTTGTCCTCACATTCCTGATGACATCTGAGACTGACAGACCAGGGCCAGTCTGGCCTGATGCTCAGCTTTGTTTCACCTAAAGAAGACCGCATCTGTCGTCTGTGTCAACTAGAAGTGATGGAAATCTGCAACTCTGCATTCCTGATCTAAGATAAGACATAATGAGCAGGCAGACCCTGCTCATATCTGGCCAGAAGCATATCTGGTTTCATTTGGTATTTGTCAATTATCTAGCTCTCAAAACAAGTGCATATTATTATCCTCATAGTTATCATTGCCTCCATACAAAGGTTATTATTATCAGATAACCTCCAAATGGAATTTTGACACATTCATTTCTTGAAATATTTTAAAATTTATTTAGACATTTCAGTGTTAGCAGGGGCATGGGGTCTGCACTGATCGTGCACTGAAACACAATGAGACCTGTCTCCTTGTGCATAGGTTTTGGTGCTGGGGGTGAGGCAGGTGGATGGAAGTGAGTAATTTCCTCCAACTGGCAGGCGGTAAGGCATTCCATTGTGCCGGTACTGCCCTCTGCATTCAATTTTACAGCCCCACCATGTTGTCGTAAATAGCCATCTGTGATCAAATCTGTGAATCTAGCCCCTGTCGCCAGGCAGGAAGAGTGCTGTCTCTTGCCATCCACTGACAGCAGCAAGTGTACAGAACTGTAGGGTGTAATCACTCACAGATAATTTTCCTTGGCACAGACGAATGAGTTGATCCTGGACAGTGTACCAGCAGAATGTCTGAAGACCTCAGCATTGGAGTAAAAAACTGCTACATTCCACTGCTGCATCTGAGTATGGAGCTGGAAGGGCCATGGGACAGGCAGAGGCAGATTGTGAGGCAGTGACCGGTGTGAGGGAAGGCCAGAGGGTTAACCAGTTCGGCGAATGGGTCTGGAGCTGTGGGTTTAAGGGTATCCATAATGAAAACAAACTGGGAAATTCCTTTAGCAGTCTGGTCTTCTGTCAGCATATACACAAGAGCACATGAAGGTAGATGTAAACAGCAGTAGGTTTATTGGTGAGATAATTCATACAGGAGAATATACAAGATGCAGAGAAGTATTCACAGTTTCAGAATAGTCTTTAGTTAACTTAGCTTTAAAGGAGACATCTCATACAGATACAGGCAAAGAAGTCAAGTCAGCTGGATTTAGGGAAGTATGCATGTAGCAGAATCAGAGTTTATGTGAACTTAGCTAGAGTGTATAATGAGTCAAGTCAAGTCAAGTGTAGTGTATTGTCATTTTCATATACAAGTACATAGTGAAATCCCTACTGGGACAGACAATGGACATAGTAAGTCCTAGTGCAGTGCCGACCAGTACACAGTTCTGTTTTAAAGTGAAAATTATAAGCGTAAACAGAAGTGTAAACATAAGACTATGTACAGTGTAAGTATATAACAGCATAAACGTGCAAATAAATTGCAGGGTGGAGGATGCACAGTTGTGTGTGTATATATGGATGTGTGTGTGTATTCATTCAGTCCAGTTTCTGCATATTGAGGTATTCTGAGTATTGATGCAACTGCACAGGATGCTCTTGATAGTCCCTGTGTAGAACATGATGAGGATGGGGGATGGGAGATGTGCTTTCCTCAGTCTTCTCAGAAAGTACAGGCACTGCTGGGCTTTCTTTGTTATGGAACTGGTGTTGAGCGACCAGGTGAGGTTCTCCACCAGGTGAACACCAAGAAACTTGGTGCTCTTGAGGATCTCCACGGGGGATCCATCGATGTTCACCGGAGAGTGGTCATTCTGTGCTCTTCTGAAGTCAGCAACTATCTGTTTAGTTTTGTCCACATTCAGAGACAGGTTATTGGCTTTGCACCAGTACGTTAGCCGCTGTACCTCCTCTCTGTATGCTGACTTGTCATTCTTGCTGATAAGACCCACCATGGTCATGTCATTGGTGAACTTGATGATATGATTCAAGCTGTGTATTGCTACACAGTCGTGAGTCAGCAGAGTGAACAGCAATGGACTGAGCACACAGCCCTGTAGGGCCCTAGTGCTCAGTGTGGTGGTATTGGAGGTGCTGTTTCCATTCCGGACTGACTGAGGTCTACCAGTCAGGAAGTCCAGTGGCAGAGGGAGGTGTTCAGGCCCAACAGGTTCAGCTTCCAGTCAGGTGCTGAGGAATGATTGTGTTGAACGCTGAACTGAAGTCTATGAACAGCATTCAAACATATGTGTCTTTATTGTCCAGGTGGGTGAGGGCCAGATGGAGGGTGGTAGTGATGACATCATGTGTTGAGCGGTTAGGTGGAAAGCGAATTGCAGGGGGTCCAGTGTGGGGGGCAGCAGGTCTTGATGTGTCTCAAGACAAGCCCCTCGAAGCACTTCATGATGACGGTGTAAGTGCAACAGGACGGTAGTCGTTGAGGCAGGACACTGCAGACTTCTTTGGCACAGGAATGATAGTGGTGGCCTTAAAGCACGTTGGAACAATGGTGCTGCTCAGGGAGATGTTGAAGATGTCTTGGAAAACATCAGCCAACTGGTCTGCACATCCTCTGCGCACCCTGCCTGGAATGTTGTCTGGACCAGCAGCCTTCTGCGGGTTGACTCTGTGTAGAGTCTTCCTCACATCGGTCGTGGTTAGACAAAGCACCAAGTCATTTGGAGGGGTGTTCTTCTTCATCATCATGCCATCCTGTGTCTCAAACCGAGCATAGAAGTTGTTCATCTGGGAGGGAGGCATCACTGTTACAGGTAGGTGATGTTGTCCTGTAATTGGTGATGGCCTGGATGCCCTGCCGCATGCGCCGTGTGTCTCTACTGGCCTTGAAATAGTTATGGATTCTCTGAGCATGAAAGAATTTTGCCCCTCTGATAGCCCAGGACAGTTTGGCCCTCGCTGTTCTTAGGGCAGCCTTGTCACCTGCTCTGAAGGAAGAGTCTTGGGTCTTCAGTAGCACACACACCTCTGCAGTCATCCATGGGTCCTGGTTGGAGCGTGTGGTGATGGACTTGGACACGGTGACATCATTGATGTACTTGCTGATATAGCTGGTCACTGATGTCGCGTATTCCTCCAAATTGGTGAAGTCGCCGTCAGTTGCCACTTCCCTGAACATGTGTTAGTCAGTGAGTTCAAAACAGTCCTGAAAAGCAGAGATGGCTCCTGCTGGCCAGGTTCTCACCTGCTTCAGAACCGGTTTGGAGCATATGACTAGCGGTCTGTATGCTGGGATTAGCATAACAGAGATGTAGTCTGAGTAGCGGGGCTTCACACAGTATGCGTGGGGATGTCTGTATAAACAAGGTCCAGCATGTTCTTCCCTCTTGTTGCAAAGGTTGGTGAATTCCCATGTTAAATAAAATGGTCTGCATCTAACAGTCACAAACTCCACCAGTGATGAGCAATAACTAGAAACTAGCACAGAGTTCTTGCACCATTCTGTGTTAATGTAAATACACAAGCCACCACTGCGAGCCTTTCCGCACAGAGCTGTGTTTCTGTCAGCACGAAATGAAGCTAGCCCTTCTAGCTGAATAGTGGTGTCCGGAACTCTGTCGCTGAGCTACGTCTCTGTGAAAACAAAGATGCAACAGTCTCTGAACTCATGCCGTGTACTTTGCTGGAGTTGGAATATAATCCAATTTATTTTCCAGGGAGCAGACATTGGAGCTAGGGATTGTAGAGAGCTGGAGATCGCTGGAGAGATCACTGGAGAGATCGCTGGAGAGACTTCAGGTGAGCATGCATCCAATGGACGGCGGTAAGTCACAAGGATTAGCTGTGAGACAGCTGTTGATAGGCAGCAGTAGCAGGTGTAGGTGATTAGTAATTGGGTGCGTGTCAGAGTGGCTGGCAGTGCGGATGTATCCCTGACAACATTAGGACAG
Source organism: Chromobotia macracanthus (assembly GCA_036877525.1). Classification (NCBI taxonomy): domain Eukaryota; kingdom Metazoa; phylum Chordata; class Actinopteri; order Cypriniformes; family Botiidae; genus Chromobotia; species Chromobotia macracanthus. The sequence continues at coordinate 5,776,305 of JAZGTH010000034.1, read as the reverse complement.
AAACATGGCGGCTAACTATGCTCTTACTTTTTACACTATGGCAGCCCAGACCAAATGGGTCTATGATACACTTTTTTTCTGCAGAGGTCTAAGTCACGAGCTGCAGTCAGAACAAGCCTGTCATAATGAATCAGTTTATTGATTTGGCCATTAGGGTAGACAACTTTATTTGTTCAAGAAAACCCTCAAGAGCCTCTCCGACCATGACACGACCATCCTCTACCACAGCTGTTGAAAACAAACCTATGACTTCTTAAACTTTGGTACTGCTGGAACATTGTTTCTAAATGTGAGCTCTAGTTCATCTTAAGGGTATGGTCAGCTTTCTTTGGTCTGCCAGATGTTAACATCAGTCTCTCTTCAGGTCACCACACTCAATCCAATGGCCAGATGGCCACCTCAACCAGAAAATCATACACTTCCTCAGGACATACTACAACCATGGGCTAAATACGATATTTGGTTAAACAGGTCTCACCCTTTGTGCTGGGTTTCCAGCCATCCAAGTTCCCTTGGGTGGAGGAAAACCCATATTTACCTGCTGCTGATCACTGGTTCCAAACGAGTGAAGCAATTTGGGAGCAAGCTCACGTTTACCTCCAGAGAGTAGTAAGAAGGCAAAAGGTACAGGTGGATCATCAGCGTTCAGGACCTAGCTACAGGTCCAGCCAATGGGTATGGTTCTCTGCCCATGACCTATGTCTCTGATTGCCATGCAAAAAGCTTAGTTCAACATATGTTGGTCCCTTCGAAATCCTAAGACAAATTTCACCTGGGTCATTCCATCTCCAGTTGCCCTCTAATTACCATATTTCTTCTACCTTCCATGTCTCACACAAACAAAGGAGAATTGTGGCTTTCATTTCCTCTCTGTTTATTTTCATCAAAATTTTGCATTATTGTTCATAATGAACAATTATTTAGAGATATAATTGATTTTATCTCTAAGTACTTTCCCAATTAAAAAAAACTGATCAGTTCCGGTATGGATGGCAAGCAAAGACAGCTTTGGTTGTTGGATTATGTATTGTTTTTATGTTGTTAGTAGATGTAAATAGTCCACTCAGACTTCTCCTAAGAGGACAATTCTGAAGCCCCATACAGTATCTTCTCTCAGTTACCTTTTATGTGTCATAGGTATCTAAACATAAAATAATAATACTCTACTGGACCTCCACTGGGAAAGAAATACAAATACTGGACCTCTTGGAATCTTTAATTGAATACCCCTGGTTTAGACCAGTTGTTGACTTGAAAACTGCTGCTATAGTGTGAGTACTGTTCAGTACATGCAAAGTTTTTTCTCAGTTTTATCTTAAATTGCCTTGTTCAAAGATGTATTTGTTTATAAGACAATATTACATTTTTAAAACAAATAGGGCCTATATTTGGGCTTTAAATATAGTATAACATTTTCAAAATGTTCACTGCTCTGTTCTTGTTACGGAGGAGGTCCCTGCTCCACCTCCTCCGTACCACCAGCGGGAGCCATCTCCTGAGTACTAACGCTATGTTGAACTACATTTCCCATAATGCCTCATACCTGGGTTTGACCACTTCCTGTTCCCTGATTACTTCCTGTTTGGTCACCTGAACCTCATTAGCCCTGTGTATATAAACCCCATGCTTTGTATTACTCTTTGTGAAGTCTTGTTTTGCCCTGGTGGCAGTTCTGAGCGGTTTCTATTGTTTGTTGGGTTACTCGTTACTCGTTACTCGTTACTCGTTACTCGTTACTCGTTACTCGTTACTCGTTACTCGTTACGTTTTTGGATTATTGGATTGTTAGCTGCCTGCCCTGATTTTTGGACTGTTTACCTGGTTTTTGGATTCCTCGCTGCCTGCCCCAACCCACGGCTGGATTCTGTTTACTCTTCTGCCGTTTGACCCTGTCTGCCTGGTCTGCGAATAAAAGTCTGCAAATGGATCCTCATGTGTGTGCCTCTTCGTTACAGAAGACTTCGCCAAACAATGATCCAGCAGCGGTGTCTCATCTGAACACGGAAGTAGCTAATCAAGCCACCCAGTTAGCCGCCCAACAGCAGCAGCTGAAACATTTAACCACGCTGAGGAACTTGTAAAATCACTTCAAACCACTCAGCCTACTACAAGTTCCAGTACTCCCCGTCTGCCACCTGTTACAAGTACTATCCCGGCGCTCTCCTCTTCGATTAGTCCACGCATGGCTTTTCCCGAAAAGTATGACAGAACCCCTGCCAGGTGTAAAGGTTTCCTCTTACATTGCTCCATCTTTCTCTAACAACAACACGCTCTATACCTCACCGAGTCCAGTCGTATAGCCTTCGTTAGCTCTCTTCTCATCTGTAAAGCTTTGGACTGGGTTACTGCCATCTGGAGGGTGGATGGTACAAGGTTCCCCACGTTTGAAGTTTTCATACAACAATTCCAAGTGTTCGTCCTGCTGAGGGAAGGAGTCCCGGTGAACAATTGCTGATACTGTGTCAAGAGGACCACACGGCTGTAGACTATGCTCTCCACTTTTGCACCCTAGCTGCCCAGATGGACTGGACTGAGGACACATTAAAATTGCCCTTCCATAGAGGATTAAATGTTGAATTACAATCTGAGTTGGCCTGTCGGGATGAGGGAAGAAATTTGAGAGAACTTATCGAACTCACTATTCAGTTGGATCATCTGATACGCTCGAGACGCCTCAATCACCCTACTTCACGTTACCTGCCTAGAACACCTGAACCGCCTGAACCCATGCAGCTAGGATTCACTCAGAGAGAACGCCGGATCTAGTACTGACTATGCCTCTACTGTGGAGAACCAGGTCATATTAAAACCTCATGCCCTAACCGTCCCGTTCGTGATTCCGGTCTGGTGAGTATTGTCTCAGTGAATACCTCCTCACCATCAATCATAAGAGTCCCAGTCACATTGACCACAGTTAACCAAATGATTCCTGTCCAGGCCTTGATTGTCTCTGGGGCGGCTGGAAATTTCATTTCCCACGAGTTTGAGTTCAAACTAACTCCTTGTACTAACCCTTTAGCAGTGGAAGCGCTAGATGGCTGACCCCAGGAAGGGGCCGAATTAGGCAGATCACAAGAGTTAAAACTCCAGGTTGGTGCAATTCATTATGAGCGACTCTGTTTCTATGTCATCACCTCACCAAAATATCCCTTGATCCTTGGATTACCCTGGCTACAATCTCATAACCCAGTAATCTCCTGGAAGGAGGGACAAATTGTCAAATGGTCACCCCACTGTATGATTCACTGTCTAACCAAGATTACTCCTCAAGTCTCTGCTCCAGTACTACAGGAAGAACATCCCAAACATAAGTCAAGCTTACCATCAGAATACAGCAACCTACGAGAGGCCTTCAGTAAGAATGGAGCTTCTCAACTTCCACCACACCGAGCTACAGACTGTGCGATCAGCCTCATACCAGGAACAGCATTACCCAAAGATAAAAGTTTCCTGTTGTCACAGCCTGAATCCGAAGCTATGAAGGAATATATACAGGAGGACTTGAGCAAGGGGTTCATTAGGCCCTCTAATTCACCAGTAGTCATGGGGTTTTTCTTTGTAAAGAAGAAGGATTGAGGTTTACGACCCTGCCTAGATTACCGTGGATTAAATGGATGCGAATCCATTAAATGAATGCGAATCCAAATAGATTACAGTGGATCCGTATACGAGAGGGAGACGAGCGGAAAACTGCATTTTCTACTACTAGTGGTCACTACGAATATCTGGTTATGCCATTCGGCCTTACAAACAGTCCCTCAGTATTTCAATCATTTATGAATGATGTTTTCAGAGACAAGCTTGATAGATGGGTGATCATTTACATGGATGATATTCTTGTCTACTCAAATACATTTGAGGAGCATATTAAGCATGTAAGGGCAGTGCTCAATCGTCTTATTCAAAACCAACTTTACGCCACAGAAGAGAAGTGTGAGTTTCATTGCACCAGCACCTCTTTTCTGGGTTACATAATTAGTCAAGAGGGGGTGGCCATGGACGAGAGGAAGGTGAAAGCAGTAACGGAATGGCCACGCCCTCAAACAATTAAAGAACTGCAACGTTTTTTAGGATTCGCTAACTTTTATCGAAGGTTCATTACAGGATTCAGCTCCGTGGTAACACCACTAACGGCACTCACTAAGAGTAAGAAGTCTCACTTATCCTGGACCCCGAAGCACAGTCTGCCTACAATGAGCTCAAGACATGCTTTACCACCGCACCCATTCTCTGGCACCCTGACCCAGATCAACCATTTATCGTGGAAGTTGATGCTTCAAACACTGGAGTGGGGGCAGTTCTCTCGCAATGTCAGGGCACTCCTCCTAAAATGTTTCCCTGTGCTTTCTTTTCTGCGGCAGAATGGAACTATGATGTGGGGAATTGAGAATTGCTGGCTATGAAATTGGCTCTCGAGGAGTGGCGACATTGGCTAGAGGGCGCAGCTCATCCCTTCACCATTCTGACTGATCAAAAGAACTACGTATCAAAGCTTCCCACAGCTTTTGAAACTGCTGAAGTGCTGATCAGTCAGGTGTTCAGGCTTTACGGATTGCCCAAGGACATTGTTTCAGACCGGGGTCCCCAGGTCACATCTCGAGTTTGGTCACAACTGTTCAAAGGATTAAATGTCAACATAAGTACCATCCACAGTCCAATGGTCAGACGGAGCGGTTAAATCAAGAGATTATTCATTTTTTAAGATCATACTGTCATCAGAACCATAACAATTGGAGCCGTTTCCTAATGAGTATGCACAGAACTCCTTGGTCAAACCTGCTACAGGCATGACACCCTTTAAGTGCATCCTGGGATACCAGCCACCACTTTTTTCTTGGTCCGGTGAACCCACAGATCTACTGTCAGTCACAGATTGGCTTCAATGCACTGAGGAGGTTTGGGACCGAGCACATACCCATCTCTTACACGCCGTACGATGACAGACTCAACAAGCCAATCGACAACGTGTGGGCCCTGTCTGCTCACCTGGTCAATGGGTATGGCTCTCCACTAGAGATCTTCGCTTTAAACTTCCCTGCAAGAAGCATGTTGGGCTCTGTTACGGAGGAGGTCCCTGCTCCACCTCCTCCATACCACCAGCGGGAGCCATCTCCTGAGTACTAATGCTATGTTAAACTACATTTCCCATAATGCTGATTTTTGGACTTGCTTGCTGCCTGCCCCGACCCACGCCTAGATTACGTTTACTCTTCTGCCTTGTCTCTGTTATACCCGTTTGCTGCCGTTTGACCCTGTCTGCCTGGTCTATAAATATAAGTCTGCAAATGGATCCTCGTGTGTGTCTCTTCATTACAGTTTTATGTTAAATGAAAAATGTTTAATTTAAATTTTTATATTGAACTGCATTGTACTGGTGCTGTTGTTCTGTGTTGGGGACAGCAGATGTTCCTCTGCTGTTTTAGGTGAGGTTCTGCTGTGTGATGTGACTATGGCCGACAACAGTTTTATAAACAGAATTATTGTAACCCTTGACTCAGTTTCATAACTACAATTTTAATATGTTCCAGTTTTATTTTTTGGAAAACAAATAAAGCAATTAAATGGTTTCTATTTCATTTTACTGTGTAAAGAAAGTAAAGATGTATGCTGTTATAATGTCAAACCTCAGTATGTGACTGTAAACAAGCACACTTTTTTTTTTGCTTCAATAATTAACTGCTCTAAAGTCCTGCAGTTAGCATATTCTCTGCCTATAACAGCTTTTGTCTGTTACATCATAAACGCCAATATCTTTTGTTTTGATTTTTTTTTTGTGTGGCTTTCTTTCACACATTAACAAATTACTATGACTATAACATTTCACTGTAAATGTACATCTATGTATAATTTCTCATGATTAAATAATGATTTTATGGTTTTAAATGTTGCTTTTAATATAACCATTATTTTATTTAATCTTAATTAAAATTTTGCTGTAACTCTAGACACTCTGACTTAAAGGTGTAAACTGTTCCTTTTGCGCCACCTGGCGTTAAGTTTGTGAGAGTTTTACATTTGAATAGTTTGTATTTACTGCAGCAGCCTCATCACAGCAGTCATGTATTCTGTAGTGAGTTGTTGTGAGTGAGCTGCATGTGTTTTTTGTAGCATTTTTGAAGAATATGTTTGACAACAGTGATCAGCGTACCTGTGGGACACATCTCTGGGATGCTGGACACGTAGGGCTCATTAATGAATTGTGGAGCATTATCATTGATGTCCTGGACTTTAATGATGAACTCTGATTCTGGTTCAATAGGCTGTTTGGATCTGCGGTTGATGGCCTGAGCCTGCAGTACATAGTAGGCCTTCTGCTCACGATCCAGACGTTGTACTGTATGAATGTCACCTGTGTACTCATCAATAATAAAGATGTCACTGGCTCCTTCACCTGACAGGATGTACTTTATTGTAAAGTCCCCTGTGTCGTAGTCTGATTTCAGCTGAATGAAAATAAAAGATGTACAAGAGACAAGGTGGAATATTAGGAACAGCAATGGCAAGAGTCATAAGTTATTACACTAACATTGAGTACATAGTGTTTGGACATGTTCATGGACATGTACAAAGGTAATCAGGCTCATTGACTTTTATATTCAAAAATTAATATTGTCACTATTAATAGCATCTCAGCTATCATCTCTAGAATCATTTGCAGAGTAGGAAAACTCTCTTTTGTTAGATTAATTTTCTGACAAATCAGCTTGCAATGGTTGCATTGCCATTACAATAATGGCACATGCTTAATGTTGCTTACTGTTCTTTTTTACTCTAAAGGCTGCAGCTTTTCAAGTTAGACACTTTTAAAAATAAAAAAAACACATTGACTGGCTCAAAGATGCCATTTTTCATGCAATATAACAAAGTAATAGCAAAACAACTGTTGCACTGTCGCATTAATATATTTGTATGGTTAGGATGGTGTCACTAACGTTACTTGTTAATTTAAAGTAAAATTCTTACAAACCGCTTTGGGCTACAGAAACCCTTATGTGTATAAGACATGGTTGCACTATTCATGATAATTTAGGCAGTTTAAATTTGGCCACATTATCCTGTTCGTTTATATAATGTAGAAATGTACTCACCAAGTACTTTATTGTAGTGTGTAGTAAACAATGAGAGTACCATGGTATTAACATTTGGTGCACCACTGTACCTTCACTGTAATGTTTTGTTTTTTAATAAATAATAAAAAATTCAAATAAAATACTGTCTAGCAAATATGTCCTTCCACTGCCTGCAAAGCATATGACAAAAGCTTTGTGTAGAACAATGTCTTGCTCTAGTTGTACCTGACCAATCTTTCTCTGTGTTGGATCTTCTTCCTCAACATATAACTGACTCCAAATCCATCCTCGTTTTACTCTTCTCACGGGATGAGACCCGTGAGAAGATATAGTTGACTGGCTTTTATGCTGCTGTGGTTTATAGATTTGAAAATCACTCCTGAGCAAACCAGACATAATGGAGATCATTAGAAGTATGTGAAGAACAGAACAGTTGTACATGGCTGAGAAATTTCTTTTTTTCTCCTTTATCCAAGTGTTTTATTGAACGCCTTGACTTAGATTTATGGTGATGCCCAGAGAGGTGATGGACTCAGACAGGACGTGATGCAGAACTCCACTAATAGGAAACAATATATTTTCATTCTGTTGTTGACAAAAAAGCAAAGAGATTGTTAGGGCAGTTTGTAAACTGAGGTGAGGGAACATCAATTTTTCCACTCTAGATTTATTTCTATAGTGTTTTTCACAATTCTGCATTGTTGCAAAGCAACTATAAAAACACATTTTAGAACAGCCAGCTGAGCCATAGAAACAATACAGAACTAAGGAAAAATAAATGATGAACAGGAAAATTATTAAATACTAAAATACATAAAATCGATTACTGATTACTATATGTGTAAGTATTCTATGTAATCCTCAGGTGTGGGATACTGATTTCTTTCCATTTTGGTACTGATTTTGGGGGGAATTCATTTTAATAGCTAAAATTCTTTTAGAAATCTAAAAAATGGTGAGTTTGGTGTTCCACAGATTCTGTATTAGTGTTACAGAGGAGGTCCCTGCTCCATCTCCTCCGTGCCACAAGAGAGAACCATCCCCAGAATATTAACCTTGTTTTGGACTAATTTCCCATTATGACCCATACCTGGGATTGATTACTTCCTGCTCACCTGTTTCCCATTTTCCCTCCTATATAAACTCTGTTCATACTCTATAGTATTGTAAAGTCTTGTTTTGCTGTGGTGACTTTACTGAGCATTTCCTACTATATACACTCTATAGGATTACTCATTGTGGATTTGGATTGTTTGTCTGGTTTTTAATTGTTTGCTGCCTGACCTGTTTAATGGACTGTTACCTGGTTTTTGAACTACCTATTTAACAGTTTTGATATCTTACCATAAAGTATTTTAATATTGCAATTAAACTTTTTTATACAATGACAAAAAACTACTACTAAAACACTACTGTTTTGCATGCCACATTGAATTTCAGTCTAGTTTGTACAGGTCAGTCATGTTTATGAACATAAGATTTGCTTTACACCATCACCCCACCCCCCACCATTCTACAACAAACATTTCCTTCCTTCTGACTCATAAATAAGAACGTATGTCTACCTAAACAGAATGAAGAATGTCCTTAATGTGGCTGTTAACAAATCTAATGTGTGCTCTAGTTTTCTGAATAAAGACCATGCCCCCCAAATTGTTAATCCTGACTGGTTAAGTAAGGTTAGCGTTTTGTGTCTTTGTTCAGTTTTCTGATTAAAGATGGGAAATAAGGGCATTCAAATGTGATTTTATCGACACCTCTTAGGGTTGACTTCTGCCTGATCTAGGAGACATTTTTCTGTAGTAGAAAAGATTTATAGATTAAACCATTTTCCTTGATTATTCATAAAATACCCATGGCTGCCATCACTTTAATAATAAAAAAGCTTTTAAATAAAAAAACACAACTTGATCCCAGGAAATTAGTAAATTACAGACCCATTTCAAATGTATCTTTTATTTCAAAAATAACAAAAAAGGTATTGTCTTCACATGGAACTGCACTAGGCCCCTTTCAGAGTGGTCCTCTGTTAGCAATTCATTGCAACCAGGTAAGTATGGTAACCAGGAATTTGATGACTGTCTCATTCTGGTTCACTCGCGGGATCTGTTATGTGAACACAGGGACTAAGGCTGCATTTACACTGCAAGTCTTAATGCTCAGATCTTAAGTCCATATATGATTTTTTGGCCCACCTGTTTACACTTATGCCTTGTAGCCAATGCTCATGTTTACAAAAAAAAAGATTCCAGTCGTTCACTTATATATGAGCACCATGATTGACCCTCAAATTGTGGATGGACTTTTGCTAATTCACATGTTCAAAAGTTGGCAAAAGTACACCCAACAGCAATTAATTTGACAAAAAAATCTAAAATATTTGAATGTTGCTTTCATAATGACTGCTGTAATGTTTTATAAAAAAAAATTGGATCTTGAGTGTTTACACATGTGCAACAAATCTTGATCCATGTCTGATGTGAATAAAACGTCTAATTTTTTGTGCCAGTATAAACACATCCTTAGTATTATGATACCTAGACCGTTTGGGACTTCAAGTCAACTGGGAAAAGAGATCTTTTCTTGGGATGCAGTTGGTCAACATGATGGCCCGTCTCACATTTGTCTTCTTTGGCATAAAGCTGGTACTGAATAAGACACTTACGAATGGATCTGACATGTTGAAGATGTTCTTTCAAGGAATTGGAACAGATCAGGATATCATCGATCTAAACATCACTCATTTGTTAAGCATATCTCGGAAAATATTATTCATGAATGACTGAAAAACTGGGACTTGGAAGACTGTTTAGCCTGTTTGCTATCCCAAAAGCATTACTGGTGGTGGAAAAGGCAGTTTTCCTTTCATCCCTGTCCCAGATGCGAATTAAATTGAAAAAAAAAAAAATTAAAATGCGCTTGGGACTAATGGAAGAGGATAGCGAAACTTGACAGTGACATCGTTAAGGCCATGATAGTCAATGCATAGCCATAAAATTAGACCTAGACGGTCTGATAAAACCTTTTGCCAGCTCCTTTTCAATATATTTCTTCATGGCCTCAAATTCAGGTTGCAAAAGTGGAAAGATTTCCTCCTTAGGGGGCACCGGACACCAGATCTATAGTGCAGTCAATGGAGCAGTGGGTAGGAAGTTGTGAAGCTCTTTTCTTGCTGAAGGCCTCTGCCAGGTCAGCATATTCGGTGGGTAGAGTTGATTTGGGTGTGTCTGCAACAGGTTGAGAGGGAGCATGATTGGGTTGGTGTGTAATCTTTGATAAACAGTAATCTTGGCAGTTAGCGCCCATTGAATAATTTATCCGTCCCTCCAGGAAATGTGTGGGTTGTTTGTGTGCAGCCAGGGCAAACCGAGGATGATTGCATGATTAGGAGAGAGAATTACATAAAAACTGATGCGTTCAGAGTGGAGGGCTCCTATTTGCAAACAAACTTAACTCAGTGATGCGGAGAATCTTTCCTTCTCCTAGAGGTCGGCCGTCTAGCGCCTCCACTGACAGGGAGGAATTATAGGAAGTTAATGACAGGTTATGACGCAGGGTGAATTTGTGAGAAAGAAGTTACCTGCTGCTCCGGAGCCTAACAGAGCAGAAGCAGATATAGTTTTGTGAGAGGTTGTTATTTCAATTAACATGTAATGTAATGCTGGTTGCAGAGGAAGTGGTGCGATCATTAACATTCACCGATCAGATATTGAGTGGTGGCCTGACAGGACAGGTTGACTTCATGTGGCCGGAAAGACCACAACAGAGGCATAGATTATTCTGCAAGCTGCATTCATGTTCCTCTGGGGCGAGGTGAGTAAATCTTATATGCATGGGTTCCATGGTGTCCTCAGGTGTGTAACGGGGCGTGGTGCAAGGCAGGCGTTGTGAGCGGATCAGATTATCAGTTTGGATGGCAGGTTTGATGTATTCACCCAGATTCTTTCCCTTGTCCCAATAGGCCAATTCAGACTGGAGCTCAAGATTACACCACTTTTCCCCTCAGCGGGGTGTTAAAAGAAGGAATGACTCGAAAGTGGAGCCGTTAGATTTCCAAACAGCAGTAGCCCAAACCAAAGCCCTTCCGGTGAGTAATGAACAAACGAAGGCTATGCGACTTGAGTCAGTGGGAGTGTGGGCTGCTGAGTCACAAAGAGTGAGCATTGGAGAAGGAAACCCTTGCATCTGGGGGCAAGGCAAAACAAGGTACAGGCAGAGATCGAGGCAGGCAAAAAACAACAGTCCAATAAACAATCCAAGATCGGGGCAGGTAGGAAACAATCACAGTCCAATAAACAATACAAATCAACCACAGGCAAACTGGAATACAGGATAAACGCTCAGAATTGATGGCCGGGGCAAATCAAGACTTCGCAATCAAGGGTAGTTTGAACGTGGCTTATATAGGGAAATGGTAATGAGTTGCAGGTGTGTGGAGGGGGTGTGATCAGTCCCAGGTATGAGGCATGTTGGGAAATGGAGTCCGAATGTGAGCTGGTCAATACTCCAGTGAGGGAGGTGCAGAGGAGGCGGTACAGGAGCATCCTCTGTAACAGTATTTTGTTGCATTTTGTCTCTGTGTCCAGTTGATTTCTTGTGTCTAGGATTTTGCTCTGTTTTGGTGTAATAGACTCTTGTGTTGCACTTGAATTCTGCCTTGTTCTTTGGAACCCTCTAACATGTTACACATTTTTAATGTTTAAAAATAAGCCAGATAAATATCAGAAATTAAAGCTGCAAGCAGTGCTGATCAAGCAGTGGCCCTCACACCAGTGCAAATCTTATACTCTCTTAGATGTCCATGACCACGCCTCAGCCCCTGCATCTGTTAATATGACCCTGTGGCAACAGGATGCTCCTAACACAGGACCTTGGGACAGGAACCAAGGCTTCCTCCACATGACTAGGGAACTAAGGCACTTGTGCATTACCCTGATCATGCAGAGTGGGTTTCCCCTTGGACAGAACCCCTTGGTCCTTAGCCACCATTGTAGGAATCTGTTATGTAGTAGGCCATAAGGAATAACACTGAATGTTGCTGCCATGAGTCCCAAAATATATGCATAGTTGTGGACCATGGGACTCGATATCCTAGCAGGCTTTGCTTAAGATTGAAAGTGCTCATACAAATTGCTCTTCTTCTTTGGTTTGGTCTTTTCTGCCAGCCAGTCAATGTTTAATTTAGCAACAGCACGAGTCATAACCTCCACTAACTCTTCATACTACGGGGACGGGGCTGGCGAGTCACCCTTATCTTAAAGTTAAGTTGTCCAACTCAGAAGAGGTGGATGTTCTCAGCATTGAGTTCTCATCTGGGGCAGAAGAGGCTGGAATGGGCTTCCAAGTCCCAAGCCTGAGTGCTGGAGCTGACAGATGAGAGCAGAGGAGTTGAAACCATCTTACACTCCTCCGCCAACTGCACCTGCAAGCCCCATGAGTTAAGCCACTGGCAGCCTCAGCAAACGCCGAGCCCCCACCACAAAGAGCTTGAGCCTGGTCGTTGTCCTCAAACATGGACAGGCAGGAGTGGAACATCCACAACAGAAGTTGTTTACAATGCTCTCCCTCGAGAGCTGACTGTGCATTTTCTGCTCCCAAACAAACACATATGTGTTGTCATGTGTGTTCCTACCCTAGATGAAATGAGGAGGCACACACTTCTTAAACTTCTGACTCGCTATAATAATATTTATCCACAACAGGACAGACTATGTGTGATGCTGGCTAAAGAACAAAAATATGCATGTTAATGCAGGTGTTCCTTTAGTAGCTTCCGTGTTCCTCCAGCATGTTATCATCTATGTAACACCATCAGAATTGGACAAGTGGCACATGCTCTTTAGATGCAGTCAAGCCTAAGATGTTCTCCAAAGTGTCATCATACGATACAGTGTTAAGTTCCCTTGAAAGGGAAAAGTGAACACATTTAGATGGTTAAATATAGGAGGACTTTGTCAGTCATTTATATGTGTCACATTTCCAGCTGCCAGCTGCTGGCACTGGCATTTTGAGTTAGCACAACTTCCTGTTTTATGGCATTAATAACATGCATTAACAGCTGGCTAAGTGTTGCTAGCAACACTAATCTCATTGGCATATTTTAGTTTGTTGCTATAAGGACATCACAGTGTTAGTGCATCACAATATTGCCATATTGTGCTTCTCAGAAAGCAATGCATGGTGGACATTTTCATTTAACTTGGTAAAAAATCAAGGACTTTTTGGTGTTAAATTAAAAATAAAACGAATCTAAGGAAAACAATAGGGCCAGTTTTACAATTATAATAAAAACGTTGCTTCAGTTGTTTTATCTATTGCTTGTCTTCTGAAAGACAATCTATGACCCCTGGAATGCTCAGGTTGGTAAAAGCAATGAATTCATTTGCACCACACCATAGATGTGTCAAATGTTTTTCTTTTTTTTACTTTCAGAGAGATGGCAGCCTTTAAGTTGCATTATATGAATCACCAAGGACCACATTTTTATTTACAAACCTTCTTTACTGTTGTACTGAAGAGAAAAGTCACCTACATTTTGGCCTGATGGTGAGTAAACAGCAAGTTTTCATTTTGGGGTAAACTATTGCTTTTAGTTGTTTCATAGTGTAACGCTTTGGCTCGGATAGCTCACGAGATCAATGGAAAACGAAAGAGATGAAAGGCAAAGAATTTGGTGTCTCACACGTTTAATGGCTGGTACACAGAAATACGCTTCTCTCATACATGAGAGTTAAACTCTTTCGTGGCGTTACAAATAAAAGTAAACACAAAACCTTAACAAAAAGGCAGAGCGAACTTATCATCCATAATGGCTCTTACTTAGACACCCGTAGACTCTCTACGTCATCACCACCAATGATCAGTTTCTTAAAGGGCACACTGCACAAAAATATAATGTATGTAAATACATAGTTTTGGCAGTTACAATAGGACAGTTTTAAAAGAAAAAGAAATGCAGATTTTGGATTCAAAAAGAGATTCTTAAACATCCCAAAATAATTTAAATGAAAAAACAGCACAATTTGAAAATAGCACTTTGTGTGTCTAGGGTTTGTTGGCAAACCATACAATAAAGACAATGCAAATATTGATCATTATTCATTTATGCCCCATTTATATCTCCACCATGATTTTAAAATCTTACACTATTGCATACTGTCCAAACAGATGATGGAGCAATTTGGTTTTGTGAAGCAATGTGTTGACCAAGTATGGTGACCCATACACAGAATTTGTCCACTGCATTTTACCCATCCAGTAAATGTATACACATTGGTGTAGTGAGTAGTGAACACACAACCAGAGCAATTAGGTTAGGGGTAAGGTTTCTTACTCAAGGACCTCAATTGCCATCTGCCAAAACCGAACAGACAAAGTCTAACTCCCTAACCAGTGGGCCACAACCAGCCCATCCATTTGTGGGATCTAATGTAATTAAAATGTAAAAGGTTTTTCATGTGCCAGGCAACAAGAAACTGATGGAATGTGAATATGATTATAAGCAGGATAAATGTAAAGTTGTCACAGAAGTACTGTAAAAGGCAGACAGACAAATTAACACAATTTTATTTGTACCCTCCTTTTGCTACAACAGCAAAACAGAAGTTTTATTCCTTTCCTTTTTTATTTTTTTTATTATTATGAAATTATAATAATACAATTATAATTATATTATAATTTTATTATTAAAATAATAATATAATTATTATTATGTTTATTATTATGAAATTAATTTTCAAAAGCAAATAAAAGAGATGAATAACATCAGTCAAGAGTATAAAAGACTTCAACCTTACTGTCACTCCATAACATATGTATTTAGAAACCCAGTGTTTATTACTTTCATGGTGATATAAATACAGGTTAAATAGCTTTAATAATTAAAAGCAAACCAGTTTTCTGAATTAACCATGGAAAATTGAACAGACATGTGTCTATATTAATGTTTATTAAATACTAGCCTTGTCATTGTGAGAGTTGTACAGTGTTATATAGATTACTGTATAAATTTATATTTTGCTTTGTTTAGTTCTTGCTTGGTAACGTATAAATTTTGGTCATAACACCCCACCCCTCCCAATTGCATAACTACCTACATGTTAAAATGTTACAGCTGCTTGTGTATTGAGCTTTTTCAACACAAATAAATGTATGTTTTTAGTATCTCTTGCATTGTCTTTTTGAGCCTGGTTTTGTGTCTGTTTTGAGGGTTATGTGATGGCCAACTTACAAACAAAATATTGGATCATTACTTCATAACATAAATATTTTAGGGGTAAATAGTTCTTTAGATTAGGTCAGACAAAATACAAGAATAATTAAGGTCATTAAACAATAATTATGCATTTATATCATTAGTGCTCCTAAAATGTTTGCAAACACATTAAGCATACATGTGTAACAATTCACCACATACATAAATATTTCTTGAACCATTGTTCCTTTACTACTTGTTTATACATCTGTTTGGTATGGTTAACAAAATACCAGACAACATTAACTAACCCTTTACATAAGAAAAATACAATAATTAGTTAATTATAGTAAAAATAAATTAAGAACTTTTTAATTATAAATGGCCTAATAATGTAACAACAACATAGAAACTACAATTTATAAATAACTAATAATAGTTCAAATTATTTATAAATACTTAATTACTGTATGTTTATTATAAAGTGTTACTGTAATTTTGTGGTTTCATAGACAATTTTAAATAATTTTATTATCACTGCATCTGAGTAACTCATTCTGCAAATGAGTAAAGTTAAGTATGATTGTTGTTGTCCATGACTTTAACATCATAAATGCCATATGGGCAGTACATACCTATCTCAGTAAATCATGCCGATGTACAACATCTAATTTCAAAGCATAAACGTATGCCAAAAATACATTAGAAACACAATAGATAAATATCCTGTCACATGTGAAAGAAGAAGCATTAGCTTTAGTTCAGAAGAAAGCAGCTCACCTGTATCTCTCATCAGTCCATTAATTCCTCACTATCAAACATTTCTCAGCAGTTTACTAACGGTTGGTAAAAAATTAACTGGTCACAAATTGTGGTGCCAATGTTCACAGTTCTCACAATGGTTCATCCCTTCACTGACCACCACCCATTTCTCCCCCATCTTATCTTTTTTTCCTTTCTCATTCTAGAGGACAGAAAACAGTGCCTGTATTGTGTGAACACAGTGACATACACAGATCATTCTCTCCCATGCAAGTAGTCCATACCAGCAGCTACAATTTTTTACTTTCCTAAACTTTCCCTGTTTCTGTGCTCTCTCCACAACCCCCATGCCAAGACAACAATATAGCATTTATTGGCAACTTGCAGACCTTCATTACATCATCCAGACCAGATGGTGAGGAGATGGGATGGGACACCCCCTGAGACAGGGGAATATCATGGACTTCTTCATTAAATTTGTAATTACCTACTTCTAGCCTAGTTAGGTTCTATATTTTGTTCCCTGCCTAGTCACAGCATAGCTGCAATTAGTAATATTATGCTTCTGTCACAATCTCTTTTTGTAATATTCCTCAATGCTTGACATATTATCACAAAATCAGACCTGACAGGTTTCAAATCAATATATAATCATAAATCAGTTTTATCAGCTCTATGTGTATATCCAAAGTTACAAACTGCAGCTTTAATGTGCCAGAGGACAACTGGCTCTCAGTTGAGCCTGGTTTCTCCCAGGGTTTTATTCTCTATCTATATATCATTGGAGTTTTGGTTCCTTGCCACTGTCGCCCTGTTGGCTTGCGTAATGGGAAACTGCTGACATTTAACTTAGCTTAGGATTTTGTGAATTGTTAATATTGCTTCTAGCGTAATCATATAATTACAGTCCTAAAACTCTGTTTTGCTATTTCTTTGTTTCCCGTTCTTGTTCATTGTGTAAGGTTCAGGTATTTGATGGTATTATTGTAAATCCCTTATAACCCTGTCCCATAAAATGTTACCTTCTTTCTATGCACCATCTCCTTGTAATGAATGGCATATCTTGCTTAATATAATACCTAACATCTATCATGTTAATTGACTAAATGTTGCATAGTCTCAGAAGTACATACTGTTTTAGTAGGCAGTTTAAATACATTACCCTCTTATAGACCACTGAGAGAGGTACAAGCCTTCACACAAAATGACTATGTATTCAGACGGTCCAAATGTGTTAAAGTTTTCATCAGTTCAGTCAACCCTTTGTTCATAAACCAACTACAAACCTAGTATCCCTTATAGTATCCCTAGTTTTATTAATATACATCTATTAATGAACAGTTAAAATGAATAATAATATTATGTATTATGTTTTCTGTGTTGTACATGTTTGACAATTTTTCTGTTTTGTGTATTATTTTTCAATATATATGTAAAGCTGCTTTGAAGCAATGCAACATTGTAAAAAGTGTTATATAAATAAAATTAAATTGCCCTGGGTATTACATTCCTGTATTGGTTCAGTTCATTATCTGTCCTTGTTTTAGTTTAGTTTTAGTCTCCTGAGTTCATGTGTGTTTTGATTAAATTCTATTTTATAGCAATTTCCTCTTTGCCTGTTTACTGTTTCTGATCTGCCATGCCCATGTTATATCTGTTTGCCATTGCCTGATCCTGCCTGTTTTGGTTAACTCTTAATAAACTGCTGCAAATGGATCCTGCTGTCTCAGTCCCTTCGTGACATGCGGTACCATACCTAAACATTTAAAAAAGAACATGGATCAACCAAGAACTCCACTAACCCAAGAGCACTACTACATACCCTCCGCCAACTGCCCACTTCTTTGTTGAGGAGCTTTTGGAACTTTGCAGCTAGGTGCCCTGGAAGGATGGCTCTATTCATGTGTGTTTCCAGTGTGGGCTGGATGAGCCTCTTTTCCACCAGATATTCAGATTGTGATCTCATTGTGGCCCAATATTTGAATTTTGCACTGTGGTTGAAGGGGACATACTCTGTACATTTTTTTCAAGATGTAATATAAGTCTCTCACACAATGGTTAAACAAAAGATA
Organism: Chromobotia macracanthus; assembly: GCA_036877525.1. NCBI lineage: Eukaryota > Metazoa > Chordata > Actinopteri > Cypriniformes > Botiidae > Chromobotia > Chromobotia macracanthus. The sequence goes on along the minus strand of JAZGTH010000034.1, from coordinate 5,758,207 downwards.
ATTGATGGACAAATGATAAAAGATGTATGACATTTTATAAACAAATCTGATTTTGTGTCCATCAAAGCTATAGACAATTCATTTAGCTGTGATGTATAATGTGCAGTGTTGGAAGCAGATGTTAAAATTTGTGTTATAGAGTTAAAAAAAAGTTTATAGGGTTAAAATAGTGTATGCTTGCTTTGTAATTACCTGCTTTAACCACACTCATAAACAATTTGGATTGTTGTGGATTGTTATGAAACCATAAAACATATAATCTATGTATAAAGAGCATATCCTGTTTTATTAGCATTATTCATGTGGCATACCACCATTACCAAAATATATCACAAAAAGTAGTTAAATTCTGCATCTCTTTATTTGTCCATCAAACGTTAAATAAAAAAATCTTTCTTTGGAATTCTCTTCATCCTCCTGGATACATGATTGGATGTCAGCAATTGATCCCCCTGTCTTCATCCTGAACCAAACCTCCCCTGGGTGCTTCAGCAGGTTTGCCACAGCATCAAAGAGTGAATTTCTAATTTAATCATCCTCACAGACCACTTAGCCTTGGGCATGCCCATTCAAACCAGTTGTGTTTTCTGGTACAGCAGCAGGTCTGCCTCAAAAGGGAGAAATCTCTGTCGCATTAAGAATACAAGATGAGGATGAGATATCAGTCACAGCATCAGAAGAAAGGATGACTGGGGTGCAAAATAAGGCTAAAAGTGGTGCTTTTCCAGGCAGCTGCAAGTATTGGGTTGGAATGGAAATCACTATGGAGAGTAAACACAGGAATCTCCAGAGGAACGCTCATGGCCTGACGATTGGTTTCTGGGCTCGGGGTATGATTCAAAACCTCGCCCCGCCCTTTGTCTTTCTTCCCAGAAGTGTATGATAACTTACCAAAGATGATCTGTCTCAACTATCCAGTTAGCGTAGTACCCTAAATTCTTCACCTCAGAACAGGCGGAAACTGAGCCTGTCCTGTCAGAATGAGGTAGCCACCCTTCTTTTGAAACAAATTGCCTGGAGCTCCTGGCAGAGGTTTTTAATATTGATTCAGGGCAAGAATGTATTATTTTGGACAGACAACACAGTGACAATTGCCTACATTAACTGCCAAGGCAGTGTGAGGTCCTGTGGCATGTCACAGCTTGCCCATTGCCTCCCCCACCAAGTACTTATAGTGGCCCAGTACTGGCCCAACCAGACCTGATTAATGGAGCTAATGCCCCTGATGGCGGCTCCTTCCTGGTGCATTCCCCTCAGCCAGGACCCTCCTGTTCCTGATGTCAGAGACACCAGGTGATTAAACCCTCCTAGGCTGTGCCCCATTCTCTCCTAGGAGCTCTCAGTGGTCCTAACGAGCCTGCAAGGGCCCACATTTGAGCCCAAGAGAGGCCAATCTATCAAGAGGGTGGGGATCTCCAGGTGCTCTCTGTCACCAGTGACTGCCTAGAGTTTGGACCTGGGTATTTTTATGTTACACTGAGACCCCAGCCAGGTTACCTGCCCAAGGCTCCCACCAGTCCCTTTCGGGACCAGGCAGTGAACCTGCAAGTACTCCCCACGGGAGCCAAGACCCAGCCTGGTCCATGCTGTCACCTTTGGTGGACAACTCAGTAGAGGATTTTATGCTTAGCAGTTGCCTACCAGCTACAGCCCTGTTGGTAAGTGCCTCCTCCCTATGTTTGTTCTGCTAGTTGTCTGAGAAGTGCAATACATCAAACAACATATCAGAATCAAAATACATAAAGGTTGCCAAAAAACATGCTGGCTTAAAAAAGTCAGGACTGAAAGTTTAAACTAAAGCTTTTTAAAATTCAGTTCAATACAATTTTATTTATATAGTGTTGCATTGCTTCAAATGCAGTAGGGCAGTTGTGGCCTACTGTCAGGGATACAGTGAGGGAGAAAACAAATGCAGCTTTTAACCAAAAACTTTATTAAAACAAAACTCCCACGAGGGGGCAAAACAAGAACCAAAACAAGACTACAGATAACAACATCAGAACAACACTAGATAAATCTATATAGTAGAGCTCAGAAAACTTGACAAGGCAGACTTCAAAACAGTTTAGGAAACATCAGCAACAAAATACAATACACAAGCACAAGACAGCAAACACAGGGGCATTTAATAAGACAAAAAACAAGGCAAAAACGAGGGCAGATAGGTGGGAGGATTGATCCAATGACGGCAGGATCATAACAAGGAAACAAGAGGGCGGGGTCAAGACACGAGACAGGAGAGCACATGGCACGAAGTAAACAAACAATGGCCATGTGCTTACACAGGTCACAAAGACACAAAGCATGAGTCTAGATCCTGACTCTAAAATACAAGAACCAAGACTAGAATAGAGTCAGGACCCAAACGTCATGCTCTGACACAAAACACAGGGGATGTCAGGATCCTGGCAAGTTACTGGTTAGTGAGCCGGGTTTGTAATCAGAAGGTTGCTGGTTTGAGTCCATTTTGCTGCCCACATTTTGCTGTGTGTGTGTTTACTCCTCACCAGTGATGGGTTAAATGCAGAGGGCACATTTATGGGTACATATGGGTTACCATATCTGACAAATATGCTACTTTCAAAGCAGTTTTACATAAAATACTGAAAACAGAAAAATGGTCAAACATGTACAATATGGAAAACAGAATACATGGTATTATTGCAAATTGTTTATTATAAGATGTATATTAATAAAACTAATTAGAGTTACTGGGTTTGTAGTTGGTTTATGAATAATGAGTTGACTGAACTGATGAAACCTCCATACATTTGGAACATTTGAATAAATGGACCTTAGAAATACCTGTCATTATGTGCAAAGGCTATCAGAGGGTAATCTATTCAGACTACCTACTAAAATCAGAATCAGAATAAGCTTTATTGCCAGGTATGTTTGCACATACTAGGAATTTGTTTTAGTGACAGAAGCTCCACAGTGCAACAGAATGACATGACAAGACAAGACACAGATAATTAAAAGAACAATATACAAATATACAGAAAAAATATACAAATATACAGAGAAATGTTTGTGCAAAAAAAGCAAATACTCAATATACAACTTAACTAAACTAAACTAGACAAATGTAAACAAATTACTATGTACAGGTGCAAATTAGAAATGTAAACAAGTATGTGTATTAAATAAATAAGTGAATGAATGTATAATAGTGTTGTGTGTTCCACATTATTTTTCAAGTGTTCATGAGATGGATTGCTTGAGGGAAAAAACTGTGCCTGGTCGTTCTGGTGCTCAGGGCTCTGTAGCGTCGACCAGATGGCAACAGTTCAAAGAGCAAGTGTGCTGGATGTGAGGGGTCCAGAGTGATTTTACCAGCCCTTTTGCGTACTCTGGATAAGTACAGATCTTGAAGAGTGGGGAGGTTGTACCAATGATTCGCTCAGCACACCGGACTATCTGGCGTAGTCTTCTGAGGTCAGAACTGGTAGCTGAGCTGAACCAGACAGTAATTGAAGTGCATAGGACGGATTCAATAATGGCAAAGCAGAATTGTTTCATAAGGTTTTGTGGCAGGTTGAACTTCCTCAGTTGACGGAGGAAATACAGTCTCTGCTGGGCCTTTTTCACAATAGAGTCAATGTGAATGTCCCACTTCAGATCCTGAGAGATGGTGCTGCCAAGAAACCTGAATGACTCCACTGTTTTTACAGTGCTGTCCATGATGGTGAGTGAGGGGAGAGCAGGGGGCTTTCTCCTGAAGTCCACAATCATCTCCACTGTTTTGAGCGTGTTGAGCTCCAGGTTGTTGTGACTGCACCATTCAGCCAGCTCTTTAACCTCCTGTCTGTAAGCAGACTCGTCACCGTTCTGAATGAGGCCGATGAGTGTGGTGTCATCCGCAAACTTCAGGAGCTTGACAGAGGGGTCTTTAGAGATGCAGTCGTTGGTTTACAGGGAGAAGAGCAGTGGGGAGAGAACACAACCTTGAGGGGCGCCAGTACTGATGGTGCGGGTGCTGGATGAGTATTTTCCCAGCCTCACTAGCTGCTGTCTGTCTGTCAGGAAGTTGGTAATCCACTGACACACAGAGGTGGGCACAGACAGCTGAGTTAGTTTGGGCAGGAGGAGGTTTGGGATGATAGTGTTGAAGGCTGAGCTGAAGTCCACAAACAGGATCCTTACATAAGTCCCTGATTTATCCAGATGCTGCAGGATGAAATGCAAACCCATGTTTACAGCATCATCCACAGACCTGTTTGCTCGGTAAGCAAACTGCAGGGGGTCCAGTAAGGGTCCAGTAAGGGTCCGGTAAGGGTCCGGTGATGTCCTTCAGATACGCCAGAACCAGTTTTTCAAATGACTTCATGACGACAGACGTTAGCGCCACAGGTCTGTAATCATTAAGTCCTATTATCTTGGTTTTTTTTGGAACGGGGATGATGGTGGAGCGTTTGAAGCAGGCAGGGACTTCACACAACGCTAGCAATTTATTGAAGATTAGTTGGAATATGGGGGCCAGCTGATCAGCACAAGTTTTCAGACAGGATGGAGTCACACCGTCTGGGTCTGGTGCCTTTTTTCTTTTGTTCTTTTTGAAGACTTTGCGGACATCTTCATCGCTGATTTGTAAAAGAGGGGTGAGGGGGAGGGGGGTTGTTGGAGGTGTAGATGGTGTTTTTTCAAACTCATTCAGTTCGTCTGCCAGATGTTGTAGTGCTGGGGGATGGTGTACTGTAGTTAGTGATGTCCTTCAGACCTTTCCACACTGATGAAGAGTCATGGGAATAGAATTGATTCCTTAATTTTTCAGAATAATTCCTTTTTGCCGCTTTGATTTCCTTTTCTAGTGTGTATTTGGCCTGTTTAAACAAGACTTTGTCCCCATTCCTGTAAGCATCTTCTTTGGCCTGACGGAGATGTCTGAGTTTTGCAGTGAACCATGGTTTGTCATTGTTGTAGGTTAAATAAGTCCTGGTAGGAATGCAAATATCTTCACAGAAACTGATGTATGAAGTTACAGTCTCTGTGAGCGCATCCAGTTTGGTGGCAGCGGCTTCAAAAACACTCCAATCAGTCCATTCGAAACAGGCTTGTAAGGCCAGCTCTGTTTCGGTGGTCCATCTTTTTACATTCATTACTACAGGTTTAGCAGATTTAAGTTTTTGCCTGTAGGTTGGTATAAGATGAACCAGACAGTGATCAGAAAGTCCCAAAGCCACCCGCGGGACAGAGTGATATGCATTCTTTATTGTGGTGTAGCAGTGATCCAATATATTACTGGTGGGACATGTAACCATGCTGACTGTATTTTGGCAGTTCAAGGAAGAGATTTGCTTTGTAAAGTCCCCAAGAATGATTAAAACAGAGTCCGGGTGTTTTTGTTCGGTCTCTGTGATCTGGTCGGCGAGTTTCTGTAAAGCCAGACTCACATGCGCTTGCGGTGGAATGTACACTCACAAGAATGAACGAGCAAAACTCTCGCGGCGAATAGAACGGCTTGCAGTTTATGAAAAGCGATTCTAGATTATAACAGCACATTTTGGTTAATACTGTTACATCTGTACACCACCTTTCGTTGATGTAAAAGCACGTCCCGCCACCACGTAATTTCCCCGTTGATTCTGCGTCGCGATCCGCTCTAAACAGCAGGAAGCTGGGCAGATGAAGCGCGCTGTCCAGAATCGCATCGTTCAGCCAGGTCTCAGTGAAACACAGAGCAGCAGAATTTGAAAAATCCCTGTTTGTACTGGGCAGCGCCGTCCGAAGTCCACGCTGTCTGAGTTTTACGAGCGCGCCGGCGCGTCTTCCCCTTCTGCGCGTCCCGAAGCGCCTGATCAGCGCGGCCGCTCCGCCAACTACCACATTGAGCAAAACGTCCGAATAGTAAACAACCGGTTGGAGGTTTTGGGGTCCGTTCTGCCAAATGTTCAGCAGTTCATCCCTGGTAAAGCTGATTGTGTTTGTGAAACAAAAAACAGAAAAAACTAACAAAAACACTAAGACGACTGAGGAGCTCAGCACAGAGGCTGCCATCCGCGGCACCATCCTGAACTATTTCCAGTTCAAAAACAGTACAAAACAGTATGTACTTCTATGTACTGATAGAGGGAATGAGGCTGTGTCAATGACGACACTAGGGGTTCATTCTTGGGAGCCCAGTTCTCTAGTCGCCACCCTGGATATCCAGATATATAAGGAAGCTGGCGTGCAACACTCACTCAGATATTGTGCTGATGAGTCGCAGACGATTATGACCCCCAGGTGTGCAGTTCAGTACTGTGGCATGAGGGCCACAACATCTCGTTCCCTCTATCAGGGAACAAGGGTGACATACGTACATACGTAAATGAGACATTCCCTTACTGTCGGTCACTCAAAGTTGTGTTGATGACGACACTATACCCTATACGAAGCACCACAGGAACTGTACTGTGCTACAGGCTAAGTGGGTCAGACACAGGCAAGCCGTGGTGTGCCTTGTCAGGAGTGCTCTGCTATGACGCAACTTTCCAGCTTGCTTGTAAGGCACCTCCCAAAAAAGGCGGGAGCGGAATTACCAAATAAGGCCTGAGTGGGGCCAGCCGCTGGGCAAAGCTGGGACATCATCTCCTCCTTCAGCTGATGTGGGAAACACTACAGAGACCACATCGTATTAATAATAGGTGCCATGTGGTAGATACAATATATGGACATAACCAAGGGGTAGTAGACATATGGGAAGGTCCCTATCCCCTGAGAGGTAGCCTAGCTACAACACTGAGGTAGAGATACTCTACCAAGGGGAAGACATGGTTTCACCGTAAGTGAACTTGACCTGTGGAGTATACAACATATGGGGTTACCCAGGCATAGGGAATCCACACGTATGGAGCACCTAGCACTGGTATATGGGCTTACATACGATGAAGGCCAAGCACATGAGTACCAGGCCTAGTAGACAACTCCTCCGCCACATTGTCCACCAGAGGTGCTAGAAAATAACCCTCAAGATAATAACCCTATTTGCCGTCTCTGTGCCAGACAGCAAATAGGACGGAATAGCGCATGTCATCACCCTGGGAGAGGGGAAAGGTGCGAGAGCAAGTGATACACCCACTCGGTTGCTGTCTTAATCGACCTGCAAAATGCAGGTCCCCGGGTCCACATGGAGATCGTACAACCTCACCCGCAGCTCTGCATATGTCTGTTAACAAGGTGTCCCTAGTCAGAGCTTAGGAGGACACAACTCCCCTAGTGGAGTGCGAAACCTGAGAAATCTGACAATGAGGTCATGCCAACCCAAAGGCCTACCTCCAAAGTTGGTAAACAGACGATGAAGGCCAAGTAAAGGGAGCTTTAGCCTGAGTGATAATGTCAACCACTGCAGGTAAAAGACCCTCTAAGTCCTCCGCGTCGCATCCAGAGACATTTACATTTATTCATTTAGCAGACGCTTTTATCCAAAGCGACTTACAAGTGCGGAATACAACAAGCGAGTCAACCTGAAGAGGCAACTAGACACATCAAGTGCTCATAATACAAGTTTCAGACATTGCTCAGAGTATCATATGCTACAACAAGGGAAAGATTTAAAGGGAAGAGGGATAGGAAATGAAGGGAAAGGATTTTTTTATGATGAGGTTAAGTGCTCACGAAAGAGGTCTTTTTCAGCTGTCTTTTGAATATTGCCAGGCCAGAGACCAGACGTGAAGATTCTATATAACACCATAAAAAATACAGTCACTGTCACCTCAAATCATGTGCCCGTTATTTATTTTTCTTTATTTAAAAAATATAAACTTTTTTTTTGTTGAGTTTAATAAACATTCATGTTATGTATTTTAAATAAAATATTGTTTTAGAATAGAAATGTGAGTATGCATTTTTATTTTCATAAAACTCACAAATGTACCTGGCTGTGCAAACTAGGCACAGAATATAGGGACCACCATCCATTGGTCATTTTTTATTTTTATTTCAGCAACTTTCTTATCATTGTAATGTTAGCTTTCTCTTCTGAAACTGTTTGTTTTTATAATTTAATGTTGGTTCAAGATTATAGGGCCCAAACAACAGCAAGATAATTTATGTCTGCGTTGATGTTAATAACACTGATCACTAAAATTAATTTTTACCTTTGTAATAGGCTGCATGTTGTAATTAAAAGGAGCTTTACACAACCTTATCAGAGCAAAATATTTGACAATGACCTGTAATGTTATACATATAGTTTTTACTGTGGTGTTGTACTTTGTTCATTTATATTTAAATAGATTTACCTCAATTAAATTTTAACACTCCACTGTTAACTTTAAAAAAAACATTACCAAACAAAACATTGTGGCCAGGGAAAATACTGGGTGGCTAGTAATTTTGGCAAACCACTAGCCACAGTGGCTGGGGAGTTTTTATTTATTACACAAGTTAAGCCTCATCCATAATTTTTGGTCGCAACCATTTGATGTCACATATCACACTAAAAGGAAGTTTATTAAAGCCATGACATTTTGAGTTTTTAATTTTACGTTTATATAGCCAGTGTCAGTGTTATTCTTTTACAGGTTTGTTTATCCAAAAATAAAACAATTTTCTCAATTACCCTCATGATGTTCCACACCTATTAAGCCTTTTTTAATCTTTGGAGCACAATTTACAATTTCTTTGATGAAACCAAGAGCTCTCTGACCCCCATAAACAGCAACACACCTACCACTTTCAAGGCCCAGAAAGGCTGTAAAGACATTGTTGAAATAGTTCACAAGAGTGCCACAACACATGCACTGTATGAATGTGTGGTGCTGATGCAGGAGCCAGCATTCTGACAGAGAACCCGGAAGGTAAAAAATTGCAAATCATCCTCTATATCCAAATCTGCAGAGATATTTACCAAGACTGTTTAATGTACAGTGTGCACCTTCCTTTGATTGTAAACATCAGCATTAAACAGTTTACATACACTACACTACAAAACACTACACAAATGTGATTTGACTATATTTGACAGAAATATTTGACTATATTTTGACAGATCAAATAAACTAAAAGGCCAACAGTAAAAAAAAACATTTTTTAAATATTTCATTAATGCAAAGTAATTCAAACAGGCCTAATAAACACAGACTTTCAAATGTAAACTGAATTTCAAAACCTAAAAAAATAATAAAATATCCTAAAAAGTAAAAAAAAAAACATTCTTTTACATTTTGGTATGTCCTTTCTAGAAAACCAATAAATAACTAAAACTATTTTAGTTCCTGATTAAAAGCCCATGTGCCAGCATTGGCTTACTTTTTTCATATATTCATGAACAGGTAAGGTATATCAAATGTTTGGCTCAAGTGAGACTTTCAAACCCCTCAGTCAGAATACGGTGTGATTCTAAATTTCAAACAATGAATTGTTTTACACATGTAAAGATAAGCTTGTTACTTTTGATCACGGGTTAGACAACAGAGACTATAAATTCTCTTTATTTTACTATTGACACCAAACCTTAAAAGATGTTTAAAAGCCAGAGATCAATGACACTGATGCATGGACATGTAATGCAAAAACAAATGTACCAAAAGCTACATGATTATGGTTTGGCCGATTGAAAATACCATGATTGCAGACTTCCATTTAAAGAGCAAATAATGATGGCAGAATTATGATTACAAACAATGATTTCTGTATTTGTAAACAGCTATAAAGTGTTTTACTACAGTGTGACAACATTTTTATAGATTTAACACATCCAATTTATAAGAACAATATGTATATGCAGTCATTTTGCCTTAATTGTTTTGGGACAACAATTGCAATCATTTATTGTCTGGTTGTGTTAGGCAGAAAAGGCTTCTTGGGTATTTGAATTGCAGTTTCTACAGAATTTTCATGGAAGATTTAAATTCTTTGGACTTACACTTGACTATGGCCTTAATGTTTTTTTCTTATGTCTGACTTTTGTTTTGTGTTTTCTTTTTATTATTATATGTAAAGCTGATTTGAAGCAATGTAACAGCGCTATATAAATGCAACAATGTAAATGGTTTCTTCTATTGTAACATAGTGTATGTAGCATAAATAAGCAGTGAGAAAGATTAGCAATGAATTCTCAGTTAAAACAAAAACAGATGAAAACATAAATAACAAAGACACTTGTTATTTATAAATAAATAAATAGATTAAATATATAATATTCTATATATATTTTTGATAAACAACAATGCTTTAGGTCTTTCAGCAATAAAAAATAATGACATTTTGACATTGCAGAATACATTTTTGCTGGCTATAAAGCAGACATTAAGCAAAAAAGAGGTCATTTAAAGAGTGCTTACAGGGTTTTGTTGGAATGAAATACAAAATAAAATAATTTACAGAAAAAGCAAAAACGGCACTAAAAAAACAGCAAGGCATTCCTGAAGGCATTTTAATATAAAGTTGCTTGATATTTCCACATTCCCCTAAATTTTATTCAACTCAAATCAGTGCAAAAAAAATAATAAATAAATTACCGCTTACAGGAGGACAAAAACAGCAGGCCTGGGGCTAATCAATCAATAAACCTGTGATACCCAAGTTGCTTCATCAGGAACCCACATGTGTCCTCAATTAGTCTGATATCTTTCCGAGGCAATTTCTGCCTCCATATGTTGATGTTGGCTGGTGATATGTCCCCTTCATACTTCAAGTTATACAAGTTTGTGGATGTGGAAAACATAAGCTGGTTCAGGGCTAAGGGGGATACAGGGATTCCAAGGAAAGAGTGTATTTTCTCAGCTGTCTCTTGAGGAAAGTTTACAACATCTTCAAACCTGACTTGAAGGTAGGAACCCTCATATAGGGTGGCTGTGACTCTTAGAACTGCGGCAGTGTGAGCAAGCCACAGGTGGGCCAGTAACAACACAGGATTGGTCTCTGAACGAGATGTGAGGCGCCACAGCATCCTAAATTCAGATGCAAATGTAGTACATTTGTCTTGAAGCATATCTTCTTTAAAAATAAGAGCAAGGTGCTGTGGGATGTTCTTAAGGGAGTACAGGCTAGGTTTGCTGTTATATAGCATCAGATAGATCCATGCACGAGGGTCCCTGATGACGTAGATGGCCCTAAGAGAAGGGCCGATTACTTCTTGAAGAAAAGGCAGTTTAAGAGCCCAACTGCCGCTGCATAGATTCAGAACAACAGAGGCATTGGGGTGTTCTGCTGTGTGTTTCCTCAGGTCTTTTACATACTCAACATCTCTGTCCAAAGCAGCTTGTACCTGTCCTTTCATTTCAGCCACTGACTCTCTTCGTCTTTGCCTCTTCCTGTGAGGAAGATTAACCCTTTGGGCCAGTTTGTTATGGCTGGTTTCATAGAGTGGGATATTTTGCAAAAATAAGTGGGTGTTGTGGACCAGTGAATGTAGCCAGCCTTGAATCAGTTTAAAATGCCCGTGCTGGGCTTCTGACCGTGTCCATTCACAAGCATCTACTAAAGAGTCAAATTCAAACTCTGTCTCTGGTATATCTAAATGTTCTGTAGGGATATGCAAGTAGACAAAGTCTGAATTATTGTAAAAAAGCCGTTTAAGGATGTCTGACCCAAAGCCAGGTAGTGTTGTTATCACTACAGTGGGTAGAAGGAGTTGATGCTGGTCATAGGGGTTCATTTGTTGTCTAAGTTCAGGGTCAGTGGTGGCTCCTCGCCACTTTACCCTACACAGAAGCTGATCACAGCTGTTTGAGACAAATAAAAGCTCTGTGATCCACAGCACTAACACAGAGAGAAGAGCATAGCGCATCAGTCTGTTAAAGCAAACATAAAATTTGCGCTGCAAGGACAGAATAACAATCGCCACACACAGTAATAACCCAGCTATAACATTTACTGTAAATCCAAAGTCAAACAGATGATTGTGTATTGTTGTCTGTTTTGGGGCAAGATGTGTCCCCAAGCCAAAACGGATTGTTTGATGTCTGTCTTCAACCTTAGCATACCCCCCAAAGCCCAGATAGCTTAAACGTGCCCCTATGTCTCTATGATTGGTCACTATAGAAATAATTTTCTGAGTATCATTTATGATGATAGAAAGTTTAAGCCCATTTTTACTGTTATCAATAAACCTGCAGCTGGAAACTTTAATGTAAGGCCCATGCATCACATAAGCCATTCTACCAACTGAATCTGTGAAAGGAAAGGTGACATTGATAAACTGTGTCCATCTTTTTTTAAACTCTGCTGCCTGCTCTGCCTCCTGTATCTGTGTATTGGGGCTGTATCCCTGATTATCAAACCAGAACATTTTGTAATGAGCGTCCCAGACATCCATCAATGCCCCATTATACCTGTCCTTAAACCTGTGGGGCACATATTTAAAATCAATGTCTAGGTTGTGAAAAAATGCACTGACAGTGTTTACTGGTGAGTCATCCATTTTCTCAACATGGTCGACTACCAAAAGAGTCTGTGAGTTTAGAAGAACCAGAGCTCTGTAAACACTGCTTAGTTTCATAGCTGAGGAGTATGCTGCGGCTGCCTCCCCACTTATGAAAATAGTGTCTCTGTGAGCAGAGGCAGCAATCACCTCTCCTGCAGTATCTCCAACCCCTTGGTCAGTCCAGCGCAGCCACTTGGTGCACTCCCCAAGCTGTCCTTCCCACGGGGCATTACACTGGCTTGTTGGAGAAGGACTGAACACTAACACATTGTTTAAGTAGCTGTATTTGGGGCCATATAAAGCCTCAGAAACAAATACTTGTCCATTAGGAGCAAAAGTAAATGAGTTTTGGTCTGGATGCTCGTGACCAGGGTTAAAGCTTTTCCAGCCATCCAACCATGAGTAAGGCTTAGTATGGACAATGTCAAATACTGCCTGACCACCCAGCTTTCCAGATTTAAAAGAGACAAAGGTATTTCCCTGGGCCATGGGTAAACCAGCCCCATAGGTCACCACACCCCAGTTGGAGAATATGTGCATCTTAGCCTGACTGTACCCATAAGGGGGCTGTGGTGTAAGTTCAGCATTATACCAGATAAACTCTGTATGAAGAGTTGTCCAACGCTGGGCAAACGACTGACTTAAGGGACCATCTTTGGGTCTGTGCTTCCTTATCTGCTGTGCTAGCCAGTTCCCTGACCCATTTTTAAGCACAAAAGAATCTAAAAAAACTAACTGGCTCTCTGGGCCATAAAACCAGTTGTAGTTTGAGTCCCCTATACCAACCGTTCTCTGAAAGCCTGGCAGTAAAGTGGCATAATAAAACCAGAAATGAGTATAAAGCCAGTTGTTCTGTGTGTTGTCTATGCTAAAGTGGCGCTGTGAAAGAAAAACATATTGTGTGATTGATTTTGCTGTGTAACTTCCATATGCCACTCCCTCATCTAAAGAGCCATCGACAACATGGTTTAACAAAAACATTGTCTTCTCCATGTAATTTACAGACGCCTGTTTCCAAGCCATTGACTCCATGTCATCATGAGTGCCCACAACTATTGCACCGATTAAAATAGCAACAATATTAGTGGTTTGATGATTCTGCAAAAACTGTTTCCCCCAGCCTCTGTACTTTGACAGTTCATAGAGCTCTTCAGTTTCAGTATGTATTTTCTTTAAGTACAGGTCCCGGCGCTGTTCATCCAGGAATGAGTAGATGAAGTCAAATGCAGTAGCAAATCCAGTGAGTGAATGAGCCATTGGCACTTCATCATTAGGTGCACTGCTTACTTTCCAGTCTGTATATTTGGACATTCGGTCCATAAACTTAATCAGGAATTGTATGGCAGCAGTGTCTTCAGGATACAGTAAACAGTAGAGAGCCAGAGGTGGGAGGTTGTTGCCATAAATCTCATTCCACTTGCTAGTGAACTCACTGTGCTTAGTGGGAGGCATGTAAAGAGGCCCAGTGGAAAGCATAGTCAACACCGCTGCCCGGATAATTTTAAAAATGTGGTTATGAGTTGTGGTTGACCTTTTTCTCAAAACTGGCACATCGTCTTGGCTAAAGTACAAATTAGGGTGAAGACTGGAGGCTTGGAGTTTTTGTAGCTTTGGCTCATGGTTACTGATGAGCTGGAACTGCCCATAGTCATTAAATATATCCTTCTCTGATGCATTAAAGACCCCAGAGAAAGCAGTTCCTACTACTAAAAGAGATACTAAAAATGGTGGGCACCTTATGGACCTCCAAGCCAATGTCCACAACATTTTTTCTTATATTTTTTCTGTTTAATTTATTTATGTATTTACTTGGCAATTTAGATAAAAGAGCTCTTTTTTAACCAGATCCTAACCATACTGGTACCTGTAAAGATATTCCCCACAATAGAAAATGATGTGTCATATAACGTATGAGTCAGTAATCCGTTAAGGCGCACGGAAATTCACCCTGAAATCATCTGTATTCTATTAAATTGAGCTGCTTTCGATTATAAGTGTGTGAGAGGGCATCTGCTCGGTTGCCCATCGTAATACTCACATTGATCCTCCATCTGAAAAAGAAACCGCGAACACACTGTCTGCTCCAATCATAACACGCATCCACAGCGATATGATTATGCCTCAGTATCCAACATATACACAGGCAGATCTGTATTCCCACGAGGCTGAATCGCCTTCCTCGTCAACTATATCCATCACCGGATGCGCTTTTAACGACCATTTATCGTGTATTGCAGACAAATGTTGAGGAAAAACAGAACTTAATGGAAAGTTTGTGTAGAAATGATGACAAGACACAATAAATGACATCCTTAAAAGCATAGATTAATCCTCAAAGATGACACATATGGTGTGCGGTTGTTCGAATACAAACGCTGCTGCGTAATTTTATCGCGCGCCGCATCTGATATGAAGCGTTCCGCTGTTTTGTCTGTTGTCTGCGGCTCCGTCAATGACACTGATGTAACCATAGCGACCACGGACTGTAGAGGGCGCGCGCTGTCGCTCTTGCTCCCCTCCCCCTTCTTTTATTTTTCTTATTTATTTTCGATTCATTGTTAATTGGGATGGGTAAAAGCTTTTGTATTTAAAATATTTAATAATATCTGTTTTTACATAAAAACACATAGATGTTTTATACAATTATTTGTATGAAAGCATGATATATTTATATATTTATTTTTAATTACTGTATTAAGTTGTACTGTAAATCCCTGTGGTCTGCAACTCAGATGCTGTCTGTGTTTAATGACGGTGCAAGGAACAAATATTGTCAAGTGATTTGAACTTCTGTCCCTTGCTCAGTGAGTACAGTTGGGGGCAGTATCGTGAACCCTGGGTAGGCACCCTTGTTGTGTCTGAAAACGCTCATTTGTTCACTATTCTCTTTAAAACGAATGACATTTTAGTCCCCAATATGGGGAAGAAGTTGAACGAAAACGAGTAAGCGATTTCAGACACTGAAATCATCGTCAGAGAGTACTGTCGCGGACATTTTCGCTATAAACATTACGTCGATCCTCTTGCGGACTGCATCGTAAAACGGTTAAGTTCATTCTCTCATTGTTTGCCACATTTACTACATATAAAAGTACAAATAAAGTAGTGTTTGTTTACTACATTTAATAAGTATATTTTAAAATGAAACGAATAAAAACACTAGAGAGAATGTGAAGCTGATGTCATGCCGTTTACATTGTCTATACTATATGTTATATTTAATTAGTCCGTTTGTTTAAAAAAAGAGAAAATAACGGTAAACAAGAACAAACATTTTCGGAGTGTTTACTGTCAGCGGCGGCCGTCTCGCATTGGAACATCGGATGTACACTCAAAATCAGAATGCATTGTGGGTAAATAGTAGTGAACGAATGTAGGAATGAGGCGTTCATTCAGAATTCGGACAACAATACAAAATGGCAGACATCCTATATAGTCAACTTTATAGGGGATGGGGGCGATTTCGGACACAGCTTTTGTGTAGGGAATCGCGGCGCAGTTCACTGGACATGCGCAGAAGGTGTCTGCTGGTGTTTCCTGTTGAGACTGTTCTCACGCGGAGGGGTGGCGTGTCTGAGAGTGGGTACTACATTTATCACATTAATCGTTACATCTTTCTCACACATTATTCCTGTTATAATCAGACTCTTGTGTGTATTTGTAGTTTTATCGCTCTTGCTCTTCAGTCCGATGGCGTTTTCAGTGGTGTATCTTGATGACACGTAAGACATTATCAGTGTTGGCAGGGCAATATTAGGCTGAAATTCCCCCCATCATTTTAATTAAGGTTTGTTGTGAACCCCTATCTGTTTTGTGTTAAGCCAGGTGTGCTGTTTATTATTGTGTCTTGCAAACTTTAAACAGTTGATGAAATCCTAAATGCGATTTTTTTGTTTTGCTGGTTGAAAGTCTCTATGCCCTGATAACAGCAGTCACTAAGTGAAGTGCTCTAAATATATATGTACGATGTTATCTTACTAAAAAAAAAAAAAAAAGCAATGTTTACACCGGGGGTCTCTCTTTTTTTAAATCACCACCAGTTTGGTTTAGTATATAATGATAAACATTAACATAAATATGTAATAACAAACATGTTTCTAATTGTTAATAACTAAATGATATTTTTGTTTGTTGAAAATGATTGTTTTTGAGCTCATAAAAACTAATATTCAGTTAATTTAAAAGAAGGTTAATAAGAGGTTTTTTTATCGATATTGATTTTTTAAATTGATTTTGTTAACCATTTTAAAACAAGGTTATAGACTAAACTTATATTATAACCTGTTTTTAGTTAATAAAATACAGAACAAAGTGTTTGAACTCATCCAGAGTGAAAGGGAAAAAAAAAACCTGTATAAAGCTCAACAAACTACATCCACATACATAAACACTTGAGTTAGCGGATAGTTATCATCTTTATATTGTAGCGTTCTTGTTGAGAAATACAAGCATACACAAGGATTTTGTTTATGTCAACTAGGGCTGGGTATCGATTAAGATGTTATGTTTCTATTTCAATTCACAAGCTCTTGATTTGATTCGATTCAATAAATATAGATTTAATACACATCCTATAGTTCAGATTGTTCAAAATAATTTATATGGCTTTGCTCTTGTCAACAGGATATTAGCCGTTCTTGCAAAATCTAAAATTATTATTTTTATGTGTCATTACTGGACTTTTATGTAAAGGTGGTGTTAAATTTGATGACACACCTGTGTCCACCATGTTAATTAAGCAATTAATGAATGATTGGCTCTCTGTTGTAACATCCCGTTAAAATGGGGCACATCCGTAAAAAAGGGACATCTAGAGAGGACTAGTAGTAGCAATAAGATTCACTTTAATGATCTCTTACTGTATGTTCAATGCTTGCTGATGTATATGAAAGAAAAAGAGAAAGATTTTGATAATCAATATCGAATCGACCGCGTTTAACAATTAGTCAAATATTTTTGCCCAGCCCTGATGTCCACTTCATATTATTGGGATGTAAAACAGTGTCCAAATGGGCAAAATGGATGCTATCACAGGAAAAAACTCATTAGCTTATGAAGTTTGAATGCAACATCTTTTCTATTATACCAGCCCAAGTGTTTTGGCTGTGTAATCAAAATCATCCTTAACTAAAACGAATACATAAAAATATTTAATAAACCAAAAAAGCAACTAAAATACATTTTCGAATAGTGTATGTAGGTAACACGGCACCTTGAGGTGTGTAAAAGGTTCTTTGACAATAGCTTTAAGGCTGTGATGTTAGTGGTTGTTGGCAGTTAGGTATGTCTCTCATTTCCAACAAATTTCGCAATACATCTGCAAACTGCATAAAGAAGAATATTCCGTAGAGTGGCAAACATATTGAAAAAAAATTACCATCAGTAGTGTAATAGTGTAGCAGTGTAGTGAACACCTACAGCTAAACTACTAAACTGGAGTAACAAATTTAAATTAAATAAAAATAAAAAGTGAATTAAAAATGTGGTGGATAAAGTACCTGAAAAGCCACACTTGAGTAAAATTACATTACAAAAATATTAGTTAAATTGTTTTGTCTGATATTGTTACAGAGGAGGTCTCTGCTCTACCTCCTCCATGCCACCTGAGGGAACAGTCACCGGAGTACTAACCGGTATTTAATTCTAATTGGACTACAATTCCCATAATACTTCTTACTTGGGATTGCCTTCCTTGTATAAAACCCTTGCTAACATGCATTCTTTGCGAAGTCTTGTTTTGTCCCGGCTACAGTTCTGAGCGTTTTTTGGTTGTGTTGGATTATCTGCTTTGACTTTGATTGTTTATACTTTCTTGCCTGTTTGCTGACTGCCCCGATTATTGGATTTGTTATTCTGGATTTTGTGATTGTTTGCTGTCTGCCTCAACCTTTGCCTGTTGCCCTTGTACTGTTTTGCCTTTGCCTAGCCCCTGCTAACCTTGTTTGTTGTTATTTGACCCTGCCTGTCTGACTATGTTAATAAATGCTGCAAATGGATCCTCATGTGACTAGTCCATCATTACAGAAGACTTCGCCAGCCAACGATCCAGCACAGATCTCTTTCCTGAGCTTTCCCTGAGAAGTTTGACAGTGACCCCTCCAAATGTAAGGGTTTCCGCCTCCAATGCTCATTGTTCATTACCCAACAACCTGCTCTCTATTACTCCTTAAAAACTTCGGAGAGATTTTTGAACATCCCGCTAGCAGGAGATGTCCCAGAGAGCAACTCCTGACTCTCACTCAGGTAGGAAATACAGCAACTGAATATGCCCTTTCATTCCGAACGCTTGTGGCTCAAACTGACTGGGTAGAGGATACACTAAAACTTCTGTTACGGAGGGGCTTTCTTCAGGAACTCCAGTCGGAGCTGGCCTGTTGAGATGAAGGTGCCTTCATAGAGCTTACCATCCAAACAGACAACTTAATTCGCTCACAACGCTCCATTCATTCTACTCCCATCCTCATGCACGGAGATGTTGATTGCCCTGAACCAATGCAGCTTAGATTTACTTGTCATACTCCCGAGGAGTGAGAACGCCGAAGACGGCAACACTTATGTTTATACTGTAGACAACCTGGTCACCTCAAGTACTCCTGTCCTGTTCGACCCCCGAGAAATTCACAATTGGTGAGTTCAGTTAAAGTTCCCTCTACTCGCTCTTCAACTATCTGTATCCTAGTAGAGTTTACCATCGCTAGTAATACTATAACCACACCAACGCTAATAGATTCCAGGGTAGCTGGAAATTTCATCTCCCACAAATTCTGCAAGTAGGAGCACTACACACAGAAGAGATTCAGTTCTATGTCATTTCATCACCTCATCATCCATTAGTTCTTGGACTGCCGTGGCTACGCACACATAACCCAGTTATCTCTTGGAAGGAGGGTCAAATCACAAAATGGGGCACATCCTGTTATGATCGTTGTCTAGCTAACGTTTCTCGTTTACCTCCTCAGTAAGCTCTTCAGGATGAGGTTCCAGAAATCGCTTCAGCCTTACCTAACGAATACACAGACTTAGTGGAAGCATTCAGCAAGAAAGGAGCTTCTCAACTCCCCCCGCACAGACCCACAGATTGTGCAGTCGACTTATCAGCTTTACCCAAAGGAAGAATCTTCTCATTCTGAATCAGAGGCTATGAAAACCTACACTGAAGAGGAATTGGCCATGGGTTTCATTTGCTCTTCTAGTTCTCCTGTGGCAGCGGGGTTTTTCTCCTTCAAAAAGAAGGACGGAGGTCTGTGACCCTGCATTGAGGCTTAAATGATATTATCATTTCAAGGTCACTGTCAAGTTCGGTTATCTTTTTCCCTTGGTTCCTGCCACTTTAGAACAACTCCGCAAGGCAAAGTATTACACAAAGTTGGATTTACGCAGTGCCTATAATCTGGTTCACATACGCAAGTGGGGCGAGTGAAAAACAGCTTTTTCAACTACCAACGGACATTACGAGTACCTGGTGATGCCTTAGCTAACAGCCCTTCTGTGTTCCAGTCTTTTATGAATGACATCTTCAGGGACATGCTCAAGAAGTGGGTTAACATCTATATTGACGATATCCTGATTTACTCCAGTACTCTGGAGGAACACACACAACATGTCAGAGCTGTCCTCAAGCGTATTTAGCATCAGCTCTATGTTAAAGAATAAAAGTGTGAATTCTATTCCAGTAATGCCTCTTTCTAGGATACATAATCAGCCAAGAGGGGGTCGCCATGGATGAACGTAAAGTGAGTGCTGTATCTGAATGGCCACGACCACGCACAGTGAAGGAGCTTCAATATTTTCTGGGGTTTGCACATTTCTATAGAAGGTTCATCAGGGGATTTAGTTCAGTAGCTGCACCTTTGACAGCTTTAACCAAACAGAAAACCTCCACGTTGATCTGGTCGTCTGAAGCCTAAGCTTCCTTTCAAGATCTTAAGTCACGTTTTACTACTGCTCCCATCCTTCGACATCCTGATCCTGAGTTACCCTTCATTGTAGAGGTCGATGCATCTAATATTGGAGTTGGTGCCATTCTCTCTCAATGTCACAGTTCACCTCCTAAGATGTACCCATATGCCAATTTCACTGTTACTTATCATCCAGGGTACCCAGAGAGTATCGTTCCAGAAAGACTCCTAGTAGTGCCCGTGCAATGGGATATAATTACTGAGATTAACCAAGCTAACAGTCAAGATCCACCACCCTCCGAATGTCCTGATAATCTCATCTTTGTTCCTGAACCCTTTTGAAAACATCTATTAACCCAGATTCATGAATCACCCAGCTCTGGTCATGCAGGTATCACAGCAACCATTCATCTTCTACAGAACAGATTCTGGTGGCCTACCCTTTCTTCCGATACCACATCTTTCATAAAGAATTGTACCATTTGTCAAACCTCCAAAACACCTAGACAGCTTCCAGCAGGACTATTACAGCCTCTGCCCACACCTCAACGCCCTTGGTCCCACATAGCCATTGATTTCATCACAGATCTGCCCAATTCCCTTGGAAACACCACCATACTCACCATAGTAGATCGATTCTCTAAAGCCTGCCGCCTCATCCCGCTGCCCAAGCTCCCCTCTGCATTCGAAACCGCTGAAATGCTACTCAATAATGTATTTAGATTCTATGGTCTACCCAAGGACATGGTTTCTGATCGAGGCCCACAGTTCACCTCCAGAGTATGGTCGTTCCTGTTCAAGAGTCTAGAGATCAATGTGAGCTTAACCTCCAGTTATCATCCTCAATGGATTACCTGTTTTGACTTGGATTGTTTATACATTTTGCCTGTTTGCTGCCTGCTCTGATTATTGAATTTGGTATTCTGGATTTTGTGATTGATTGCTTCCTGTCTTGACATTTGCCTGTTTACCGCTTGTGCCTGATTTTGTAGTAAGACGTATGCTTGGGAAAATGTATTGGAGGAAAAGTATACATTTTATTTTGGAAATGTAGTGGAGTAAGTGAAAGTTGACCAGAATAAAAACACAAGTACAGACTCCCTTAAAATATTTAAAGGTTTAGCATACCTGAAAATGAACATTTATCTTTGGTGATTAATAAAATGCACAGTAAACACACCCAAGAAAATACTGGTAACTTATATATAATGTACTTAATATGGGTTAGGTTAAGTTCGGGCATGGTACCTAGTAATTACACAGTTATGCAGTAAGTAGATAGTATGCACATGACTGTAAAATAAAGTGCTACCAAGAAATCATACAGGTTTGGTATTACATGAAGGTAATTAAAATGAGTGAATTGGCAGCCTGCAGGCTTGACTATGCAGCTTTGGCACTAAAAATTTAAGTAAAGAAATGGTCTGTCCATGTCTTATTTCTCATGGATTATTTGGGACTGTAACATACAGCAGTCATTGTATATGGTTGCAACAAATACTTTGCTACAGTTTGCTTTGTTTTTGTGTCATATACAACAGCCATTGAACTGCAGTTCAAGCAATATCCTAGGAATGACTCTGTTATAGAAATAGAAAAAAGCCATAAATAATGTGAAGTTGCTGGCACACGAGTAACTTCACGAGTAACAAGTTTTTTTTGCTGCCTCTTTTTATACACAAGAGGTGTGTTCAATGAACAAGAATGAACATCCTATACCTGAGGCTAAGTCCCTATATATTGAGAACTGAACAGCATATGTTGCTTGATACTACTGGCCCTGGCACTCTGGGAGCAATTGTGGGTAAGGTGCCTTGCTCAAGGGCACCTCATTTGTTTCCTGTTGTCATTAGGAATTGAACTGCTGACCTTTTTGGGTACAAGCCTGACTCAGCACAAACTGTAGCTGCCGTTCACTTTGCATTCTACTGCTCTCTTAACTCTCTTCCCACTTTTGAAGGTGAAGGGTTGCCAGGTATTACAAAAAATGCACAACAATCCCTTTAAAAAACAAAGTAGAATAAGCAGACATGGCAAACTGTACCAACTAGTATTACTTACAATTTATTAGTTTGGCCTGTATCATTATGAAAATAATAACTAGAAGAAAATGTGAGTGGTGCTTGCCGTGCCAAAACTCTGGAATATTTAAACAATGTTAGCATGACTTAACATGAAGTTACCATGATGCTTGCGTGACTTAGCATGATGCTTGCATGACTTAGCATGACTTAGCATGATAGATATACTAAAACATGGCTTATGGAAACGCAAAGTCCATTTGCATTTGCATTTACGATGTCTTCACAGAAACCTGTCAATCGGTGTCAGGGGTGGGACTGTACTATGGGCTGTGATTGTGTTGGAAAGTGACGTTGGAAAGTGACGTCACTCATGGTCAACGATCAGGAGGGAAAATATTAGGAACAGACTATTGTGCTGAATGCTACAAATCATTACTTTGATGTTACAGTATCTAGGCAGTCAAGTAAATCAGTTTGGCTTAAATATTTTTGTTGTAACAGTGTTAATAATAGGTGGCAGTAAGTGGACTATTTAGGGTGCAAATGTCTGTGTAGCAGAATTAAAAACGATGCACTGTCTCTTTGCAGCTCAAACAATAGAGGAAAACGGTGTCGGCGATCACTAGTGATTCATTTATATGTTCCCATTCACAGTTCACAGATCATTTGGGTGTCTGTGACGTGAATAAATACAGCACAATGTGTTTATAAAGGCTTTGAGTAACTGTGTGAGAAAAAACCTGCTCAAGTTTTCTCAAATCATGATTGTACGCCTCAGCGGGGTGTGTTCCATTTACTGTGGGCGAATTCCTAAATATAGCAGCCGCTTCTCTGTTGCCATGTATTGACAGAATTTATCGCGAAATGCTTAATTTGAACACTTAGGTAACAGTGACAGTTAAGCTGTTCGTTGCAATGCTCTTAAGAAATCCCTACCTCATGGATGCCCTTAAATAAGGATTTTCAAGGATTTACTGGGCTCTAATCTTTAGTTCATCACATTTCTGTCCCACACACTGACCGCAAAACCACCAGAATGTGGTCGGCTGTGAGTGACATCATTTACTAACACAAACATGCCCTATAGTATAGTCCCACCCATGATACTGATTGCCAGATTTGTGTGCAGGCGTCGTAAATGCAAATGCAAGAGAATTGCAATAGTGTTTGAGTTTTGGCACATTTAGTACGCAATGCAGAGGAAATGAAATCGCGAACAGGTAATTGCTGTTGTGATTTAAATATGACCGGGTTGTAATACGCAAGATGTGGGAAATGCAATTGCAAATGGACTTTGCATTTTCATTTGAAATTTGGCACACATTGTGCTTCACAAGCACCACTAATAATAAATATAATTGCAAGCAGCGATTATCGGGGTTCCCGCCTTAGTTTCGTGATCGGCAGATGTTCTGTTTACGAAATAGATTGTAGACTTATTTGGTACACCTGGCCACACCCTTTTTCTGAAATGCCCATTATAGCTTTTCAAATGCGAAAGTTCAACTTTTTTGATAATTGACCGAGAGAGTCTAGATAATTGTACTGCACTTGTTTTATTGAAGTTGAGTGGAAAACATAGAACTAGTTTGCAAAAGTAGGTTTTTCAAACATTTGAAGGCTGATTTGATTGAACAGTGGTTCTTAAGGCAAAGTTGTTCAGAACAAGATAGCACCCCCTTGTAGCCGATTTCTTTGAAAATTCTTACTGACCATTAAGGTCATGAGTCAAACATACCCACAAGTTTCATTCCAATCGACCTTCGTTAACCTTGTCTAATAGGTTCTCAGGTGCATGATCAGTTGTAGGGCTGAAAAATAATAATAATAATAAAAATCTTAAATACAGTTGGTTTTCAGCGCTTCGTACTTTAACGCCTAATTTACAAAATTGCTGATTAAACTGATTAACTTGCCTTGTTTTCATGAAACGTTTGTAAAATCTTTTTAGATTCTTTGGCTTATGTTGAATGCTACAATACCAAATTTCTCAATTGACTGTACTTTCTGTCTGCTGTTATGAGTTATTTGAAATCCTCCTTTTTTTTAACTCTTCCTAGGTCAAACGTCTGATTTCTAGTCTGACATCTAATTTTAGTGACACTTCTAACAAAACATATTTCATCAAATTGTTGTTAAGTAATGCCTGATAATATTAAATGGCAAAAGGATCTTAGACTGTCTCAACAACACTTTGTTGCTTTGACAAAACTTTGTGACCTGTCTGTCACAAAGTGATCCTGACTGTCTTATAACAATTTGGTGACTGCCAATTATTGGTCAGAAATGTTCATAATTCTGTAAGTGGTTTTGCTTTGTTTTTTTAAGCCTATTTTTCTAAATTCATATGCGCACGAAGATGAGGAATTAACATAAATGCACACCTTAACAATGATTGGGGTAGGACAAATGAACTCATTTTTTCATTGAACATAAGAAGAATATATATCAAACTGAGTGAAGACTAATGAGCTAAGTGAACAGAGAAACTAATCAACACAACACAGGAAAACTAGGTCACAAGGAAACAACACAAAGACAGGAAATTAATGTAACAGTAATAAATAAAGAAAAACCCTGTCACAGAGTAGGCATACTATTTGTTCCATTTCATATTATCAGCATAAAGTGAAAGATAAAGTGTTTGTGCATGTTTATTTACTCTGTTTATCTATTTTAGTAATTCTGTTAAATTTGTTTATAATTTTGTTTTGAGAATGCTTTATTAAGTTAAGCTTTTCGTTTTCATTAATTGTAAACTTTGACATTTAAATGGTGGCGATCTGTTGTCTTATTAAGTGACTAGCCACAGCGTGCTTGTACAAGTGATGAAATGTGGATGCTGCTTATAATGGGTGAGTGGTTGAAATGTGCTGTTTTATACAAAGCAGACCGCTGCTCTAGGGTGGGGGACTACACTATGTACTTGTTATAGCCTATGTACTGCGTACAAGGCTATAACCTTTCCTTTATATCTGTT
Source organism: Chromobotia macracanthus (assembly GCA_036877525.1). NCBI lineage: Eukaryota > Metazoa > Chordata > Actinopteri > Cypriniformes > Botiidae > Chromobotia > Chromobotia macracanthus. The sequence continues at coordinate 5,732,956 of JAZGTH010000034.1, read as the reverse complement.
AACTTGGCAAAGTGATATGGAACTGTGATGGGTTCACGACCTGCATTGGAACTGCTTTAGCCATGCATTCTCTAAAAATAATTGCACACCTAAAAACCTTTGTGAACAAATAATATTCATGTATTTAACAGCCCCATCGTATAAATAACTTTAATACAGTGTAATCCGAAAAAATTTACAACATTTTTTATAATTAATAATATAATTTACTATTAATAACATTTCAGTAGGATGCTAGCATGTTTTAACAGGATGCTTAATATATATTATCGCCTTCAGGTCTGGAGACAGCTCTCTACAGTATGGCCAAGCCAACCTGAAGAGAGGCATTAAAAGTGCCAAGGCTGACTACAGGAGGAGAATAAATGATCATTTTGACTGCAACAGCAGGCAGGTATGGCAGGCAGGATGACACCTCACTGGCAGAGGAGTTGAACCTTTTCTTTGTCTGCTTTGAGGTAGAGTCACACGACACAGCCATGCTGCACCCAACGGCCCACAACAACTTCGATTTCACTCTCTCACTGAGGACCATTAGCCCCAGAAAGGCTGCAGACCCTGACGGTGTCTATGGACGTGTGCTAAAGGAGTGTGCAGACCAGGTGGCCAGGATCTTTACCATAATCTTTAACAGGTCCCTATCCCAGTCTGCTGTTCCACCCTGCCTGAAATCTTGCACTATTGTCCCTCTGCCCAAAATACCGTCCATTACCAGCCTCAACAATTAAAATCCAGTAGCACCACCTGTTGAAGTGTCAAAAAACTGGCATGGAGACGCATCCTATCATTCCTATGTCCCACCTTTGACCCACATCGATTTGCCTACAGGGCTAATAGGTCTACGGAGGACACTGTATCTAAAGCTCTTCACACTGTGCTTCACACTCACAGGGCTGTGTGTTGAGCCCCCTGCTCTATACCCTCTATGCATATGACTGCACCCGTCCACTCCAACAACACCTTTAAATTTGCAGATGACACCACAGTGGTGGGGCTCATCCCAGGGCCTGATGAGTCGGCCTAACGGGACGAGGTGAAGCAGCTGTCAGTGTGGTGCAGAAACAACAACTTGCTCCTGAATACATAAAAGACAGAGGTTAGTCATCAATTTCAGGAAGAAACAATGGAAGAACAACAGTTGTCCGTTGGCAAGCACTTTGTGGAGAGGGTCACAGACTTCAGTTTTTCTGGGAGTGCACATTCAACCTGACTTGGGGCTTGAACGCCACATAATTGGTGAAGAAGGCACAGCAGAGACTCTACTTTCTGAGGATCCTCAGGGAGAACAACATCACCCAGCATCTGCTGGTGTCCTTCTACTACTCCACAATAGAGAGCATTCTTACCTACTGCCTCTGTGTGGTTTTCCAGTTACACTGGGGTGTGCAAAAAGAGCTTCAGAGGGTCGTCAGGACTGTTGAAAAAAACCTTGGGTGCCCTCTCCCAACTTTGGAGAACCTACATAGTTCCTGCTGCCTCGAGAGATCTTACAGCATCATAAAGGATACATCCCATTCAGGTTACTCCATATTCAATCTGCTACCATCAGGAACAAGATTTAACACAGTTAACATGACTTAACATGATAACCAAAGACAAGGGCCAAATTGTTTTGGCAAGGCAGATGGGTCAGAGTATCTCTGAAACAACAGGGCTTGTGGGTTGCTCCCAGTGGACCATCGTAGTTGATGTGAATACCTATGTGCTAGTTATCTAAACGTTATTGCAGACAGAGCATACCCCTACATGGCAGTAGTTGTCTTTAAAGGTGGAACCTATTTTACATATGATGGTAAGTAAAGAAAACTCAAGTTCTTTTATGACTTGTGTTCTAGTTCCCGGGAATTCTGCAGAAAAGACAGAATTTTATTCAAAATCTTTGGAGGCTCGAGCCCCTGCCAGTTTAATTAAAAACGCCCCCCCTTTTCTTTTAAACTGTTGCGGTGGGTTTATTTTTTTTAACTTTTTATTTTTTTGAATTATGAATTTTATTTAAATGAAATGTTGTAACTAGACCAGGTGGGACTAGGATAACAAAGAAATAGAAACAACTGAAACGGACTAAATAAGAAACCTACCTGCAAAGCTACCTGGAAAGCTATGTGCAAGTGAACCTAGGATAAAAGCTGTTAAATGCAAAGGTGGTCACACAAATATTTATTTGATTGTTAATACAAGTTTGCTAAAATCTATTTATGACATGATTTTTGAAAGCATCCTCACTTAAAAGCATTCTAATACAAGTGCTTAAAACTTATCACAGTGCAGTTGCTTTGCAGGTAGGTTTCTTCAGTTGCCACAGTTCTGCTGGATTGTCTGTCTCAGTTGTTTCTGTTTCTTTAGGTAATCCCAGACAGACTTGATGGAAAGATCAGATCTCTGTGCGGAGCACTGACTGTTGTCAGACTACTTATGCATAGAAAAAGGGGTTCTCAACCTTTTCTAACTTATGGCATGATTGTTTAAAAAAAATCAGAGGAAAACCACCTTTCCAAGTATAAAATATTGAACAGAATGACAGAAAATTAAAAACGTATACTGATACACTGTATTTGGAAAGGCACCTAACACCTAACTCAGCAGCAGTGCTGCTCACTGCTTTGGGTGTGTTCATAACTTGCAGTGTGTGTTCACCCCTCACCAGTGATGAGTTAAATGCAGAGGTCACAAATGTCACTCTTTCACTTCACTTTAGATAGCATACACAGTTTTGTCACAATGCCACCTTCTAGTTGAGAGATAAGAAAGGATGAGAAATAGCTATTTTTGCATATAACTTTTGAACACTTTGCGGCATTTTCTGATAATCCATGGTTGGCCATTTTGGGCGTTGACAATTTTGAATTGTTGTAAAATGCAGCATTCGACATAAGCAATTGCGTAACATTACGAAACTAAAGTTTATCATCACCATAGTCTAAGGTGTCTGGTAAAGTTTGGGGCCACCTAGTGGTCAAGATATAACAAAATTTGTGAAAATGCTTATAATGCATGACTGAAATAAAATTTTTGTGTCTCCTTTCTTTAGATTCTTTGGCTCATGCCATGATCTGTGTTTCCAAATTTGTCCTTGTCAATACTACTTCCTGTCTGCCATTTTAAATTATATTAAAAAAACTACTTTTTCCAAATCCTCCTATATCATTAGATTGATTTACACAAAACTTGGTATCTAGAGAGACAACAAAAGTTATAGAATTCAGGGGGTTGGGTTTGACCTCATAATTGCTGCTTGCAGATATAGTTATTATTATCATTACTATTCCTTTTTATTATTTATTGTTCTTTTTCACTGTCTCGGCATCAAAGACTTTAAGTTGCAGATAGACCAAACTTAGACCAAACCTACTTGGGTAGTAAAAAATCCCACCTGCTACTCAGGCACATCTGCACATGCCTGTTGGACACAAGGTGGTACTGTAATAAGCTAATTAACATTTTGGTCAATATCTCTGCAACTGTTTGGACATTTTCCCCTGAATCCTCAGTACTTGCCCTATAAAACATATATCTCAGATTTCATTTCTGTCTGTCTGAATTTTCAGAAAATTGTTTTTACGAAATCCTTCTAGTTCATTGGTCTGATTTGCTCAAAGTTTTTCTCCAAGATAAATTAAAATCAGTCAAGATGTTTAGCAGATATGAGCCAGTGAAATCTCTGGGTGTGGCCCATTTTTGCTTTTTGGTCTTGTCTTTGAAATTATGAGAACTCACTGCCAGTCAGAGAAACTAGGAAAACAAAATAATTATAAATAAAGATTACAGCAAAGACAATTGATTTTCTAATAGCGGAGAAACACAGTTCTGTTGCTGTTATATTCATTACAGAAAATAAACAAAATCATGTGATACAGTTGGGTTTTGCCATTTGTGTGGATGACATGTAGTACAATATACAGTATGTGCAAATAAATACACGGGACAAATACAGTTTGGAATTTTGCAGTTTTTTTACTGGTCTTACTCGCAAACCAATTTTTATTCATCAAATTACTTTATTCCTCAAATTTCAGAAATGTCTAACTAAATTAAATGTTTTGATGGAGTGACAAAGCATACTACCTATTTAAAAGTTTGATTAAATTTATGCATTTGTGACAATTAAAAAACTGATTTCATGAACCTGTGAATTGTTTTCTGTTAATGTTCATGTTTGTTTTTATGCCTGAATCCATTAGCCAACTCATCGGGAAGGTGAGGCAGTTGTTGATACATGCCTCTTCGCTTAAGATAATAACCTTAAACATAATGATGTCAGCTCCAGCCTAGAGACAGTCTATTATTATACTGCCACTTAGGGACTAGGAGTAGCAAGTTCTGTATGTGTTATGGAACTAAAAAAGGACAAACCAGAAGCAGCAATACCTAATGACCTTTCATTAATACCTTAACTCCTTCAGATATACATTCTCTCCCACCAGCTACGTTCTGAAAATGAGTGGTCTCATTGTTCCCTCACAACGAGGTACAAGGTCGCTCTTAAGACATCCATCTATTCTGTTCCTTTCTGGTGGAATGAGCTGCCAGCCTCCCCTCGATCTGCCAAGACCATCACAACTGTCAAGAAACAACTTAAAACACCTATTTCACAGACTAATCCCTAACGCTCCCTAAAAAACTAATCCCTAAAAGAAAAAGTCATCTTTTACTATTCATCCTTTTTTCTAACATCAGAACTATTAACATTTGTAAATGTAGCTTTGTAGACTAGACTTGTTGGTTCTTAGAACAAAGTGTTAAATGGTCTCTCTCTCTTTGTATGTCACTTTAGATAAAAGCATCTGCTAAATGAATAAATGTAAATTTTAGTGTGTTACATCCGTGGTTATGGATTGGACTGACAGAATTACTGTGTATGATGCTCCTGAAATTACATTTAAAGATGTGGTGCAATTGTTGTAAAGGACTCATGTTGGACTCCTTTAAACAGTTTATTAAAAATACACTTTAAAGACTGTTTAATTGTTGCTAGAGTGATTAAAGCTCATTTAAAGTAATGGGCTTTAATCACTCTAGCAACAATTAAACAGACTATCATCATGTTAGATGTTGTTAGTAATGTTAAATTATGGTAACATCTTGCTAAACACATTTTAAAATATTTTAGCATAATTTTAGATAATATTAAGACATGTTAAACTTGTTTGTTAAATAAGCTTTATAATATTTTACCAACAATTTGTCAGGCCAATATTCTTTGTTAAGCTAACTTTTGTCCACTTTATAGACCATTAAAATGTTGATTTTGTGACAACCTTATTTTTAGGAATAATTATTGCAATATAGAAACTCATATCAAAACAGTTATGTGCAGTGACAATTTTAACACATGCATGCAGTGGATTTCTTGACAAAAAGTTCTATGTTGTAAATGCCACTGCACATCTGTCAAAGTGTGTGGTAATTGCTGTGGCATTTTTCCTGATGGAGTTTTGCTAATGTAGTTTTGCAAAACCATGGTCAAGCTATTAGTGCTCTGTTCATTAGCTGCGTGAAGAGCGGCCGACCAAGGATGGTCTACATTATCCTGTTATCAAACCGAGACATTGGCAGTGGTGTTTTGGATTTAGTCTGTTTTTCATGTAACACCTGACAGGCTTGATGTAAGATCAGATATATCTTGTATATCTCAGATATATCAGATATGTGGGGCACCAACTGCTGTCAGACTCCAGGTGCATACAGAAATCTCAATGGTTTATAACAATTAATGGCAAAATGAATGTTTTGTAAACTGATATTTATAACATTTTTGGGGGTAAAAATACTAACACGTTTTAATTTCGGTGGATTAATTACAGAAAAATTTGATTTTATTTGATTGACAGCACTAAAATGAATTAAATGCAGAGTTTAATTCACTTAGCAGTAGTAGTAGTTTATTTTTTTGGTTTCATGTTGCTTCTTCAAAGGTTTTTCCAAAATGTATCAAATTACAACTCAAATGTGTTTTTAACTATGGTTAGTCATTTTTAGTCAACTTTAGAAAAAAAAAATTATTTTAAATTTTTCATCTGCTATCTCTGGAGAGTCTGTGTCATCTGTTTATGTGCTGCTGCTTTGTGTTGCAACATTATCATGAATCAGATTTGTTATGTATGTTCTTTTTTAGAGTATGAAGATGGAAGCTTGTCGTCCTGGGTGAATTTACCTGAAGTTACCTGCAGATTGATGGCTTTACACTCTATGAACTGGGCGAAACAGATACATAATTGTTTCACAGTATTATTTAACAAAGACTAGGACAAAATACAGAAGCCATGTGTAAAGATGTACACCCTTACTGCTTCCATAGGTATCAATAGGGTAAGTTTCCACTGTCACCCTATTGGTTTGCTTACTGGGAGACTGCTGACATTGATTATCTTAGCTTGATTATCTGGTCATAAGCAAATGTGACCACCTCTATAAAAGCTAATGCTTTGGCAGTTTGCTGGTCTGGAACATTCAAGTGTGTGTTAACACAGTGCAAGGAGGAAAGATATCTGTAAAGATCTTAGAGAAGCTGCTGCTCATTAATGAAATGAAAAACATTTAGACATGTTGCTAATCATCCCAGGAGTGGATGTACCAGCAAATTCACCCCAAGGTCAGACCAGGTAATACAGTGAAATTGCCAAAAAAAAAAAAACAGGAGTACATCTACATCTACAACTACATCTCAGAATCTACGGGCCTCAGTTCTTTCTAAAAAGAACATGGCAGCATGGCTTAGGTTTGCAAAGTTGCTTCACACAACAAGTTACAAGACTTTTGGAACAGTACCACATGTAGTAAAAGCACACCATACCAACTGTCAAGCAAGGTGGTGGAGGGATAATGATTTGGGCTTGTTGTGCAGCCACAGGGCCTGGGATAAGTCATGAATCATGAATCAAATTATTGTAGATTCAAATGTTCAATTCATTTGAGGTTGTATTTACCTTATTTTAAGACCTGCTAAAGACCAGTTCATTTTTTTTCCTGAGAGGTTTTTTTTTTTTTTACATGCCTGTACATGATAGTACCATTTATAATATTGAAGGATATTAATTTTACATTAGAAGCTAATGGCTAGTATGACAATGTTGCTTAATACTGTTGCATTCATAGGGCATTTAATAGTGTGACAGCCACATAACATAACCAAACTGCTGCAGGCACAGGATTAACAGCCACATTCTCAACAAAGCTTTAATCTGCTAAATATATTAAACATGTCAAGGCTCACATCTGTAAGCAACAGCTGTCAATCCCAAACAGTGCAGCCATTATGGACATTTGTATTACTGATAGATGCTTTGCCATGTCTTTATCTAAAGAAAGTTTTATTTGCAAGTCCCTCATCACTGTGGCTATAAACTGATGCTGAATGAATCTTGGGAAAACCTGATAGATATAATGTAATAATTTATGTTAAAGGTAGACCCAATAAAAGTGAAATCATTGCCAGAAGTAGCAAAAAACAATCCAAACTACCTTAGCTATGTTTGGTTCATGCACCTGGTAGATGTAATCTTTTTCACTTTGCCATGTCTGAGCATTCAGACAACATCTCTATTATCTTGAGAGTAAAAGGTCACAGGAAAAGCCACACCTCAGGGATGAGATACAGTAAGAGTGCTATTGACCTCTGCTTCTACCAAACCAAAAACAAACGCTTTATCTTTCTAGGATGCTGTCAATTTCAATGTTACATCTGTCTTAAGACAACATATTTCTATTGGACTTAAATTTATTAGTGGTGCTTGTGAAGCAAAGCATCACTGTTACTGTCTTGCATACTTCTTTTTTTCGAAACAAAACTTTGGTATGTAACTTGTCCCACACGGTTTGTCGTAGACCCATGAATGAGGGGTTAAATCGACCAGCTTATTGGGGAGAGGTGTGCTATGACTTTAATAAGCAATCAGATGTACAATGTTTTTTTAGGACGTATGAAAATGTGGGCGAAAAATTCCATAGAAACATTTGGCTGAATTTTGTGACATTATAGCTCCGCATCACAATGTCATAGAGACTTGGGGGTGGTCTCACATTGCTCGGCTTAGTAAGCAGCCACAAATGGTGACATTTCAACTTCATAGCCACACCCTGGCAACCAGTTCTTGTACCCTAGCAGCTGCCCCATAGACTTCCATTAAAAAAGTTCCATAGATGTAACATTGGGCAGATCTTTGTGATGTCATAGCTCCGCATCAGAATGTCGTAAAGACTTGGGGGGTGGGCTTATATCGCTTGGCTTAGTAAGCAGCAACAATTGGTGACATTTCCAGTTTCCCTAGCAACCACCCCATTGACTTCCATTTAAAAAGGTGAGAGGCATCAAAACATCGTAAAGACAAGTGGGTGGCCTTTTTTGACTCAGACTGGTAAGTTATTTTTAATTATTACCATAGAAGCTGTTCAACCATGCTCTAGCAACCATTTAGAGCACTCTAGCAACCAACATGAATTAGTTATATCTCAGCACCAGAACATCTCAGAGACATGTTTAATTATGCTAGCATCATGCTAACATCATGTTAAATGAAGCTAATAGATGCTAAAATGTGTTAGCATCATGCTGAAATCGTGCTACATTATGTAAAAAGGTCACAATGTTGTCATTGTGTATTTCATACTAATTAAATACTTAAAGAAATACTTAAAGTATTTCATACTAATATACACTTCAGGCTGGGCTTTTTCAAGTCAACATAAAGTTTGTACTCAAACTTTACTATCTAGTTATTATTATTGTTATTATTATTATGTTGGCTTGAGAGAGCCAACATTTAGTATTATTTAAATGCAGAATTATAAAATACTTAAATTATAAATACTTTAAAGACTTATCAAAATGTCCTGTTACAGCTTTCAAGCTACACCGACCAAAATTTCCACAGATCTTCAGTGTTTCCACTTGAATTGCTGTATCTTTTCTAATGGATCGGACTTTTGGAATTTTCATAGCAGGCTTCCGAACAGGTCAGATTTGTCATTGATTACATTAAAGAAATTTTACAAATATTGCCAGAAAGACTAGAGTCACATGACCAACCACCCTGAAACATGCTAGTATCATACCGAAACATTGTGCTAAAACATGCTAGCATCATGCTAAAATGTGATAGCATCATGTTAATTGATGCTAAAACATACTAGCATTATGCTAATTCATGCCAAAACATGCTCGTATCATGCTAGTGTCTTGCTAATTGATGCTAAAACATACTAGCATCATGCTAATTCATTCCAAAACATGCTAGTATCATGCTAGTGTCTTGCTAATTGATGCTAAAACATGCTAGCATTATGCTAAAGAATGTCAGCTCTAAAGTATTTCAAACCATAAAACACTTCAGGCCAGACTTTTTCAAGCCAGTTAAAAGTTTGTTTCAAAGTTTATCCTCAGTTTTACTATGTAGTTGTTATTATTTTCATTATTGTAAACAGTGTGCTGTTAAACAATTATCATTATCATTTGTTTTAATGATTTAATGATTACAGATCTGCCATTGGCACGTTCTCTACCAAAACCTGCTTTTGTCTGTTACATTATAAACGCCAATAACATATTTAAAATTTTTCTTAAGTGTAGCCTCCTGACACGCAATAAGAAATGACATGTCATGTTTTGTTGTACATGTGGTTAAATAAATGCAGCTGGAATCCTACATCTATGCATGGTAGATAATGTCAAGATGAATTAAGATTAAAGAAAGTTTAATGTAACATTTAGTATTATTTAAATGCAGAATTATAAAATACTTAACTCACAAATCAAGATGTTAATGTAACAGCAGCTGTTCTGACTTAACTGTCATTTTGCGCCACCTGGTGGTAATTTTGCGAACAAGTCCCACTATGTAAATTATTTTTCTTTACTGCCATATCAGTAAAAGGCATTCTGACTGACTATCAGTTGTATTTAAATTAGTTCCTCTCATAATATTTGTCACGGAAACACTAGGCTCCGCCTTGTCAATGATCCCAGTCACCAGAATACTAACTGCACTCACCTGTTCGCCATTTCCCCAATCACCGTCTGCACTAGAAGAGCACACACTTCCGTCTAGCACACTGTCTGGTCTCCAATAGGAAAATGACTCATTCCCATGCCAAATAATTACCTACTATTGATCTCACTCGTCTCCAGTGTCTTCCTTTGGTTTCTTCATCATCTGTGTGTGCTTCTGTATCCTTCAACCCATCTGATACCAGCTCCTGGCATCCACTATCATCTTTTCCGTTCTCTGTTATCTGGTAAAGGACATCAGCATTATAACTATCCACCTCCGCTAACTCAAGGACTAATATTACATTCATACTTACCTGTTTCATTCCGTTGTGTTATTTTCCAATAAACTGCCTGTTTGGTCATTTCCATCTGTGTTTCGAGTCTGCTCTCCGTTACAGAAGACCAGCCCGAACATGAGCCAAACATGTCAGGAGCTGGTTGACTCACTTCACTGTGTGCTCACTTCTCAGTTCACGACAACACACCAGCACCCATTTCCCCTCCTGTCACTTTCTCACCTGCACCGAACCTCGTTGCCAGTCCCATGGTCAAGCCAGCGCCCTACTCTGGCTCGGCTGGATAACACCAGGCTGTCCTTGACCGAATGTCAGCTGACCCAGAGGCTCTGTCTGTACTGCGGACATCTGGGGGGATGTTTTGCAGACATGTACCATCTGTCCTCCACGGCCCGTGGTGAGTGTGGTTTCAACTTCCTCAGTTAATGTATGTCCGTTAACCACTGTTGTTCAACTTACTATTTCTCACCACTGTTTCAGTTAACGCCCTCATCGACTCGGTCAGCTGGCAACTTCATCTCCACCACCCTATGCAATCAACTTTAACTCCAAAAGAGGTTCAACAATATCTCATACAAGGTCCAATCAATAACTGGAACTCCACTCCGCTGGAAGTCCGCTACTGCGTGGGTCCAATCATCCTACAAGTCAGGCAACTGCACATTGAGGAAATCTGCTTCCTAGTTCTGAATGGATCCACCGCTGGGATTGTTCTAGGTTGCCCTTTGCTCGTTTCCCACAATTCGTCCTACTCCTGAAAGACTGGTGACGCACTGACGTGGGGTGAGAAATGTTTCCCTCAATGTTTCCTAAATTTTCCCAAGCCTACCCTGTCATTTCCAGCTCTTCCTGTTTACTCAACTTCAGTCGAAAGCCCCGTCGAGAAGAGATCTGTTGAAATCCCTAAGGAATATGCCCACTTCAGTGACGTGTTCTGCCCAAAACGAGCCTCCAAGTTACCACCTCATCAACCATGGGACTGCGCCATAGAGCTATTACCAGATGGACCAGTGCCCAGAGGTAGGATCTACTCACTCTCTATCCCTGAGCAAAAGACCATGGAGGAGTATATCCAGGTGGCGTTACAACAAGGCTACATCCATCTGTCCATTTCCCCTGCTGCTTCCAGCTTCTTCTTCATGGCCAAAAAGGACAGAGACTTGAGGCCTTGTATTGACTACTGGGCACTTAACAAAATCACCATCAAATACCACTATCTACTTTCCCTCATCCCTTCGGCACTGGAACAGCTTCACAGAGCCAAAATCTTCACCATGTTGGACCTCAGAAGTGCATACAATCTAATCCAAATACGCGAGGGGGAAGAATGGAAGATGGCCTTTGTGACTCCAACTGGACACTATGAATACCTGGTCATGCCCTATGGATTAGTGAATGCCCCCTCTGTATTCCAGGGTTATATAAATGAGGTTTTACTGGAGTACCTAAACTGGTTTCTCATTGTCTATATCGACGACATTCTTGTGTACTCCCGGAACAAGGCAGAACATCACCACCATGTCTCCAAGGTCCTCCAACGGCTCTGTGAACACCAGCTGTATCTCAAGGCCAAGAAGTGCACCTTCCACCAAACATCCATTCAATTCCTGGGCTATGAGATCAGCTCTAAGGGAATCAAGATGGACGAGGGGAAGGTCGAAGCCATTCATTCCTGGCCCACTCCCACCTGTATTAAGGAACTCCAACGTTTCCTTGGTTTCTCTAGTTTCTATCACTGTTTTACCTATAATTACAGTGCTAAAACTTCTCCTCCTAAAAGGTAAGTCCAAGTCTCTGTCCTGGACTTCAGAGGCCACGGAAGCCATGAAGAACCTCCAGAAGGCGTTTACTTCAGCTCCGCTTCTGGTCCATCTGGACCCATCGAAACCGTTTGTGGTGGAAGTGGACGCTTGACTTCTAGTGTGGTGGCGGTGCTATCTCAACAGCAGGGGACTCCTCCTTGGCTCCATCCATGTGCCATCTTTTAAACAAAGTTGTCCCCGGCGGAGCAGAACTATGACATCGGCAACCAGGAACTCCTTGCTATCAAGCTAGCTCTAGAGAAGTGGAGGCACTGACTGGAGGGAGCCCACCACCCATATTAGCAAGTTTAAAGAACATTACTCCTCTACAATAATACCTGTAAAGGTTCATTTGGGGGCATTTCTTAGCAAACATTCATTTGCGCAATTAGTTTCATTAACTGGTATATAATTTAACTAGAAAATTTAAATTTTAAATTTCAACTGCACTGAGCAGAGTTGCTATAATGTCTTTGTAGTGATGCACTTTGTCAGATCAGCCAGATGTTGTAGTCTATATCATGTGGTGATACGCCACACATTGGTCTCACGTTTAGTGTTATTTTCTGTATATTAGGGATTATCAGTTCTGCTGCATGGATGGTAATGACTGCATCCACAGCCTGATAATGGGGTCAGTATCTCTAACAGAACAGTTTCACAAACATCCCAGCTATGTGTAGTACGGTTAGTACTCTGTATTTTTAGAACAGACCCTAAGTCATTTGTGAAAGTGGGTTGGGGCATGAATGATGTATGGGTATAAAACAAAAGACATTCTTAACTACATCTCTGACATTAACAGTCAATCACAGCACTGTAACAGAAAAGCATCCATTTGCAATTTCCTCATCTAAAAGGAATAAAAGTACCCTTTCAACAGACACTTCCTGTTCTAAGTCTCCAGCCTGTGAAGTATGAAGCAATAACAGATACAGTACATTCTGACTTTCACAGATTAGCTAAATTAGCTAAGTCTCTCTGAGATTTTTCAACATCTGGAACAAAGCCCCATCTGGATCAAAGCAAACCTTCACTTCACAGTATCTTTATCTGCATATTCCAGATTGCAGATTGTTGAGACCTTCTCCAACAATTTCAGCTCAGGACACAAGTCAATGGTCAACCATCAGACAAGAGATCACATTTATGCATTTGGCAGACGCTTTAATCCAAAGCAATTTACAGTACATTCAACCTTTCGAACCCACAACCTTTGCGCTGCTAACACAATGCCCTATTTATATTGTGGGATGGTGGGCCCAGTTATTACGATGCCATCCCCACTTGGTGCTTCTCAGAAAACAATGCATGGTTGTCATGCAATTATTTCTGAAAATAACTGTTCTAAAAAAGTCTGTTCTAAATCTTTTGTAAGTGACACACTTCCTGCTGCCAGTTGGTGGCATTATAACTGTAATTCACAATAGCTTTATCATTGTGATCAGCCCACAACACCAAACATATTTTCCAAGATGTAAATCACTCAATGCACACAGAAGAGACACTTTTTTGTTTTTCTATTGCCATTAAATTGTTGCCTCACCATGGCAACACCATTCGAGATATCAAAAGTCTGTTTGCAATTTACCATCTTCAATATTGGTTGGGGTTAATACGAACTGTAAGGAGTCTGAGAGTAGACACAGCAGGACTTATTTGTAAAGTACTCACCGCAGGACATGGGGGACAAGTAGGACAGGTTCTGATAAAGTGACCAGATGAACCACAGTATAGACAAAAACCAGAGGAGAATCAACGTGTGCATTCAGATTTTGTCAGACGGTTAATATCCATTTGCATGGGTTCTGGTGCTGGAGGCGTAGTAGGGGTGAGGCAAGTGGATGCGAATGAGTGATGTCTTATAACTTGGATCATTACTCATATACATTATTGTATATGAGACCTGCATATCTGTTCACTTTTGAGAAAGATATCATGATATCATCAACAGACCTCAATGACAAAACACTTTGGATAAGTCACAGTAAGACCTTGTGCAATATACTATGAACACAAGTGACAAATCTCAGTGCCCCCCCTTTACTATTGCTACAAATCTAAGAACACTACACAAATTAATACTTCTACAGATAGATAAAACTAGATGTTTCAGAAAATAGATTTCCAATAAACAAAGAAACACATTTATGAATTTTATGCACCTTGTCTTCTCATTTTACAAATGTTAAATTTACAATTAATTACATGAAAAGCTAATTGCACACTATCTTATCTATATTTTCCTAGATTCATTTACATTTGTTTGTTAACAGATAATAATGACAATCCTTTTTTACATTTTTTTAAATTATTGTTTTGTTTAAAAGGCAATTGGAATTATTGTTTTCTCAGTGTCTCTTAATTCAGTGGATGCTTAGCAAATTTTTCATACAAACAAATATTGTCAGTCACAGCACTTCACAAATTAACTCTAGTAACTCATAACCTTCAGCTTTGGAAAATGACCACACTGATAAGTTATGATTTGAAACAGCATACAGGAATACCCTTACTGTTAGATAAAAAGAAATGTTTGAGACTGTAAAAATGCTGTGGTTTCACAAAATGTGCATACATGTCATAGGGTGGTCAATTTCAAACAAATGTGATGTTACAGTTTGATGTTCACATGAATTAAGCATTTATTTAGAACTGTTTGCATAATAGAGAAAAACTGTAGCTTGCATTATAGACTTAATAGTTTATATCAGCTCAAATGGGTAAACAGTTTTTGTGGCTTTGTACTGTACGTTTTTAACACAGATCCATTACTGCTACGCAAAATATCTATTAATCTTAAATATTATGTTTACAAAACAATCACAAAATTTATTTTATTATTTAAATAAAATTTAAATTGTATTTTATTTTTTTTCAGAGTTGCGTTTTTTGACTGGGATTTTGTATTCATGACTGGAGAGTCAAACCAAGTCTTCCACAAATTCTTCCAAATTTTTTAATGGGGTTACGATCAGGAAGCTATTGAAAATGAACTTTTTCCAAAAAGGAGGTTTTGAAAATATCATTTTTGTTTTCTTGCTTGTGCTTGATGCTGCTTCTAAAACATAGTAACATATTTTCCATGACCATGTTCATCCAGCATGATTGTTTAAGTTTCTTTTCAATGGTTTTGAATTTTTCCCATTGAAATTAAGCCAATATTTTTGTTGGGGGCAGTTGTGGCTTATTTGTAAGCAAGTCAGGCCTGTAACAACAACTGAGGTGAGTAATTGCTCCCTGGCTGGTGCTGTGAATAGCTGCCCACTGCTCTAGGTGTGCACAGACTGAGTTAAATGCAGAGAAATTCTGAGTTTGGGTCACCATACTTGGCCTGCACGTTACTTTTCTTGCTGAGGCTAAATGATCACTTGTGTAAAAAAAAATGAAACAAGTGCTGCTGGAGCGATGGAGACTCCATATTCATCAACTTATTCTGTAGCACACCTGTCACCAGGGGTGGACTGGGACCAAAATTTACAGGTGTGTGATGTGTGGGCAGTCCCCAGTATGTGGCATGATGAGAAATGTAGTTCAGTGGAAACCGGTTAATACTCTGGTGATGGTTCCCTCTGATGGCGCATACATACATAACATACTATTCTGATGATATTATGATATTAAACATTCCTAATCATGTCTACAGGCTTCAGGGCATCTTCTGGGAGCAGGTTAGTATAGTTTTATGAGGAAGGGGAGAAGATGGCATGTGTGTGTAAATAATATGGTAAATAAAAATATTTGTATAAAAAATATAAATGGTAAATAAAGTTTTATTTTTAATTGTAAAAATGCAGGTTTTCATTTAGGGTTATATTATAGTGTTTATAACTAGCTGTGTGTATAAACAATAGATGTCAGTGAAACGTGTGTGTGTGTGTGCATTTGAAACAGTACATTTTTTGGTCATAATATGGTTCAAATTTAGTTCAATTATATTTATATAGTGCTTTTTACAATGTTGCATTGTTGCAAAGCAGCTTTACATATAATGAAAAATAAAACACAGAAAAATTTAAAAATTATCAAACAGAAAACAGAATACATGGTATTATTGCAATACTTTTGCGCATTAATTGTATTATTGCGTTCATTATAAGATGTATATTAATAAAACTAATTAGGGATACTTAGAATGTAGTTGTATAATAAACATAAAGTTGACTGAACTGGTAATAACTACAACACATTCGGTCCATTTGAATAAAGGACCATGCATCAGAAATACTAATATGTAATTGTGTGTGAAGGCTCATACCTCTCGCATTGGTCTATAAAAGGGTAATGTATTCAGGCTGCCTACTAAAACAGTATGTACTCCTGAGACTATGCAACATTTAGTTTTTATTATATTATATTTATATATTTATATTTAGTATCATATTAGGCAAGATATGCCATTCCAGCTTACATGGAGGTGGTGCTTAGAAAGAAGACAAAAGTTATAGGACAAGGGGGTAAAGGGGATTTAAAATAATACCATAAAATATCTAAACGATAATGTAATAATGAAAAATAATGAAAAAAAAGGGAGACCAACTGCAACAGTGTGACAATGACAAGGAACCAAAACTCCAATGATGTATAAATGGAGTTTTAGTTCCTTCCCACTGTCGCCCTGTTGGCTTGCTTACTGGGAGACTGCTGACATCTAACTTGGCTTGGGGTTTTGTAAATTGTTACTGTTGCTTTTAGCATAATGATCTAACTACAGTCCTTTAGTCTCCCTTTCTCTTTCATTATACTGCTTCTAGCTATATGATATAATTACAGTTCAAAAGACTTCTATTTTGCTACTCCTTTGTCTCCAGTTGTCTTTCTCCTTCACTGTGTAATCTTTAGGTATTTTTTTATTGTATATATTTTATGTATGTGTGTTGTGTATATTTCATGGTATTATTGCATATCCCTTATACCCATTCCATAAGATGTTATCTTTTTTTTATTTCCATGTAATTTCCATGTAAGCTGGAATGGCATATCTTGCTTAATGATTTTGTAGATTTATCGGTTCAGTCAACCCTTTTTTATAAACCGGCTATAAACCTAGTATGCCTAATTAGTCTTATTAATATACATCTCACACATATAATTTGCAATAATACCATGTATTCTGTGTTGAACATGTCCGACATTTGTTCTGTGTTTTATTATTATTATTATTCTTTTTTTATTATATGTAAAGCTGCTTTGAAGCAATTTAATGTTGTAAAAAGAATTATATACATAAAATTGAATTGAAATGGAAAAATCCTTGGGAGGAACCAGGCTCAATCGAGAGGGTCAGTTCTTCTCTGGCATGTTAAAGCTGCACGTAGCAGGTTGCTAGTCATCCAAGTTTTGATATTGACTATACATTCTGTTAGTCTGGTGAATTTTTCCATCTTGTTGGGCCTAGAAAAAATATACAACCAGGTTTCGTCAGCATAGCAATGAAAATCAATTCCATGAGGTAGCATATACAGGGTGAAAAGCAGAGGCCCAAGGACTGAGCCCTGTAGCACTCCATACTGAACTTATGATTAATATGACACCTTTTCACTCACAGCCACAAACTGGTATTGGTCAGACAAATTTGAAACCATGCCAGTGCAGTTCCATTTAAGCAAACATAATTTTCAAACCTATTTAAGAGAATGCCGTGGTCAATAGTGTCAAAGGCTGTGCTAAGGTTGAGTAGCACTAGAAGAGAGATACAACCATGATCAGCCGACAAGAGTGTAGTAAACGTAAAAAGGGGATTAATATTGAGTTTTGTTCTCAAATAAAGCATTCTCCACCAAAGATGTTCACTCAATAAATGCTAATAGGTCTATTTTCCACCATTCCCTGTGTAAGGGAAACAAATATTATTCCAACTGGGAAATAATAATAACTGATTAGAATTAATCAACGATTTGGGAAATCTTAATCAATGTAATACATTGATTTTACACTCTTATAGAGCATGTAGCAAAGATCAGCAGGATTAGGGACTCCAGATTATGAGAATGAACCACCACAACATTATGTGTGATACAAACAAGACTTTATTAACTACACTAAACATACTACTGAAACATACACAAACACTCAACACACATACAGTTTAGAATTGAATGAGGTTAAAGAAGAGTAAAGATCAAAGTATATGATTGCCACAAAATTTTGCATGCTTCTTTAGCATCACAAGATGCATGAGCTTAGTTTCTTAATCAGCTGATGTTTTGTTTAGGAATAATAGACTTATCGGTACACTTGGCCACACTCCATCTCTGACACGACCCTGTTATAGGTTTCCAAATGAGAAATTTCAACTTTTGTTTGATAATTACTGACCTTTTTTATTGGTTTTATTGAAGTTGGACAAAAGACTAGTTTGCAAAAGTAGGTTTTCCAATAACCTAAAACATTTGAAGATTGGTTTGATTGACAACAGTGGTTCTAGAGGCTGTAAGGATCACTCATTGGCCCAACGACGGAATCCAGTGGTGTGGGTATCTCACAGGTTCTGCCTTTCTGTAGCACTTCTACAAATTTCTTTAATGTATTACAATTTAGTTTTATTGACCCTGTGGTTAGTTCCAATCTGACTCCAGTTTTATATGAATTTTAGATTAGTGATTCCAAATTATCTGTTGATCATAATTTAGTGTTTATTTGTAAATTCCCATACTCTTAGTTATTCTTTCATTAGGGACCCATTGTCGCACTGAGTCTCGCCCGGGCCGATATACGCGGATCTCACAATCACAAAATGGTCAGTCTAATCTTAGTCAGAGGTAGCCGGGTAAACTAAAATTATTAAACCTGGCTGCTCCATGCTTGTGCAGATCTAATAACAGTTATCTTAGTCACGATCCTGCAACTTGCTAAGACAGGTGATAGACAGAAACCTGGAGATCTTGGTCGATGTGCTCCTAGCTCCTT
Organism: Chromobotia macracanthus; assembly: GCA_036877525.1. Taxonomy (NCBI): domain Eukaryota; kingdom Metazoa; phylum Chordata; class Actinopteri; order Cypriniformes; family Botiidae; genus Chromobotia; species Chromobotia macracanthus. The sequence continues at coordinate 5,713,967 of JAZGTH010000034.1, read as the reverse complement.
TCAACTAAAAGTCCCCAGTATGATCATATCCTGACACTTATTTTGCGGTAACCTTGGACTCCTTCTAATCTACCGGTAGTAACAATTCCTGAAGAACTTTCATCAAGAAAAACTTATATCAAGATAATCCTTAAATCAAGAAAAACTTATTTGCCAGGCATGTTAAAACATCAGTTCAAAGAAATAAAAGACAATATGAATTTGAATTCAAAAGAACAATACCTGATCAACAGAACACAAAATGAGGTACAAAGTCTAAATCATCCTTGGCAAATAAGACACACAGCAGACGTTGTGTGGGAAGTTCTGGTTACAGAATGCATCCCCGAGTCTTTGCCTTGCTGCCTTATATACACAGATACAAAGAGTCATTCATTCTGTGGTCAATTCAAGATTTGGCTGAAGGGGCACCCCACTGGGAGAGTTAACATTACAAAGTCCAGGACTCCTGGGAAAGACACACCCATACCAAGGGTGTAGATTATTTCCTATGTTTTAAAGTCCTTAGAACACTGCATCCAGTAATAATAGATCTTAGATCTTTTTATCCATCACACCATAACCTTCAAAATGATGCCAAACATGACAATGGAAATTCAATGACATCACACTGTATGTTGCACATACATGTTCATGTGAGCTCCATTGATCTGAGCCTAGAGAGAGGGGGAGAATGAGAGGGAAGGGGGTAGGCAGAGATTAAATTCAGGGTATCAGTGCCACATGGGGGGAAGCAAGGAACCATAGCCTGGGAACAAGCATCAAATAGTGTTTTTTGTTTTATGGTCTGTTTCTGCAAACAAACCCATTGTTTATCTCTAGACCAGCTGCCTTACAAGGCAAAGTTGTAATTAGGACTTCTGGCATATCAACATTTTGTCTGTTTGTCAACCATATATGATATGCAATCGTAAGCCACCCAAAAAACAAGTTACATAACTTGTAATTAGGTGCCTTGCCGACTGCTCCCGGGTGCAACAGTGCTGCCCACTGCTTAAGATGTGTGTGTGTTCACAACTTCCAGTGTGTGTTCACTCCTCACCAATGATGGGTTAAATGCAGAGGTCACATTTCGGGTATGGTATACCAAATCTGACAGATATGTCACTTTCACTTTACTTAAAAGGCCCAAAAAGCCACAAAAAGGTGCAAACTCCTCTTGTAAAACGTGTTGGCCTTATTATACTGTAGTGATCATAAATACAAAATCTACAAAGATTTGTAGCAAATTTAAATTTCTCTTAAACACTGTAGCATGCAAACTTGCAAACATCAAATTTGGTTAATCATTTATAATGAACTATTAGTCCTGCTTTTATCAAACTTTGATGAAACTTAGCATGTTACCTTGGATTGGCCTGTTTTCCACATATTAAAAGTATTTGTGAACTTAAACATCCATTTACACAAAATACAGGAATATTGTCATAATACAAACATTATCAGGCACTTCAGGACAGTTTAATGCATAATATTCAGATATAAATATATATTTATTCCATATAAATATTTAATAAATATTTACTCCAGATAACCTTTCAGCATTGGTTTGGTTCCGATTGTTCGAAAAACCTAGGACTAGTTCGCAAAAGTAAAATTCAAAATGATGGGACAATTTCAATGGTAGAAATAAAAAGGGAGATATATCTTTTGTTAATCTTAAACCAAGTATTCCAATGGTATAAGACACAGATTTGGGTAAGTCCTTGGGACTTTCGGTAAGGTGTTTGGGCCTTGGTTTTGTCTGCATGATCAGTTTTAGCATAAAATAATAATAATAAAATTGTAACAATTACAATAGGGTTTTTAGCGCTATGCGCTTGAACCCCTAAAAATCTGAACAGTTATATTAGTGTTTCAGCACTTCATGCTTCAACCACTAATAACAATTGATTTTTTATATTTAATTTTTAGCCTTAACCTAATAATTTTTGTACTTAAGTTTTTTGTACTGTATTTATTCATCCATTCATTTATTCGTCTCTGCAATACTCTTATTGTATATTTCTGAGGGCTAGCATTACTGTTGAAAAGCTACAGCGAATTGCCTGTCTCAAGTCACCATGTCATTTGTCTCTATAATTGCCTATTCGCTTTCAAGGGAACCTGGCACTGCATCATGGCTTTATGCTATTGGGAACACACCTCAGGCACATCAGAGTCTAAACGTGTAAAATCATGACTATTTATAGGCAGGTCAGGGTCATGTGATGTAGTCTTGCGCACCACAAAGCATTTAAAAGGTGCTTACATGGAGGTTGCGCATAGAAAGAAGACAACATATTTAACTCAGAGTTTTATTTAGATTATAAGGGATTTGCAATAATAACATAAAATACCTTAACATTACACAATGAAAGGGAATGGGAGACAAAGTGAAATAGTAGAGCCTTTAAGATTGTAATTAGATCATTACGCTAAAAGCACTATTAAAAATTTTAAAAAACCCTAAGCTAAGTTAAATGTTAGCAGTCCGCCAGTAAGCAAACCAGCAGGACAACAGTGGCAAGGAACAAAAACTCCACTGATTTATAGATGGAGAAAAAATCTTGGGAAAAACCAGACTCAACTGGGATGGCCAGTTCTCATCTGGCACGTTATATACTTATAGTCCAAAAGACTCTTTGATTTTGCTACTCCTTTGTCCCAAATTGTTTCCAATTCTCCTTCATTGTGTAATCTTCAGGTATTTTTATTGTATATATTTTATGTATGTATTTTACTTTGTGTGTTGTGTGTATTTCATGGTACTATTGCAAATCCCTTATACCCTTGTCCCATAAGATGTTATCTATTTAAATGCATCTCCATGTAAGCTGGAACGGCATATCTTGCTTAATGATTTTGTAGTTTTATCGGTTCAGTCACCCCTTTTTTCTTTTCATAAACCTACTAAAACCTAGTATGCCTAATTAGTCATTAATATACATCTCACATATTATTTGCAATAATACCATGTATTCTTTGTTGAACATGTCTGACATATGTTCTGTTCTTTATTATAATTCTTTAAACGTGTTTTTAAAACTTTTAACATTCTTTCTTTAAAAATCAATTAAAAATCTATTAAAATCTATTTAAATATTTTAATGCCTACTTGTCAAATTTTTTTTATAATTATTAATTATATTAATATATTAATCCTTTATTAAATTATTAGCTATTTCACATGTTACATTTGTTGTTCATATGACTATGCATTTGTTTTGTGAAATTAAAACTTTAAATTATGCATATTTTGCAAATACAAATAGTGTTTGCCGAAAAAAAATAAAATAATTAATATATATATATATATATATATATATATATATATATATATATATATATATATATATATATATATATTTACCTGTTGGATTGTTTATCTGTCTTCCTGGTTTCCACATCCTCTGCTCCACTGGGTTTCTTCTAAAGAGATAAGAGTGTGTTTACATTCTGCCAAGTTACCGTTCATAGATCTGTGGATTCATTCTTACCTGTTGTTCCTGGTTCCGGTTCTGTTTACCATCTATATTAAACTGAACTCACCTTCATTAATAAAGGTTTCACTATTTATTACTTTGGTCTCCATTCCCCTCTGTAGTGTGACAGAAGACCGGACCAAACAAAATTGTGGCAGAAAGTTCACCCAATGATTCAGTTGCAGAGCTGGTTTTAACAGTACATCAATTTCTACAGCAACAAACAACCATTTCCTCCACCACCAGTACCATGGCCCGATCCATCATATTTGCTGGTAATCTGGATGAATGTAATAATTTCCTGCTGCAGTGCTCTTTACTATTTGAAAAGCAGACCCAATTGTATCCTACTGATGAATCTTAGATTGCTTACAATATCTCCTTGTTATCCGGTAGAGCACTGCATTGGGCACAAGCTGTATGGATGTGGATGGATCTTTAACCAGCATGCTGGTGGCTTTTATCTCCCACTTCAAAGAGGTGTTTGGTCAATTTGCTCATTCCCTGTCAGTTCATGATCATCTGTTTCGGCTATGTCAAAAGAGTTTATCTGTATATAGCCAAATTTTGTCATAGTAACCTCCCACAAACTTTCTGTTTAAGCGAAAGCCCTCATCAACTCAGCCCATCCACACCCAACTTCTTTTGGGAATTTATTTAATTTCCCTAGAGTTACTTTGACAACTGCAAATGTCCAGAAAGAACATATCCGAGACCATGAGCATCCAAACCATCCTGGGAAAGCCACTGAGCTGAGGTTGGATACGATACTACTCTCCCACTGTCAACATCAGTGTAGGCTAGCTTCATCAGAAACTCTTCTCTTTTATGGTGCTGGAGGGCTCCACCATAGATATCCTCCTGTGACGCCCGTGGTTACAATTACATCAACCCTCAATAAACTGGAATACTGGAGAAATTGTTCATTGGATATGTTCAGTCTTCCCTGTTGCTAGTAGGCTCCACCTCTGTTGAAAGTCCCTCAGTGTCATCTCAAGGGGAAATTCTTGAAGAGTACCAGGCATTCCAGGATGTTTTCAGCAAGCAGATGGCTACCCAATTACCACTACATCGGCAATGGGACTGTGCTATCGACTTGCTGCCTGGGGCAACATTACCTAATAGTAGGATATATCCTTTGTCCAGGAAACAACAATTCATAAAACTATTTTCTTCCCCTGCTGCATCTAGCTTCGTTTTTGTGGCAAAGAAGGACAGAGGTTTGAGGTCTTGTATCGATTACTGTACCCTCAACTCACAAACCATCAAGTACAGATAACCCCTTCCTCTGGTCCCAGCAGCCCTGGAACAACTATGTGGTGCCCGAATATTTACCAAGTTAGACTTGAGGAGTGCTTACAACCTGACACACATCAGAAAAGGAGATGAATGGAAAACTGCTTTCATCACTCCATCCAGGCACTACAAATACCAGGTCATGCCGTATGGTATTGCCAATGCCCCTTACATGTTACATGAACAAAATCTTCCATAGTATCTCCAACACTTTATCATTGAAATACATGAGAATATCATCAATGTAGATTTGTCAAGATCTGTCTGAACATCAACATCATATCAAACTCATACTCACCAAACTCTGTCAACCCCATCTCTATCTTAAACTAAAAAAATGTGAATTTTATAGCAAGACCATACATTTCCTAGGTTACATCATCGACCAGCATGGTATCCAGATGGACCAGAGGAAGATACAAGCAGCTAAGGACTGGCCACAACCCAAAGCTGTAAAAGTATTGCAACATTTCCTGGGACTCGCTAATTTCTATCGTAGGTTTATCTGTAATTTCAGTTCTATCAGTTCTCCACTAACATCTCTCCTCACAGGCCCAGATCTCTGTCCTGAAGCCATCCAAGCCTTCCAACACCTCAAAAAAGCATTCTGCACATCACATGCTCTCCAACACCCAAGACCTGATGCAGGGTTCATTGTTGAAGTGGACACATTGACAATTGGAATAGGTGCTGTGTTATCTCAAATGGCAGGGGAAGCCCCTGACCCTCCATCCATGTGGCTTTTTTTCCAGGAAGTTGTCCCTGGTGAAGCGCAACTATGATATTGGTAATCATAAGTTACTTGCAAAAAAGATGGCCCTAGAAGAATGGAGACATTGGCTGGAGGGAGCCCAACATCCGTTTGAAGCTGACCACCTCAATCTGAAATACCTCCATAAAGCCAAGCAGCTAAACCCACGTCAAGCCAGGTGGGCACTCATTTTTACTCATTTAAATTTCACTGTCACCTGCCACCCAGGTACTAAGAATCAACTAAGATGCCCTTTCTCGACTCCACCAACCTTCTGATGAACTATCACCACCAGAACCCATTCTCCCTCCAGCCATTATTGTTAGCCCCATCAAGTGGTCCATAGATGAGGACATAGCAGATGCAACCCATCAGGAACCCATTCTGCTGGGAGGTCCTGAGGGTAAAGTATACATACCATCATCACTCCCTCAGACTCCAATACATGCATACTGATTGCTGTTGATTGCCGAGTACACACAGAATTCCCTTCATCAGTCATCCATGGGGCCACTTCCTTTCAGTACATGCTTGGATATCAACCACCCCTGTTTTCCTGGTCAGGTGAGCCCTCTGACGTTCCAGCTGTGGACCACTGGTTCCATACGAGTGAGAGGGTCTGGTCTCACATCCATCTGCAACAGGCTATGTGGAGGCAGAAGAACCAGGCTGATTCTAGGAGAGCGGACAGATAAATCATATAAAATATAGATCATATAAATGATATGATCACATAAAATAGATGCGCTCTGCTTGACAGAAACATGGCTAAAACTAGTTAAGTTGATTACATTACATTAAATAAGTCTATCCCCTAAAATTACTGCTATAAGCATGAGCCTTGTTCAAAAGGTTCAAAGGGGGAGGTGTTGCTGAACTTTATAGGAATACTTTTTAACATTCATGTGATTTTAATATCCATGTGGTTAATGAAAAAGATGCATTGGGGTTGGTTTTCAAAGACATTTTGAACTCTATCAGTGTCACAACATCAGGACCCACTTTATTTGTTCACAAATAAAGCTTTCTCCACCACAGATGCAATTATTTATAAACAAGCTCACTTAAAATTAATATTAATAGATATATTCTCTACCATTATAATAATGTAGCGAATCGAGGGCCAAATGAAAGAAATGGTGTTGTTTCAATATTTTGTTCATGAAATAATAATTTAGCTCAAAGGAAAATACGTATAATTAATTGTCATTAAGTATACATATTTTGTAGTACCTGGTCAGCAGGAATGGTGACCATAATCAGCTTATGCATTCGTCCATTGAGTACATGTGCAATCTTATTAGATCTAAGAAATTATTTGTCTGTCCTTGAAAAACAATGCCTCTCTGCTTTAACCAGACTTTAGAGTATGTAGTAAGATCAAACGCAGTTTAAGTAACCTTATTTGTGAGCATTAAATGCAGCAACAATCAAGGCATTTCTGAATTAACTATCAGTCGATTCACCTTGGAAAAGGGGCACACATCATGCAACTATTTTAAGTACAGAGAAATTGGATATTTGCTCTGGTGCAAAGTGCAAATCCGAATGCAAGTGGAGAGAAAGTCTGGATGGTTCAGATATGCAATGTAGTTTGTTGAGTTCCAAAGATCAACAAAGTTAGCTAAAGTGATGTACAAAGTCTGTCTCAAAGAGATTGAGCCAGAAGCTGCCCCCCTTGTGGGGAAGGGGTGCCAGGGCCGAAGATGCTTAATTGAAAAGTGAAAGAGATGAAGAGAAAAGCTAAGAGCTGGTTAAGAGGGCTAAAGAGCTGTTGGCAATCATTTGTAACTTCACACAGGTCACACCCAGTACCACCAAAAAATAACCAATAGGTGTTGAGAAGGCAAAAATTTCTTTGTCTCACTAAACACCTTATTTGCATGTTATATGATTGCATGGCACATTTGCAAATATTATTCCAGGTTATTGTAAAAAGACTATCATACCAGTTATGGTTGCACAACATATATAGTCTGATAGGAAATTAGAAGACGAATACAAACAGAACATCAACTCAAACTTGTATAACTACATACAGAGTTTACAGTTAAGATACATAGTATGGTTGCCAACATACAATGGAAATATATACAAATATCTACAGTTTAGGACAGTTTAGTTGTGACTTAAAGAGAGTCCTTCCTTTGGTGTATTGGAATATTTTTTGTCTCTCTTTGGCCATGTGGTGTTACTCCTGCGCATGGAATTCCTTTAAAGCTTGGGCAGGGTGTCATAAACTGTTGGTGTCAGAGGTGCTGATAGCCATCTGGAGGAAAAGGTTTGCAAAAGTTCTGAAGGGGGTATATCTTATGATCCCTAAATGATTCAAATATTAGGCCATTCCAGACACTGGAAGAAAAGTTTTGAGGCCGTTCCAGACACTGGAAGAAAAGTCTCAATTCCTTAGACAAATAACTTTGAAAACCTTGATACCGCAACACAAATGTTGTAATGTAAATGCTTCGTAAAAATGCTTTATAAATAAAATTGAATGTCAAAACTTCTAAGGCTCTACTCCCATATGAGACCACAATAATCAACCAGAAAAGATAGATTGTCCTCTTGGGGCATCTTCTGAAGGAAAACACTTGGGACTTTGTTGTACAAGTGTCAGGGTTAATACAAGCATAATCAGTCATAAAAGTACAGGGGAACTGACATTATATGCAAATGTTATTTCATAAAAATATGTATTTTATATGTCTCAGAGCAATACAGAAAAACTGTGGTCATAAATCCACAAGTCTAACAAAGTTGTTTTATTTGAGAATGATATCACAAAAAAGGGTTCCTGTAAATTGTTTCTTTTTCTAGCATGGCAAATTTCTGAAAATGGTCACTAGAATGCTTCAAATGACCAGAGGTAAAGGAACCTTTATTAATTAGACTGAAGAAACCCAAACAACTATTTACAAAATAGATACCAAGTGTTTTCCATATAGAAGTATTCCCACTCATTGTTAAATGATCACATAAAAAATTACTGATGGCTCGCCATCTGCCTCTATAGCTGAGCATCAGTATAAATGAAAATCCAGAAATCAATGAGCATTGAAGCAACAATATTTCTGCTTGTTTTACTGCTCCTGGGCCCTGGTCTCAACACGATCTCTGTCTACCATAAAATAAAAGGATAGATAATATTCAAGAATTTATTCTAACATCCTCAGCACTGAAACGTAAGGGCTGTAAACTGTGTAGGGGGTGACCCAGGCCATAGTGAGTTCCGGATAGACCTCAGGTAAAATGGGCCTGGAGCTGACAGGGTGTTATTCATCAAGGTGGAAGCAACAAGGGCTGACCAAGCCAAGCTCAGCAACTGCCTTAGTGAGTCCAGCAGAGGCTGAGTCTTATCTGTTCTCCTTAGGAAGTGTGTGGGCAGATTTGTCACATGAGTTTGCCTAGTCCATACCTTTGGAGGCAGCCACGAGACATTGAGTTATTAGGGTCCTCAAATCCTCCAAATGAGATTAGGCCACTCTCTCCTGACAAGGAGTGTTGATCCTCACATGATTAGCACCAGAGACTCATTGCAAGAGGGAGAGTCTGAGACACACGGGTGCTGGACCAGCATTAGACTACTGGAGCCATGGTGCTCCACCCTGTGTCCCCACAGTTTCTTCCATTACGGCTTGAGAGGAAAAGACAATAGCAGAGTGTGTGAGAATGTATCTGCCTCTTTAAAAGGCAATTTTAGGGTGCAGCTGGACAAGGCAAATTTTTTTACACTGACAGAGAGAATCAGAGAGTGCAGCCAGAGCGTGGGTAAGCGACACACTTCAAGTGCTCGTTGACGGCATGCAGAGTAGCATTCATCTCAAGCCCTTATCTCAAGCTCCAAATTACTTCATTAATCAAAAGCGTAGATCTCTGTCCGCTCAGGAGTGTGTTACTTTTTTAAAGTTTTTGTTTAATTAAAATACCTTCTCAGATTAGTAGTTTAGGTTTATATAGAAGTAAGCTTTTAGTAGCAATAGTAGCAATATATACTTTTGTTAACAGTAGCGGAGTTTGTGGGTGCATTCAATTCAAGAATAGTTTATTCGTCAGAGCGTAGAGCGTTGCTATAATGACTATATTGTAATGCAATTTTTAGCTTTAATTATTAACAATAAATCAAAACTAGTTGGTAGAGGTTTATTAACATTACTGCCTGAAGTTATACATTAAATTAATACAATGAAGATGCATATAATGGTAAATGACATACAATTAACTTTAAACAGTGTATGTAGAGAATTTTACCTTACAGATAAATAATGTAAGATAGAGAAAGAAAGATTAGAAAAGAAAGAGTTGGAAGTTTGGCCTAGAGCTCAGATAAAGAAGAAGAGTAAAGTAAATAAAGTAAGTAAGTAAGTAATAAAGTAAGTGCAGAATCCAAGAGCAGAGCTCAAGGAAAAGCACTCAGAGAAAGGAAGAGCACAAAGAAGAGTGCAAGAGGAAAAGAGCACCATGGAAAAAACCCAGGAAAAAAGAGAGGCAGAGCATATCTTTTTATCCTTTCCTTGACCATGTGACTGAAACCAACCTAAGACAACCAAAGTGACCAATCAGAAGACCATGTTTAACCCCTACTCGACAAAAGTTAGACCCCCTGCATTCAACACAAACATTTCAGCCAACAACAGCCTTTGTTCTCACCTTATAAGCTTATCTGTGGGCTGAATGCCCAACACCTGAGCATCTAATGGTTAGATAGATACATGGAGAGGTCTACAAGCCACTGTGTCTCACACACACTGTGAAATCTGGTGAAGGATCTGTGATGATTTGGGGGTGCTTCATCAAGGCTGGAATTGGACAAATCCGTGTTTGCAAAGGGTGCATGAATCAAACCACATACAACGTCATCCTACTGCTCTGACAATTTTCCCCAACTCTGAGGATTGTTTTTTCCAGCAGGACAATGCTCCATGCCGCACAGCCAGGTCAATCAAGGTTTGGATGCAGGATCATCTGATCAAGACTCGGATTATGGCTAGCCCCTCATATCCAGACCTGAACCCCATTGAAAACCTCTAGAATGTGATCAAGAGGAAGATGGATGGTCACAAGCCATCAAAGCTGAGCTGTATGAATTTTTGCACTCGGAGTGGCATAAAGTCACCCAACAGCAATGTAAAAGACTAGTGGAGAGCATGCCAAGACGCATATAAGCTGTGATTAAAACCAGGGTTATTTCACGTATTATTTCAAGTATGGATTCTTTTCCAGAGCTAACACATTCATATATAGGTCATAGAGTGTATGTAGTTTATGTAGTTGTAGAGTGTATGTAGTTGTCTAAGGGTTAATAGTAGTTCTTGTGTATATTTTAATTCTACAGATGCTTACAGGTCAGGAGAAATATATATATATATACTCTATGACCTATATATGACCAATATATGAACTAATAGCTAGTAGCCATCTGATTTTACTGAAGTATGAATTTCTCCTGACCTGTAAGCATCTGTAGAATTAAAATATACACAAGAACTACTATTAAACCTTAGACAATTAATGATCTAAGGAAGCATTGTAATGTAAAAGTGCTGTTTAGTCAGTTTGCATACTGCTGAGCTGAAACTGAACTGCAGTATTGATCTATAAATAACCTGCACCTTAGTGGACACACAGACTCCAAAATTGGTAACCTAATATGTAAACATCTTGTATAATCCTGACCAAAGATTGGGCTTCCAATGAAACTTACAGTGAACTCCTGAACTGACAGCAGTCATAAACTACATACATACTGCATTACTCCTACATACCAATGAACCACCTATACACACTTCAAAACTACTTCTGGTGTAAGTGGGCATTCTAAAAGAAAGTGCAATAGATACATTTAGACTTGTGCTAAACAAAGATTGACAGAAGGTATTGACTCTTATACTAAGTTTTATAATAACCTACTACACAAACGTCTTTCCTAATCCTGACCAAACTGCAATCGTCCACAAAAACATATTGAACCCCTTAACTGACAGTAAAAATAAGCTCAGATACAGTAACCCATATATGTCAGGAACACGACAGGGATCCAATTGCGGTTAACAGTTTTATTCAAAAACAGAGAGAGTCAAACAATGCAGGTAAGTCAACAGAAACAGATGCAGGGCGGCGCAGGCGGGGAGAGAGCGGGGCAGCGGGAACCGGGAGGGTGACGGGCGGAGCAGGAGGGAGGCTGGGCGGTGGACGGGCGGTGAAGCAGGAGTAGGAGTGGGCGGTCGGGCGGGAAGCAGGAGCGGCACTGCGTAATCCGGGGAGGGGAGAGAGAGGGAGATGGTGAGGAGGACCGGACAGCAAATCTGCAAAAGAAACAGGGCACAGGGGGAGACAACAAAAAACACACGGCTTGCATCTCAGACAAAACAAGACAAGACGGGGGTCAGTAGCGGTATGAACCAAGACGATCTGACAAGGGACGCACAACGAGAGGGGAAATATAAGGGGAACGAAATCAACGGGGAACAGGTGAGGGAGATAATGAGAGGACAAGGTAACAAGGAGGGCGGGGGAGGACGCGGACCAAAACAATGCCACACGCCCCGACAAAAAACAATACAAGCTGGGTGATCACACCGAGGTCCTGACAATATATGCTTTAAAAGTACTATAAATACATGTAGACCTCCTGAACAGAAGTTGACCTATGATATTGAGTCTTATACTATGGCAAGTCATCTGCTGTCCATGGAGCAGGACGTGTGTAGAGTAGCACTCTGCTCCCTATAGAGCTTGGCCTAGCCTTTATTCAGCTGTCTCAGTGGCACACTAGTTGACACTAGCTTGGAAGACCTGTGTTCAGATTCCATGTTGTTCAGAACATCTCTTTGTGAATATAGTGTATAAATAAAAACAATAAAATGTTTTAGCAGGCCTGTGCATTTAGGTGATGGTGGGTATGTGTGCTGAGTATCACTTTTATTACAGAAGGTCCAGGCATCTCCCTTGGTCAAAGAAAATGTCTGAGTGGCTGGAGCCATCTATATAGATAGTATATAGATGGAGCCATCTATACTTCCTACCTACTTCATACTTCCTCCCTGAATGTCAGTACTCAGGGTTGAGTGTGTGTAGTAAGGGTGCCATAGATGGTCCCATTTAGGTCCCATTTTGGTTCCTTAGGTGACAGGCTGGCAAAGCTATCGCTTTCATTAAGCCGTAGCTTTGCATTGTATCTTATACTACCCCATTACTGTTAACCTACCATATAAATCTTTTCACACCTAAAGTGAGCTCCTGAACTGACATCAAACATAAACTCTTCTTTTATTCAGCTATACATAGCAAAGAACCACCTAAATAAACATCTAGACTACTCCTGGTGTGAGAGTATTCATATACTATGTTTTATTATACAGTATTAATATACTTTATTAATAAAGCTACATAGGTCCTGCGATTTGGACCTATGTAGTTTTATGTTCTAGAGCTGAATTGACCCACAGACTCCACTATTGTTAACCTACAATATGTATACCTCTAGCCATAGCCATAGCCAAATCATGACCAAAGAGCTGTCTTCCATTTAAACCTGTAGTAAACTCTTGAACTTTATATATATATATATATATATATATATATATATATATATATATATCACATGTATATGCCTCCTTAGAAAAGCGGGAGGGAGAAACGAACCCAGTCGCAGACAGTGTTAAACCGAAAAATCTCTTTATTATCAAACTAAACCAAAACATCAACCCACGAGGGGGCAAAACAAAAACCAAATACAGGCTTGAAAATTAAACTCAAAGTACTCCAAAAACCGGAGCTAGAAAATAAAACTGGCAAAAAACGAAACTGAAAACCGAAGAACACGGAGAGGTAACAAAACAAACCGACACAAGACAGAGAACACAGGGGCATTAAATAGCACAAAGACAATGACTAACATGTGCGCGAAATCAGCACAGACGAGACAAGAGAACAAGGGGGCGGGGCCAAGACGCACGACCGGAGAGCACATGGTGAATGTAAACAAAACAGAGGCCATGTGCTTCCACACAGGACGAGGACCAATCTGCGGCCAATCCTAGACCTGACAAGCATACCAGTACAAAGTCCTCCCTTTCAAGGTCTAGTGGTCAGCAGAAGGGGACAGCTGTATCCAAACAGAGGATTGTGGACACAGGGATAACAGAGCCCCCTGGGTATCAGGGCACACTCCACTAGGGGAGTGGCATCCTTCTGGGCTCTGGCTAGGGGCATCTCACTAGCAGACATATGCAGAGCTACAGGCTGGACAACACCCAACAACGTATTGAGGTTTAACAACCTTCGGGTAGGTGTATCGCTTGCTCCCCCACCCTTCCCTTCTTTCAAGGTAATAGTGTGTGCTATTCTATCTGTTACACATTGTGATTTTATGGTTATGTGTTGTTGTTTGTTTTTTTTTCTCTTTTCTCTTTCTCTCCTTGCCTTTCTCTCTCTTTTTTTTTTTTGTAGTGAGAAGGGGGCGATCTGTTCGTGATTGGCGAAGGATGGCTCCATGGATTCTCCCCATGCCAACAGACCAAAACGCTGTTATGTAGGCAAAGTTAATGAATTAGATCTGTGTGCTGACCCTGCATCGCGCTCGCTCAGTGCTCCAGGATTTCAATTCAATTTTGTTTATATAGCACTTTTTACAACGTTACATATATACAATAAAATTACACAATGAAGGAGAATGGAAGACAATTAGAGACAGAAGAGTCTTTTGGACTGTAATTATATAATTTCGGTAGAAGCAGTATTAACAATTTACAAGACCCTAAGCTTCTCGTTAATATAGTGGACAGTATCTTCGCCTGTCACATGTACGACCAGGCTTCGACGGGGAGGTTAATTGGGGGAAGTGAGGGTTTGTAATCAGAAGGTTGCTGGTTTGATTCCAGCACTGGCAGGTAGCAACTAAAGTGCCCTTTAGCAAGGCACCTAACCCTTAATTGCTCCCTGGGTGCAGCAGTGTGTTGTCCTCTGCACTGTCATTATGAAATTGGATCTGTTAAAGGGATATTGGTAAGTACCCTTAACTGAGCGAGCAGCTGAAATATCTGTATCTGTTCTAAATTATACTGTATTGGCATTTGGTCTCTTGACACGCCCCAGCCACCTTTCAACGCCTTATGAATAAAGTTTTGTCCAGTGTGTCACAGTGCAAGACTTATCTGGATGACATTGTAGTATATTCAACTAAATGGGCAGAACATTGGAAAACTTTGCATACTGTTTTTACGTGTCTGCAAGCAACCTTTTTTTACTCTTAATTTGGCAAAATGTGAATTTGTGTCTGCAAGCAGCCTTTCTTACTTACCTACCTGGGTAAACAGGTGGAGCAAGGACAAGTTGTCTCTAAGGTTAAAACTATTGTGAACTTTCCGCCGCCAGATATTCCGCCGAATATCTTAGGATATTCCTAGGGATGGCAGTTTACTACAGGTGATTCTGTAAGAATTTTTCTGTTGTAGTTTTGCATTTGACTAATTTATTTCATTCTGCTCAAGAATTTGTGTGGAATGATGATTGTTGTTCTGCTTTTAAAACCATAAAGACACTTTTGTATCTGCACCCAACAATTCACATCCGTTTAAACTTGATGTTGATGCCAACATCAAGTTTAACAGGTGCCCCTGGAGTTGGAGCTGTTCTTATACAAGATGACCTCATCTCTCTATTATTCAAAAAAGTTTTTAAAGCATCAGGTTAACTACAGCACTGTTGAAAAAGAAACACTGACCAAAAGAAACACTCTGTTATTGGCATTGCAACAACATAAAGTTTATGTTGGATCTAGTTCTCTACCCATTGTTGTGTATACCAGCCATAATCCTTTAACATTTTTGTTTTAAAATGTGCAACTCCAGTCAGTGGATTATGCGATGGTCTCTGTTTATTCAGGATTTTAATCTTGAGATCTGTTATAAAAAAGGAAAAGACAATGTATTAGCAAATGCCTTGTCTCATTCATTTTGTTAAATTACTTTGTCTATTGTAATCAATGTGTAAATTGATTTTTGACTGTGGGGGTGTTACACCTTGCGTTTATGTGGTTATGCATTGTTGTTATTTGTTTTTTTTTCTATTCCTCTCCCTGCCTTTCTCTCTCTTCTCTTTATCGTAGTGAGAAGGGGCAGTTTGTTTTTAAAAAGGCTGCATCATTATTAGACGGGCCACATACTTGTGAGCTCTGTGGATTCTCCCTATGCCAACAGACCAAACACCACTGTTTTCACTTTATTGTATCTGCTTTTGTTCCATGTTTTCTGTTCCACCTATTGTACCCAATCCTTGCTGTGAAAAGCCTGAGAACGTAGGGGTGACCTGCCGTTTATTTAAAAAAAAAAATAAAATTTGTTTATAAGGTTATATTTGTTTTTTGGTTCTTAGATTAAATTTTTATTATTTTGGCCTCGAGTCACCCTGAAGCCATTGCTCAACATCTACAGTGTTTCTTCTTTTAGCATGATTTGTAGTCATGTTGCTACAAAGTACCTAATAACAGCTTCCTTAAGCCTCAAACACAATGGCTGATTTCATGTTAACTCAAGAGGAATATAGCAACTAACCGCTATACTATAACTATAGCAACCGCTTCTCTGTTGCCGTGTTTTGACAGGATTTATCATGAAATGCTTAATATACACACTTAGGTAAGGGTGACGGTTAAGCCATTCATTGCAACACCTAAAGAAATCCCTTCCCTCATGAATGCCCTTACTTAAGGGCATTCATACTTTTATTCAACTTGGCTCAATCTTCAGCTCATCACATTTCTGTCCTAAACACTGACCGCAAAACCGCCAAAATGCGGTGAGCTTTGAGTGACATCACATCCCAACACAAACATGCCTCATAGTATAGTTTCACCCCTGACAATGATTGACAGGTATGTGTGCAGACATCATAAAAGCAAAGAATTGCGATTGCTTTTAAGTTTTGACACACTCAGTATGCGACACTGACGAAATGAAATTGCAAAAGGGTCATTGCTATTGTAATTTAAATATGACCGGGTCATAATGCGTAAGACACAGGAAATGCAATTGCAAATAGAATTTATGTTTTCATTTTAAATATGACACACATTGTTTGTGTAAACGAAAATGCAAACAATTTTAATTTGCTTTTGAATTGTGTCATATGAAGTATATAAAGCCCATATGAAGTAAAGGCAATTGTAAATACAATTTGCACAACTGAAGGTAGTGTTGTTGATCATGGCAGTGTGAGAAATGAAAGAATATTTCATAAACAAATAAAACTGTTATTTGTGTCACTTATATATTTGTGTCGCTATTTGTCACTTATATATTTATAAGTGACTCATTACAGTATAAGAACAGAATGAAACTAGTGAGAGAATGTGTTGTGTATGCATAAAATGTAAATTTGTGAGTTAGTTGTCATGAGCAGGGCAACATCGGAAAACTAATCTAATAAACAGTTGGAAGTGGTTTGTGTTGTTGAAATAAGGAAGCAAACAAGTTTGGAAAATTGTTTCAGTGTTGTTGAGCCATACAAAGAAACATGAATATATGAAGATACTTCTAATGGCAAAATACTGTTCATTGTGTCATGAATGCAAAGTCTGTATTATGCCAGCAAATATGTTTTGAAAGTGATTTGATTGTCTGACATACTTTGAGATGTTCAAAGTATGTAATCTAATTTATTTCGAAACGGCACTTGGTATATGCAATTACTTGCATATTTCAGTGTAGCTGAGCAGTACAATCCATAAAACGAAAGAGTCGGGAGATAATTGGCAAAATGCCAATGAAAATTGACCTTAAAAAATAAGTGCCAGTAGGAATTGGAGAGTGGAATATGCACCACTCAAGTCATTCATTTAGTTCTTCGGACCTGTACATTGCTTCTGCTTACATTGTTTTTGTTTTTGACTGGATCCATAGACAAAGCAGACAAAGTTGTGTGCAGCCCCTTTCTGGCCCAATCAGACTTGGTTCCTGAAGCTGTTGGTCCTTTCAACAACCCCTCCTTGGCAGATTCCCCTGAGGAAGGACCTTCTTTCTCAGGGGCAGGGCACAACTGAATGCAAAGTTCTGATTGTGAAATAAACAAGAAATTATGTTTTGCAATTGTTTTCTGTAAAGGGATTAATATGGAGTTTTGTTTACAAATGATGCATTCTGCAAAGATGACATTTTTCTAATTCACTTAACATTAATGTTAATAGATCTATTCTCCACCATTCCCTGTGTAATGAAAAATAAACGTTATTCCATAACGGAATATTAATAATTGATTAGGATCGATGATTAAGTTTTCCCCTAATCAATTAATGTAATACATTGATTTAACACTCTTATAGAGTACATAGCAATGATCAGCAATATTAGGGACTTCAGAATATGAGCATGAACAACCACAACATCAAGTGTGATACAAACTAGACTTTATTAACTAGACTAAACACATATTACTCAACCATACATGCGGGTACACACACACACGGAACATACAGTTTGGCATTGAATCAGGTTGCCTCAGAGTAAAGATTAAAGCATGAAGTTTCTGACAATTCAGCAGATCAACAGCCTGAATAAACCATCAATTTCTTAATTTTAACACATCTTAGTGAAAAGGCATAATTAATAGTTAATGCATCAGTTATTCAGACTAAGTATGATACTTGCATGCTTTGCCCATTAAAAATGTAAGTGCCCTGATGCAGTTAGTTGAGGCTGCAGTTGATTCATTTTGGATGTTGTACTGATGGGACAGAACCAGGTTGATGCAGATGTCTTTGATGAATCGAAAGACAAGCTTAGAAGTCTGCTGAAAACTTTGTCTAGCCCAGCATTCTCAAGAGCAAGCAGAAGCAAAAAAAGAGAGAGTTGTGTTCTTGGGCACTGGTCTTTAAACTGCATGTATATCACACCCTGAAGAGTTGTGTGATCCACTAAGAGGTTATCCTTTCGGAGAGAAAGTTCATTTTCTTTGTCTTCAAACTTTCCTCTCCAAAGCTCATCTGCCTCAAATGCCAGCACAATGAGCAATCTTTCTGCACTGGACATCTCTGTGCAGAAAGAGAGATGTTGGTACCTGCCAGCGAGACACCCACCATCTTCCTCCACATTGGCCTGTACTCCATCTCATCTAGCTATTCCTGCAATAGAGTATTAACCATGACAATATTCATATCCAATTTTTTGCACAGATTAAAACATAGCTGTATGATTTATACGTTTCTATCCAGTCGATGAAATCTCTCTTCTTCTGCCTTTATCACATCCGCTCATCAAAACAAGGCCTGCCAAACTCAGGTCTTGTACCTCGCAGCTTCCCCAATACCTCTCACGCCGCCTTACTGCCGTAGCAGGTCCTCGCCAGCCTGGGCCATACCCAAGTTTCTCTCCCGGCCGAACCTCTCACCCCCTCCCTGCCTGCTCATGCTTGCACCATTGGCATCCCCAGACCCTTCCCCTGCAATTAACAATTCACAAACCTCCCTCCTCATCAAAAGCATTCAAAGAAACCACCCTACCCACCCAGATACCAGACAGCCTATTACTATACCTATTAATATACCAGCTGCATTTACACACTCTGTCTCGTGTATCACTCCGTTAACAGCTCGCACTCTTGAAGCAATGTTCATCTTGGCCTTTTTTGGTTTTCTCCGCTGCTCTAAATTAACCATTACTTAACACTAACTTCAACCCTAATATCCATCCTACAATCGCAGTCTTACAGGGTTTGCATAACGAAACTATTGCTTGCTTTATTAAAAAAAGCAAAACAGAGCAAGCCAAAGGTCACTTAATTTATATTTTCAACTTACTTACTCCCATTTAGCCATATCACTCTCTCTTAAATTACCTGCAGCATAGACGTTCCCTGGTTCAGTCTTCAAACAATCCACTTTTCATTAATGACTTCAATCACTGGTGTCCTAGCAGACCAATTTTCATATTCTTATATATCCTCCAACAATCCTCATTTCGTATAGGTGCGGCAACCACAGCTGCTCAACAAGGTCTCTTACAATATCAAATTCAGTTTTCTGGGTTCAAGACAAATTTCAAGCTTGGATCCCTCACCCCGGGCAGCACGCCAAATATGCATTTATGATAATTTGCAATTACGTTAGTGCGAATTCGTGAAATATTGCTAGAAGCAATATTAACAATTTACAAAACCCTAAGCTAAGTTAGATGTCAGCAGTCTCCCAGTAAGCAAGCCAACAGGACAACAGTTGCAAGGAACCAAAACTCCAATGGTGTATAGCTAGAGAAACTAAATCTTGGGAGAAACCAGGCTCAACCGAGAGGGCTATATATCTATATATAACAACATATATTATCATATATCTACATATAGGACAATATGTCAGGCACTGAGAAATGTTACCAACAGAAATAGCGTAATGTTACAAGCGTAATGCAGAATTTTTAAAACATAAGCATAATGTTACTGATTGCAGCTATAACAGCACACTGCTGTGACTATGCAGGGAACAAAGTATCGAAATTATTTATGCTGGAGGTAGGTATATAATGGTAAGTTTACTAAAGAAGTCCGTCAAATCCCAATGATCTGTTTCAGGGGTCATACAATCCTGTCCCCATCATATGGTCTCAATGTTTGGATCCAGCTGACCACAGGACCTTGGGGAAATGAAAGACAGACAGATTTAGTGTGGAGCCAGTACATCTGTTCTAATGGGAAGTGTCCCCAGTTCCAGTTTATCTAATTAATCCAGCCTAAAAATCCCTTAAGGGATTTGAGTAATAAATACATATGTGTAGGCTAGATTAAAGAGGTGTTTTGTTTATCTAGAATCAAACTGACATTGTGTATCTGCCTCTTGGACAATACTGGGAAGATTGTTCCAGAGTTTGGGCACCAAATATGAAAAGGATCTACCACCAGGCTTGATTTCGAATTTCTGGGTATTATCAACTGGACAGTATTTTCAAATCGCAGTGAACTGGAAAGATTATAATAAGAGAGGAGCTTGCTCAGGTATTGAGGAGTTAAACTATCCAAGGCCTTGTAAGTAATCAGCAAAATCCATACAATGCTTGATATGCTCATGGGAACTGGAGTCCAGAACAAACTAGTACTCAGGAGAGGGTTCCCTCTGGTGGCATCAAAAAGCAACTCCAGTCTACTCTGCTGGCAGTATGATCAGAGGAATCTGATAATTTCTTGATTCAGGCGTTACATCTGACCATTAGATTGGGGATGATACCCAGAGGTGAGGCTTACATTAACACTGAGTTGCTTGAAGAAAGAAGTCCAGACTCGGGAAGTAAATTGTGGTCCTTGGTCCGAGACAATATCATCTGGCAGCCCATAAAATCTGAAACCATTGTTGCATGACAACCCAGCAGTCTCTAGGGCAGTAGGGAGCTTGGGAAGGGGAATTAGTCGACAGGCCTTGGAGAAACAATCAATTATTGTAAGGATTGTAGTATTACCTTGAGAATTGGATAGGTCTGTGATGAAATCAATGGCACTATGGGACCATGGTATTTGAGGAGTGGGTAGAGGTTGTAAGAATCCAGTTTGTAGTTGCTTGGGAGTCTTGGTGGTCTGACAGTTGGAGCAGTTATGAATGTGTTGGATTGTATCTTTGTTCAAAGAGAGCCACCAGAAACTAAGCAGTTGCGAAGCAGTTGAATGGTTACGGTGATACCTTGATGACCCGAGCTGGGTGTTTCGTGAACCTGGGTGAGCAAGCATTGTTGTAGGGGAATTGGGACAAAAATGAGATTTGTAGGACATTCTGGAGGTGATGGTTCTTGATTATTAAAGTGTTCAATCTCTGTAATTATATCCCATTGCATCAGAGCTACCAGCAGATTCTCAGGGATAATGATTTCTTGTGTGGTTGGCTCTTGAGTTTTACTTCCATCTACTTCAACAATGAAAGGGCGATCTGGATCAGGATGCTTGAGGATGGGAGCGGAGGTGAAACAGTTCTTGAGGTCGAGGAAAGCTTGTTTTGCCTCTGTCACCCAGACGAGCCTAACAGACTGTCGTTTGGTTGCCACGACAGAGCTGAAATCATGGATAAACCTTAAACATTAGCAAATCCCAAGAAGCATTGCAGTTCCTTTACAGTATGTGGTAGCGGCCACTTTGACAAGGCTTGCACCTTCTTCTCATCCGAGCAACGCCCTCTTGACTGATCACGTAGCCGAGAAATGAAATACTGGTGCAGTGAAACTCACACTTCTCCTCCTTAGCATAGAGCTGGAATTGGATAAGCCATTTTAACACATGAGAGATGTGTACATGAGAGATGTGCTCCTCGAGAGAATTAGAATAGATCAGGATGTCATCAGTATAAACGATCACCCATTTGTCATCAACATATCACAGAATACATCATTCATAAATGACTGAGGGACTATTAGCTAGACCAAAAGGCATTACCAGGTGTTCATAGTGGCCATTTGAGGTGGAGAAGGTTGTCTTCCATTTGCCTCCCTCTCTGATGCAAATGAGGTTGTATGCATTATGGAGGTCTAGCTTTGTGTAGCAATGGCCCGACGAAGTTGTTCTAGAGCTGCTGGAACCAGAAGGAGTGGATAGCGAAACTTAATGGTGATGTCATTCAGGCCATGGTAATCTATACAGGGTCGAAGGCCACCATCTTTCATCTTCACAAAAAAGAATCCTGCTGTGGTGGGAGAGCAGATGGTCTGATGAAGCCCCTTGTTAATTCTTCCTTGATATAGGTTTACATAGCTTCTGACTCAGATTGAGATAGGGGAAACATTCTGCCCTTTGGGGGCATTGTTACGGGCATAAGTTTAAAAGCACAGTCTATGGCTCGATGAGGAGGAAGCTGAGATGCTCTCTTCTTACTAATGGCTTCAGTTAAATGTGCATATTCGGTAGGTATATTGGATTCGGTGGTGTCAATGCTCTCCAGAGTGACTGAATGTCTGGGTTGTCGTATTACCTTGCATTGACAGGATTGTTGGCACATTGGACCCCACTGGAGAATTTGTCCATCTCTCCATGAAATCACTGGGTTGTGTGTTCGCAGCCAAGGTGGTCCTAAAAATTATAGCATGGTTGGATGACGGAAGAACATAGAACTTGATCATCTCAGAATGTAGCATACTGGTGTTTAACTTGAGTTCATCGGTCATCTTCTGTATGTGGCCGTTACCGAGAGGCCGGCCGTCTAGCGCCTGAATCAACTAGAGCAAAAGTAGTTATTGTCTGATTGCTCATAGTTACTTCTACAGACAATTTGATGTTAGACAGTTGAGAGGTGAAGGTAGTGATGTCACTCACCGAAGCTTGAGGGTGGATGGGTTTTACGGGGCATGCGGCCTTGAGGCCACATGACAGGCTTGGCCACAGTACAGACATAGGTGATGCTGTCTTCTGCGATTTCGTTTTTCTGAGATGAAATGAGTGACACCCAACTGCATTGGTTCAACAGGATTTGTTTCCGGGGGTACACTGGGACCGAGGAGGGCGACGAGAGTGAATAAGGTTATCACTTTGAATCATAAGCTCGATGAACTCACCCAGGTTCTTTCCTTCGTCTCGGTATCCTAGTTCAGCCTGTAACTCGCAGTTATAAAATAAAATAAAAATAGCAGTTTGAGCGTATCCTTCACCCACTCGGTTTGGGCTGCTAGTGTGCGAAAACTCAGAGCATATTCGGCCGCTGTGTTTTTACCTTGGGTTAGGGACAGCAGTTGTTCACCGGGGGTTCTTCTCTCTGCGGGATGTTCGAAAACTTCTCAAAATTGTTGCAGAAGCATTGCAAATGTGGGGAATCCATACAGCAGTGGCCCAATCTATCTCCCTTCCAGTAAGTAGCAAACAAACGAAAGCCATTCGGCTTGACTCTATGGGATATAAAGCAGGTTGTTGAGTTACAAACAGAGAACATTGCAAACCTTTGTATCTGGAAGGGGTTCCATCAATCTTTTCGGGAAAAGCCAGCCGAGGGTTAACAAGGGTCAAAACAGTGGTAGCCTCATTATGAGCTGACACTGGTGGAGTAGTTGTTACCTCCGCGGGCTTGATGTGTAGTCCCTGTAGAGTTCTAACAAGCTCTTCAGTGAGTGTTGTTAACCGAGAAAGTTGTTGATGGTGCATAGCAAGTTGTGATGCCTGGGCAGATAACTCTGACGTTTGCCTCAATATCACTGCTGGATCACTTTCGGCGAAGTCTTCAGTAATGAGGGGTCAGAAAAGTAAAGATCCATGTGCAGTTTTATTAATGGGTAAACAAACAGGCAGGGTAAAACACCAGCAAACAGGAACAACAAGGGCAAGGCAAGAGAGTATTGACAATCAGGCAAAGGTCGAGGCAGGCAGCAAACAATCACAATCCAGAATGCAGGGCAAGAGTTAGGGCAGGCAAAAAACTATCACAGAGTAGTAACAATCCAATCAGTACACAGGTGAAACAGAATGCAAGGGAAACTGCATAGAATTGATCAAGGAAAATCAAGACTTCGCAAAGTCACAGAGTTCGGGGTTGATTTATATATGGTGGATAATTAGAATCAGGTTGGAGTCCAAAACAAACATGTACTCAGGAGAGGGCTCCCTCTGGTGGTTGGGAGGAGATGGTATGGGAGTCTCCATTGTAACACCATCAGACTTTTAATAAGGATGTTATATTGTTATACTATATATCTTCAGACGATAATGTAGTCATGAAGCAAAAACAAAGTAAACAACATTTACATGAAATTGGCCACATATTAAATGCGTTTAAATTTGATAAGGCATGAAACAGTACAACAATACTAAGAAAACTGACATTTGCCAGAGAGAATGTTGACAAATACCAGGACTCCTGGAATAATGTTCTGTGGATAGAGTCCAAAATTGAATTATTTGGACACCATAGCAGAGGACATGTTTGGCGTAAATCAAAGTCAGCATTCCAGGAAAAGAACCTCATACCAACTGTGAAGCATGGAGGTGGAAGTGTCATGGTTTGGGGCTGCTTTGCTGCAGCAGGACCTGGTCAGCTCACCATCATAGAATCCACCATGAATTCTACTGTGTATCAGAAGGTGCTTAAAGAACATGTGAGACCATCAGTTAGAAAATTAAAGCTGAAGCGGAACTGGACCATGTAACATGACAATGACCCAAAACATACTAGTAAATCAACCAAAGACTGGCTGAAAAGGCAGAAATGTAGAGTCCTGGAATGGCTGAGTCAAAGTCCAGATCTGAATCCCATTGAGATACTGTGGGGTGTTATTTGGGCAGTTATTTCAGCCAAAGAAGGTAACACTAGCTATTAGGGGCTAGGGTGTCCTATCTTTTTCCTCAGTTAAAATAAGCATTTTTGTAGAATTACATTTACAGAAGATCTTGAAAAGACTTTTTTGTCTTAATTGTTTAGTTATCTTACTTTAATCTCTGTATTGTTAAAATTGAGACTAAATAACCATATATTAAAAAATGTTACAAAATACACATGCTTTCACAGGGTGTCCTAATTTTTTCACATGACTGTATGTGGTACATACCTCTTTCCTATGATGACCCGGAAGGGACCTTCTTGGTTGAGAAGGTCCCATGTCATGGCCATGTGATGTGACGTGGTTCCCTCAAGATCCTATGATGAGGAAACAACATCCTCTCTCGTGGCCACGACTTCTTATGATGAGGGAAAGATATCCTTTCTGGTGGCCACAGGCTTCATTTGTTACAGAAGAGACATGGATCAGCACGATCTTTGGGTTTTAAGGGAACAATATTAATGAGGAAAACATAGCAACAATTGAACAAGACAAAGTAATAGGTCATTTTTATATGTGTATATAAGAGGTTAGTTTTAAGTGTATTTTATACTGTGTTTACCACAGACGCCATTTGATCAGGCTTGAGTTCATGGAATTCGTACATATTTTATGAGGTTGGTGATTAGTGTAAATTCTTGCAATGTGAAACGTACAACAGCTTATGATTATTAGAATAAAACGAACAACACCAACATCACTGCAAGAGAGAAAGCAAGCTCAAATTACAGTAGTGCGGTATGATTTTTGAGAGCTAGTATATATACACACTAAACTATGCATAAATAGTTTTTCCCAATGGCGACTGTGCTGCATAGTGTTACAGAGGAGGCTCCTGTACCGCCTCCTCCACACCACCAGAGGGAACCCTCACCTGAGTATTGACCATTTCACACCCCCACTACACACCTGCAACTCATAACCATTTCCCATATACACCACACAAACTACCACTCATTGTGAAGTCTTGATTTGCTCTGGCTGTTAATTCTGAGCATTAATCCTGTATTCCTGTTTGCCTGTGTTTGATTTGGATTGTTTATTGGATTGTTGTTTGCTGCCTGCTTCGACCTCTGCCTGTTCCTAGTTTTGCCTTGCTTTGTCCCTGCTATATCTGTTTGCTGGTGTTTGACCCTGCCTGTCTGGTTTCACTAAATAAACGTTCCCAATGGATACTTCTGACTCATCATTACATATAGTCAGTCAGATTGTACAAAAGGCTGCCCTAGGAACCAAAGTTGTTGCATACAGACTGATTTGCACACAGGTAGACAATTTGGTGAATGCTCATCTCTGCATGGTTGTTTATGCCTAATTAGCATTGGCATTTGCCATATTATTATACTGTATCATACATATGTTTACATTAATGATGTGTCATTATACAACTATATCGTGTCTATTTGCATTGATTAGGTTGTATCAAAATAGGTTATTAAATGCAGTGTATTATTACTGCTATTGCCTGTTACTTTTCAATATCTGAAGTATGATTATTTTGAGAATCTTCATTAAGTCATGTGCTTTACTTTTAATTCTGATAGCCTCTTCTATGCAACACTGATCAGGGTCTGGTTTATTTCTGGTGACACATTTGTTCTCAAGGCAGTGCACAATCTGCAATCACTGCACAAAAAGCAGTAACAACATGGGCTGCTATTTGTGGGTGCTACTGTTTTTGTTTTTATAAATACAAATACATTTATAAATGCAAAGTTAGTCAGATACCTTTATCTGACATTACTTTGATGATGTTCATTATCAAAGTAATGTTTTAGACACGAGGAATGTAACCTATTTTTTTCCCTTTTTTTTACTTGTTACTCCAGACTGAAGAGATAATCCAACATCTGGAAAAACTGCTCTCAGTGGCTAGAACTGTATCTGAGAAGCAGCAGTTTATGTTGTTGAAACTCTTCTCTCATTGCCGCAAGAAAAACTTTCAGTCAAGGGTTTCAGGTGCCAAAAAGTCTCTATTGCTCGAGACAACAAAGCTAAGAAGGTCAGAAAACATCTGACTCCCCTTTTTTGATAACATGTACCTTCATTATCAGGTGACTTCATTTTTTGCTTACTTAATCTCTTCCAGTTTCACTCTAATTGTGACAGGGCAGGATCATTTTAAAAAAGAATCATAAAAGAAATAAAATTAATTCAAAGTACTAAAAGATTTTCATGTGTGGTAATTATAAAACGTGCACATGTGCAAAGAATCAAAACTGATCAAAATTTAGTACTCAGTGAATTGATTAAAATATACCAAGTATGTGTGAAAATATACCATACATATCATGCAGATCAGAAAATATACCATATTACAGATGATTGTTTCCTGAGGTGAGCTATTAAGGGCATGTATGAAATTAACAATTAGTATAAGAATTGTATTAACAACAAAAGTGAGAAACTGCATTGAGGTAGTACAAGTATTTTAAATACAATTTTGAGAACACTGTTTAAACAAAATATATCTCAAAAAATAAAAGATCTTGAAAAAAATCATGACTTTACACTTTCTTATCAGTAGATTGCAAACTACAGTACTTAAATACAAATAGCAATTGAAGTGAGAACTGAGAATAAAGCTTGAATGTGCTATAAATTGTCACAATACAGTTTAATTTATTTTTTGTAGGTTTTCATTTCAGTGGTTGCAAAGCAACTTTAAAAGTAACTCTCATTTGATGACACGCTGCTAAATCAGTGCTTCTAAAGTCAATAGCTTTCGAAAGAAAAGGTAGGCTACAGAACATTATTTGCATTGTGACTGTGCTCACTAAATCCGTTCTATCAGTCATGACATTAGTTTCTCAAGTTGACATCACCAGAACATTAAGACATTTTAGACAACAAACACTTCTCCTAAAATGTACTTCACTACAACACTGCCTTTGATATATTTAAGCATTTTTTCTGTAAATTTGATCAATTTTTACATGCATTACTTTGTATGTATGCAAACATGAATATACAGCTTGTTAAAAATGAAAGAATTTTATAGTACATACATTTTAATAATCCCCCATGCATAACAGTTTACACTCAGCAGATGTGAAATTTATATACTTACACATTTCACTTAATATATCATATAAAGGTGTTGTCTGTTGGTTGATCATAAGACAATACAGTTGTAATGAAAAATGTGTCACACGAGGATCCATCTGCAACGTTTTATTAGC
The DNA here is from genome assembly GCA_036877525.1 of Chromobotia macracanthus. Taxonomy (NCBI): domain Eukaryota; kingdom Metazoa; phylum Chordata; class Actinopteri; order Cypriniformes; family Botiidae; genus Chromobotia; species Chromobotia macracanthus. The sequence continues at coordinate 5,686,021 of JAZGTH010000034.1, read as the reverse complement.
ATCGTCAAACAGGCAGGGTAAATCAACGATAAACAGGTATATCAGAGGCAGGGCAATAGCATAAATGTTACACAGGCAAAGGGTCATAGGCGGGCAACAAACAAACAAGAATAATTCAATAAACAGCCCAGGGGTTGAGGTAGGCGGCAAACAAGCTAGACGAGATAAACAATCCAAACGGTACACAGGTAATCCAAACGGTACACAGGTAATCCAAACGGTACACAGGTAATCCAAACGGTACACAGGTAATCCAAACGGTACACAGGTAATCCAAACGGTACACAGGTAATCCAAACAGGTAGTAATCCAAACGGTACACAGGTAATCCAAACGGTACACAGGTAATCCAAGCGGCACAGGTAATCCAAACGGTACACAGGTAATCCAAACGGTACACAGGTAATCCAAACGGTACACAGGTAATCCAAACGGTACACAGGTAATCCAAACGGTACACAGGTAATCCAAACGGTACACAGGTAATCCAAACGGTACACAGGTAATCCAAAAGAGTAACAATGAAATCCACTCTGTGACATTGCCAGGGCAAAACAAGACTTTGCAAGATAACAGCGTGTGACTAGGGCTTATATACACAGGTAAATTAAGTTCAGGTGATACAGGAAGTAATCAGTCCGATGTATGAGGCAATATGGGAAATGTAGTCCAACTAAAGTTAATATTCAGAAGATGGCTCCCTCTGGTGGTGCGGAGGAGGTGGAGCGGAAACCTCCTCCGTAACAACAGTGTCAATTTACTAAAATATTAAGCTTTTGTGCACTTACAGGACACATTTAAGAACAGTGATGTAAGCTAAGCTCTGGCTAGAGATTTTTTGGAACTATTTGTTTAAATACATGTGCTCTTTTATAGTAGTGCAAATCTAATTTAAGCTATGAATGGAAACCCTTAATATTAGTGTTCATTAAATCAATTAATCGCTATAGGGACTTGAATTTATGGTGTTCAATGACAAATGTTTACAGGCAGCATTCACTATTGCAAAATAACACATTTCTTATTAATGTACATCAAATATATGCTCTACAAGTCGGAAACATCAGTATACGCTAAATACTTGGACCTCTTCTGAACACATCCTTTCTTCTTTGATGCAGGAAAATATTCTTTTGCAACACCATGTCTGCAGATGATTGGTACCACAATACAAATTTTGAAGGCACATTAAAATTTCCCAGTGCCCTTTCAATAGAAAATGAAGATTAAATAAAAGCTCTACAATTGCAGAACTGGATGAGTTATTGAGAGTTCTCCAGCAGAACAGTTTACATTTGTGTTTGAAAAGAGAAAGAACATTGAGGTATCTTCTGGATAAGAAGTATAGAGCTTTTGTCAGATGTAAAGGAGACTGACCTGTCCAATGCTCATGTAGTGTATTCACTGCTGTGACCTTCTATGTAATGTACAGAATGCATATGTTTACTGCTGACCAGTAAACATAATTGAGGTAATGTTGTACTGTGAAACTACCTAAAATAAAGCCTACATATAGAAGTACATATAGGCCAAAAAACGTTTGTGGGTGCTGAGAATTATAGCCTATAAAATATAGCCTAAAATATAAAATATAGCCTACATATAGAAGTACATATACGCTATACATAAAATGTTTTTTTATGTATAGCCAAAAAACGTTTGTGGGTGCTGGGAATTAAGACAATCAGAATGTGTGATGAAAATGTGTGATGGTCTTGTAATTCATTATCACAGTAATGTTGCAATAACGAGGAAATAAATGACATTTGCTATGGTTAGACAGATTTTTGTAATTACTGTAAAGCATTTTATTAAAAAACACTTATGTATTTTATATGTATATAAAATAATTCTACATTCATGTGGTATGATTTTTTTATAACTTGAAATACTTCTGCATTAACCTCTTCTTTAATCTATTCTATATACATCTATTCTTCAGTGCTGCTGAACATACAGAAAACTATTCTTTGGCCTCCTGTTATGTTGTTTCTATTGCAGATTGTGCAGTGTGTGAAGAACGTCACCAGAAATAAAAAAAAAAGCCTCTCAGTGCGCAACTCTGAGCAGGGTCTGTCAGAATGAAAAGGACATGGACTTAATGGAGATAAGATGATCATCTTATGATCATTCCCCTAAAATAATCATCTTTTCAACACTGAGAGTAATAATACAGGCAAAGTAATAAAAAGAGGATGCTTACAGAAGTGGGGACAAAATCTTGTATAACCAGGCTAAAAACAGACTAACAAAGGAGATCAGAATGGCTAAAAGAAGCTACTCTGAAAAGCTCAAAAAACAGTTTTTAGCCAGCATCAATCTGGATAGGATTGAGGAACATCACAAAGTACAAGACAAGTTTGTTTGCCTTGTCAGATTTCCGAGTCTTGCTGTGTTCTTGCACCCGGTTTAGTTTCGTTTTTACTCCGGTTTGTGGAGTTTTTAGTTCCTGTACATGCCTGTATTGTTTTCTGTTTTGCTCCCTCATGGGTTCTTGTTTTGTTTATTTTTATAAATAAAGTTTTTTCTGTTCTAAGTGCTGTCTGCGTCTGTATTCGTTCCCCGCGATCCTGACACATTTCAAATAATTAGGCTGATGCTGTATATACGCCGCTGTACACTGTTGCCAGTTTTGTTTCTGACATAGTCCTCACACTGCTTCTCAAACAAAGAACAAATAGATTTGAAACTGTCACCTTGTCAAGTTTAATGTGCACAACCTCAAGCTGTTGCGATGTAGACACGGTGTTGGAATATTCTGTCATTTTCCTTTATTTTTGTGTGGCAGAGGGGAGTTTGCCCCCACCTTGTAGGGGAATAACTAAACTCTAAACTAAGGAAGACCCCCACCCAATGCTTTATATATATAACAAGCAGTTATATGTAGGTACCTATCGAGTTGCTATGTGAAGCTACAGAAAAGGTAAGGTGGTACTTATCTTCTACACAGTGGCTGCCTGAAGTGCATGAGTGTGCAGAAAACTCAGAAAAACCCACCGTCCCCAAATCTAACTGGATAGGTGAGACGCCCCCACTCCTTAGCTTAAGAGATTCAAGTTACCTTACACAGTTTAAGTGTACTAAACAGAAATATTTATTTTAATAAACTATTAGTCTTAAGAGACTAATTAAATTACTCTTTTTACTGGAAAAGTGAAAGTATTTCAAATAATACTTTTAATAATATTTTACATTCAGTAAATTCAGAACGAAATTCAAATACAGACAACAACAAGAAAATATAAACAATTTGTGATTGTTTCAGTTGAACCTTAAACAATATCCAAATCAGCTGGAATCAAATCAGCTCACTTCAGATTTTGAAAAGTTCGGCACATCAAAATTCAGGAAAAATTATATTCAGTTCATTGATGAGTCAGAGTGTTCATAGGCTTGCAAATGTGCATGAATTACTTTGTACGGAAATTCAATATTCAGTTCCACGTATGCAAGTTCCTTTAAAGCACAGTTCAGTTTTTATACTCATTGAAAAGAAAAAAAAATAGTAATTGTACATCACCACCCTTGGGCCATGGACGGAGTGCTGAAAGGTGTCCGTATAGGCAGGGTAATGATCCTCGACTCTATAATCCCCAACAATTGCCCCCGTGATCCTGAAAACCACTGCTTGATCCGACGAGGCCACAATCCTGTCCAACTGGATCAGCCCGAGAACACGAACAATACACTATGCCATCAAACGAATCAGCCGATCCTCCTCTCAAAAAAATAAGCAACAGCATCCACCACGTTTTGAGTTCGTTTGATGCAAATCGCACACACAAAAAAACAAGGAATAACTCGATCGACTTTAACAGGCCTGTTGCCCAGCTTCACGCACGAGCACGACGAAAAACTTGCTGTGTTACTATTAATAACAGGCTTGTTAAAACAAACAGAGTCCTAGAAGCAATGTCATACAGCTCTAACGCATATCACCTCTCTAAATGTAACTTTTAATGGCGAATAAAAAGTTCAGAAATCGACACGTTCTTCATCGGCCTACCTGTTTTTTCAAGGGTGTGTTGACGGATACAGTTGCATCATTATTTGTCATGAGTGTCTGAACAATAATAGAGCATTAAGCATTTTTCCTTGTTCCAAGGTGTTCACAAATTTGAATTGCCATTAAGGGCAATATGTGACCATGGCATGGAAAAAATTAAGGGTGCACGTTACATGTTAAATAGAACAGGACTAAATAAAGGAAGTGTCATTACGGGCCACTGCATCCATAACCAAAAGATTGTTAGATTTTCCTTGAATTTGGCTGAGCAGTCTTTGGATGGATCGCCAAAGTACTAGAATATGGTTCTAATACAAAGAAATCTAAGCCAGACCGCAGTTCAGGGGAAAAGTCTATTGAAGATATGTCCATATTGAAGATATTTGTGTAGCATGGCCTTCTTTTAGATCTTATCCCAAGGTACTGTCTATGTAAGCAGACCTTAATACCTTGTACCAAATGTAAATTCTTACAAAAGACAGGTACAACCCCAAATCAGAAAAAGTTGGGACAGTATGGAAAACACATAAAAAAAGTGATTTCTAAATTTACTTTGACTTGTATTTCATTGCAGACAATACAACAGCACATTAATGTTTTTTTCTTAAAAACAAAATTCCTATTTTGGTTCTTGCAACACATTTCAAAAAAAAGTTGGAACAGTAAAGCATTTACCACTTTGTAATGTTGACATTCTTTTTCACAACACTTAAGACATTTAGGGACTGAAGACATTAAGTGAAGAAGTGTTTCAGGTGTAATTGTCCCATTCTTGCTGCAAACAAGTCTTAAGGTGGGCAACAGTACAGGGTCTTCGTTGTCGTATTTTGCGCTTCAGAATGCGCCACACATTCTCTATTGGAGACAGGTCGGGACTGCAGGCAGGCCAGTCAAGTACCTGTATCCTCTTCCTCCGCAGCCAGGACTTTGTAATGTGTGCAGAATGTGGTTTTGCATTATCTTGTTGAAATGTGCATGGACGTCCCTGGAAAAGATGTCTTCTTGAAGGCAGCATATTGTGCTCCAAAATCTCTATGTACTTTTCAGCATCAATGGTGCCATCACAGAAGTGCAAGTTACCTTTACCAAGGGCACTGACACAACCCCATACCATGACAGAACCTGGCTAATATTGCTTATAGATGAATGACGATTCTTGATGCAGTGCCACCTGAGAGATCGGAGAGCACAGTTGTTCAGCTTAGGCTTGCATCCTTGTCCTTTACGCACTGAAATTCCTCCACATTCCTTGAATCTCTTATGTTATGCACTGTGGAAGGTGAAATAAGCAAATGTCTTCCTATCTTTCTTTGAGGAACATTGTTTTTGAACATTTCAATAATTTTCTCATGTATTTGTTGGCAAACTGGCGATCCTCTGCCCATCTTTGCTCCTAAAGGACTAGACCTTTCTTGGATGCTGCTTTTGTACCAAATCATAATTACAATCACCTGTTGACATCACCTGTTTCAAATCACATCATTATTTAACCAATTTACCTGATTACTAGCCCTAAATGGCTCCTGTTCAAACTTTTTTTTTAAATGTGTTGCAAGAACCAAAATAGGAATTGTTTTTTTTTTAACAAAAAACAATAAAAATCATGTAGAACACATTAAATAATGTGCTGTTGTATTGTCTGCAATGAAATACAAGTCAAAGTAAATTTAGAAATCACTACTTTCTTTTTTTATTTGTGTTTTCCATACTGTCCCAACTTTTTCTGATTTGTGGTTGTAGTATTGGGATATAATTCCTGAAAGAAAGTTTACCGCCTGAATGACACTACCATGGAAAGTATTTAACAAACATTCATCCCTATTACAGAATGATGGAAATCATGAAATTGATCTGTTTTTGGCTCTTGTACAATTTTTGTTTGGACAACATGATCCTCCATGAATCCTGTAGCTAAGAGTTCAGTAATAAGTGTTGCTAAGATTGTTTGTAACAGAACAACAAAATAATTAAAACAGTTGTCCTGAGAGCCAAAAACAAATGTTTAAATAAGAACACTTTGGTACAACACTAACAACAATTAGCATAACTCAAACATCAATTAGCATGATGCCAGCAACAACTAGCAACAATGCTAGTAACAATTAGCATGATTCTAGCATCAATTAGCATGATGCCAGCAACAACTAGCAACAATGCTAGTAACAATTAGCATGATTCTAGCATCAATTAGCATGATGCCAGCAACAACTAGCAACAATGCTAGTAACAATTAGCATGATTCTAGCATCAATTAGCATGATGCTAGCACAGTTTTACATTATACTAGCACATATTAACATCCATTAGCATGATGCTAATATGTTTAATGTGATATGTAATATGGATAATTCTTTATGTTATGCAGTTGCTAGGGTACTCTAAATGGTTGCTAGGGTGTGGCTAGTAAGTTGCTAAGGAAATACCTAAAGCCCATTGACAGTCCAATTTAAATAAGCCCACTTACAGATCTCTACAATATTCTAATGCTGAGATATGTCTTATTGATTTCATTACATGGTTGCTAGGGTACTGGTTGTTGGGGCATGGCTATGATGTCCAAATGTAACCATTTGTTGCTGCTTGCTAAGCCGAGCAATATGAGCCTACCCCCAAATCTCTACGACCTTCTGACGCAGAGCTATATCATCACTATGTTTTGGCCAATGTAAATCTATGGAAATTTTGGCAACTTCGGAATTCCCAAACAGGAATATCTTGAGTCCGACCCCTTAGAAAAGATAAAGCACACTTCCTTGGATCAGGCTGAAAATCTGTGGAAAGTTTGGTGGCTGTAGCTTGAAAGATCTAGGATGAGTTACAGTCAGAATTTTTAGTCTCATTATTATTATTATTACTATTATGTTGGCTTGCGAGAGACAACATATTACTTTTAAACTTATTATTCTAAGTTTAAAAGAAATAACTATATGCTGGCTTTCTCAAGCAAATTTGAATAAGACCTCACAAATTCTCTTTTTCCCTGGCATACACAAGCCTAAATGTTTTATTTTTATTGTACAAATATATTTTAATAATTAGTTAATCAAAACGAAAAAAAATACATAAGTTATATCTTGATATCTCATGATATAATATTTGGGTGTAGTTAAAACGTTTACAAAATCACTGATATCATTTGTTCGCCAAAAATAATTACCTCAGATTACCTCAGTGCGGTCTAGTACGGCATAGTAATATAATTACTTTAAATAAATAAACAAAACAACAACAACCCACGAGGGGGCAAAAACGAGAACAGAATTGGCTAAACTAGAACAAAGAATGTCTCCAAAAAAACGGATCAAAGCGAAACTAAAAACCGAGAAAAAACCACGGACACCAAAAACACGGCAGGACAAAGACTCGGAAACACGAGAAACCACGTCAGAAGTAACGAACCGGCACAAGACGGAAAACACTGGGGAATCTAATAGAACAAAGACAAGGATGAACAGGTGCGCGAAATGAGCGCAAACAAGACGAGAACAAGGGCCAAGATGCGGGACCGGGAAGCACATGGCGAATGTAAACAAAACAGAGGCCATGTGCTTCCAGAAGAAACAAGGACCCAGAGCATGAGGTCAGATCCCGATTCCAAGAAACAAGAACCAAGACTAGAAGGAGTCAGGATCCAAACAGCATACTCTGACACAGAACACAGGGGGATGTCAGAATCCTGGCAAGATAATCTAGAAAGACTCAGAAAAGGAAGCCAGGACCCTGACAGCTATCCTGTCAAAGTAGAATTGCTCATATGTTGATATTTGTTTGACAATTATTTTTGTAATGATTCATGTTAAGCCCAAATTTAGTAATAAAATGTGATAATTATGTCACCTGTGAAAACAAAAGTCTCCACTTTAGATTCCCGATTCCAGAAGTGCGCGCGCTGTAGTAGGCTTCAGATATGAGCGCGCTGTTCGACAGGAGCGCCTTTGCGTGTGAGAAAATTGCGAGTGTCGCGAAATATTTATGTTGAAACGTGTTACATTTTATTTAGGCTAACTGTATATTTTTGTTACTAATCTCATCATAGGTGTTATTATATTACTATAAGATATTTTGGTTTCTTTTTAGGTTGTATCATGATTAGGCTGATTATGATTGTGGTTATTAATTTAACAATGTGTATTTATTAAATATGTGTACAGTTATTATTGTTGTTGTTGTTATTATTATTGTTTTTAATATATGACAAGCATTACGTGTTTTCACAGCTCTCGCACGCTTTCCCATTGTTGCTGACACCTTGGTTAACGGTCGTCAGAATGTAAGGTCTCTGTCAGGTGACTATTAAATACTTTTTTAATGTTTCTTTTAAAATATAATAGGTGGTGTTTAGGTGTTAGGTGTGTTAATCAAAGTCAACAGTAATGAGCAACATTTAAAAATGTAACAAATTATTTTATTGTGACTAAAGCAGGAAAATTTCTGCTGCTTTATATATATATATATATATATATACACTTAAACCGAATGAACTCATATTCAACTTTTAGAATCAATTGTTTTTTGTAGTAATAGACATCAGTAAAGGTCATTTCAACACATTTGTGTTCATTTGTTCTGTGCTGTATTGTACAAGTCATATTCTGTCTTTCTTCATTTACAGTATATTGATACAACTGATTTATTTTAGTTAATCATACACGCATATTTTAAGGAAGAATTGGCTTAAGGATTTATTTGTCCCTCAAACTCCCGTTGCAGTGGGTTTTTTCTTTGTTTAAAGAAGGATGGTGGTTTACGACCTTGTATTAATTACCAAGGCCTTAATGACATCACTGTCAAGTTCTGCTGCCCGCTTCCCTTGGTTCCAGCCACTCTAGAGCAATTACGAAAGGCCAGGTATTACACCAAATTAGATCTTCATAGTGCATGCAATTAATTTGTATACATGAAGGGGATGAGTGGAAGACTGCTTTCTCCACCACTAGTGGACATTATGAATATCTAGTAATGCCCTTTGGCCTAGCCAATAGCCCTTCGGTATTTCAATCCTTTATGAACGACATATTCAGAGACGTATTCTCAGACTTTAGAAGAACACATTCAGCACATTAGAACAGTCCTAGAGCACCTAATTCTGAATCAGCTTTACACCAAAGAGGAAAAATATGAATTGCATCAAACCAGTACGTCATTCCTTGGATATCAGCCACAAAGGTGTTGCTATGGATGAGAGGCAGGTGAAAGCAGTGACGGACTGGCCTAGATCTCACACTGTAAAGAACTACAGTGATTTTGCTCATTTCTATATAAGATTCATTAGAGGTTTCAGCTCAGTCGCAGCCCCATTAACTGCTCTAATCAAGTCAAAGGGTACAAAGCTAATCTGGTCCCCCGAAGCCCAAAGATCTTTTGAAGATTTAAATATTCGCTGTACCACAGCTCCCATTCTACCCCCAGATCCTGACAAACCGTTTATAGTTGAGGTAGATGCTTCCAATACTGGAGTTGGTGCGATCCTCTCCCAACGCCATGGCTCTCCCTCCAAGATGTTCCCTTGTGCCCTTCTCCCATAAGCTATCACCCACAGAGAGAAACTGCGGTGTGGGGAACAGAGAACTTCTGGCTATGAAACTAGCTATGGAGGAATGTCGTCACTGGCTCGAGGGTGCTGCTCATTCACAGTACTAACCGACCACAAGAATTTGGAATATCTTCGGTCGGCTAAGTATATAAACCCCAGGCAGGCTAGATGGGCTATATATTTCACTCATTTCAACTTTACTGTTACCCAGGTTAGAACACTAAGGCAGACGCACTTTCTCACAACTTTCCCCTGAGGAGAATATAATACCTGAAAAACTCCTTGTTACTCCCATTCAGTGGGACATCATCACAGAGATCAACCAGGCAAATAACCAAGACCCGCCACCCACAGAATGCCCTAACAACCACATCTTTGTCCCAGAACCTTTTGAAAGATGAGTGTTAACCCAGGTTTATGAGTTACCCAGTTTTGGCCACCCAGACATTACAGCCATGATCCATCTCCTGCAAAACCGCTTTTGGTGGCCAACTCTACCTACTGACACTACAACTTTTGTCAATAACTGTACCATTTGTTAGAAGTCCAAGACACCTAGACAGCTCCCGACATGCTTATTACAACCCCTACCTACACCAGAATGTCCCTGGTCACATATTGCTCTGGATTTCATTACTGATCTGCCCAATTCCCTAGGAACACTACCATTCTCACCATTGTTGACCAGTTCTCTAAGGCTTGCCGACTCATACCATTACCCAAACTACCCTCTGCCTTCGATACTGCTGAGCTCATTATTAATAATATCTTCAGGTACACCATAGAACCGGAAAACATAGTGTCCCACCATGGTCCTCAATTTACCTCCAGAATCTGGTCCCAGCTATTTAAGGGTCTTAATGTTAATGTTAGCCTCATATCCGGATATCATCCTCAGTCCAATGGTCAATCAGAATGTCTCAATCAAGAGATAATTTGCTTCTTACGATCATATTGTCACCAGCATCAAGCAGACTTGAGTCGGTTTCTTATGTTGGCTGAATATGCACAGAATTCATTCGTCAAGCTGCTACAGGTATGGCCCCATTCAAATGCATCCTGGGATATCAGCCTCCACTATTTGCCTGGTCTGGCAAACCCACTGTAAGGGGGCTGAGGCAGAAGCTGAAGCAGGATCCAGTTGCGGATGTTTATTGGGGTTATCCATAATCAAAGTCGAAAGTACAGGCAAAGGGTCGTAATAAACATAGACAGTCCAACCATGCAACACAACAAAAGGGAGAGACGTAAATCAGAGGTCGTAAATCCAGGCAGAGAATCAATATCTAAACAAACAGTCCGATCCAGGTGTCAAACAAAGGGGCTAGGCAAAAATCAGAAAACGAGAACCAAACAATAGGTAAAACACAGGAAAGCAGGCAGTAAAAGAGAATGCTTAGTAGTTAGGTGTAAAGCTGGCAATACTTCGCAACATGGCCATGTGGCAGCAAGGTTTATATAGATGCCAAACAGCAAGTAAGTTCAGAGTTCAGCAGAGGGAGCATGAGCAGTCAGTATTCCGGTGAGGGCTCCCTCTGCTGGCGTGATGTTACAGAACCCCCCCCTCTAGGAGCACCTCCAGGTGCTCTACGTGGGCGTCCCCGTGGACGTGGTGCTGGACGGTCAGGTCTGGCTCGATGAAACTCCTCCGTGAGCGAGGGATCCAGAATGTCCACTGCTGCTACCCACGATCTCTCCTCTGGGCCGTATCCCTCCCAATCCACCAGGTATTGTAATTGACCCCCTCTTCGCTGTGAGTCAAGCAGGACATTCACCTTGTAGGCCGGCGTTCCGCCAATGTCCAGCGGTGGTGGTGGCTCCTGCAATATGGCCTCGGGGTCAGCGTCCCGGTGGAAAGGTTTGAGGAGTGACACATGGAAAGAAGGAGAGATGCGGTAGTTAGCAGGAAGCTCTAATTGGTAAGTGACCTCATTAATCTGTCTTATGATTTTAAATGGGCCAACATACCTGGGAGAGAGCTTCCTGCTCGGCAGACGTAGCTTGAGATCCCTCGTGGAGAGCCAGACCCTTTGTCCAGGTTGGTATGGAGGGTGTGGGCGAAGGTGACGGTTAGCGTTAATCTCCTGCCTCCTCACAGCGCGTTGAAGCCGTACATGGGCACTGTCCCACACCCTCTCACTGTTATGAATCCAGTCGTTAACAGCAGGCACAGACGATGGTTCTCCTGACCACGGGAACAGGGGAGGCTGGTAACCCAGCACACATTGAAATGGTATGAGTCCTGTAGAGGAGTGCGTGAGTGAGTTCTGGGCATACTCGGTCCAAGGGAGAAATTCAGCCCAGCGATGTTGTTCGCGGCTGCAGTAAGTCCGCAGGTACCTGCCGATCTCTTGGTTCAGCCTCTCCACCTGACCGTTTGACTGAGGATGATAGCCAGAGGTTAAACTCACATTGATATCTAAAAGGTTACAAAAGGATTTCCAAACCTGAGAGGTGAACTGAGTTCCTCGATCTGATACAATGTCTTCAGGTAGACCATAGTTTCGAAAGACATGGTGGAACATGGCTTGAGCAGTCTCCATGGCAGTAGGTAATCCTTTTAATGGAACCAGACGACAGGCTTTGGAGAAGCGGTCGACGATGACCAGGATTGTGTTGTAAGAAGGACGGATAAAGCCAGCTTCCAGAGCCTTCTTGATGTAGTCCTCCATAGCCTGTGCTTCTTGGCGTGACAGCGGGTAGACTTTGCTTTTGGGAGGACACATGTTGGGAAGAAGGTCTATAGCACAGTCCCAGTGTCGATGTGGTGGTAACTGTGTGGCTTTAACCTTGCTGAAGACCTCCAAAAGCTCGTTATAAACCTTGGGGATCTTTGGTTGGGTCAGGCTCGGAGGGCTCCCCATGCTTGTGGACAGACATGGACTGGACTGCTTAAGGGTTAGACAGTGACTAAAACAGAATGGAGACCAGTGGGTCAGCTCACCCGTGCGCCAGGAGATGTGGGGATCGTGGCAACTTAGCCATGGCATTCCTAAAATTATTTCATATTTGGGTGAGTCGATCAGATATAGAGAGATGTTCTCTTCATGAAAAACCCCAATTTGCATTTTCAGTGATCGGGTCTGTTCCAGAACTCCTCCTTTGATGGGTTGGTTATTGACAGCCGTAATACTGATAGGTGGAAAGCATGGAATGGTGGGTAGTTGATGTTTCCGGGCAATGTCCGAGTTGATGAGGTTGAGAGCGGCGCCGGAATCTACTAATGCTGTCAACATAAGAGAACCACTTTCAGTAGAAATCTGTACGGGTAATGTGAAGACTTTAAATGGATTTTGTGAAAAGGTGTCCACATTCACCCGGTCTTGTGCTGTGAGGGACCTCCGGGTCTTTTGAGGACTTATGATGACCTGGTTCACCACAATAAAAGCAGAGGTTGTTGATGAACTTTCGTCTACGCTCGTCCTCAGACAGCCTGGTAGATCCTACTTGCATGGGCTCGGTAACACATGGTGCCTCAGGATTCATGGTGCAGGTCGTGACATAAGGTGGGATGCATGCGCTTGCTTGGGTTTAGGTGAGTTCCTGAGCAAATTATCAATCTTAACAGTCATGTTAACAAAGTCATTGAAAGAAGATTCCTCACCTCGACATGCCATCTCCAACTGCAATTGGGGACATAGGCTTTCCCGAAACACCCCTTTAAGTGCAGCATCATTCCATCCACTCTGAGCTGCAAGAGTCCTGAATTCGACTGCGTGCTCTGCTGCACTATGTGAGCCTTGAGAAAGGTGTAAAAGATGAGACGAAACATCCCGACCCCCAGCAGGATATTCAAATACTTCTCGGAGTTGTTGCAAAAAATACTCAGGTGAAGATCTAAACTGTTCGTCCGTCTCCCAAACCGCAGCAGCCCAATCAATAGCCTTGCCAGATAATAGTGACATGATAAAAGAGCATTGATCAGAACTAGCATGAGACTGATCCCCCAACGATTCCAAATATGTGCGTACTTGTCGAATGAACCCTTTACACCGTTCTGCAGAACCATCAAACTTATCGGGAAGAGCAAGTCTTACCGTGCTCGACATGGTGGAAGGAGGAGAGCAAAGTCGCTGGAGCAGTAGTTCATTCGATGCCTGTAAGTTAACTAGCTGTTCGTGGTAGCTGCGTAATAGTTCTCCCTGGTAGACAAATGCAGCTTGCAGCTGTGAAACATCCGCTGGATTGAGGGTAGGCGAAGTATTCTGTAAGGGGGCTGAGGCAGAAGCTGAAGCAGGATCCAGTTGCTGATGTTTATTGGGGTTATCCATAATCAAAGTCGAAAGTACAGGCAAAGGGTCGTAATAAACATAGACAGTCCAACCATGCAACACAACAAAAGGGAGAGACGTAAATGGGAGGTTGTAAATCCAGGCAGAGAATCAATATCTAAACAAACAGTCCGATCCAGGTGTCAAACAAAGGGGCTAGGCAAAAATCAGAAAACAAGAACCAAACAATAGATAAAACACAGGAAAGCAGGCAGTGAAAGAGAATGCTTAGTAGTCAGGTGTAAAGCTGGCAATACTTCGCAACATGGCCATGTGGCAGCAAGGTTTATATAGATGCCAAACAGGAAGTAAGTTCAGAGTTCAGCAGAGGGAGTATGAGCAGTCAGTATTCCGGTGAGGGCTCCCTCTGCTGGCGTGATGTTACACCCACTAACTTCCCATCATTTTCTGAATGGATTCAACGCAGTGAGGAAATATGGGACAGAGTGCATACTCATCTGCTTCATGCCGTGAGATGACAGACCGATCAGGCAAACCAGAATTGTTGTTGAAGACCCACCTATTCACCTGGTCAGTGGGTCTGGTTGTTTACAGAGGAGGTCCCTCCTCCGTGCCACCAGAGGGAACTGTCACCAGAATACTCATCTCTGTTTGGACTACATTACCATATAAGGTATTGATCATTTCCTGTTCACCTGTTCCTCATTTCCCTCTAGCATATAAGTTGTATACAAACACTCACCTGTTGCGAAGTCTTGTTTTACCCCCGCAACAATTCTGAGCATTTTCAGCATCTTCTGTGGATTTACTATGTTTAAAATCTTGCACCGTTATTTGTTTATTGGACTGTTTTTGGATACTGTGATTGCTTGCCGCCTGCCTCGACCCAAGCCTGTCTCACATTTACAATTCTGACTTCCCTACCTTTTTATTATTTTATTTTTTATTTTTATTATTTTTATTTTTTTAATTATTTTTAATTATTTTTTTAATTATTTTTTTAATTATTTTATTTTTTATTCATCTGTTTACTGGTTTTGACCCTACCTGTTTATTTCTGAAATAAAGCTGCAAATGGATCCTCGATTGTCAGACCCTTCATTACACCTGCACTAGGCAAGTATGAAAATCTTGAGAATACTCTGCAATGTCTAGTCTAGTCTCATGTGCATGTGTGCATGTGTGAGCCTGCACACAGCCTGTTTCAGTTGCTCTCCTTCCTTTTCATAATTTACTTATTTCTTTATTTTTCTCTAACCAGTAGAGTTTTTTCTTAAGTTTTGCCATGAGACTTCTGTTTTCAACTCTCAGAGTGAATGGCATGCAGCAACACGGTGCCAGCTCTTTTGTTTACACCAGAGATCAGCTGTTCATACTGCAACCAGCCAGAATTTTTTATCCAACTTTTTATCAGACTTTAAACATCACTGATGAGATATGAAGGAGGACAGTGACAGGATACAGAGGTGGAATTAAACGGCAGAGAGGAAAAGACAGAGCGCACAAAGAGAAGGCAAGGAAATATAAATCGTATCTCCCATTTCTCGTTATGGGTAATGTGAGGTCACTCACATATATCCATGTGAGGTCACTTACATTACCCTAAAACCACGAGCATCTTTCGCGAGTGCAGTCTGATGTCTTTTATAGAGACTTGGCTACATGATGGCATACCCGGTTCCAGTATTAATATAGACGGCTTTGGTGCAGTGTGGGGAGAGCGGAGACGAGAGGAGTGTGGTAAGAGGAGAGGAGGAGGAATGTGGTGCCACTTGGGTCATGTAACTGTGAAAGAGCGTGTTTGCAACCCCGATATTGAACTTTTGGCTGTGGGGTTTCACCCATACTACATGCCCAGAGAGTTTTCTCATGCCATTTTAATAGTCGTCTACATTCCTCCATCCGCTAATGCTGCGGGTGCATGTGAACTCATACACTCAGTTGCTGCCAAACTTCAGACACACCATGCCCTGACGTCTTGTACCTCATCTCAGGCGACTTCAATCAAACATCCCTCATGAAAACTCTTCCCACCTTCACTCAGTGTGTGGATTGTCACACCAGAGGTGTTAGGACCCTAGACTTGATGTATTCACATGTTAAAGAGGTCTACAGCTCTTTAGCCCTCCCTCCGCTAGGTAGGTCAGATCACAACCTGATCCATCTCCTTCCAGCATACAAACCTCTGGTATGCTGGAAACAAATCAGGGACAGTCAAAGGAACTATATAATTAAAAAATACATTAATAATGCTACATATAAGAAACATCATATGCAATATGTCGTTAATAGATATTTAAGAGATCCAATTTATAGGCAAAAGGACCATTATTTAAACCGGTGCAAAGATTATTTGCATTTTTATGAACAAAAAATAAAAATGTTTAAATAACTTTATCACCATAATTAACATTTCAGAGGCTGTCACAAAGAGTATCATTTATTCAAATTTCAAAATAGAATATCTGCTCTCAAGGTTCTTTGCAAAATACACTGTGCCCAAGACATTCAATACAAATATAAAAAGTGTGACAATATCCGTCAGTGTTGAAATGTGCTGAAATAGCCAGTCTGGTGAAATACAGAATCCAGATGTTTTAAAGGCACTAATTTAGACATATTATAAAACAGGGACCAATGTATGTCTGCACATGCTGTGCAAGAGCACTCTTCTCAAATCAAGTGAGTAAATGTGAGTAAATCAAGTAAGTAAATGTGTTCGTGAAAGAAATCTGACAGTTGCTTCACTTTGCTTGAAACTACATTCACATTTACTGTGATTGCACTGGTCAGTGTGTCTTTGAGGAGAGAAACATAGAGTGGATTTGTCACAGTTGCCATACAACACTTTTGAGGGGTGTGATGCCAGACATTGCTGTAGCCAATAAGCTTCACTCATAAGTTTACTCCTGTTCCTCCAGAACTTTGTGATTTGAATATTCTTGAAAGACATGTTATTACAAAGTACATTCCCTTTGCTAAAATGTTAACACTTCCCAAAGGCCAACAGAGAGCCATAAGGGAAGCTGTAATTTCTGTTGCATCTTAAGTGGAAACAACAGTAAATTGTTTACCCAGACCAAGAAGTTAATCACAACTGTTTACAGTAAAACTAAAAAGATGTCTGTGTTACAAAGGTCACTATCAGTTCCAAACAATGAATATGCACAAGGTTTTGTCTGCTTTAAGAAGACTGAAAGAAATCCATTCAGAATACAAAGATATTGTTATTAATGCAACACTGTCAGCACATTAAATATTTAATGATGATCAGCCTACAAATTACATCAGTGCTCCTGATGAAGAAATAAATATTGAGAACACTGAGGACCAGAGCAACTACAATGAACACAATAATTCGCATGAAGACACTACTACAGAAGAACACTTAGGAGGACTTGCGACACATGCCTTCAGCCCCTGGATCTTGGCCAGCAGTTGTCTTATAATGATGGGATATTTTGCATTGCCCCAGCAGAGAAAAACAGTCCTTTTTTAAGCATTTTTCAAATTCCTAAGCTTGAGTCTATGGCATTTCCTGTGTAGTTTCCTGATGGTAAGAACACCTTTGATAAGCCTGACAGAGTGAAACATGTCTCCCCAGCAGATACTTCAACACAAGATTATTCTCTGTTGACAACCGCTGTGCAAAGGATACAAACTACATCTTCTCTGCCCAGTTTGTGACTGAAATGCACATGGCCATATCTAACATGTCTGAGGAAAGCCAAACCCATGACACGTGATGGTCGCAGAATAAATTTTGCAATGCTGCAGGTTAATCATGAATTACAAAAGCTACAAATTACAAAAATTTGTTTGCTATGCTGACAACTGCGGACACCTACATTTTTCTGTACATTTAGCGCTGTTGAGATGAGATGGCCTGAGGTGTTAACTGCTATTAAAGCACAACAAGGTGAAACAATGAACTTCTTAGAATTAGACTAGTCACAAAAATGTGAAATTCTAAGAAGCAATCCAGTTACAGCAATGCGAATGTTTGAAAAACAAGTTAAAGCCTTGATTAGAGATATGTCACCTGCTCAACCTATTGGTGAGGTAGTTGACTTGTTTTACAGAGTGAAGTTCCAACAATGGGGCTCTCCACACATTCATTGCTTATTCTGGGTGAAAGATGCTCCTGAATTTAAAAAAGTTCAAGATCAGGATATGTGTGATTTCATTGATAGATACATTTCATGCAAATTGCCAGACCCAAACAGAGACCCAGAACTGCACAGAATTGTAACTGAAGTACAGATGCATAGTCATAACTACTCCAAATCTTGTAGAAAAACAGAAAGCACTGCAATAACCCGTCCCAGATTACCTCCTGTAGATGAAACTGATGAACAAATGGAACCAACAGAGCACCAAAATGATGTGAATGTAACAGCAAAAACCACAGCTTCAGAATGTGTGGGATCTACTAAATGACTAAAGTCAGAGTTTTGAAACCAGCACACGGCTGCTTCTAAAAGTAAACTTGACTTGAGTAAAGAGTATAAGAATTATATTGAATATCTATCAGCATCAAATGTAATTGTCATGGAGAGACGACCACAGGACTGCTGGGTTAACGGCTATAATCCATTGCTGTTAAGAGCATGGAATGC
Source organism: Chromobotia macracanthus (assembly GCA_036877525.1). Lineage (NCBI taxonomy): Eukaryota > Metazoa > Chordata > Actinopteri > Cypriniformes > Botiidae > Chromobotia > Chromobotia macracanthus. Next base: position 5,667,631 of record JAZGTH010000034.1, on the reverse strand, counting down.
AAACATACAGTGGACATGCAGTTTATTCTGAACCCCTACAGCTGTATCATGTATATTCTCTCATACATTTCAAAAGCTGAACATGAGACAAGTGATTATCTAAAGAGAGTTATGAAAGATTTAAGTCATGATAACCTGTCTGACCCTGAAGGTATGAAGCAGGTCATGAACGCATATGCAAAGAACAGAGAAGTCAGTGCTCAGGAGGCAGTCCTGCCCGTATATGCAGTCTGAAGTTAAAATGATCATCACATCATCATCACTGCCTGACAAATACAAGGCCAGACCAAACAGACCTGAATTTGAAAACGTGCATGGCTGAATTTGCAAGTGAATTTTGCATAGTTTATGCAAGACAGACAAAGGGTAAAAATGTTTTGCCACTTCAAAAAAATATGGGACACCTACAAAAAAGAACAAATGGAAAACCTGCGGTCATCAAATACACGTGTCTCACAGCAGACAAACCCAGAAAAAATTAATGGAACTTTACTTGCCATATCGGCAAGATGAACAGCTGAAGTAAAGAGGAATCATTTTATACATTTGCTTCTGTTAAACTACCAGGCAGTGATGAACTGCAGCGTGTGCAGGATTGCAAATAGAAACTGTGAGAAATATGAAAAGCATAATGAGGCTATAGAACAGGCAATTGAAGATTTTGAACAGAATGGCCCTCTCGAAGATGCATGGACAACACTGGAACCAGCTAATGAACTGATCAGATTGGAAAGCATATTGGAATGTGAATCCACTGATGTAAATGGACAAGATGACATTCCTGAATACACACCATCTACCTCTATCAATGACACAGCTTAGCCATTTATGGAAGCTCCTCAGCTGAATCCTGCACAGTTTCGCAAAATGTATCAAAGCTTAAATCAAACACAAGCTTCTGTATTTTATGCTGTGCATGCAAAGATGTGCTTATTGTGAAAATCCACAACAATTTTTATATTTCCTAAATGTAGGAGCTGAAGTTGGTAAATCACATATTAAATGTATTCATTCAGAGGCATCCAAAATACTGTGTAGGCTTCCATGTGTAAAAGAGCATACAGACATTTCCAAACCAACTATACTTTTAACAGCATTCACAGGTACTGCTGCCTTTACCATCTCTGGTAAAACACTGCACTGCCTTTTAAAACTCTTAAGAAGCTTGAAGCCTCCATACCAAGGCCTGGGAAACAGCCTGGATGAAATCAGGGTAGACATTTCTAATGCACACATTTTAATTATCTATGAAACATCTATGGTGTTAAAACAGTTGTTTCAGACCCAGTTTCAGATAGTAACACTGACACAGATTATGAGACAGAGAGATGATCCTGCATATGCTGAGCTGCTCAACCTCACTGAGAGTGAAACAGAAGCATAAGAGACTCACTGAAGCAGACAAGTGCATGTTAGAAACTGTAATTAGATCTTCTGATAAGTGCCCCACTGATGCATTACACATCTATGCAACTAATAAAGAGGTGGACAATCACAACACTGCAGCCATATTATCCCACTTTTCAAATATTGTTACCATTTATGCACATGATTACAAAAAAGATCCTCGTACAGGTGAAATGAAAAGACAATCTGCACCATTTAAAGGAGAAAAATGTGATCTTAATGACAAACTACAGATTGCTATTGGTGCACGAGTGATGCTCACCAGAAATATTGATGTGGAAGATGGCACTTTTGGTCAGGTGGCAAAATAACAGCTCAGACTCGAGATGGTGTTTCATTTATGCAATTAATTTTCTATATTGAAAGGTCAGAAGAACCGTTAAAAAGAAAGGGAACAATTCAAAGGCAATTCCACATGAAACTCGCTTTTGCATGCACAGTCCATAAAGTGCAAGGCACATGACAACTGATTGTGCTATTGTATCTCTAAAAAAAACACATATTTGAACCAGGTATGGCAAATGTTGCACTCATGAACACACATATATGTGTAATCCACCAGTGGATTACACATATATGACTTTGATAAAAAGAAATTTTCTTTTTATCAAAGAAAAAAGTTTCTGGGACCCCAAAATAAGCACCCCCTGAAGAACATGCCAAAAGCATATTTTCACAATGTCCAGCCCCTTCTACATATTATACAGGATACAAATCTGGATTTAGCCCTTAAAATCATTCAGCATAACACTGCAATGTCATATCAATGATATTTTGAAGGCTGTTGTTTTTTGTCTCACTGAAACACACCTGTCTGGCTCATCTGTTCCCGAGTGTCTCCAGCTGAATGTATACATAATGTACATAAGCAACCGGCATACATCCTACAAACTATCTACAGCTGGCTAACAGGAATGGTGGTGGAGCGGCCATATATGTGAAGAATAGTGTTCAAGCCCATCCACTGATGTACATACAGAATGTTACAGACATGGTATACTTGGTTTTAAAGGCAGAAGCCCCCCAAAAAAAACCCAGGTATAATTTAGCAGGATCTTTGGCTAAACGCTCTTTTGACATCTCTGGAAATCATAGATTTCAAGCCTATTATAGTATGTGGAGACTTCAGTGAAGATAAGCTGTCTCATAACAACAAACCTACTCTAAATTTGTTTCAAAAGAAAGGATACACACAACTGATCAGCACTAGGACAACAGAAAACCACTCTTCTTGATCTTGTGTTCATCTGTGGCTCACACTCAAATGTCAGAGCAGGAGTTCTACACCTTGTTCTACACGCCACTTTGATGTGGTGGAAAGGCTTGTGTGTTGAACCCAAGAGTAAGTTATTGTGAAGTATTTCACTCCAGATTTCGTGCATTCTTGCATTTCTTACCAGGTGTTCTTACGGGTGAGGTCCCAGATTAAGTGCGATCCAAATGGTTATTAAATGAGCTAGCAGTTACTTTAATTTTCACTAAAGAATAATAGATGGCATATCTGCTGATAAAAGCACAGGTACATGAAGTTTTTTTCTATCTAGGAGACATGCTAGAGAGGCTGCTATTATTGTTGTTTCGAATTGAAAGACTGAGAACAATTTGATCTGCTGCCTGTATTTGATTCAGAATACCCTAAAGATAAATCATAATGCTAACATGCTTTAGCATCAATTAGCATGAAGTTAGCACACTTTAGTTTGATGTTAGCATGATTTACCATAATGCTAGCAAGTTTTAGCATCAATTAACATGATGCTAGCACACTTTAGCATGATGCTAGCATGTTTCTAGCAAGATGCTAGCATGTTTAGCATGATTCTAACACATTTTAGCGTAAATTAGCATAATGGTGGCATAAATTAACATGATGCTAACAACAATTAGCATAATGCTATCAACAATTAACATGATGCTAATGTGGGTACATAAGTAGTATTATAAATTTCCAATCTTTTCTTTTCATGCTGTGTAACAAAGTTTTATGCAAGGCTGCAAACTACCTCCTATATTTCTGTTAAGAAATGATAAACAAGATATGGTGCAGCCGGGAACTGGGAAGTATGCCAAATGCTTGAGCAGACAGAGAGATATATGTAGTTGTGATTTCTGTGTACTCTTTATAAGCTGACACTTGAACAGTAAGGATCTTTAATAAAAACCTTCTCATCTCTACCCTGGACTTCTCGTCTCTTCATTAATGATGTAACATTTTGGCATCACGGCAGAATGAAACCTGTGTGAAACCTGTACCTATATGGTGTTGCTGTTTCTGCAATTTAACGTGCCTACACAGTGGCTAGACGGTGCATTTGGAGTTGCAGATTAAAGCAGAGGAAGAACGGGTGGACCTGGTTTGATGGATTGAAGTAGCACAGTGGCACTGATTTGTTAAGTGAGAGTGTGACAGATTGAGGTACCGCTGAATCGTCTAACCATCATAGACGTTGGCTATTCTGCCCGGGTAAGAGAGCCTTCAGAGGTCAATGATTATTATAAATAATCATTAAAAGTTACCACCAGTGAGTGAGTATGTCCGTTAGCTGCTGCTTTAAGAGATATATGAAAATGGAGGAGTCTGTAAAGTGCAAAATGTGCTATTGAAATGCTAAGAACATCTAGAAAACAGTTTAAACATTCATAAACATGAGGAGAAGCTTTTAAAGAGGTTTAAAATAGGGAAAAAGTATGGGGAAGCTTTTGAAAGTTTTCATAGAAACCATGAAAAACAAACCCTCAAATGAGGTTGTGCATGCTTTGATTCTGAAAGGCAGACAATTGAATGGAATCATTGACAGTCAACAAAAGAAATAATTGAAAGAAGAGAGAGTTCAATGGCTGTGGGGGCACTGAGGGACCCCTAAGCCAGAATCTCAACCTAATCAATCTGACCAGTCCCTCAGTGCAAATTTGCTAAATTGACTGTAGATCAGAAAAAAGCAATATTAGCAACTGTCCAGACAATGGAAAACTAGAATGCTTCCCTCCGTGCCCTGGGGGGAACATTGGCTGTGTTTGACCACCATCCTGATGGGTTTTATGCTAGAGCTTTGATTGATGGACATAAAATTAATTTTTTAATTGACACAGGGGCTGAGATAACAGTAATACCTGATAACAATTATTCTGGTATTTTCTGTTACACGGGAAAAACTATTAGAGTGGACAGTGCTACGGGTAAAGTTGTTATGCTGAGAAAAACTACACCTATTATGATAACCATTGAGGGTACAGATGTATTGGGTGCAGTGTAGGTCGGGCCAGTCTCACAGCCTCTATGTGGCCTTGACATACTGTGTAAACTACCAGGCAGTCTGCAGCTGCAGGGAAACACTTTAATTTGGCTGAGACAGGTCATTCCCGTTGAGAAAAACACAGTTACTGAGAAGAGTGTTTTGTATCCAGGGCACCCTGCTTGGTCGACTGCTCAGGGGAGCCTTATAAAAATGAGTCCTGTGCAATTCACTGGTAAAGTTCCCCCTAGTACTTCCCAGTATCCATTGGGAAAAGAAGTAGAGGAAGCGGCTGCTGAGGTAGTGTTAAATTCAGAAAAACAGGGAATAATTCGAAAAACATCCTCCAGCAGCAACTCACCAATGTGATATCAAGTATATTGATAAAATGAAACCGTTGGCAGCTGATCCTTTTGTTGTTGTCTCCTGTGTACCAGCTGATTTTTTTCTGTAATAGGCAAATCCAATAGATTTTGGTCAGTGGCCCTTCATGAATCCTGTCTGGGCTGGTTCAGTTTCACATGCAATGGGCATAAATACACATGGAATAGATTACCGCAAGGGCTTCATAATAGTCCCACAGTTTATCATCAGGCCCTAAAAGGAACATTGGACAAATGGGCAGACAGTCAACCTTAATTAAGTCAACCTTAAAACCTGTGTTACTTTTTATGCTGTGTAACAAAGTTTTTGCAAACACAAAGTTTTATGCAAGGCTGAACTACCTCCTGTCTTTCTGTTAAGAAATGATAAACAAGATATGGTGCACCCGGGAACTGGAAAGTATGCCAAATGCTTGAGCAGACAGAGAGTTATATGTAGCTGTGATTTCTGTGTACACTGTGTCTCTTTCTAAGCTGACATTTGAACAAAAAGGGTCTTTAATAAAAACCTCCTCATCTCCACCCTGGACTCCTCGTTTTTTTATTCATGATCTAACACTAACAACAATTAACATGACACTAGCAACAATAAGCATGATGGTAGCACAGTTTAACATAAGACTAACACATATTAACATCAATTAGCATGATGCTAACATGTTTCAATGTGAAAGATATACAGTAATATGGTTTATTCATTATGTTATACAGTTGCTAAGGTAATCCAAATGGTTGCCAGGGTTTGGCTAGGAAGTTTCTAAGGAAATACCTAAAGCCCATTGATAGCCCAATTCAAATAAGCCCACCTACATATCTCTACAATACTGTAATGCTGAGATATGGCTTATTGATTTCATTAAATGGTTGCTAGGGTACTGTAACTGGTTGTTAGGCCCTGGCTATGAATTTCTAAAGTTAAAGCTTTAGAATATCTTTAGAAATCTATGTCATCACAAAGGTTTGGCCAATAAGTCTATGGAAGTTTTGGTGACTTCGGAAGAAAGAAAAGATAGAAAAAGAGAGAAAAGATATAGCACACTTCCTCGGATAAGGCTGAAGATCTGTGGAAAGTTTGGTGGCTGTAGCTTGAAAGCTCTAGGAGGAGTTACAGTCAGAATTTTTAGTCTCAGAAGAACAATAATAATATTTCAATATATTTTATTTATATAGCGCTTTTTACAATATTACATTGCTTCAAAGAAGCTTTACATATGATAAAAAAGAATTATAGCTAGTGAAGTTCCAAGTCACACAAGTCCCATGCCAGCGCCTGCTCTCAGCAACGCACAATCCCCATCTTCTGCCTCAATCAGTCCACGAATGGCTTTCCCAGAGAAGTATGACAGAAGTCCCGCTAGATGAAAGGGGTTTCTCCTCCAGTGCACTTGTCACAACAACCCGCTCTCTACCCAACAGATACAAGTCGGATAGCTTTCGTCAGCTCCTTGCTCACCGGGAAAGCTCTGGACTGGGTAACCGCAGTATGGAGGGTGGATGGCACTGTGTTTCCCACCTTTGAAGAATTCCTTCAACATTTCCGAGAGGTATTTGACCACCCTGCTAAGGAAGGAGTCCGGGAGAACAACTGCTCAGCCTATCACAGGGAAATCAGTCGGCTGTGGACTATACCCTCAACTTTCGAACGCTCGCTTCCCGGACTGGGTTGAGGACACGCTCAAACTGCTATTTCGTAAAGGTTTAAGCCCATAACTACAATCTGAACTAGCCTATCGAGACAAGGGCAGAAGTCTGAAGGATTTAATTGAGCTTACCATTCAGGTGGATCACCTAATCCGCTTAAGACGGGTTACACAATCTATAACACGCCACTTGCCTTTAGAACCTGAGCAACCTGGACCCATGCAGTTAGCTTTCACTTGCTTAACCATGGAGGAGAGAGAGCATCGAAGACAATGCCAATTATGCCTCTATTGCGGTTTACCTGGTTATTAAAAGTCCTCATGCCCCAATCGCCCAGTTTGGGACCCCTGTCTGGTGAGTACAGTTTCAGTCAATACCTCCTCACCTTTTATCATTAAGGTCCCTGTTACAATTACCACTGATAACCAGACCATCTCTACTCAGGCCTTAATAGTCTCCGGGGCAGCTGGGAATTTCATTTCCACTGAATTCACTCAACAATATAAGATCAAGCTAACCCCTTGTACTTCCTCTCTAGCAGTGGAGGCGCTAGATTGGCGTCCACTTGGGAGGGGCAGGATTCGTCAGACTACCGCTGAGGTTGAGCTCCATGTTGGTGCAACACATAATGAAAAAATCAGTTTCTATGTCATTTCCTCACCTAAATACCCCTTGATCCTGGGACTACCCTGGCTACAGATCCATAACCCAGTAATCTCTTGGAAGAAGGGACAAATAGTCAAGTGGTCTCACTACTGCTTCACTCACTGTCTAACCAAAATGCTCAATCCCAGGTATGTCGGCCCGTTTAAAATTCTTAGACAAATTACCCCAGTTTCTTTTCGTTTAGAACTCCCTAACACTTATCGTATCTCTCACACTTTTCATGTTTCTCTCGTAAAACCTGCGGGTGGCCCGGTTGGAGAGTCGGAGAGGGACCCAGTGAGCAGACACCCCCCATCTGGATAGACCGCGAGGAGGCCTATCGAGTCCATGAACTGCTCAATTCCAGGCGCCGGGGTAGCGCTATCCAGTACCTAGTTGACTGGGAGGAAGACCGGCGTCGATTTCCTCCTAACGTCAGGAGCCGCCCCCCGGGAGGGGGGGGGTTTGCTCTGTTAAGGAGGTCCCTGCTCCACCTCCTCCACACCACCAGCGGGAGCCGTTTTCTGAGTATTAACGATAGTACGGACTACATTTCCCATAATGCCCCATACCTGGGTTTGATCACGTCCTGGTTCCTGATTGCACTCTCACCTGTTCCCCATTAGCTCTGTGTATATAAACCCCTAGTTCTGTGTAACCCATTGTGAAGTCTTGTTTTGCCCCGGCGACATTACTGAGTGTTTATTATACGTACTTTGGATTACCTGTTACCGTTTGGATTGTTTATCTGGTTTATTTGATTGTTTGCTGCCTGCCCCGATTATTGGACTGTTTCCCATTTCTGATTGTTTGCTGTCTGCCTCGACCCACGCCTGTATCACGTTTGCTCTTCTGCCTACCTCTGTTGTTCCTGTTTGCTGTTGCCTGACCTTGCCTGTCTGTTTCTCGAATAAAAGCTGCAAATGGATCCCCATGTTCCACACTCGTCATTACAATATCTATATATTAAGTATTTCCAACTTACAGAAGTATTAAAGTGAGTGCTATTTTAAAATATTAATTCAGTTAAATAATCATTAAAAATAAATTAATGATTATAATATAGTAAAAAATAGCTGCAAGCAGCAATTATGGGGTCAAGTCCTTCAACGGCACCAAGGGAAATATTTGTGAACATCTGTGAACTTTTGAAAATCAGTTCAAAAAACATAAGTAAAAGCCCTTAAAACACAAAACTGCTTGTAACGTTTTCCTATGTTGGCACAAGTAGGTGGTGCCATGTCTAAACTGTGCATGCGTCCCCTAAGTCATGCCTGTGATGACACATACCAGGTTTGGTGTCAATATGCCTAAGTGTTCTGAAGATACAGTCTCACATCCATTTTTGTGTGATCTTTGTCAAATTAATGTAGCGTCTGGTCTGACCCAAGGTTACCAGCTGGATCACAAAATACATGGAGGCCATAGGACTCCAAGTGGGGGGGCTGAGATTATATGTTATGTTCTTGATTGTATGTGTCTCCCCATATTAACCTCCATCGTCTATTGCCTTGGCATACATATATAGTCTGACAAGTATTCTACCTGTATGCATATTTTCAAGGTAAATTGCATATTAACGTGTGTCAACTTGGTCATGTTTACATTCTAAATGATCCTCTCTGATTTGCTGACTAATGCAGTATAAGGTATGAATGTATCAGGCCTCATACACTTATTATTTTAGATTCAGCTAAAGCGCACAAACTTTCCAGCAACATGAGGAACATGTAAATGAGGTTTTAGGCAGGACAAAGAAACTCTTTTCCCGCCTCAGTATACACCTCATTATTGGTCTATCAGCCATCAGAGGGTGTGGTACACCCAAGGGTAAAAGTCCACCCCGCAGAGCAAAGCTTGCTCGCTCTCTCCCTCACCCACTCGCTGCACATCCTCTCGAGCCCTGCCTCACTCTCTGAGACAGCCTTTTTCGGCGGTGTTTACTTTGGCTCAGTTCGTCTATCTTCACTGACCAATACGATGACCAATACGACTCTTGTTTCAGCACATCTGAGTTTAACTGATGATTCACGCAGAAGTGGTTAACCGATTTAATCCTGCCATTCTTTACTCCTGCTCTTTTTCTCACTGTTTATGTTTTATGTATTTGTTTGTGTAGTGGATGATTATTTGTTTGTTTTTATTTTATTTTTTGTTTATTTGTTATGTTCCCCGTAGCTTAGTCAATAAACCTGCATGTTTATTCCTGAGAATTGTTTCTGTGTTTATTGCTCATATATTAATGTCACTTATACTGCCTTGATTTTGTTACCTGCTCTGAAGTAGTACTGTATTACAGTAAGAATGTTATCTTTCCAAAGCCAGAAAAGTAATATTTCTTAGAGTTCATACGCGATCCGCTGAATACCCAGTGGATGAGTAATGAATGAATACCCGTTTGTTTCTAGCACTTATGAGTCAAAAGTAATTAGTATAAACATGAATAAAACTTTGAACTGTTGGTGGTGCTAGAGGGTTTGAGTTAGAGACTCCAAGTTGGTTACAGTTCAGACTGTCCTTTGTCTGTGTGCCAAATTTCATAACTTTCCTACTCATGGTTCTATAGGTTGCCATAGACTTTAAGAGCGGAAGATGAAAAATAAAAACTAACGATTCCAAGACGGTATCTTAAATTAAATCATCTGCAGGGTGAATATTTACAGTGTTTACAATGCTTTTAGCATTTTTTCTAATACTGGCACACATGATGTACCAGTCAGCACTTCTGGTAACTGCATGCTGGATTTTCTTTTCCTACTTTCAAATGCTTCCTTGGTCATTCGTCCAATTGTCTTGAAACTTAGCATGCATTATCTAGAGAACATCATAACAAAAAGGTATCAAAATAGTTTAGATTGGTAAAGCCACTTAGCAGATATGAGTCAATTAAATCTGTGGGTCTGGCCCATTTTCACTAATTGGCCAATATCTTCTGAAGTCCATGCTTAATAAAACTTGGTACATGTAGCGATGAGGACATTCTGTGGATGCTCGGAAGAATAGCAGAAGATACTCAGGTACTTGGTGCAGCACCACTAACACCAGCTACATTGAATTTAGGCTATGGTAAAGCACAATGACAATTGTTTGACATTGACATGGTTGTCACATCCATTTCACTCCAAAAACAATTGAGGACAATTTCAAAGTCTGATTTAAGTCTGTTGTAAGTGACAGACTTCCTGCTGCTAGATGCTGCTTCCTGCTTTCACATTATTGTGATCAGCCCACAAAACCAAACATATTTCCCGGATTTGATGTAGATCACTCAATGCAGGTAGAAGAAATTAGATACTTCCGGGTCTGTTTATTGCTATAAATTGATTGCCCTGCCATGGCAACACCATACAAGATATCAACAATTTGTTCACACTTTAGCATTTTCAATATCTCTTCTTTTTACTGACCAAGTAGGAAGCGGCTTGGATAAATTTAAAAGAACTCTTTAAATGCTGTTTTAAGTGAAATACTTCCTTCTTCCAGTTAGTGGCACTATGACTGTGACTCATAATAGCCACCTCTATGTCATTAGCCCCTAGGACATAACATACAGTCACAACAATCACTCAATGCATGCTGAAGATATGAGCCACTTCCTGTTTTTATTTTTTGCCATAAATTTGTTGTGTCACCATGGCAACATCATTCACAATACCAAAAATAGTTGCCAAATTTGGTGACAATCCCATAAATCCCATAAATTTAACAATTCAGAGCCTGGAATTGACAGATACAATTCAAAATGGCTGACTTCCTGTTGGGTGGATGTAATTTTGCAAGTTGCCCGGTTTGATGGGAACAATACATATACCAAGTTTGGTGACCAAGTGACTTGATAGATTCAAGTAGGGAAAAGTGATACGGTCACTTTAGCCAAAAGGGGGTGCTACAGAGCACCCCCACCATGCTTATGTTTACGCTTTTGCCCACACCTAATGGCTGACCACTATAATGTGTGTGCCAATTTTCATGCTGTTTCAAGCACGTTAAGTGCCTCAAATACACATGAATGTAGTTTTAAAGTGTGACACTATGGCAACAATATTTAAGATATCACAAATCCTTTCATAACTTTATATCAGTCATGTCTCTACATTATTCTGACCAAACTTGAAGTGACTTGGCTAAATGCAAGTCCACTACTTTAAAGTTTGTTTTAAGTGATGCAGTTTGCAGTGACACAGTTTGTGGCGCTATGATTGTGACTCACAATAGTCATCAAAGTCATCAGCCACAATAAACATATTTGCAAAGCTTGACATAAATCGCTCATCGCATGCTGTAGATTTTAGAGACTTCTTGTTTCCCATTTTTCACCATAATTTTACTGCCTCACTATGGCAACACCATTTAAGATATCAAAAATCCCTTTGTAATTTTAAATCTTAAATGTCTTCCAAGTCTGGTGACAATCACAAAATCTGTAGGAGGAGTATTTAAAAGTTCACTGCATGCGCTTTTCAGAAAATACAAAATGGCCAACTTCCAGCTGGGCAGAGCTGGGGGTATGAATGCAAAAATTTTTCAGGTAGACATTACAGATACGTGTACCATGTATGTATATGCATCACCTTTTTCCCATATCATGGAGCGCTACTAAGCTCCCCTGCCCTGCCCCTGTGCTAGACTTTGACGAAAAAATCCTAAGGAAAACAATAAGCCCCATAACACTTAGTGCTTGATCCCTAATAATCTTTAAAAAAATTAATAATCTAAAAAAAATGTATAGGCAGTGGCTCAAAACACGTAGCCACATCCCTGGTTTTTGAGTACCGGCAACTGTGAGAAGTGGCAGTATGCTAGAAAAAGTAAAAGTACCCTAAAGATTAAAATATTGAATGCCAGTACTACATAGCAGTGTGTACATACCAACTACATAACCACTTTAAGCACTGGTCAAAAAGGCATGCAAAACACAACAATCTTAATGGACTTTGTTACAATTTACTTATTTTACAGACTAGTTTTTTATCATATATTTTTATATTTATTTATTTGTAAACAATATTTATTTGTTTACTTTATTTGTTAGTAAATTTGCTGCTTTGTGATAAATCAAGTTTTAGGTCTGTGAAAGATTATTGTGTTTTGATATATGATCTACATTTTTGGGCAATGCATTATAATTTGATATTTTCACTATATATTGTAGAAATTTGGTCCTAGTTTCATGAAAACCCTTAATTATAAGGTCAAGGGTACGCTTAAAGATACATGGATACAATTTGTTTATTAAGACTGTTTGAGTATCTGTATGGGCCCTGTTCACAATGTATCTGGAGTGCTACACGCTGCTGCTTTAGCCGTCATATGGAAGAAAAATCCCCAAAACATTTGTTCAGGTTGACAGAAGTCGATCCATTTCTTTGTCAGAAACATTTAAATGTAACTGTAGTTTAACTGTTGTCATTGTAAATAACATTGTAAATTTAGTTTATATTTGTATTTCAACAAATCTGTGTGACAAAAATGTGACAAAGTGCCCCAAGCTCTAATACCAACAAACCAGACCAGGCTGGGAGACCAGTCAAATCAGCAGCATAAGCTGATGTAGGATTGTTTTAAGCAGAGGTGTGGCATAGATTTAACAGCAATGGATTGTATCATTCTGTTTCAATCATTTCAAACTTAGCTACCAGAGGTTTTAGGAACAGTGTATGATATCCACTTTTTATTTTATTTTTCTTGAAGATGGCTGACACGTTTGCATATTTACATATCCTAAAAAAAACTCTTAATAAAATAATTTGTACAGCGTATATGCTATTCATAATACATAGGCTATACAATGTGCTGAAGGAGCTGATGGCATCTACCCTTTAGAGTCCTTAGACTGGAGAGTGTGTGCTCTGGAAAACATCATCCGCTCCTGATACCAAAAAAGGAGGGAACTACAATCCTTAATAACTTTGTAAACAGTCATGTCCTTACTAAACCTATCTATCTATCTGTCTGTTTGTCTGTCTGTCTGTCTGTCTGTGTCTTTGATTAAATATTTATATATAATATTAAATTTTTATCTTTTCTTAAAAGTAAAATACATTTTGTCATGTTTTTTGCACCAAACGCTGTACTGAAAAGACCAGAAAAAAACACTTCTGTGTCCCAGGATAATTTGCTAGAAAATTAATTACACAGAAATGATTAATATAGATGGAGTAATGTAGGTCTGTTTTTTTGTATTGTAACTCTTGTGAGGGAGTGCACTGGCTGGTGTACCAGTGAGTGTTGAGGTGAGAGAGCAGAATTGTATATACTGGCACAGCCCACACACATGGCAGCTCAAGTTATTTCCTTATTTCTGCTTTGGATAGTTTTAATAAAGTGTTGTATGATGAAAATGAGTCTCTAGGGAACTGATAAACCCTACATCTCTAAAATAACATTCCATGGCTTGCTATGTCTGTGCCTGTCTAAAATTCCTACACTCACCAGAACGTCTTGCTAGCTTCAAACATCTGCAGAGTTGCACTGTTCCGAACAAAATGGTGTTGTTCAGATGTTGCTTTTTTACAGCCAAGGAGTTTATAATTCAACAAAGAAGTATCGTACATACTTAATGTGACTTACATCTCATGCCTTCCGAAGCCAGAGTACAGCAAGGAACCCAGAGTACTTGCAAAGCCACTATATTTAATTGAACAGCTTATTTAATTGAACAAATTATTTTTGTTTTTTTTTGCATAAAATAAAGAAAGTCATCTCATTTTGGACAGTCAAATATTTTTAAAGAGAATATTTTGCTATTTTTCTGAGAAGAATCCCATTCAATTTTTTTCTTCACTACGGGGTCCTACTATAGGCCACTGTGTGGCGCATTGTTCTCTCCAGGGTGCACACACTCAGATAAGTGCTGAGCACAGGGTGCAGGGGGTGTGTCAATGGATAAAAGGAGAGCAGCTGGTAGGCAGCTGATTTATCTGGAAGTTTTCACAGGAAAGTGTGGCATTCACGACCCAGTGTTCATGCAGTGCAGATCCTCACACCCTGCCTTTACTGTTCTGACTAGATCCTAGATCTCGTTCAGAGAAGGAGCAAGAGAGACAGAGAGTGAGGGAGAGAGCGTGAGTTTGATAGAGGAGGGATAGGTGAACTGCAGTGAGGGATCCTCAGCATAGAAAAGCACGTAGGGTCACAATCACAGAACTTCCTACCACGCGCACCCTTAATTTTTACACATTCGCATACGCATTATTTTACTGCATTACTCTTTAAAAAGTGTATTTAAACATGGAAGTCATTGAAAATGGCTGTTTGCACCTGGAGGTGCCCAAGATGCAGATATCCCTCACGGAGATCTCCAATAATGAAGTCAACCTCCCAGCGTCCGAAGATGAGGATGAGGTCACTGTTGAGAATAAAGCCAAAGATGGTGATGAGAAAGATAAGAGTGATGGAGACAAAGGTGAAATGAATGGAGTGATGGTCCTGGCTCTTTTAGATAAAATCATTGGGGCTGTGGACCAGATACAGCAGACGCAGGCTGGGCTGGAAGCCCGTCAGAGGGAAATGGAGAAGTCAGTGATAGGCATCCAAGGAGAACTCACCAAGCTGTCTAAAAGTCACACCACCACAGCAAACACGGTCAACAAGATGCTGGAGAAGGTGCATAAAGTCAGCATGAATGTAAAGACAGTACAAGGAAACATGGAGAAACAGGCGGGGCAGATAAAACGGCTAGAGAGCAACGAAAACGAGCTTTTGAAGAGAAGAAACTTCAAAGTTATGATCTACCAGGTGAGGAATGGGCACCTAGAAAACTGTTTGAGTGCTTAGAGTTTGCTCTCACAGTGCAGAAATTTACAAATATTGTTTGTAATTTTCATACTGTAAGAGTATAGAGCTTACAACTTGCAGCTGTTAAGACAGTGTAAAAGAATTTGATGAGAGTTTATGCAGAAAATTCTAAATCCTTTGATTATTAATAAAATGTGTGGACTGTTACATTGTGGGCATATAAGTGAACTGTTCATTTCTGCTGTCTTACAAACACCAGATTCAGTTTATAGTTGCAAAATAAATGAACATTGATTTTAAAATTTTAACATCTCTAGAGGAAACCAGTTAAGATGATCTGCTCCATTTAGAATAATTCATTTACCTTTTGTCTTATGGATAATGTGTGTGTGTGTAGGATCACTCTATGACTGTCTGAAAAGTCTGTGTACATCTTGGTTGGTAGGGTGTGGCCTTAGATAACACTTAGTGGCTCTAAACATGTAGGTCTTTTAAAATGTCAAAGAAAAAATCAAAGAACGTAAATGATTTCATATAAAGATATCAAACTTTTCACACAAAACATTTGGCAAAAACATTTGTTAATTTTGAAATGATGAAAGTGTTGAAAATGAATGTAAAACATATCTAGATATTCTCTGGTTTTCAAATGTTACTTAACTTTAGTATACATAGTTAATGCTATCAACTAAACCTGTGGATAGTCTGCTGGGAGACCTGTGTGAACTTAAAGGGAACTGACTCTGACCCTATAAATCAAATAAAAACTTTACATTAGTTGTTTAAAAGTCATTACAAAATCAGCATTGGAAAACTATTTTCCAAGACAGTTTTAAGAGTGATTTAAATAATACACTATGAATACTTTATCAGTTAAAGGTGTGCTGCATCTTCCTAATTGAATCACAGCACCACACCCACTGAACACTTCAAGCTTTGCTTATGTGGACTATTACATTGTGGGCATATAACTGCTGTGTGTTACAATCACCTTAGCTGAGGTATCTTGCTACCTTACAAAAGCAAGATTCCATTTGATGGTTGCAGAGAAACTAAGGAATGATGTGTGTTTACATGTTTCCTCTCTTCAACACAACAGTCATGCTGAATTTAATGAAGAGAAGGTTTCCTTTCTTATAGATGGAAAATACCACAAGCAAAATCCAGAGACTATTTTAAAAGAGTGGGAGTGGTTTGGCAGGGAAGGAGGGAATGGAAGAACATGAATAGAGAGTAAGCGGGGGAAAAGACTGAGAAATCAGGAGAAAGAGCAGCTATATGCAAGAATAGTTTGAGAAAGAAGACGGGGTTTGAATAGTTACTTAGACAGTTTGTCTACAGTTGGATGCTTATCTGGCTGTATCTGAGTTGTAATATCTTGCAGCTTTGCATAGTGGGGCAAGAACATTAAACATTTCCACGTAGTTCATCAGAAAAGGCTGGAGCTGACTGATGCACACACACACACACACACACAAAGACTGGTCACTCTGAGAGTGTTGGATACAGGGAACACTTAGCTTGCATAAAAATGCACTAATTACTCTTATAAATATAAATTCCTGCCCTCATCAGAGCAGGAGGGAAGGGCTGTGTCTGGAATAGCATACTAACATGCAACTTGTAATGTTCTAGTATATAGTAAGCATTTATAGTAATAAAAATTCTATGTATCTGTGTAATACTCTGATGTTAGTCAGATGGTTCCTGATGGTTCAAATGGTTTATGGTGTGCAACAAAATAAACTGCATTAAATACTATACCCACAGTGCAGTGCGCTTGTCTTGACATTCCATTTCCAAAGTGATGAATACACAAATTATTTATAGACACAGTTTTTTATTTATTTATTTATATAATAATTTATTATATTAATTAATTATTTGATTAGACTGCCAAAAGTTAAAACAATTTTATACAAACTTGATTTAAAAAATGAACATAAACATTTTTAATTCCTAAAACTAAATCAGCGTGCATACTACTGTCTTGAAAGCAGTTAAAGCAGAATCAAATTCCTCTGAACTATTTTACTTTACTCATTTTCTTTCTTTCTCTTCTATAACATGTGACTTAGCACTACATAGACACGTGTTCCCTTTCGAGGGAACTCAATGCTGCATCAGCTTGACACTATATGGAAACCGCTTCAGGCGCACCCGAGTCTGAACACATGTAAAACCAGGCCTATTTATAGGCAAGTTCAAGGTCAAGTGATGTAGCATTTCGCGCCACAAAGCCTCTGAGAAGCGCTTGCAAAATACGTCATCACTTCACATCAGCTTTTTTGTCTTCAGAAAGCTCTTAGTCTGCATGTAGCCAGGCAAAGTTAGGAAAAAAGAGAGAGATTAGGAAGAAGTTAGAAAATGTCTTCCAAAAACTTTAAAAAAAGCATGTCACCTTGCCCACGCTATATCACAGCAGGTGACACGCATCATATGTGTGTTTTTTTGTTTGGGAGCAGAGCACGCTAGGTCAGCTCTTGAGAGAACTGTTCTCAGTGCAAATTGCTCCCACTGAGAATGCTCCGCTCCTGCCTGGCTCTCTTCAATTCTGACAGGAGACGGGCAGCTGCACCCGAGGCAGAGCGGAGACTTCACTCGTGGGGCTCGCAGCTTGATTTGGCGGACAAGCAGAGACAGACGGGCCCCGCCTTTTCTCTTGCGCTCTCCACCGAATCAGATGAGCACACGGCAGCTTCAGAAGCCGGCTATTCGGTTTCTTCTGAACTGGAGGATGAGCTTATGCTGGCAATATCAGATGACGATATGACTGCCAACAGCCAAATGTGTGCCTAGGCAGACCAGCTTCCTCTTTCTGCCACATTTGAGAAGCTGGTTGAGCTTGTGTCTCGTGCTGTCAAGAAACTAAGCCTTGATTGACTAGATGAAAGACAGCACATTAAAACATCTAAGTTGGGTGATAGGTTTCTGTCATCCAGAAGGGAACAGCCTCCCTGTCGTAACCTTCCATTCTTCCCAGATCTTCACACTGAGGTGATGAAGTTGTGGAAGAATCCATATTTGGCGTGTGTATTTACTTCCAATACAAGCAATTATTCCTCTATTGTGAGTTTACATGAGCAGGGGTATTGGGCGATGTCCAGGGTTGAAGAGATTCGGGCTATCTCTCTCCCTCTACAGCATTGTCATGGAGGAAACCTGCCTTGCCCCCCAAACCCTGCAGAGTTACTTTTGGGCAAGGCTTATGCGGCAGCAGGTCAGCTTAAAGACCTGGACCAAGGTGGGGGGTTAGAGCCAGACGCGGTTCAGGAGCTCTGCAGAGCCACAGATCTTGCCCTTCGTGCCACAAAGCAGACAACCCATTCTATGGGGAGGCATCTGTGGCTCAACCTGTCGGGCATTCGCGACAGGGATAAAGGCTTCCTTTTGGATGCCCCAGTTGCTTCTTAAGGTCTGTTTGGCGACGCAGTGAGCTCCATCATCGACAGATACCGGGAGGCTAAAAAGCAATCCGAGGTGTTCAAGGAGCTCCTCTCTCAGATATCTAAGGGGACTTGGTAAACCACTCTTCAAGCCCCCTGTGGGGGCTTCTACTTTCCCTGCCACCTCAGGTGTTTCGGGGGATAGAAGCACCTGAAGGGTCATCTGTCCAGACTTCTCTTGCCAGTCCTCTGTTTCAGGAGACTGGATGGACAGGATGGTTCCTCTCTCGGACTTCCTGGCAGCATGGAAGCTTCTGCCTAGTTTGTCCCCATGGCTGTTAAGATCAATAGAGAGAGGGTACAGAATTCAATTTGCCTCCGTCCTCCTCATTTTGACAGCATTATACAGACTGTAGTGAGCCTCACACAGGACACCAAAGCTGTGTGTGAGTCACACGTCATCCCCTGTGTGTGTGTGTGTCAGATGACCTCTCCCTCCTTTTATCCATTCATTGGAGTAATCCAACATAAACATAAATGATAAGAAAAATTGTAAAGTGGAGGGAGGTTAATTATCTGGGATATCTGAAGGATTTTTGTGAGATTCTTGCTAACTTTTAGAGCCTCTGATTACCAACACAAGAAAGACACAGTTGTACAAATCAAAAGTGTTTATTCACTAAACATACAAGGGAAATAACTACTGGGTAATGCATAGAAATAAAAATACCACTACAATTGAATAATACTTTAGAAAGATTGGATTATTGAATGAAAACAATGACTGGAGTAAACACAGAGTGAAAGATGCAATGCTGTTGTTGAATGTGGTGGCAGGAGAATATTCTTAGGCCGTCAACTCCCAGAGATAACACCTATACTCTCTCCTAAGTAGCACATACAAAGCCTATACTGCGATTACTAGTGCCAAGGTCTTGAAAGAGGTTTGGAAAGAAAAAGTATATTTACATTCCACACCGTCGTGAGATCAGTCCTGCGTTGGAGACGTCCTCCACGGGTTGTGCAAGTTGTGTAGAGTCCAAAAAGTGCAGAATCACTCTCAGAGAATTGCAGTCACAGAGAGGTGAACTCTGCTGTACCAGAAAGATTGTAAGTCCAAGGCCTGATAGAGTCGTTGCAGTTGAGCTTTGAGGCCAGAAGAGCCGTGAGGATTGGTAAAGTCCACTCGTGCAGATGATGGTAAAAATTAAGGTTTACTTTCAAAAGCTTAACCTTAGGGTTCTGTTGTTTCTTCCTAGTTTGGTCAGAAAGCTCAGAACAAGGATGGATCCATGGAGACTGTAATTCAGTGCCCCCCGTTTCCAATAAGGTGAATGGTTTTCGGGGTGAAGGCTGACCACACCATATGGCCCATCCTTCTCCAGGCTGCTCCATCAGAGAGATGTATATCCCAGGGCATGCAAATCTATGAGCAGATATCCTTGGGGGAGCCAGCTCTTAAATTCCGGTCTATTCCCACCACCCTAAAGGTTTATGTGGCCGCCGTGTCTGCTAGCCACAAACTTGTTGATGGACCCTCTATTGGGAGACGCCCTTTGGTGTCTCGTTTTCTGTGTGGTGCCAGACGGCTGAGGCCTTTCTGTCGCACACAGGTCCCTTCTTGGGACCTTACTATTGTTCTAAGGGGTTTATCTTGGCTCCATTTTAACCCCTAGAGTCAGGATAAGTCCTTGGATAAGTTTCTGACTCTGAAGGTGGCTCTGCTTTTGGCACTTACATCGCTCAAAAGAGTAGGAAAGTGTCCTCTCCACAAGAGTAGGAGTGTGTCCTCTCCACACACATTTATTAAATTTTATAGTTTAGACTTGAACTCAACTCCAGGTGCTCAGGTCCTCCTGGGTTGGCAAGTCTAAATCTGCTCCTATGCCCTGTGCCAATGTTTCACAGCATTTGAGGCAGGCCTTCCCTCACTGTGGCGTAGTGGGTATTACCTCCCCATAGTGTCAAGCCGACACAGCGTCGAGTTCCCTCAAAAGGGAATGTCTCAGGTTACATATGTAACCCTGTTCCCTGAGATGGGGAATGAGACGCTGCGTCGCTTCGTCACATCTCGGTCTCGCCTGTACAACCTTTCTTTAGACCTAAGCTGATGACATATTTTGCAGGTGCTTTTTAAAGGCTTTGTGGCGCGCAATGCTACGTCACTTGAACTTGTCTATAAATAGACCTGATTTTACACATGCTCCTCTATTACACGCTTTCCCCATAGCATCAAGCTGATGCACCGTCTGGGTGGTGATGTAGTAGTGCTGCCAAGACAGAGCTTTATTCTTCCTCATGAAATCTAAGGCAGCAAAAGATTTCACATGCTTGACTGCCAAAGAGATACCTTGTCTAATACTCGAAAAGACTCTCTCTGGGCATGGATATAAAGAACCACCACTGACACACAATTTGAGAGCCACTAGCTTAGACATTAGTGCTCTTCATTTTGAAATCAGTTAGTTTGTTACTTCCTGTTGTAGTTTTGTTTAAGTTTCATTGTAGTGTCATGTCCCTGTTGCTCCACCCAAATTTTGTTCACTTGTGTCTCTTTAACCTTGATTAGCTGGTTTTTCATTGACTTCAGCTCTGCCTTTAACACAGTCATCCCTGAGCATTTGGTGGGAAAACTTGGACCACTAGGCATCAACACCCCACTGTGCAACTGGATATTGGACTTCCTCACTGACAGACCCCAGACAGAAAGGGTTGGGAACAAAAACTCTGACACCATCACCCTGAACACCGGGGTCCCCCAAGGCTGTGTTGTATGCATTGAGTAAGTTAACCAGCCTGTTGTCTGGTGTGACAACAACAACCTGTCACTGAATGTCAACAAGACTAAAGAGATAACTATTGACTTCAGGAGGAAGCATATGGTTCATAACCCACTCACAACCAAGAACAACCAAGTTCCTGGGGTTGCACATCACTGAGGACCTGTCATGGACCACTAATACCACCTCTCTTGTCAAGAGGACTCAGCAGTGCTTTCAATTCCTAAGGAGGATGAAGGTAGCAAACTTTCCCTCTCATGTCCTCACAACTTTCTACAGAGATACAACAGAGAGAATTCTGCAGACCAGAAGTTGCTCCAAAAAGTTGTGAGGACAGCAGAGAAAATAATCAGGACCTCTCTTTCATCTATACAGCAACTCCATCTGTCACATTGCAGAACCACCAAAATAATCAGTGACTCCACCCACCCTGACCATGGACTGCTCACCCTTCTGCCCTCTGGAAAACGCTACCATAGCATGCAGTCCAAGACTCCCAGATTCAGAAATAGCTTCTACCCACAGGCTATCAGAATACTCAACTCACATTAACAATACAAAGACATACTGGCTGTTTTACCATCTACTGGTGCCTATTTACACTAATGTTACAATAATACACTCACAGTGTAACTTGTGCAATACACCCAATATGTGCAATACACAAAGTGTGGGAACTTAATGCAATTATGAAAACTGTGCAATTTTTTAAATTTATTTTGTGTAATTTTGTATAGTTGTTTGTATAGCTTTTCTATAAAGTATACTCTGACTTGACTTTGACCTTTCAAAAGCTTAAATTTGTGTTTTGAAATCGTATATGTGTGTCAAGTAACTGTAAAAAAATAAACTATAATTACATACATACTGAAGTACATATCTAATGTATTATATCTGCCTTTCACACTGGTAGGCCTTATAAGGCAAAGTCAAATGAATACTCCAGTTGTCTACATCATTTATAAAAGCCAATGTCTTGGACGCTAGGAATTTGTGAGAAGGGAATCAAAGTGGTGGTTGCTATAAATAGGCCTTGCAGCATAGTTATGATTATGGGGGAGAGGGCTCACACACAAGGATGGGTTTTTTCTGTGTAGTTGATCTTGACCACATGCTCAGAAAGCACAATGTTCTGAAGCGAACAGCTTAATGGATGACTATATTTATGATTGGCATGGGCTTGTGCTTTGTGTCTTTTTGTGTCTATTTGTTTCTGTAAATGTTCAGGTTTGCGTTGTTAGAGTTGTAGCATATTACCAGGATGATCTAGTAGCCTGTGATACTCTGCAGTTTGGCTGATGTATTATCTTGCCTGTTTTCAATCTTCTACCATCAATCTTTCCTTTTCTCCTTATTGTCTTCTTATTCTCAGCTCCCAGTCTCTACTCAAAAAAAAAGCTCATAAACTGATTAAATGACCTACCCATGTGTGGTTATTAAGTCATTGTGTTAGCTTTGAACTTTGAACTTATGCTGGTATATTTCTAGTGTATACTAAGTTGGCAAAATGATATTTTAGCAGATACACACATTTCAAGATTCTCCTCTGAGAAAATGGAAAAATATTACCTTATATATATATATATAATATATATCTTACAATTCAATTAAACTGAATTGTGTTTATTTTAGCACTCGTTTCTAATTTTGCTTTGTTTCAAAGCAGCTTTACATATAATGAAAAGAAAAACACAGAAAAATTATGAAACGTATAACACAGAATACATGGTATTATTGCAAATGTAATTGTTCATTATTAGATGTAAATTAGTCAAACAAATTAGGGTTATTGGTAAGATATTAATACAATTGTAATTGGCTAATGAATATAAAGTTGACTGAACTGATGATAATTGCAACACATTTGAAGCATTTGAATAAATAGACGTGCAGCTGAAATACCTGCCATTGTGTGCAAAGGCTCATACCTATTTCAGTGGATTTGAAAAAGGTAATGTATCCAGAAAGCTTACTAAAACTTACTAAAAGTATATACTTTTGAGCAAAATTCAGCCAATTAACATGATATACACTATATAGATTTTTGCCCATTTAAATGCTCTTTAGATTCTCTGAATGCCTCCATGTTCCAATGTCTCCAGCTAGCATTAGCAGGGAGCAAATCATTGTCTATAGTTATGATGCAAACTAAAGGCTCTGGCTAGTTAAAAAATGATGTTTTAAAGTGCTTATAGTAACAGTAAGCACAACAGTTATAGTAACAGTTACAGTATTCTTAAAAACACCTTAATTTACAAGCAAAAATAGCTAAAATATAAACCAATATAATCTTAATTACAATGACATTTAATCTATACATTCAACTGTACATACACATTTACACAAAATTTACAATCACTGGAATAAACTAGACTAGAAAGCACCCAACTAACTCTATGCTACTTCTTAGAAAAAGTTGTGTTACTCGGAATGCTGCACTATTTTCAAAACCTGCTTCATTTTAAACAGGAAATTGTTCATTGCATTAGACAGTGATGAAAATTTACAAGTGGATATTTAAAAGATAATAATGTTTTAGGAACACACTTAGTGATTGTGTAGCTGTTACACATTTGTGTCATTCAAAGAACGAGAAAAATTTTAAGTAGGTTACTACAGGCGTATTGAGAGGATGTGGCACATTTCACACAGTCATAAATCTTTGTGTAAACATAAACCTCTCTTTGTTGATATTGGAAAGAATAACTCAGCAGCACCATGGCCACCATGATTGTGTAAATCAGTGAGCACATCAATCTGATTTCAGGGCGCATGTTCTGATTAGCAAGCTAGATATCCTCTACTGTACAGAATATGGATTGAAGAAAGCAAAGACTCTAAGCTGCCTGCTTTACTTAAGAAGGGCAACATGGCAACAAACGCCTCCATGCACCAAACCTTTAGGAAACATTTCTGAACGTCCTGCTTTTGGTAAACATGGAAATAAAGAATTGCTTTGTGTGTTCCAGATGGTCTATGCCAATATTACAAAAATATATACTTTCTCAAAGCAGCATGTTCCATTAGATCTTTGCTAGATCTGGCATTTATAAGAAAAAGCAGGAATGATTTACTTATGTTAACAGTTAATTACACATGAACATGAATCTACAAGGGCAACCACAACTGCTCTGGACACAGTTGCCATGTCTTAGTGGTTGCCACAAGAACATTATTGTGTGGTTGCCATTGAAACACCAAGTGTTTGGTGACATCAGATGCTTTCATATGGTGTTGTAAGAGTAGGGCAGGCTTTCAGTCTATCTCAACAACAGCTCTGATTCATCAAACAGTATTCCTTAAGGGGAAAGCCAGCATGCTATTACTTTACAGTCAAATTTCTCTCTGTGAGATATTAAAGCAGAGAAAATAAGTCTGCAAAAAAAAACAGCCGAAAAGAATTGTTAAATTATTAAAGCCCTTGTGAAATAACATGCACTTGCAACAAATCAACTGACCACAGATTATGTACTGTGCAATTACAGATATTCTACAGTTAGACTAACAAATGTATTACTTGTGTAAGGGTGGTTTCACTACAGTGGTTCAAGCTGTAGAAATGCCGAAATGACTATAAAAAATGTTAATGGCAAGATGGTATAAAACTGTGTATTTTCTGTAATTTCCACCCTTCTGCTACTTATACCAATGGAAATAGGCGTAGTTATGATAGCTAAATGTGGGAGAGCGTTGCTATGACTATTTTGTATTGCAATAGGTAGCTTTTATTATTAACAATGAATCAAAACTAGTTGGTACACAGTTTATAGGTTTATTAACATTACTGCCTGAAGTTATACATAAAATGGATACAATGAAGATGCATATAATGGAAAAATGACATATACAATTAACTTTAAACAGTGTATGTGGAGATTATTACCTTACAGATAAAGAACAGAAGGTAGAGAAAGAAAGATTAGACAAGAGAGAGCTGGAAGTTGGGCCTAGAGCTCAGATAAAGAAGAAGAGCATAAAGTAAGTGCAGAATCCAAGAGCAGAGCTCAAGGAAAAGCACCCAGAGAAAAGAAGAGCACAAAGAAGAGTGCAAGGGGAAAGGAACACCAAGACAAAAGAAAGGCCAAGGAAAAGAGACAGAGCATATCTTACATTCCCTTTTTATCCTTGTCTTGACCATGTGACTGAAACCAACCAAAGACAATCAAAGTGATCAATCAGAAGACCATGTTTAACCCCCACTGTATTCGACAAAGTTAGCCCCCTGAATGCAACACAAACATTTCAGCCTATAGCCTTTGTTCTCTATCAGCTTGTCTGTGGGCTCAGGAATGCAAAAGGTCCCTTTAAGCAAGGAGATTGGGTTTGGGGCACAGCAATAAATGCCATTTAAAATTCAACCCTACACTTGCCATAAGTAATATTACATTATTAATGAGCATTGTTTTTATAATTGTTTTTATATTGCTGCTGTTGCTATTTTACTACACTTTGTATGAGGTTTAAGAGCATTTTACTGGTTGACAGATCACTGTAACACACAACCTCTTTTGCCAGTGCCAGTTTAAAGTAACTAATGGTAACTAAATATTTTAAAGTATTTATATTTAAAAGTAACTAATTATTTTGTGCCATTTTTAATTATCAGTAACTAATCAAAAAACAGTTCAATTGTCCCCTTCCTCAACAATATTTCACTTTGCTGTTTATTAACCCACAGATAAACATTTCTTGTCATTTGGCTGTTTGTATGAGACAGTTTGTTATTGTTTGTTGGACAGTGAGCAGCATCTCAAACGTCTGTTTTGGGGTAAAAAGAAGGGTGGTCAAATTAAATGTAAATTGAAAACATTGTCATTATTCACTCATGTCATTACAACTTTGAATTAAACACTATTTGATCTAAAGAATGCTAAAGAATTTGATAAAGAAATCAAAGTATTGATTTTTGTGTGTAACTTTTCTAAACACTTTCTGACAAAATCTTATCAAAATCATTCTTTCTAGGCATATACTCAAATGTACACATCTACACTTCCCCATGTTTCCTTTTCCTGCTATGATGAGGCTGTGCAATGTGACCTAAGAACTTCCCTACAAACATGCGGCACTATGTTCATAGGAGAACACCCCACACCCACTAATTTTCCCTCCGCTCTGACCCTATGATGATAGGTGGGGTGACTAGGTTTGAATAGAAAGGTTAGCATGTTATGGGAGACAGGATACCCTAATCGCCATGCCAACAAGGCATGACACCCTTAGGCAGACAGATGTGAATAAGCTCTTTACATGTGACTGAAGAGAGACACTTCTGTGAAGCAATGGAAATATTCCATACACTCACAACGTGTCCACACACACTTTATTTTCATTATACTCCTTACATTCACAACGTGTCCACACACTCGTTATTTTCATTATACTCATTTTTGGTCTAACTTTGTTTGAAAGCAAAATTTTGACATTGTTTCATTTTGTAGGGGATATACAAAATCTATTATGAGAGGACTTTTATTTTGCAATTTGACACAGGCGCCGCCATTATTTTCTCAGATGTGTGTGTGTGATGAATGCATGGAGGGAAAGAGAAAAAAGGTGAAGAGCAGCGGTGAGCTGATGAAGAATGCACCAATTTCTAAACCTTTAATCGCCATAAAAAGTTACATTTAGAGTGGTGACATGCATTAGAGCTGCATGACATTGCTTCTAAGTCCCTGTTTGTTTTAACGAGCCTGTTATTAATAGTGACGCAGCAAGTTTTTCATCGTGCTCGTGCATGAAGCTGGGCAACAGGCCTGTTAAAGTTGATCAAGTTATTCTGTGTTAGAGTTAAATACTCCTGTGTTTTTTTGTGTGTGATTTGCATCCAGATTTTTGTTTTTGTTAGTTCAAACTGTAAGAATATAATTTAGTTTGCTGTGTTTGTATCATCTATTTTCTTTAATACCAGATCAACTGGATGTCATGAGGAGGTACCTTCAGCAGAGCTCTGGGAGCAAGAGACACAAACACTAGAGTGTGGTTGACTCAAGCTCGTTTATTTCCTCAACAAAAGCAGATTATATAGAACATAACAGGATGCACCTAAATCTGTCTCAAGCAATCAAATAGCTGGGTTATATTTTATTACCATATACAGTTAGAAACAACAGCTTCAGGGTGCATTTTAGACTTCCTTTTGCAACAGAGTATATGTCATTCAAAAGGAGATATCAAAACTCATTAACCCGTAAGGAGTGTTGACTATATTCATTGTGCGGGGAACTAAATAATCGAACAGTTGGCCACTTTAAGCCATTTATATTAGCCAAATAATTTCGACCAAGGGATTACGGCCGGGCTAGACAGATGTTTTTCCATCTGGACCCACAGTCACCTGGTACATTTGCAATATGATAGCTTTTCATAAACACACTTATTGATGATTTTAATGCACGGTGAATCATAGCCATAATACGAGGCCACAAACAAAGCAAAATCAAAATGCATGCAATAACCAAAGCAATTAATATCATCCAGTGTTCGATATTCTACAGTTAGACTAACAAATGTATTACTTGTGTAAGGGTGGTTTCACTACAGTGGTTCAAGCTGTAGAAATGCCGAAATGACTATAAAAAATGTTAATGGCAAGATGGTATAAAACTGTGTATTTTCTGTAATTTCCACCCTTCTGCTACTTATACCAATGGAAATAGGCGTAGTTATGATAGCTAAATGTGGGAGAGCGTTGCTATGACTATTTTGTATTGCAATAGGTAGCTTTTATTATTAACAATGAATCAAAACTAGTTGGTACACAGTTTATAGGTTTATTAACATTACTGCCTGAAGTTATACATAAAATGGATACAATGAAGATGCATATAATGGAAAAATGACATATACAATTAACTTTAAACAGTGTATGTGGAGATTATTACCTTACAGATAAAGAACAGAAGCTAGAGAAAGAAAGATTAGACAAGAGAGAGCTGGAAGTTGGGCCTAGAGCTCAGATAAAGAAGAAGAGCATAAAGTAAGTGCAGAATCCAAGAGCAGAGCTCAAGGAAAAGCACCCAGAGAAAAGAAGAGCACAAAGAAGAGTGCAAGGGGAAAGGAACACCAAGACAAAAGAAAGGCCAAGGAAAAGAGACAGAGCATATCTTACATTCCCTTTTTATCCTTGTCTTGACCATGTGACTGAAACCAACCAAAGACAATCAAAGTGATCAATCAGAAGACCATGTTTAACCCCCACTGTATTCGACAAAGTTAGCCCCCTGAATGCAACACAAACATTTCAGCCTATAGCCTTTGTTCTCTATCAGCTTGTCTGTGGGCTCAGGAATGCAAAAGGTCCCTTTAAGCAAGGAGATTGGGTTTGGGGCACAGCAATAAATGCCATTTAAAATTCAACCCTACACTTGCCATAAGTAATATTACATTATTAATGAGCATTGTTTTTATAATTGTTTTTATATTGCTGCTGTTGCTATTTTACTACACTTTGTATGAGGTTTAAGAGCATTTTACTGGTTGACAGATCACTGTAACACACAACCTCTTTTGCCAGTGCCAGTTTAAAGTAACTAATGGTAACTAAATATTTTAAAGTATTTATATTTAAAAGTAACTAATTATTTTGTGCCATTTTTAATTATCAGTAACTAATCAAAAAACAGTTCAATTGTCCCCTTCCTCAACAATATTTCACTTTGCTGTTTATTAACCCACAGATAAACATTTCTTGTCATTTGGCTGTTTGTATGAGACAGTTTGTTATTGTTTGTTGGACAGTGAGCAGCATCTCAAACGTCTGTTTTGGGGTAAAAAGAAGGGTGGTCAAATTAAATGTAAATTGAAAACATTGTCATTATTCACTCATGTCATTACAACTTTGAATTAAACACTATTTGATCTAAAGAATGCTAAAGAATTTGATAAAGAAATCAAAGTATTGATTTTTGTGTGTAACTTTTCTAAACACTTTCTGACAAAATCTTATCAAAATCATTCTTTCTAGGCATATACTCAAATGTACACATCTACACTTCCCCATGTTTCCTTTTCCTGCTATGATGAGGCTGTGCAATGTGACCTAAGAACTTCCCTACAAACATGCGGCACTATGTTCATAGGAGAACACCCCACACCCACTAATTTTCCCTCCGCTCTGACCCTATGATGATAGGTGGGGTGACTAGGTTTGAATAGAAAGGTTAGCATGTTATGGGAGACAGGATACCCTAATCGCCATGCCAACAAGGCATGACACCCTTAGGCAGACAGATGTGAATAAGCTCTTTACATGTGACTGAAGAGAGACACTTCTGTGAAGCAATGGAAATATTCCATACACTCACAACGTGTCCACACACACTTTATTTTCATTATACTCCTTACATTCACAACGTGTCCACACACTCGTTATTTTCATTATACTCATTTTTGGTCTAACTTTGTTTGAAAGCAAAATTTTGACATTGTTTCATTTTGTAGGGGATATACAAAATCTATTATGAGAGGACTTTTATTTTGCAATTTGACACAGGCGCCGCCATTATTTTCTCAGATGTGTGTGTGTGATGAATGCATGGAGGGAAAGAGAAAAAAGGTGAAGAGCAGCGGTGAGCTGATGAAGAATGCACCAATTTCTAAACCTTTAATCGCCATAAAAAGTTACATTTAGAGTGGTGACATGCATTAGAGCTGCATGACATTGCTTCTAAGTCCCTGTTTGTTTTAACGAGCCTGTTATTAATAGTGACGCAGCAAGTTTTTCATCGTGCTCGTGCATGAAGCTGGGCAACAGGCCTGTTAAAGTTGATCAAGTTATTCTGTGTTAGAGTTAAATACTCCTGTGTTTTTTTGTGTGTGATTTGCATCCAGATTTTTGTTTTTGTTAGTTCAAACTGTAAGAATATAATTTAGTTTGCTGTGTTTGTATCATCTATTTTCTTTAATACCAGATCAACTGGATGTCATGAGGAGGTACCTTCAGCAGAGCTCTGGGAGCAAGAGACACAAACACTAGAGTGTGGTTGACTCAAGCTCGTTTATTTCCTCAACAAAAGCAGATTATATAGAACATAACAGGATGCACCTAAATCTGTCTCAAGCAATCAAATAGCTGGGTTATATTTTATTACCATATACAGTTAGAAACAACAGCTTCAGGGTGCATTTTAGACTTCCTTTTGCAACAGAGTATATGTCATTCAAAAGGAGATATCAAAACTCATTAACCCGTAAGGAGTGTTGACTATATTCATTGTGCGGGGAACTAAATAATCGAACAGTTGGCCACTTTAAGCCATTTATATTAGCCAAATAATTTCGACCAAGGGATTACGGCCGGGCTAGACAGATGTTTTTCCATCTGGACCCACAGTCACCTGGTACATTTGCAATATGATAGCTTTTCATAAACACACTTATTGATGATTTTAATGCACGGTGAATCATAGCCATAATACGAGGCCACAAACAAAGCAAAATCAAAATGCATGCAATAACCAAAGCAATTAATATCATCCAGTGTTCGATATTACTGAACAGACTGAAAAAAACAATATGGATTCCTTGATCGATTAGGTGTCTGCCCGCATCATTATAGTCTTAAACTGTATCATGGGGTCTGGCAGGTGTTTCAGTCTGGATGCGTTGATCCACTGGCTGGCGATCAGTCAGCACCCCAGTTCTGGTCACTGCAATCACTGTAGCCGGCCCCAGATATTTTGGTTCAGCTACTGGCTTCAGACTTCGAATCAGCACCTGTTGGGCTGGAACAAATCTGATGGAATAGGAAGAGAAAGAGAAAGATTAGCACATACAGAATTCAGTTTGTCAATTAGGGAAATCACATGATCACCCAGGATCACCTCCATGTCACCCAGGGAAGAAACGCCTGCATGGCCTTTGAAACAAGGGGTCGGGAAAAGCCTACCCATCAATACCTCAAATGGAGAATATTTAGTCGTTGAGGATGGGGTCATTCTCATTTCTCTCAGGCCACTTTGAAAACCTATCCACAATAGTCAGCATATACTTCAAATTTCCTACTGCTGGCATATCAGTGAAATCTATTTGGAGACACTGAAAAGGTGCTTCTGGAAATGGCAGTGTGTCGTGTGGTGTTTTTTGTGCAGGTTCGTTTTGGCACATATTAGACACAGGTCTACAATTAATTTGACCATTTTTGCTGTGTCCTTTATGCAATATAGGCGATTAATCCTCTGTGTAACTTTACACACATTATTGTGTGAAACACCATAATAATGTCTTATCAATACCACTAGGGACAATTTTGGCAGCGTAATTCTACCATCCTTGTCTGTAATTAAGCCTTCTACATCTGGGGCACACCCATTCTCCGCCCCAGAGAATTCTCCGCTTCCTCTATTGGTTGGCTCTGCAAAATTTTTAGATCTACATCTGGTATCCACAATAAATTTGCAAATATCATTGTTCCTGCTTCCCTATGAGACCTTTTCTGAGCCGTCATGTGTTGTGTTTTCAGATTGTATAATATCACGCCAACCTGATGTGTGGTATATAGTGTCAAAGAATCTGACAATACAATTTTCTCAGCCGCAGCAGCCACTGCACGCAGGCATGCAGGCATGCCATTAACTATTGGATCTAATTGCCTGGACAGATATGAGACTGGGCGGGGTTTACCGCCATGATCTTGTATCAAGACCCCCATTGCAACACCCATGGCCTCCCCTGCGTATAAGTGAAACGTTTTTGTATAATCTGGGAGCCCCGGTGCAGGGGCGGAAGTAATGGCAATCTTTAATTCTTCAAAATGTTCTTCTGCCTTAGCAGTCCAGGCCAATGAGTCCCTTCGACCCATGCCATGCTTTATGGAGCGCAATACCTTCATGGAGCGCAATACCTTGTCATGGTATGTACAATCAGGTATCCATGCACGACAGTAATTCACCAGACTGAGAAAACTTTGCAGCTGTGAAACATTGTCCAGAGTTCTCATAGTCTTTATCAGTTGCACCCATTCAGTTGAAATGACTTTTTGTCCTTGAGAGATAATATGTCCCAGGTAATGGGCCTTGGGTTGTACCCATTGCAGCTTGTCATTCGAGGCTTTGAATCCAGCTCTTGCGAGTACATTACAGACAACAATCGAGACCTGTAAGCAGCTAGACTCCGTCTCCGTTGAAATCAGTAAGTCATCTGCATACTGTAGGACACAGACTGGGGATGGCATATTGGTTATTGTGTCCAGGACATGTTTCACCACAGCAGAGAAGACAGCTGGGCTGTCAATGAAACCCTGAGGCAATCTAGTCCAGGTATATTGCGTACCTTTAAATGTGAATGTGAACAGAGGCTGCATGTCCACATGTACAGGTATGGAAAAGAAGGCTGCACACAAATCCACAACTGTAAAATGTGTGTGGTTGTATGGTATGAAATTCAAAATCATTGGCACATCAGGCACAATTGGTACCAGAGGAATAATTAATGAATTAATTGCCCTTAAATCTTGTGTCAAACGCCAGGTGTTACCATCAGCTTTCTTAACTGGATTGATTGACGTATTGTATGGTCTGTCTCTCTCATCTTTTTCTTTCTTCCAACACTTTTTAGCCCTCTACGAGTTACACCCCGGGGAGGGCCACCACAATATTTAGGGCCTCCTCCTCCCTGTTTCCTGTTTTCTTCAGTGAATGACATCGCAGCCATTCGCTTCTGTGGTTCCACCAACATAACTTCCTGTTTTGTCTTAGGCAAAAAAGAAGTGAAACCCCCAGATGCATCTAGTTTTCTTATACGTTTGCAAAAGTCTTCTACACTTTGCTACATTAAATTTACAGTAATGCACACAAATTAATTGTGCCAGATCAGGTTTCCTGTTTTTCAAGCACGTATTTATAAATAATGGTGCCATTTAAGCGCTTAATGGGATGCGAGCGTCCTCCTCCCACACACGTTTGAAACGGTTAACAAAAACAGAAGTACTCTCTCCCTTGTTCTGCTTTGTATTTGTCACATGTGTCAAAACGTTTTTACTTGCTAAAAAAAAATGCAGTGACATTATCAGATTCATAGCGTGTGTGAACGCAAAACATCAACAAATTTGGTAGAATTATTTGGGTTTGGTAAATTTTTGTATATTGTATCTATGTCTGTATTGTATTGTTGATGTATGTATTGTTGCTGGTTTAATAACAATTTTTGGACCCTCTTTCAAAAATGTCATAGCTGGCTGAGATACACTTCCTGTTTTATTTTCTTTGGTCTCGTTAAAAACAGTAAATGATAATTTGGGTGCAGTCGAAGTGTGCACTTCTGGAGCAAATTCAGCGAGAGATGGATATAGTGATGTACTGTATTGTACATTACATTTGGGTAAATTTTCTACCTTTTTGACAGCTGTTTCATATGAAGGCGGCTGTTTTACAGGCATCTTTTTATTAGATTTTCAAGTTTTTCGGGACCCTGGAATTTTTTTCCAAATTTCATATGATTCTGTCATATATTTATAGTCCCATTCAGGGTCACCCCAACCACCTTTAACCATGGATTTCATTAATTCCATGTCATCTTTCTTAATAGAACCTTTTCTGGGGTATGTTTCAATTTGCGGTCCAACGCTTTCGGACCATCCAGCCAAATTATCAACAAATGGTTGTGTCCAATAACCCATATTATTTCTGAACATAAAATCTACAGGTGTTTCGCCTGGTATTGAATGAGATTTTTCTTGCCCCATACTCAACAAATCAACAAAATACAATTACTGGACAAAACAAACACAAAACTGAAGACTCCCTACAAAATATTTTTAGACCCGTTGGCGCCACAAGCGGGTAATGCATGCTGTGTGCCTCTCGAGTACTAGGGTGAAACTGGTCCCCGCTTTACACCACAGAGCGCACACAACAAAATAACATGTAAGTCAGAAGTAGTGAAACTAATGACCCCGAAATGTCAGACAGCAGGAACACAAGTAAGGTAAAAACTAACTTTTTACTTATGTAAAACGTAAGGCTTACCTGTGTGTGTACTGTCGACAACCCCACAAACACAGTATGAGTCCCAAGCCACTGGAGAGTAACGCGGACAAGCCCCCAATTATAAGAATATAATTTAGTTTGCTGTATTTGTATCATCTATTTTCTTTAATACCAGATCAACTGGATGTCATGAGGAGGTACCTTCAGCAGAGCTCTGGGAGCAAGAGACACAGACACTAGAGTGTGGTTGACTCAAGCTCGTTTATTTCCACAACAGAAGCAGATTATATAGAACATAACAGGATTTATATTTTATTAACATTTACGGTTAGAAACAACAGCTTCAGGGTGCATTCAAGACTTCCTTATGCAACAGAGTATATGTCATTCAAAAGGAGATATCAAAACTCATTTACCCTTAAGGGGTGTTGACTATATTCATTAGTGCTGGGAACTAAATAATCTAACACAAACAAACTCCAAACATGGTGGATGCCATTGCTTATTTTTGCGAGGAGAATTGGCTGATTCTTTGGATGGCATTGTGTATTGTTCGTGTTCTCGGGCTGATCTCCGTTGGACATAATTGTAGCCTCGTTGGATCAAACAGTGGCTTTCAGGATCACGGGAGCAATCGTTAGGGATCATAGAGTCAAGGAACATTACCCTGCCTATCCGTACACCTTTCAGCGCTCCGTCCATGACCCAAGGGTGGTGATGTACATTACTTTGTTCATGTTTTCATTGAAAGCAAGTAATCTTTTATTTTCATTGAGTATAAAGTAATTCATATACTTTCCTTTGCAAGTCTACGAACATTCTGACTCGTGAATGGACTGAGTATCATTTTTCCTGGATTTTCGAAGTGAATTCTTCAAAATTTGAGGTGAACTGATTTGATTCAAACAATCAATCATTGTGAATGTGAAACTGTGGTAAAAGCGGAACACTTGTTGTTTAAGATTCAACTGAAACAGTCACTGATTGTTTATATTTTCTTTATTGTTGTCTATATTTGAATTTAATTCTGAACTGATTGAATTTGAAATACTTTCACTTTTCCAGTGAAGAAACAAAAAAGTCATTCAATTAGTCTCTTAAGACTAATAGTTCATTAAAATAAATATTTCTGTTTAGGTAAACTGAAACTGTGTAAGTTAACTTGAGTCTCTTATGCTAAGGAGTGGGGGCATCTCACCTATCCGGATAGATTTGGGGAGGGTGGGTTTTTCTGCACACTCATGTACTTCAGGCAGTCACTGTGTACAAGATAAGTCCTGGAGCCCACCTCACCTCTTCTGTAGCACCACATAGTAACCCGATAGGTACCTACATATAAACACTTGTTATAATGAGACCTAAAGCATTGGGTGGGGGGACTAAGATCCTGTTTCTCACTCAGTCTTCCATAGTTAAGAGCTTACTTATCCCCCACAAGGCGGTGGCAAATTCCCTTCCGCCACAATTTGTTTTAACTTATTTGTTTCAACAACCTCGGAAAGACAAGTTTGTAGTATCCAAGCAAAATACTTTATTTTTCTGTAAAATGGACAAGAGACAGATAAATACATAAAAGTAAAGAATAAAAGAGATGATTTTATTTTGACAAGCAAGGGCTCAAACCAGCTGATCATATTAACATCAGCAAACAACAAACCATGTGACAGACACACAATAATCAGAATTTGCACATCAGCTCAGAGACACACAGACAACTGTGAGTCTTGTTAGCTCTTAGCCATCCTGGTTTCTGCAGTTTGTTCACAGAAGAGTAAAACTGTCTGTGATGTGGTCTCAGCTCTCTAAAAGCCACTCATACATACTTGTGTACCTTTGAGAGACACAAACAAAGAGAAATGGTAATAGGAAATAATGTGAAATCATTTGTCTTCACAGACCACTAAGGAAATAAATGACAAGGAAAAGAATCTAGGGAGCTTTAGTATTTGAGACCAGTTGTATCTAGATGCCTGTCACAAAACGAGGGAGAAGTTGACCAGTCGGTGATGCACTCACAATTTCTTCTTCAATTTTACTTCTTCATTTTTATTATTTGTCCTTTCTGTAGGGGTTCAAGCGTAAAGCACTGGAACCATAATGTAATTATTTGGATTTTTAGGGGTTCAAAACTACTGGGTATATAAGCTGCAAACACACTTGATTCAGGTTTGTGCTGAGGAGCCAAGATAAAATCACAGATCCCGGGAGGTGACTCAGGGCTGTGGAAGGCAGGACATTACATCTCTGTTCCTTCCTTAAGGGAACAAGGGTTACAATAGTAACCAAGATGTTCCCTTTCATTCAGCCACATTTTACATTACATCAAAGACTGATGTATTGGGTTTGTATGAAAAGTGACACAATCACTGAATGAGTTAGCATAGGGAACGTGCAGCTACTGTTTGTTTAGAAGAGGAAAGTTCTTTAGGGATGGAGTTACTTCTGCTCCTTCCGGATCATCTTACCTGTAGCTATGTGATGTTTTAACACTGGGGTAGCACATTCAATCCAATGGAAAAGGAGGTCCTACCTGAAGAGGGAGGAGGTATTACAAACGCAGAAATAAGGTGGAATAGTCTGTCAAAGCAAAGACAGGGATATACATAAGTCGCATCTTGGAAAAATAGAAAAATGGGATTTCCTAGAGGGAGTCACTATATATGGGGCATCTGGCCTAGTACAGGGGTGTACCAGAGGGCATGCTAACACTGGGCCTGGAGTCTGACTCCCCTAAGCCTAACTGCCATAAGGTACTGGAGGAACTTAGGTGCTGGAGGTCCAGGATTCACCAGCTGAGGAACTCATCTGGGGAGAACAAGAGGCACACACGTCCTTGGCACCAAAAGCAAATACAGAGCCCACATTCCTGTAATTTACCTGCTTGTACCCAAGACACAGGAGGAAACTGGCTCTATCCCGTGATTGTAGAATCTTGCAAGGTGTCGTGTGCTAATGCCCAAGAGCTCGAGGTCCCATCTAGGACCCTGAGGCTACACAACCATTGATTACAGCACCCCAGCCTGTCCTGGAGGTGGAAACATTCCAGGACACTTGTTCTAAGAAAAGCAAGATTTGGCCAAGGGCTAAAAGGACCATAGCATCGAACATAACTGACTGAAAAGGGAAATGTAGTTCTCCAACTCATAACATAACAACTCCAAACATACGATACATTTAACATGCAAAATCAGTGCAAGAGTATGTTTCATACTAAATACATTACACACAAAGAGCATAATAGTAAACATAGTGTATGAAGTGATCTTTGGTTTGAGGTAATCTTGGATTAATCTTGGATTTGACAATAATCTTGTCAAAAGGGAACAAGTTCAAAGGGAAGTTTTCTTGGGAATGTGAAAAGTAACTTCCCTGTCATTCCTTATGGTGGATTATGTGTTTGCCTTCCTCACTGTATGGCAGAACAATGCAACATTAACATGTTGGGATGTTTTGCCACCAATGAGTGCCTGACTTCTTTTAACATGTTTTTCATCTTATGTTCTTCCATTACAGCTGCTTTAAAAAAAGGTCTTAGTTTATAAAAATACTCAAAACTCCTCCTAAACCACCAACATAGATCAACCCACAATCTTTGGAGACCAGCTAACAGCCTTAACTAGCTACCGTAACCGTAACCGTACTAGCTAACTACTTTAACTGCTACTGTTTTTGTCAGCAGCAAGAGTAAAAAAACACCAGACACAGATGGAGAGGTAAACAGACAGATTCTGTTTAAAACATGATAATCCAAAGAATTCCTAACATTCATTTGAAAATGCAAGCAAAAGACCCAAAAACACTATACCATGCACCAAAAATCCATGAGGGGAAAAACAGTACAGTAGTGCTGGGAGGGACATATTAAAGAACTAATTCCTTTTATAGTTCACCCAAAAACAAAAATAATTATACAAAAATGACATTACTCACTCAAATGCCATCTCACTCTTTTGCTATTCCAATTTACTTTCACTGTGTAAATTAAAATCAGTCTTTTTTGTGCTCTGCAGAGGAAAGTCAATGGAGTCCAGAAATTCTATGACAGACTGTAATTGATTGATCAGCACATATATACACAGCCTGAATCAAATATGGCAGCATGTCAATAACATTAAATCTTATCCGTTTTTGAGTACTGTGTGACTGTCACAAGAACCACAAAAAGCAAAAAAGAAAACTACAAAAAAACTTCCTTCTTGTTCCTGGTCTTCTTAAGTTTTATGAAACATTTAAATTTCATCCAAATTAAGGTAACAAGCATAAAAAAGCTATATGCAGGATGGATGCCTTTTACATGCATAGTGACTGCT
This sequence comes from Chromobotia macracanthus, assembly GCA_036877525.1. Taxonomy (NCBI): domain Eukaryota; kingdom Metazoa; phylum Chordata; class Actinopteri; order Cypriniformes; family Botiidae; genus Chromobotia; species Chromobotia macracanthus. Next base: position 5,629,183 of record JAZGTH010000034.1, on the reverse strand, counting down.
TGTTTGTTGGTCTCCCAGCGTATATAATTTGTCCTGCTGATTGCAGCAGATAAAAACAAATGAAAAAAAACATCCTTATGTTTGTTAGTTTTGCCTGGAAATGTTGGCAGGGACACTGATGGGGTAAACCGCAATGACTCGGTATCACACTGATGGTAAAAAGGCCCCTCTACTAACAAGTCAAAGCATTGTGCAGGAGGAGCAGAGTACACTCCAGACTGAAGGGGCTTCCCTGCCTTTAGTTAGGATTAGGGTCAGGCAGGACGGTGGGGTGAATCATGTCAGAAGGGAAGTGAATGGAAGTGGAATGGAAGTGCAACAAAAGAAAGAAAACAAAAGTCAGTGTTGTTGAGGAACATAAGAACAGGTCTGGCTGTGTGGTTGCGCAGGTTCTAGTTGTTTTCCAGTTCACATTATTATACTTATTAGAAAGAAAACATTATTTCTTCAAATATCCAGTATATTCAGTGTAACAGTGTTGACATATTAAGATAACAAAATAAGATAGTCATTAGATAATTTTACATCCTTAAAGGATGGTTTACAGTGGCCGAGAGAGCTCAACACGCTGCATATACAAAATGTGCTGCAAGTAAGAAACACGCTGCAAATTCGGAAACACTCTGCAAATCGTCACAACACAACGGAAATGTTTTAAGGGCGACCCTAACAAGTGACAAACCCGACTGAGACCAGCTTATTGTTCAGTGGCTGGTCAGTGTTGTTGTCAGTGAACTAAAATGTGTTTTTTTGTTTATTTTAACATCCTGATCGTATGATTGCTTGGTCTTTTGAGTATTATTAACCTTAATAATCTTACGCAGTACTAAAGTACATGTGAAACATTATTTTAATGTTATGTTAGCTGAAGTAGGCTAATAATACCCAAAAGATCAAGCAATCATACGATCAGGATGTTATATTTTGGTATTTGCAGCGCATTTTGGTATTTGCAGTGTACTTCTGTATTTGGTTGTGATGCTTTGCAGTGCGTTGAGCTCTCTCAGCCACTGTAATGGTTATGTCATTTGACAATTCTTTCATAGCATGGTGGGTTGGTAACAGGGTAGGGTAGGTAATGCATAGCCTCAGAACAAATCGTCACATCTTTTAGTGTGTTAACTGAAATCTAAGAAATACACTTAACATAAAAATGATTAAATGCTTGTTTTCAAATCAGGGAATAACAAGGAGAAACTGAAAAAACACAGGGGTGTGGACAGGCACAAAAGGAACATAAGAGACACAAATAGGCACCTGTTATTAGAATGACACTAAACATGACATCTAGTCTACAAGTGCATGAAAAGGAATTGTAGTGACAATTAGTGACAATAAACAATAAAGTATTAGTGATCCTATAATGATATCAAAAGCATTCCCTTATAATGGTCTTGAGAGTTTAGCATGGTGTGTGTTTATGCGTGTAAGGTCACTATCTTTGAATGTACGGATGCTAAACCATAGGTCCATTAAATGGGCTAAATAAAGACAGGACATTGATTGTTCTATGCTTTCTAGTTTGGGGATGTGTTACATGCTTTTGGCAAAGGAGGCTTATGAAAATTTTCTTTGCCTAGGTGGAGACACAACAAAATTAAGCATTAGACAAATGTGAGTGGTGCTTGCTTATTCAAGACTCACCACCAAAATACTTGTGGATGATCTCCAGGGTATTACTGTGTGGTGCCTTTCTTAGTAGTTTCTAGAGTAGTTGTTAAACCTGTTTTTTTTAAATCCAATAGTAAAAGTGAGGCTTACCTTAAACACCTCCCTCCAAAAGCCAGATACAATCGTATGCAAACACATGCACAATATCCTCATATTGTTCAACACGTCTCTTGTTCTATTTCTTAATTGTTCATAAAATTATTATATGATAGAACAGTGGAAAATAACAGAAAAATAACAGGGTTGATAGTTTGACAATTTTTTATTTCTAGCCTCAAGGTCATGACATTTGAAACTGTTTATTGAAGCAGTCATCAACTTTTTAGTCACTCTGTTGTTAGTTTGCAGCTTTGCTCTGTGACAGTATCCTTTAAACCCTTTGATTATCTAGTGCTGTGTGAGTGCCTTCATCCCTGTGATTGACATGACTGTTTTGCTGACTCTCCACAGGACGAGGTGAAAATACCTTCTACACTGAATATAGCAAAGTCTATGAAGTTATCGGAACCAGCTGAGGGAGATGGAGAGCTAGAGCTCAAGGCAACCACCGAACAAGGAGAGGACAAAGAGAAAGTCTGCCTGGACCTGTCCTCTGATGAAGAAGTAGTAGACCTTGAGGAGATTATTGAGGAGACACAAGCAGAGTGCATCAAATGGAGCAGCCTACAGCGTGTCCAAAACATCAAAACTGTTTTCTCCAAGGAAAAAATGGAGAAAACCAAACAAAAGACGAAGGAGAACTTGGAGACGACCAAACAGAAGACTAAAGAAAATTTGAAAAAAAAACAAGCAGAAGACCAAGGAGAACCTGCAGAAGACAAAACAGAAGACCCAAGAGAACCTAGAGAAGACACGTCACAACATTGAGAAAAAGATGGGCAAACTCGGCACTCGCATGTCTGTGAACCCGGAACGCAAAGAAAATCTTAAGTCCTCACAGAAAAAGATGGTGAAGTCCTTCATTCCAGACCACACCATTTATGCCCATTCCAAAACATCTGTCTACAAGGTTCCACCCTTCACCTTTCATGTGAAGAAGATCCATGAGGGAGAACCGGAGATCCAGGAAACTGAAATGGTTGAGGTTGGGGGGCATGCAGAAGAGGTGGAGAATGCAGTAATGGAGGGAGAAGATGAGGAGATGGAAGCTGGTGAGATGGAGGAGAATGAGGCAACAGAGGACAGCCCTGAGATGCTGGCACTTCTGCAGAGAGAAGACTCTGAGCTGGTGTTGGTGGAACAAGACCATGACAGAGACAGTGATTAGAGAAAACATTGTCTGCATGTGTATATTTGTTTTTAGGGCACTTACACACTAGAGAAAGCTCTGATGACGCATTTTTAAGTATAGGAATGCACCATTTTATGCATTTTAAAGAGCTGTATCAGTCTGAAATATATTCAGTCCAAAAATACAACTGAATATGTATACATCTCAGTCGATGTATACATCTGGGTTTGTTATATCACATGTTAAAAGTGTGTAATTTGTGTGCCATTATTGTCACCAAATGGAATTGCAAAAATCGTTTTTCCCAAACACTGTCTGTTTCTGTTATTGGTTGGAAACAGAAATAATCCTTCCCCAAACTCACACATTGGTTGAGGCAGTGCTGGTTGGGATGTTCAAACAAACAGAGCAATACACCTTTCAGGGCAATTAAACTATTAATTGCATATAGTTGTCTCAGCATATTGAGCTGGGTAAAGACAATGTATTTCAACATTGAAAAATACACACACACTTCTCCTTTAACATTTTGTCAACATTCAATTGCAAAATGGTGTGTCACTTCTACAAACCCTTAATTTTTCTTTGTTGCCTTTGAAATACACCATGCCACTGAACTCTTGGATGTAACATTTAACTGTTGGATTTAAACCGTGTGTAGGTGCCTTAAATGTGTATTCTATATACCGCAGATGTTCCTGTCGTGTGTGCGTATGTGTGTAGTTGCATCTTTTCTGGCAGCAAAATGATTACATTTAAGGTGACTTCGTTCACTTAATGTTTATGAAATTAAGATGTTGTGTACTAGTCTAAGTAACTTAGTCCTTTGAGTTAAACTTTTGGAAATGTTTGTTACAGTGTGGAGACTAGGAATGGTGACCAATAAGATTAAAAGAGGTCCAACGGTCAATGGAATTATATACAGAATAAAATATATATATATATATACATTTAGGAAAGGACAGAGAGAAAACTAAATCAAATTAACAACAGATTTGGGGCCTGTACCATGAAAGCGGCTAAACAAACTCAGGTTTACAGTAATAGTTTTTAGCTGACAAAACCAAACCAATGCAATTAGGCTTTATTGGTACCATGAAGCAGCTCATCTTTGTCTGTCAACTAAATTTAATAAAGCTAAGTTTAGTCCACATACATGTGCACATGAACGAGTGACATCGGCAGAACAAGAAGTTGCGTTCAAAATGGATAGAGTGAGTTCCATATATCTCTCTGGAAATAATCATGCCCAAAACTTATACAAAACACAAAAATGTATAACAGCACATACTGTTATACATTTTTGTAATACTTTTTGTGCTGCAAAAGCAAGAAAGAACTGTTAAAGAAAAATTGCTGATTGAGTTAATGTGCAAGTTAAACAAATACATATATAGTATAGCATACAATAGTATATTATACAGCAATCTACTACATGTGTACAATTGTATTATGTATTATGTAAATGTAACAATAGTAACCATTTGTTTTTACTGCAAATTAAACAAAAAACTAGTAACAGCAATTTTACCGTGTAAATTTACCATGTTTTGGTTTAGACATGATATTTGATGTAAAGTCCTAAAACCCAGGTACCTGTAACATCACGCCAGCAGAGGGAGCCCTCACCGGAATACTGACTGCTCATGCTCCCTCTGCTGAACTCTGAACTTACTTCCTGTTTGGCATCTATATAAACCTTGCTGCCACATGGCCATGTTGCGAAGTATTGCCAGCTTAACACCTGACTACTAAGCATTCTCTTTTACTGCCTGCTTTCCTGTGATTTACCTATTGTTTGGTTCTCGTTTTCTGATTTTTGCCTAGCCCCTTTGTTTGACACCTGGATTGGACTGTCTATGTTTATTACGACCCTTTGCCTGTACTTTCGACTTTGATTATGGATAACCCCAATAAACATCCGCAACTGGATCCTGCTTCAGTTTCTGCCTCAGCCCCCTTACAGTACCTAAAACCCAGGGTTGGCACAACAAATTCTAAACTTCCCTGGCTAGCCAACTAAATTGGCTTCATGGTACAGGCCCTTGGTAATATGTATATATATATATATATATATATATAATCTCTTTTACATTTTAAGCTTTAATGTTGCATTTAAATCAGGCTGTCACTGTCAAAGTGTTACACTGAATATTAAATTTTTTCTCTAAATGTAACAAATTACACAAATGGTAAAAAAATACAAATAAACCTACCCAAACCTCGGTTTAAGATTAGAAATGCAGGATTGCCTAACTTTTCAAAAACGCAAAGTTAACAAACAGCAATATATCTCATAAACCAACCAGTGCTTGTTTAACATTTGCACGTCCCCTACTAGATGTGTGGTTGTGTTGTAATGGACCAATGAGTGGTAAGCTTTGGCCTTTTAAAAAAGTATGCATCAAGACAGCTACTCCGGCTAACTCCAGATCTTTATATACATGGTAACATAAATCACTGCTATTACGTAGAGCACAGGTATTTCTCAAATGTTTCTGCAGCAGTTAATCTTTATTACTCATATCATTTTAATTATTGTTTCATAGTCTTCATTGCTTCAAATTCCTGCTTCACTTTAAGTTTACATTTGCTTGTGTAGCATATACATATTTCTCTTGTAATGTCACATTTCCTAACCACTATTTAGTGTTAATAAAGCATTTTGTTTCACACTTAATGAGGGATGTTTGATCAAAACCAGATAATAATAGAGCACAATTTTTTAACATAAAATATATATATATCTTGTCTCTAGTTCATCTTGTCTCTAGTAGCAGAATACAATATCTGCTTGCCTGTAAATGTCGCTTTGTAGACTTGGTTTGTTGGCATGCAAGGCAAAATGTTCAATGCGCTCACCTGTGTAAGTCGCTTTGGATAAAAGCGTCTGCTAAATGACGAAATGTAAATGTAAACGTAACATTTAACATTAATATGTTAGCATTAGATTAAAACATTAACGTCATTGAAATATTCTGGCCTGAGTTCTCTTTCAAAGGACGCCATGGGGAACACCTCCAGTGTGACCAGTGTTTGAATCTCATGTCTAATCACATCAATATAATTGCCCTATGGCAGTGCATCAGGTGCACTTGCAAGTATATTAGGGCACCTTGCAGAGCATGTCGTCAGCTTTTTTGTCTTCCGGAGCTGTTTGGCTATTGTTCTCATGTTCTTCTTCGCTCTCATCTGGCTGGCTGTCTGGGTGAGCCTGGGTGAGATTGTGGGTTAGCTTTCCTTGCCTGCCTGCTCCACATATCTGGATTATGTTTTGCAGGCGCAAGAAATTTCAGGCACTCATGGCCGGCTTGATGAGTGATATTAAACATGACTGCAAAGCTCCTGTAAGCATGCCCTTTCTCCTCAATCTTATGCTGAGGTGGAGAAATCTTGGAAGGAACTATGTTTCTCTTGTTTCTATCCACATTTGCAGATGATTTGCACTAATGTGGAGGGAATGCAAGAACACAGGTATGCAGCCATCTCTCAGTGGGCGGGGCTTTGTCCCTGAAGGCTCTGACTTCTGATCCAATCATTTTAGATCTTATCACATCTGAATAGCACAGCACACCAAGCCATACAATATTACCAGTGTACCAAGACAACCTCAAGGGTTTGGATCAGGGGAGGGGCTTAGCAACTGAACAGTCTGTAGTTTAGCTCTCCGGGCCACCAAATGCAAAGCCAGCTGTTATAAGCCTGGCCCGTTTATGTCTGAGGACTGGAGGTGCCATAAAACAGAGGCAGAGCGTTGCCATCCATGCTCCTCCGCCCTCACATTGACACATAGACCGCAGTGTGATGCTGGGTCAGGAGGCAAGATGCTAAGGGCAGGCGGGTCAAGGCTCACACGAAAATGAGCAAGTGGCCCTGTCTCAGTCCCTTCCTATTTCCCTGTCCCATAGTGTTGCATAAACAGGCTCTAAATATTTGACCAGGGATGATTATGGTTCAGTGAGGGCTTATCAGCTCATTGTGACAATCACACTGATCATAAAGGGTTATGCTGCTGCCCCGGATATTGCGTTTCTGTTAGTGGGTGGCCCCCTTATAAGCTCTATATTAAATAGCTGTTCTGGGGAGTCGTAGCTCAGCATTGACAAGCTCCCAATGGCCGGTAATATGCTGTCACTAGACTGGGAGACCTAGGTTTGAGCCCCACGTCGGACCACCTCTAATACAGGCTATCCCAGGTCCACACAGACCAGGGACCATGATTTTGGTTTAACTCCCCTCGAGGATTGGTATCTGTTTAAAACTATTCTTGTTGTTTTATTGAAGTTTCCCAGATCCTCATGAGGTCATGGACAGAACCATCTCTCCGATTGCTTTACTCCCCTCAAGGAAGGGTTTGCTGCCAGTGTTTATCAGTCCTCCTTGTTGCAGTTTCGAGTGGTTGGAGCTGGCATTATATGGCTTCCCTTGGAAAGCGGGTCTTTAAGTCATATAACTTGTCAAAAGGGCAGAAATCCCCATGAGTTCAGATCCCCTGTTTGGGGATTTCTGCCCTTTTGACAAGTTATATGGGGTCTTCTTACATGATGGTAGCCAGCATTTCTCAAGTCTGTCTCTCACATATTGACAGAGTAGCATAGAGCAGGCCCTTCATGCTAGTGGATCCCCAGCTCCCTAAAGTGCCAGTAGTTTCAAATGTCTGTGGCTAGGTAACCACTAACTCCCCTTGGATTTTTGACCCTAGGGCGAGTGCGGGGTAGCACCCTGTACTCCCTGCAAAGCTCATTGGAGAGGATAACGCTTTCGAGTGGTGGCAGCTAGTTCTTACTAGCTCCCCTTGGGATGCTGGTCCTATGGGGTATAGAAAGAGTAGCAGGAGGAAAATCAAATACCGGAACTCTCTTAATGATGGAGCTGTCATTATAACATTAGTCAAGTACAATTGCAATAATTTGTAGCAGGTTTCAAAATGGCCTAAACATAATCAAACGTGGTAACAGTAAAGTCCCATTTTCAAAATTGGTCCTGATGCATCCTAGTGCTCTATTCAGTTAATTTCAATTTTATTTATATAGCACTTTTTACAACATTACATTGCTTCAAAGCAGCTTTACATATAGTAAAACGTAATTATAATAAAGTGAACAAATGCCATTATTCTGTTCTTTATCATTAAGCAAGATCTGTTGTTCCAACTAACATGGAAATGACATTTAAAGAGATAACATCTTATGGGACAGGGGTATTTGCAACAGTACCATGAAATCCACACAACACAAAGTGAAATCCATACATAAAATATATACAATAAAAATACCTGAAAATTACACATTGAAAGAGAATGGCAGACAATTTGAGACAAAGGAGTAGCAAAACAGAAAAGTCTTTTGAACTGTAATTATATCATATCGTTAGAAGCAATATTAACAATTTACAAAACCCTAAGCTAAGTTAGATGTCAGCAGTCTCCCAGTAAGCAAGCCAACAGGGTGACAGTGGCAAGGAACCAAAACTCCAATGGTGTATAGCTGGAGAAAAAACCTTGGGGAAAAAAACAGGAAAATGATCTACCACCAGCACTTGATTTTGAAATTCTGGTATTATCAAATGGCCAGAATTTTCAGATCACAATGAACGCAAAGGACTGTAATAAGAGAGGAGCTCACTTAGGTATTGAGGAGCTAGACCACTCAGAGCCTTGTAGGTAATTAGCAAAATTTTGAAGTTTATACAATGCTTGATAGGCAGCCAGTGTGGACAAAACTGGGCTAATATGGTCACGCATCTGTTTTGTCTGAATTTAGTAGTAGAAAGTTGCTAGCATCCAAATTTTGATACTGACTATGCATTCTGTTAATTTGGTAAATATATGCGTCTCATTGGGCCTAGAATAAATGTACAGCTGAGTATCATCAGCATAACAATGAAAACTAACTCTACGTCTCTTAATAATTGCTCCTAGAGGTAGCATGCAGCCCTGCAGTACTCCATACTGAACTTGTGATCGGTATGACACCTTTTCACTCACAGCAACAAACTGGAATCGGTCAGATAGATATGATTTAAACCATGCCAGTGCAGTTTCATTTATGTCAATGTAATTTTCAAGCCTATTTAGTAGAATGCTGTGGTCAATAGTGTCAAAGGCTGCTCTAAGGTAGAGTAACACTAAAAAAGAGATGCAGCCACGATTGGCCGACAAGAGCAGATCATTTGTCTCTGATGAGAGCAGTCTCTGTACTATGATGTGGTCTAAATCCTGACTGGAAATGTTTGCATATACCATTTCTTTCCAGGAAGGAACACATCTGTGAAGACACCACCTTTTCCAGTATTTTTTAAATGAAAGGTAAATTTGAGATTTGGGTTTGTAATTTACTAGTTCCCTTGGATCAAGTTGTGTTTTTTTTTAATAAGGGGTCTGATAACAGCCAGTTTGTAAAGTTTTGGGACATATCCTAACACCAATAATGAATTAATGATACTATGTATATAGTATAGATGAGGATCTGTAATTTCAAGAAGCATCTCTTTCAGCAACCTGGTAGGTATAGGTTCTAGCATACATGTTGTTAATCTAAATATTTTTGACAGTTCATCCCTATCTACAGCAGAGAACGACTGGAGTTGTTTCTTGGGCACGTTATGATGCACCATTCAATGTGATTGCGTTGCAGGCAATTTTATGACTGATTTTTTTTCTCTGGCAGTATCTATTTTGTTACAAAGTGGTTAAAATATGTAAATAATTTGATTATGTTTTGAGGCATTTTACTAATGTTTCTTAAACTTTTTTTTTTTAGAATTACGGTCAATACGCCGTTGGTGGCCTTGACCCCTTATGGGATTCTTGCAGGTATATTTTATTACAACTTTAATGTTATTCACTTTGACTTCTGTTTCACTCTTTTAATTGGTATTTGTTTCAGTTTGATTTAGGTTTGTCATTTTGTTGTTGTTTTACTGATTTTATGTTATTTAACTGATTTTAGTTTTGTTTAGATGTTTTGTTGTTTACCTTGAAATTAGTGTTTGTATTATTTTGATGTTAGAATGTACAGTTTTTGTAAACAGAATCTAAAGAAAGAAACAAAGACAAGTTACACTTCTAAGTAACTGTGACATTTATTTTAACAATGCAAACAAAATGAAAAACAACTGAATTTAAAAACAAATACTGCTGATTTAACTCAAAAACATGACACCTTGGGCAATATTAACTTTCAAGGTACAAGCTCTTAAACCCGAGTTAAGACCACAACAGCTCTTTGTTGGGTCATGCTGAGGTTTCTGATGCCATCTGGCTTCTGGACAGCTCCAGGTTTGGTCGCGTTGGCCGAGCACTGCAAGTAAAAACACAAGAGAGAGATAATAGCACTGAATTGAACAAATGCCCCCTCACAAAACAACAAGAAAGGAGAACTCACTTCATCAGACTCCAGTGGAGGTGGTAAGGTGACTTTAGGGGTGGTTGATTTGTCCTCTGTCCTGACATCCTTTAGAAGACTCCTTGTCACCCGTCTCATCTCCTCTGACACCTGATGCATGGCTCTGCACTGTTGTGTGACCTCATTGAGGCCTGAGGCCAAAGTGTCAACCTGTTTATACAGGTCAGCCAGCTCTGCCTGCAACAACAGCCTCTCCTTACGGCACCTTATTGATTGACACTCCTCTTCCAGGGCATTTACACTGACTTCCTCTTCAGGAGCGTCCACACTGACCTCGTTCTCTTCAGGAGCATCTCCACTTACCTCCTCCTCTTTCTGTAGGTCTAGTGTGGAGACCATGGGGACCTGGAGGTTAGATGATCTTAGGGCAGCCAGCTGAGAAATAATCTTCCGCTTCTTGCAGTCCATCACAACTTTGAGGCGATCCTCTGCTGACAGTTCGCGGTGGTGGCCAAGGTGCCTGTCCAGTCGCTTTGTCTCCATTGAGCAGCCCGGGACAGGGCAACGTCCCTCACGGATGTTGACCCTGCCTGACACAAGAGCCATGAGGAGCTTCCTTTCCTCCAAGTTGGTGACCTTGTGAGACACACTGAGGTGTTGGCTAAGCTGAGCATACTCATGCCTGCACAGAGGACACGTGCTGAAACCCATTAGAATAATGGAAATAAAACAATATTGTAAAGTGCTGCCCACTACAAGAGCAGTGCAATGGCTGAGTTATGTGTTGTCAAATGCAGCTAGGTGCCACTTTGATAGACTGAAAATTAAGTCACTTTTGTTTTCAGTCTATTACTGCTAAGTGCCATTGTAATAGACTGAAAACAGAAATTGCTTCTGCTTTAAGTCTATTGCAATGGAAGCCACTTCTGATTTCAGTCTTTTTTATATGAAATCAAATCAGTGCAACATATAGTTATGTTAGAAGATATATATAATTAGAAGACCTGATATTTTATCAGCACATTATGTTTACATTTATATGTAAATATACAGTTAAAAATACAGTTTCGGCTAAAAATCCTAATTACTGTTTTACTGTGGAACAATGTCACCTACACCTTGGGTGACTGAGGGTAAACAGCAAATGTTCATTGATCTCTTTCATACATGTTAATAGAAGCACCCTAACACCCTACAAAACCTGCATTCCTTTAAATAATGTGGCATTGTTTGCTGACTTTACAGTTTAAAAACTTACTGAACAACAATTTTTCATTACTACAGTCATAAATACATAAACTTACCATTACAAATTAAAAGTATACTTTAGTATAGTTTATTTTGTTAAGTATACTTTACTAAATACTAAATTCAAGTATATTTTAAAATTTGTAGTATGTAGTAAGTACTACTAGTACTATATTGTAAGTGTACTGTTTAAATACTATTTGGGACTCAGTTGGCCCAAGTGTACTTTGACTGTAACAATTAAAAACTTTAATAAAATTTACAAATAATATTATAAACTGAGTATGCAACAGAGGTACAATTTATAGTGCAAATGTACATTTTGTTAGTGAGTGCCAACTGACATTAAAGCAGCATTACTACTTTTCAAACTGCACTTAACGCTGGTAACAATGTGATAAGTTCAACTAACATTAGTTGTTTCTTTCAAACAGTTTAAATCTGGGGAAAGTGCTTACAGTGAAGTCTGTAAATGTTAAAATACTCATTGATTGATAGGTATATATGATAGGATATTGATAGGATATGACATACATATGACATGTATTTAGTGTGATAATTTACCTTTTCTTTGTGAAGTTATGACCCATTTTACTTTGGCCAGAGGAAGTGAAAGAAGGAACCATACTATTGTCACAATATTTACATTATAGCACTTAAAGGGGTCATGACATAAGGAATTAAATTTCCCTTAATCTTTTGACATATAAAAGGTCTTGTTATCATTAATGCATCCTGCAAGTTTCAGACCTTAAAGGGATAGTTCACCCTATAATGGAAATTCGGTCAATAATTACCCTCATGTTGTTCCACACCCGTAAGACCTGTCAGAGTGGTTCAAACTTAATTTTATGAAGCAGCAAGAAAACAACAACAAAAAAAACATAATTCAACATTTTTTTCCCTTCTGTGTTATTCTCCGATACACATACATGACACAGTGCAAGAGCATGATTCTGATGGAGGATGCTATGATCTGACATTTTAATTGCAATTACAATTAAAGTATTATCATAAATTAAAGAGCAGTTTATTACTGTAGTGCTGTAAATTTACAACACAATACTGGACATTGTTTTGGAAAAAAAACAAAAAAAATACATATAAATGGTATTTGAACAATTTACAGAAAAAAAGAGTTGTCAGCCTTATACTGTATATGTACACTGTACTGTATGTATACTTATACTGTACTAATTACAAAACACTTTATATTGTGTTTATATTGTGTAATGTTTGAGTTTTAAGACTTTTAGTTTTAGAGTTTTCATTTATTTTTAAAAGCGGTCTTTTAGGAACATGTAGTCAAAATCAGCTTTATCACCATTTTGAACACACTGAGGAGCTGTAAGCAACTGTATTACTTGGACATCAACCATCAGCATAATAAACACAATTTCAAGCTTCGATTTATTTTTGCCACAATGCATGCTGGGATGTGTACCCAGCATTCAATGTGGCATAAATTAAACAATAAATGCAGCTGAACTGTCTTACTATTGTTTTTGTGGTGACTTTTTAGTAGCTTGTTTTGTGATGTTCAGTGTATCTGTTTATCTGAATGCTGTGTTGTTGTTACCATTGCTGAGGTTTGTATGTTGCATGTTGCTGTCTAAGTGTGTCTCAATGGCCAACTATGAATTCTTACTGAAATTGATTGTCTTTGAAAGCTGATTTGGTCACTTTGTCCTAGTAATAATACTTGACATAATCTGCATATCATAATTTTACAGAGTCTGCATAATCTGACAACATCTCCTCAACTAATTCTAACAACGTTTCTTACATTTATTACAAAAGGTTCATACTTAGCTGCATGTTTAAAAGTTTACAATTTTAGCTAATCTGCTTCTTTATCAGTCACATTCTCTTTGTAAACAATGCACAGGTGCTCTTATTGAAACAATACTTCAAATGCTGAAAGAGAATTACGTTAATGAACATGAAGGGGCCCAAACTGAAGGAAACACTAATTACCATAATGATTACTTTAAATGAACAAAAAAAAAAATTTGCAACACCGTGCAGTTTTTACACTCAGTAGTATAAACACACAGAAAACATCCAAGTGTTTGCTGTGTAGATTAATCTTACATGTAGTGATCAACTGGAGCCGCTCTAGCATAACACCGCAACACCAAGCAAAATTTGACTTTTGAGAAATTGCCATAGACCCATTTATAGAAAGCAGACAATTCCACTTGCATTCCAGCCCATGTAGTTCCTAGAATAAGCTTGGGAAGATGGGACCCAGATGTTTGTTTCCTAGTTGTGCCTGGACCTAGTGAAATTCTGCATAAAACCCCACAGGCACTGGCATAGGGACATTATGGAACTTGTGGACAATCATATTTTAGCCTATTTTAAACCCACATGGGCCCCACATAAAAATGTTTTTTTTTTATAGCTTAAATTGTTGAGTAAATTCTAAAGACTGTTTATGGTAAAATCCCAAGAGATCAGCGATTACAGGATTACTCTATTCAAGTCAAGTCACCTTTATTTATATAGCACTTTATACAATAAAGTGGTTAAACTGTATGAAGTGGTTATACTATGCTTTGGTTGTACTGAAATTATATATAATGTAGTATAAATAGTGAGGTGTATAAATGCTGGCACTTTATTTACTCAATGGTCACAGCACATGCATTTAAATCGTCATTACTCTCATCTGGAAAATGCTTTTGTTTTAAAAACAAAAATATTTAAGCATAGCATTTGGGAAAGCAATACCCTTACAAAAAGTGCATATTGTATAGTGTAGAAGAATATAGTCATTGTGAATTAGTTAAATTTAACTCAAATAAGTTCAAATGTTTTTTAAATTCAGTTTAAGATGTGTTGATGTTACATTATGTCTAGTCAATGCGTTTGATTCAATGGAGAGAGAGGAGGTCTCTGTGCAGCTGGCGACAACCTCATAGAACACCACATTGAGACATCTCCAGGGGTCGACGTTCCAGGCATTCCATCATTTACCCAAACACAAGAAAAAGTAGTTCAGGATGAATTCTACAAATGGGCATGATAGAAGAGTCGCACAGTGACTGGTCCAGACCGATAGTTTTGGTCCCTAAGACGGACGGCTTGGTCAGGTTCTGTGTTGACTATTGAAAGGTGAACGCAGTGTCGAAATTCGATGCTTATCCAATGCCCCAGGTTGATGAGTTGCGTGATCGGTTAGGCACGGCTTGATTTTATTCAACACTGTATTTGACAAAGGGATATTGGCAAATCCCCTAACGCCAATGTCTCAAGAGAAAACAGTCTTTACCACAATGTTTGGTTTACACCAGTTCGTCATGCTTCCGTTCGGGCTATTCGGAGCACCAGCCACATTTAAGCGCCTCATGGACCGGGTCCTATGACCCCATCAGGCATATGCCGCCGCATGCCTAAATGATATCATCATATACGGTAATGACTGGTGGCAGCATATGCAACATTTACGGGCGGTCTTGAGGTCTCTGCGCGTGGGGCGGCTTACACTTGGGACATGGACAGGTGCAGCCCCAAATTGATAAAACTGCAGCTGTTGCAACCTGTCCACGTCCTAAGACCAAAAAGGAGGGGAGACAGTTCTTGGGTCTGGTGGGCAATTGTAGACGGTTTGTACCAAATTATTCAGGCATCACCAGCCCCTTGACTGAGCTCCAGACCCGGTCCAGTGGACGGAGCAGTGCCAACGGGCTTTTACAATGGTGAAGGATGCATTATTGCACTCTCCTAAATTTTCTCTCCCTTTCATCCTGCAGACGGACGCATCGGACCGAGGGCTGGGAGCAGTACTGTCCCAGCGGGTGGGGAGCGATGAGCGCCCGGTGCTGTATATTAGTCGTAAGCTCTCCATGACAGTGACTAAATACAGCACCATAGAGAAGGAATGTCTAGCCATCAAGTGGGCGGTTCTCATTCTTAGGTACTACCTGTTGGGACGGGCTTTCACCCTCTGTTTGGACCACGCACCGCTCCAGTGGCTCCACTGCATAAAAAGATACAAATGCCCGGATCACCCGTTGGTATCTAGCATTACAACCCTTTAAATTTCAGGTGGTCCACAGGACGGGGGCACAGATGTCTGTGGCGGACTTCCTCTCCAAAAATGGAGGGGAGTGGGCACAGGCTGGATTGCTCCCTGGCCCTCCCTAGAGTCGGGTGATGGGGGTATGTGGAAAGCGGGGTGTGGTTTCGTCGTCACTGCTGGCGGGGAGTCAGGTTTGGAGACGAAATGGTTAAGGGAAACGCCTCCCTTGTAATGAACTCTAACAGCTGTTCCCGTTTTGCAGTGAGTCTTGACTCTGCAGTGAGTCTTGTTAAAATGGGTTAAAACGGGGATGCAGCAGAAGGTCGGGGTCACAATTTGTTTGTCTTTTTGACTGTGGGAGGAAGAGGGTCCATGTTTTGATGCCTCTAAAGTTAAATCAAAGAGACATAGAGACATAGAAATGACACATTAACAAAGAGAAGAAGGTTCCATCTTGTCTGATGTTCTTCTGGCTTGGGAAGATACATATACAGAGTGACAAATGTCATTGGTTGTTAATCTAATGGTTGCACTAGATGTCTAGATAATCAAAAAATAACATTTTGACAAAAGTAAAAAATGCTTAATCAGAGTTTAGTATACTGTGCCTTCATCTAGTTTTTTTTAATAAAGACCATGCCCTCCAACTTATTTTTCCTGACTGGGGGAGTGTGGCCATTCTAATGCATTTGTATCGTTACCTCCTAAGGTTTGCTTCTAATGGTTTTATAGAGGGGGTTAAAACAAAGAATAATGCTCTTAACAGCACATGATCCCACATCCTGTCTGACTCCTGCTTTGGGGAGATACCTATCCAGAGTGAAGAATGTTCTTAATGTGGGTGTTAATGAATCTAATGCTTGTACTAGATGTCTAGATAATCAAAAAATTACATTTTGACAAAAGTAAAAAAAAAAAAAATGCTTAATCAGGGTTTAGCATTCTGTCTTCATCTAGTTTTCTGATTCCAGTTTTCTGATTAAAGACCAAGCCCCCAACTTGTTCTTTCTGACTGGGAAGAATATTCATTAGGTGTGTATTGACACCCATAGAGTCCCTCCACTTCCACTGAGCTGCATGCCTCATATAAAGAATCTTTGACAAAAATACATCTTATACTAATTTAGGTTAAACTTTCACATTATAACAAGAAAAAATGGTACATAATCTTCTTTTTATTTCAAAAGCGTTTACTTTTAACAGTTGTAATTAAATACATTTAATCAATGATTAGTTTTAAACAGACATTTGACTATATCTTAAAGGTGGCCTATTTTATACAGACATATAAAAAAGATAATGCTATCATAATCCTTGTTTTTGTGTTAACAACTCTCGCTGTATCTGCTCAGCCAAAAAAACGTTTCTGGGTGAATCTTTGGACTTGAAAAATGTTCATGAAATTTTGGACTTTTATCTTTTATATAAACCTTTTACAAATGGAAAATAGAAACACTTGTACACAATCTTTAATTTTTCTTTTTAAATGTTTACTTTTAGAATATATTTAAAGATAAATCTGTAAAATGTTGCAGACTACTTTTAATTTTGAATAAATTAAAAATAAAGATATACTGACACCGTAATCATAGTTTTAAATATGCAGGTAAATATGCAGGTTTAGCATTGTTTTAATTTAAACACCTGTTGTTCATCTGCAGATGTTCATCTGCCTGACATAGTGGGATAAGAAAATCCTGTGTGTGTTTGGGTGTACACACACTGTCTAGATGTTCAAAGTATCACACCTCAGATAAAGAATCAGCCTCTGGGTGACTTTGAATTGTCACATTAAATATCTTTATAGGTAAACTTCACATTTAGAACAAGATTAACTCTTTACTTAGTACTTCTACAATAAATGTTTCATCATTTGAAACACTGAAAAATGTTTTCATCTTAAGTTAAATCTTTATAAGAATTAGCAAATACATTTTAGATATATGTAACCAGGCAGGAATAGCCCGTTATTTAATTCCCCTGGTAACTTCTCACGCTTTTCTATCATGCAGTTACTCGTGCTGTCCCCTTTAAGAGTGTGAGTATGAGCACGAGAGGGAGGGGGTGTGTAAAATGGATAAACGGAGAGCGCACAGGTAGCAGCACTTAATAAAAATAAATAACTTAATAAAACGGCTAAATGGATATAATACAAGCTGGTTATTACCTCGTGGACCTGTGGTGTTTTCCGTTGTGTGACTGTACCGGGTGGATAACTTAATTCGGTTGTCTATATTAGTGTTTTGCTGCACGTGAGAGATCTTCAACCTAAATTAAGCGTGACTTCATTCAAAATATGTTTTGAAGGCTGTTATAATGTAAAATAGTGCAGTTTAGTACATGTATGGGAGGAATATGCAGTAATTGTTGTGTTTTATACTGTTAAGAGGGGAGAACAAGGATAGGCGAGATCGCACGTGCCAATTTCCACGTGATTGATAATCCAGAGGCTCGGATAAGAGTGAGTTTTGCTCATTTTATTCTCCCAACATGGCATGAAAAGTATTGTACCCTTTTCAAAGTGTAGACCTATATTGTTACATTTAGTCTATTTACTGATTAATATGCATAAAAGAGATTAAATGTGAACGGTGTATAATATGTGTGATGCATAATATGTGTGATGCATTGATGTGGCAAGATGTGCAGATTTCTCACGTATGCTCATGTGGCTTTTGTTTTGTCTGTTTTATTAGAAATAATTTAGGCCACTGCCGTTGTTTCGTACACCCTTTATAAGTTTTGTTTTCTAACAGTTTAACCCTTAAATCTTTGATGTTTGAAAACTTCTGTTATAAGATATGTGTTAAGAGTTTGGTGCATCAGTATCTCTCTAGAAGCCTTCTTATTTAGACATCTCCACAACGGTTAAGAGAAACTAGGCTTTCCGGCCTAACAGTATGTATCCATTTCATATGTTATATATTTGTAAGAACATACATTAAAAATACTGTGATATTTAATGATGAAATTAAATCTGTTGTGTGTAATGCTCCAGGTAGATCAAACAACATTATCCATAAAAAACTAATGGGTACCCGAAAAAGTGTTTGTCTGAATGAGATGACTAAATTTTGTGGTAACGATCCATGCTACCTTTAAATCAGGAACTTTATAAGAGCTGAAAACATAACTGAACATTGACACCCCAATCACTTAAGAAAAAGAAACGTATTTTTGGCATAAGTCCAAAATTTTCTTGTATGCTGTAGTCACATTGTTAGTCATTTGTGAACCTGAATATAAACAAGATATAAGAGTTCTTAGAAGCTCTTAAATGCAATTACGTTTTGCTGCTTACCTGTATTTCAGAGGGATTACATGATCCAGTTCACAATCTATATGGAAATAAAAAAAATGTATCAACCACACACAGAAAAACTACAGCTTGTTTTCAAATACATACAGAGAGGACTTATTATAGCCAGAGTGGCCATTAGTATTGTTATGCTCAGTTGCTTTGTGTCAAAATATAATATTTAATACCTGCATTGAGTCAAAAACATATGACAATGCTGACAAATAGATAAAACATACCCAGTTGATAGGTTTTTTATGGATAATGTTGTTTGATCTACCTGGAGCATTACACAAAACAGTTCATATAATATCATATAACAGTAAACATCACAGTATTTTTAATGTATATTCTTACAAATATATAAAATACAAAATGTATACATACAGGTTGGAAAGCCATTTTTCACGGAACTTCTTGAGTTTCTCTAAACTGTTGTTGAGATGTCTAAAGAATAAAAATGCTTCTAGTGAGAGAGACTGACGCACCAAACTCTTAACACATAACCTGACACAAATTTTCAGCCTTTGTTGCTCAATTGACTCGGGGTAAACTGTGAAAAGTAAATGTGTCTGTAAGCGGTGGACGCCATGAGATCATTAAAATATTATTGTAGAGGTACACAGAGTAAAGAGTTCTTGTTCTAAATGTGAAGTTTACCTATAAAGGTTATGATTATGATAGTATTATCTTTTTATATGTTTATATAAAATAGGCCACCTTATGCACCTTATGATTTAAGATTTAATAGTAAAATATCTGTTTAACAGATTACCATTTGTTAAATTTATTAAATTACAACTGTTAAAAGTAAACTCACATTATAACAAGAAAAAATGGTACATAATCTTTTTATTTCAAACGTAAGTTTAACATAAATTATTATAAGATGTATTTTTGTCAAAGATTCTTTATCTGCAGGTAGTCAGCAAGATTATAAAATGCAATACTTTAGACAGCCAATGAAGTTTTGCTTGGGCTAATGTCCTTTTAAGTTTTTGTAGGATCTCTGGCTGTTGCATTTTGACCAACTTGAGTTTGGGTAATAAACTTGCGAACGTCCAGTAATGTATTTAGAGTTAATGAAATAAAGAACCAAATGTTCTTGATATTTAATCATACAGGTTACTCTTCAGTAAAAACCTACAGATTTCAGAACACAAAAGACCTGTTCACACTAAGGACAAAACCTTACAGTTTTAAAAATCATTTCAAATGTAAGGGAATCCACATCACAACTAATGACAGAGGAATTATAGTTTGGATTACTTTTTTCAGTTATAGAATGATTAAACATTGACAGCCATTCAGAATCTATTTGTATCTAAAGCATTCACACATTTACCACAGAGCATGATCTTAGATAAAACAGCATTATTGTCTGTTAGTGTAGACACTGATATAGTTACTATTATAGTTATCTTTATAGTTATCATTTTTAGGGTGAATAGCCATTAACTACCCAGTTCAAAATATTATTCTTTTCTATTTTTTTAGAAGCTCGAGAGGGAATGTTCACATGTTGAAAGTATTTAAGTAGTGTGTAAACTGCAGTGACAAGTAAGCAGTAAGCAAACGGTGTGGACTTACTTGCTGAAGGTTCACATTGTTCAGAAATGAATTGACATGGAGGGATGGAGTTTAATCAAATTCTGGGCATGATAAAATCACAAAACCAGGAAGAAGAGCACTGTAGTTTTTGCATCTGTTTATTATAGTCCTTTGGTTAAAGAGAATATCTCCCTTTGCAGTAAACTTTAAGCGTTGTGACTTTGTGGATATTGTTTATGCTCAAACAGCAACATTACACACTAACTAAAGTTTAAAAAGTAAATAATGCATAATAGAACCCCTTTAAAAATAAAAAAGATGTAATGGTAAACTCTGAATATTAATGCAGTGTTTTCATGTCAAAAGATTATACTAACCCTATCACATCAACCTGATCGCCTTACAGAGCGTTCAGATAAAACGCTATATTCTGATTCATCCGGTCTAAATTATTTCAAGGTGTCCATGTGAACATAACTACCGGCAGGACAAAAATTGTAACTATCATTAACTATTTTGCAACATCGTATAGATTAGGAACAAAAAATTTACGTCGTATAAGTCAGGAACAAAGAATTGAAGGAAGTTTACATTTTGTGAATTTTCCTTTTAATGAATGTGATCAGTATGATCAGAAGGAAATGATCTAATGTTACAATTATGTATTCCATCATGTAGTCCTTTCATCATTTCATGGACTTTAAGTCTTTATTAAACTAACCAAGTGGTCTCCACATCTGTAATTTTAGTGTGAGGCCTTGACAGTTCCACCAGATTTTTAAAAAATAAACAGACACCAATGTTGTGCCCTATAAGGGCCCTGGTGTTTCTCTTCTGGCTGGCAAGTGGGGCATCATACAAGGTGGTATCACCCCAGAATGTTCGGATGCAACCTTACACTGTCCACCACATTATCCACAGAGTCACTGAGGAGGAAATGGCAAAGCAAATTTGGCAAATTTGTTACAAAGCAATTCACCTCCTAAAGACCTCAGAAGTTATGGAGGGAGTTTGTCATGGGTTTGCAAGGCTGGCAAGACACAGAGCTTACTTGAGGAGCAGGCTATTTGTAACTATCTAGGCCATTTTATTGACACCGTTGTGTGCTGGCCTGGTTCAGGTCATGATGCCACAGCTTACTCGACAGGAGGTCACTCTGCCCTCCTCCAGGGCACTTTATGCTTGCAGACAGAGGGTATCTATGCATCCAACAGTGACTGGCCTCTTGGTGGTGTTATAATGCTGCAAAAACACTAAAATAACTAACTATTCCAAAGTTAGCTTGATCGACTTTGGCATTGTAGTTGGCATGCAGGTATCTAAGGTATCATGATTGTATATGACCACATTCAATTATCTTGAACACCTATTAGGTAAATATCAATATTAAAAAATATTGAGCTTTTGAATTTGGAATGCTACAACAGGATAATTTAGAAAATCCAGATTCCCTAAACAAAAAACCAGAACACCACAAAACTAAGTTAGCGCATGCATCTCGTGAATCTAAAGAAGCATGTAACATTTTGTATCGATCGGGAAATAGGTGGGCTACAGCAGTTATAAACAATAAAAATATTTCTATGGTGAATTACGAGAAGGTAGTAAATTCTAGTCATTTACATTTCTGTTTTATATTTACATTTATTTAGCAGACACTTTAATCAACAACTTTCAAAGAGAGAGAACATTAAACATTTTGCCTTAAGAACCAGCAAGTCTAGTCTTCAAAACTACATTTACAAGTGGGGACAGGATATACAGTAGACCTTTTTCATATGTGGTTAAACATCAGAGTATTAAGGATTAGTCAGGTGTCTGCAAAACAGGTGTTTTGTTTCTTTAAAGTAGTAATGGTATCGGAAGATCAGGTTGAGGCTGGAAGCTCATTCCAGGAAGGAGCTGTAAGGCAGCTTATATGGTGATCAGTGCTGGGTTTATTTGAGGGAACACATCATAAAACAACAAAACACCATTTGATGTTTGCTCCCAGGATATGGTTCCTTGTTTTCCCCCACATGTGGCACTAAATATGAATTTCACTTCTGTTTCCCCCCCCCCTTCCCTCTCTCTAGGTTCAAATGGAGCTCACTTAACATATGTGTAACAATACAGTGTGATGTCATTGAGTTTCAATTTTAATGTTTGGTATCATTTGTTGAAGGTTATGGCATTATGGGTAAAAAGGTCTAAGTCCTGATATAATGGGAAATAGTGTTCTAAGGGCTTACAAATGTAAAGCTTTAAAGATTAAAAAATAAAGATAACCTACACCCCTGTTATGGGTGTCTTTCCCAGGAGACCTGGATTATGTAGTGTTAACTATCCTAGCAGGTTGCCCCTTCAGGTCAAGAGAATCTTACCAGATCAAATTCTGAATTATAGAATTTAATAGAATTCTATAATTCATAGAATTAATAGAATTTATGACTCTTCTTCTATAGTCTTCTGTGCTGATCATTTTAATTAATGTAATGATGGTTAATTGATTGATTTAAGTGTACCCTGCCTGGCAAATTAAATTGTTAATTTAGACTTATTCTGAGTGTGTCAGAAATTGTTAATACAAGTAACTTATACCTCATGTTACTGCAAATATGTGTCCAGGATGGAGAAATGCCTCAGCTTAAGAAAATGTCTTGGAGAGAGATCTGGTACCTTGTTGTGGGGTAATAGTTAGATGTCACGAGGTAGGAGAGTGAAGTACCAGTGACTGTCATTAAGGCCAGGTTAAAACATTTAAATTGAATGCAGGTGGCTACAGGTAGCCAGTGAAGTGAAATCTTGAAGACAGCATTCTTCCTGGAGCATTCTGGATTCTTTGCAGGGTGTTGGCTGGAAGGCCAGCCAGAAGGGTATTTCAGTATCCTTGATATTATGAGTGCTTGGACTAGGAGTTGCTTTGCATGCTTGGACAATAAATGTCTGATTTTCTTGATGTTGTAGAGCATGTACCTGCATGAGAGAGGTTGTTGCAATGTGAACAGTGAATTTCAGCTGGTCATCAAACACCACTCAAGGTTCCTAGTGGAATTCCTACCAAGAAGTTAAAAGAGTTGATGATACAAGTTGACCTGTGAAGTTGTGTTCAAATGATAGGTTAGCCAGGATTACCAGGAGTTCCATCCTACTGAGGCTGAGCTCAAGATGTCATTCCTTTATCCAGGCTGAGGTGTCTAAAAGGCAAGCAGACACCCAAGCAGAGATGTTGGGGTCATCTGGCTGGAATAATAATTTATGTTTTCTGCAATGGAGTAAGAAGCCATGTGCTTTAATGATTAAACCAGGAGAAGCTGTGTATATTAAAAAGAGGAGAATAAATCACTGAGAAACCCCAGCGGTCAACTTATGTGACATTGACTGCGCTCCTTTCCAAAATACCTTAAAGTATCTGTCTGTGAGATGTGACCTGACTGGCTGAGTGCAGGTCCAGTGATGGAAAGAGATGACAGCAGAATCTGAAGGCAGACAGACGGCATAGAATTGGCCCTTGCCTGCCACAAACTTTTTAAGAACCTTTGAAAGGAATGGTAGAAGTAAAATTGGTCTATAATTGAGAGGTCGAGTGTTTGTTTTTTAAGCATAGGGGTTACCCAAGCCTGCTTGAATGAAAAGGGAAGGCTTCCTGTAAAAATAGAAATGTTTAAAATGTGAGTGCCCCTTACGAAACCTAAAGTCTGTGTCCATCAAGAGCCCAATTGTAAATACACCACGGACTGCACCTTCCAGCACATGTACCTTCTGTATACTGTCCCTTCTGAGCAAGCTATCATGTCCTTAGATAAATCGTTGACACTGACATGTATGAATATGACTCTGAGCCTGATTGATTTCGTGAACTCAGACCGGTGCTTGCGCTTTCGCCAAAGATATATAGCCTCAATGAATAAAGCGTGCATTGTTTCTTGTTTATTGTTCATATTAAACACTTTATGTTCTGATTTCATTTATATTCCGTTTTTTTCCTACAAAATGTTTGCTTTTAGCGGCAAAAAACTAATTTGTCTACAACATGGGGTAACTTTATTGAATGTCATTCACAAATGTTACTAGGCAACCCGAAACTGGAGACATCCTTGTGATTTCCGCCTATGAACGGTACATCTACAATGTAAGCTTAATATCAGTTGACACATTGGCTTACTATCCAACAAGCTACAATATTAAACAAACAAGTTAGGTAACATCATAATCACTAACATAGTGGACCCATGGAAAAAAGCATCACCTGTATTAGTCATGCCAAAAATATGTAGAGTCATTATTAAATTAAAGATAAAAGAATCACTTTATCTCACTTTAAGGTGAGAAAGGGGGACCAAAATGTTTCTAAATTTAAAATGACCCATTTTGTATTTGTATTGTTTTAATACTTACACAGTTATTTTAAGAATGTATCATTTATTATTTAAAATGATATATTCCATCGAAGAAGTCGTCTGATGGACTACTTTAGTAAAGTTACCATTATATACCTACCTACCTCCAGCCTAGTTAGTTTCTATACTTTGTTCCCTGCATAGTTACAGCAGGGTGCTGCTATAGCTGCAATTAGTAACATTATGCCTCTGTTTTTAATATTATGCATTACACTTGTAACATTACACTATTTCTCTTGGTGATATATCTCAGTGCCTGACATATTGCCAGATGTAATTAGATCTGACAGTTTCTTAGCAATAAATATCTATAAATCATTATAGTCAACTTTCCATCCATAACCAAGAAAGTTACAAATTGCAGCTTTAACGTGCCAGAGGAGAACTGGCCCTCCCAGTTGAGCCTGGTTTCTGCCAAGGTTTTTTTCTCCATCTATACATCATTGGAGTTTTGGTTCCTTGCCACTGTCACCCTGTTGGCTTACTTACTGGGAGACTGCTGACATTTAACTTAGCTTAGGTTTTTGTAAATTGTTAATATTGCCTCTAGCAAAATGATATAATTACAGTCCTAAACTCTACTATTTTATTTATTTGTCTCCAGTTCTCTTTCATTCTCTTTCATTGGGTATTTTTCAGGTATTTGTATTGTGTATGTTTTGTGTATGCATTTTATTTTTGTGTATTGTGTGTGTTTTATAGTATTATTGCAAATCCCATATACCCCTTTCCCATAAGATGTTATCTCTTTCTATGTGCCATCTCAACGCAAGCTGGCACAGCATATATTGCGTAATATAATACCCATGTTGCATAGTCTCAGAAGTACAGGCTGTTTTACTAGGCAGTCTGAATACATTACCTTCTCATAGATCACTGAGAGAAGTATGAGCCTTTCCACGTAATGACAGGAATTTCTAATGCACATCCATTTATTTAAATAGTCCAAATGTGTTGTAGATTTTATCGATTCAGTCAACTCTTTATTCATAACTAACCAACTATAAACCCAGTATTCCTACTTAATTTTATTGATATACATCTCACACATATTATTTGCAATTATAACATGCATTTTGTGTTCAATATATGTGGCCTTTTTTCTGTTTTATTTTTCATTATGTTTAAAGCTGCTTGAAATGTCTTTAGAAATATGCAAATAAATGCGTTAACACACATCATAAAACGACTTCAAAAGTTATGAAGTACTAAGCTGGAACACAAATATCATGGATCATGGTATTGCAGTTGATATGTGCAATGTTAATCAGTGGCATACTTTAAAGTTGGTCAGTAAATGGATGTTTCATTGCTGGCCCTTAATATGTCTCTAATGCAGGGGATATTAGCCACTTGTTACCATGACAATGTTTAGCAATGTGGTGCCTTTTGAGAAGCATCCACCTCTTCCTCGGGCTGGAGTGTATGCCATTGGGCTACTGGATGCCTGGGATTGGCCAGCAGGTCTGACCAATGGTGTAAGCCAACACCTGTTAAGGTGTTGCCAGTTAAGGTTTTGCCAGTGGGGTCTTTGCTGCCAGGCTTTTCAGTCATACACAATGATAAGCAGTTGGACGTTCTGAGACAAATGAGAAAAATGAATTAAATACATTGTAGTAATCATTAAATTACTCTTTCCAGTCATATCCAATTTTTAGATGCAAGACTGATTATCACCTGAATCTGTTCAAATGGCACCTCAAAGATAAAGCTCTCACTGAAGCGTGAGTATAATGTGTTCTAACTGTAGTTTTCTTATTTGTCAGTTGCTTTTTCTGTTGTGCTGTAATATGATCTTCGCCTAGGAATCTGATAGGGATTGCAGTATTATTAAAGTAGTTTAAATGAAAATTAGATTGTAAATGAATTACATAATTAAACTTTTTGATTATATAATCTAATTATATAATCATTTAATTTGATCAATATACTGAGAAGGCTCCTATCTCAAGAAAGGGGGCCTAGACTCAGCAGTGAGTTAGAGGTACTCTACCAAGGGGAAGACACAGAGTCCCCTCCGCCAAGTTGTTCACCAGAGTGCTAGAACAAATTCTAGGTCAGATGGAGTGGCACACGTTATCACCTCTGAAGAGGTGAAGGGTGCAGTAGCAAGCAATACACCCACCTGTTTACTGTTTAATCACCCTGAAGTACATGGGATGCATCCAGGGGCCAGACGTGGCGATTTAAGAGGTATGATCTGGGATGACTGTGCATGCCCTGCCCCTGAGTAAGAAGGTACTGGCTCAGAAAAATGGGTGAGCTGCTGTAAGTAGAATGAACTCTGAGAACCAGGCCTGGTTGGTCCAGAATGGGGCTACCAAAAGGACCTGGTGCTGCTCCTCCCTGACCTTGCACAGGACCTGTGCGAGGAGGCTTACTGGGAGAAACGCATACTTGTGTAGATGTCGTGGCCAGTCCATAGTATTATCCTGACCTGTACACCCTTTGTCAAACATAGGCCCTTAACCTCTGAAGTCTAAAACTATGATATTCTGAAAAAGGTCCAGCTGCTAAAACCAACATCAAAATTTCAAATTAACATTAGAATTTGATTTGATTTTTTCAGAAAACACAAAATGTATTCCTTGAATGTAATCTAAGTCGCTTTAGAAAAAAGTGTCTGC
The DNA here is from genome assembly GCA_036877525.1 of Chromobotia macracanthus. Lineage (NCBI taxonomy): Eukaryota > Metazoa > Chordata > Actinopteri > Cypriniformes > Botiidae > Chromobotia > Chromobotia macracanthus. The sequence goes on along the minus strand of JAZGTH010000034.1, from coordinate 5,601,805 downwards.
AGAATATGTACTCCTCAATGAATATACAGTGCTTGACTAAAGGTAAATAACATAAGTGAAAAAAGGAGAAAGCTGCCTCTGGAAGTCTGCACCCTCTTGAGTTTCTTCATACAGCTCTAAAGTCATTACCTCTATGGAGTGCAAAAACACCAAGTTAAAAGTCAGCCTATAGGGCATGTTTAGGGTACTTTAGAATATACTATTTGGATGCAGAGGAATGATGTTAGGGTTCCGTACTTGCAACTTGCCACTTTTACATTGTTTCCAAATAAATATTTCACCCTTAAAAAAACAACAAGCCAGCAAAAACAATCTTTTCATCCAGAGTTTACTTAATACAACCTCAGATGTGCTGTATATGGCACAAACAGACATAAAGATGTTTAGAACAATTTTCCATTGTTGTAAGTTCATAAAACAAGTTAGCAGGTTTAAAAATGTTGAAACTCCAAAAAGCACATGCATGGTATGGAAAGTAATATTTTTAATTTCCACTGTTTAATTGGAAATCTATGCCTCATATGAAATCAAATCATGTATACACAGCCCATATGAATATAGTCAATAATATAAAACATATATTTTATGCAATATTTCTTGTGGTTCAACATGTTATCTTCTGTAAAAATGTTAATTTTACTTATAATTTTACATGCTGTAAGTTACACTCGCCGGCCACTTTATTTTATATAAGTACACATTGCTAGTACAGGGTTGCACTTTCTTGTCCTCAAAACTGCTTTAATTGTTTATACATAGATTCCACAGAATGCTGGAAACATTACTCAGATCTTATTACATTCTGCATTGGATTGGATGGTGATTTTATCCAAAGTGTTATCCAAAATTTACAGTGTGTTTAATATATATATAAATCAGAATGTTATTACTTTCTGATACTTTTACTTTCTCGTGGTAATATAACCAGACAATCATGTAGTAACAGTCCAATGTATAAAATGATGCAAATCTGGAGCTTCAGTCTATGTTTCAATAAGCCAATAATATTGCTTAAAGTACATGACTTGCCTGATGTTTTTGAGCCAATCACCTGAGCCTTCACCTAAGAACCATCAAGAAAAACAGAGAAAAACACCACTTTGTAACTACTAGACTTCTTGTTGTTGAAAGGGTTAACTCTTCAAGGGAGTTTTGTCACATCTCTAGTAAAAGAGGTGGGACTTAATGTCAAACCTATTTAGAATTGTCATTCAACTGCTGGTGAAAACTTTGCTTTACTTCCTCCTGACTGAAACACCTCTATTTACAGGTAAGAGATCAGTTACAAATGGCATTCTGTTACAGTCAGGTATGGACAGGTATATGAGATTAAATTTTACACACAATGTATGTATGTACAAGTATTACACTATGTAATAATCGTGTGTGCATTATTTCTTTCCACCAAAGTGTAGTGTATATCTGACTCTAATGGACTCTCGGTGAATATTTAGGGATAAAGCAACAATGTGTGAACATAAAAACACAATTAGTACCAAGAAACCTTAGCTATATTAAAAGTTTAAAAAATATATTTTTATTTCTATTGCCAGAAAGGGCATGTACATAAGAAACAAAAGACAGAACACACACCCAAATTGTGAGTCAGATGCACAGACGCGTTTTGTTCATTGTTTTCATGTCTTAAATATACAGTGCTTTGTGCTTGTATTATCCTTTGATCACTATGCAGTAAGAATCGGAGTAAATAAAACCATTTTATTAAATTTAGAAACGGATGGTTTTAATAATAATCTTTGAAATGATCCCTGTACACCTGTTTGTATTAAATTTTTATAGTACGTGTTATTTAAAATTTTCTTAACTGTTATACTTATACAAGGTATTGAAATTAGTTTGGAAAAATGTTTCTGATGAACAGAGTAAAATTTAAACTTATGGAACTATTTATTTTTTTAAATTCCTCTTCCTTTCATTACAATTTAAATTCTAATTCAACGTCTTGTATTGCATGGCCAACTCAATCAAATTCCAATTTATAAAAAAACAGAGGGTCAGTTCTTACCTTTTCTGTACCCTCTTCTAAGTAAAGTTATTAATGTGTTTCTCTGTTTATACCAAACTACTGTAAATGTAATTGTTGTTTGGATGTTTAATTTGGTTTATGGCACCAGACCAAGATGTCATTTACTATAATGATGTCAGTATGTTTTCCTCCAGTGATGTCATCTTTTACCCCCCTGCTGTCTGAGGAGTTGTTCCAGTGCTCTGTGTGTCTGAATGTGTTTACCCATCCTGTTTCCCTCCCGTGTGGTCATACGTTTTGCCAGTCATGTGTTCTGGCACAGTGGACAGCATCTGGTACCTCCCATTGCCCCAAATGCTCCACAGTTTTCCAGAAGACACCTGAATTCTGTGAAAATTCTTTTGCTTGTGAGATGGCTGAGCAAATCCGCAAGCAGAGGGGTCAGAGGTCTTTGGAACAACTTCCAGTAACCTCGGACAACATTTTGTGTGACATGTGTCCATTAGAAGCAGCATCACTTGCCATAAAATCATGTCTGGTGTGTGTGGCTTCATACTGTGAGGTCCATGTGACTTCCCACACCTCCAGGTTTACTAAACACACATTGGTGCAGCCTCAGAGGAGAATGGACAAGCGGGTTTGCAGGATACATGAAACACCCTTAGAGCTTTACTGCAGATATGACCAAACCTGTGTATGTGTGCTGTGCATGAACACAGAACACCACACACATCACACTATACCAGTGGAGACAGAATCGACAGAGAGAAAGGTATGGCCAAAATATTGTAGTTTGATTACCAGATCAGTTCAAATTGTTTAACCTGAGATGGCTAGATAATTTCATAAAACATTTATGCACAACCAACGAATTACAGTTTTGTATGTAAAACATTACTGAAGGCATCTTTACATTCCAAATCTTGTGACGAACAGACTGAAAGAAAATTTTGCTAAAGATATCCCCTCTACACACCTCACAAATGCTTGTTCAATTTAAAAAATGTTACGATGTAATTCATCATTGTACCATTCAGGTAAGATGTAATTCACACCAGATGTCAATGGTTCTCACATGTCACATGACTGATTGCAATGCAACATTTCCAAAAATAAGATTAAACTCTTCAAAAAAAAAAGGAAACTATTCCTTTAACGTGGATCTGTCTTTTAATTTTGTATATAGACGCAATGTAGCATTAAAGTCAATATAAGGTAAATGCTGCACCAGAACCAAATTAAACTGACTGCAACGGTCTGTCTTTTACTAAACTTAAAATATCTTCTGTCTTCTGTATAGATTCAGTTACTGAAGACACAGTCTGAGCTTAAGAGGATGATTAAAGTGCGATGGAGTAAAGTAGAGGAGCTCAGGCACTGTATAAAACTAAGCAAGGTAAAAACCAGCATTTTACATTCACATCTGTGCATTTACATGATATGTTTAACCAAAGAACAAAACACATGGTTTAATTTACTAATATATTTGTAATATTTGTAATTTATTTTTTACATACACGTGATATTGCAAATGTGTCTGCAGAAAGGTCTGAAATATTACTTTAGACCTTTAAGTTAGGTTAAATATTAAGTTAGACAGTTGTCAGACACTGTCATTCAGTTTAACCAAGTGAAAATGCATAGTTGACAAATTTCAGCTTTAAATATGAATGTTTAAGATACAGTGAACTGGTCAAAAAACAAAAAAGTTTAAAGTTTTAAAGCATTTTAATCTTTTAGCTTTTAAAACGTAGCTTCATTGAGTTGTAATCTGGTGTTGTTCCGCTGTTAGGAGAACACAGACAGAGAGATAGCACACAGCATTGAGGTCTTCACTGCACTGCTGCAGTTTATTGAGAAAAGACAAAGTGAGCTTCTCCAAACCATGAAAGAGAAACAGAAAACAGCAGAGACACAAGTGGAGAAACTCATCAAAGAACTAGAGATGGAGATCACTAACCTAAGAAATAAACGCTCAGAGCTGAAAAAGCTCTCGCTTTCTGAGGACCACGTCCGCCTCATACAGGTTACACATCTGTGCATTTAACATCTTTTTCAAGCTGATCATGTTTTGTTAATAAAAAAGATGAACATAAAGATAATAAAACCATTTTCTCCTTAACATGCATTAATAACATAACTGTGTGGATTTCACTACACTTTAAACAGCTCCCACACATATGTCTATATAAGACATTGTGTTTAAGCATTCAGATAATGCAGACTAACACATAATTTGTTAATGATTCCCTTCAGTCATTCCCTAACCCAAGTGTGGTGCCCCAGTGTAAAAGCTGGTCTCAGATCAGTGTGCCCACGTCTCATGGACTGGGGTTACTGAGAGAGACCCTGACTGCTACAGAAGAACTGCTGAGAACTCAAATACAGACCACCACACAAACAGGTTTCTGCTTATTTCTTTGTCATGTTTTAGATTACTTAAGATTATATAGCAAAGGTAAAAAGCAGAAATATTAGTAATATTAACAGAAATAATATTTGTACATTTTAAGTTATACATTTTCAATATAAAATGCATTTATATTGAATCATTTCAATAAAAGAAAATTCTATTAAAATGAAAACTATTACAACTGTAAAATATTTTTGTTGGATGCTTGAAATTGTACACTAAAAACTAACACCAATAAAGATAATACGCCAATTGCAAGAAACAATTTTAAACAGTTGTTGTTTTATTTACACAGAACTTGAAGCAATATCCCAATATGCAGGTAGAGTTAAAATTCTCTGAAATATATAGTTGATCTTCTATAGCTTCCTATGATACAACACATTAACTGTATTGAACTGTGCCCCACATTGTACTTGGATTATTAAAATTGTAACAATATTGAATATTTTCAAGTATTAATAAGTATGTAATGCAGGTAATGTTTAACTACTACTTTTGTAAAGCTTGTGGTACTACAATTTGTGACAGTAGATTTGTGACATAATTTGTGACAGTAGACAGAAAAATTCATACAGACCTGTTATACAGACATTTTAAGAAAGTGCAGTTGAAGGGTAATTTAGTAAAAAATGCATCTACCAGAAAACTTACATGCTTAATTTTTTTTTGCAGTGGATATGACCCTTGACCCTGATACAGCAAATCCCTGGTTGCTGGTTTCTGCAGACAGGAAGTGTGTGTGTGATGGCAATGTAGAGCACAATTTTTCAAACAATACTCAACGTTTTGACACAGCACCGTGTGTCTTGTCAAGAGAGCCCATCTCAAGGGGAAGGAGTTTTTGGGAAGTAGGCGTGTCTAATAAAACAGCATGGGACCTGGGTGTGGCCAAGCAATCAGTTAATAGGAAGGGTTTAGTGACATTGAGCCCAGATGATGGATACTGGGCAGTTTGTCTGAGAGGAGGCTGTGAATACAGAGCCTGTGATTGTCAATCAATTATACTATCACTGAGGACTCAGCCACAAAAAATAGGCATATATGTGGATTTTGATGGAGGACAAGTCTCATTTTATGATACAAATGCCTATGTTCATATTTATTCCTTTTCTGGACCTTGCTTTAATGAGAATTTACTAGCCTACTTCAACCCTGATATGAATGATGCAGGAAATAACAAAGGCCCACTGGTTATACAGCCTGTCAGTCTCACCAATGAGATAACATATGATACTGTCACCATATGATGATTAAAGATCAATTAAAACAAATTTAGTAAAAAATCATGTCAGAGCATGAAGATGACAGAATTATAACGTTTTAAGAACAAATGAGTTCTGATAAAGTTCATTCAGTGTGATCCATTGATAACCCATACATCTGATTTAATATGACATTTACGATGCATAGATAAAGTCTCAGAATAATAACATGTACTGTAAATACTTATTCCAGTCACACGCACTTGCACCTGTTACACATTCATGTACATACATGAAAGTATAGCCAACCCTGTACTTCTTTTCCTGTTTTGTTTAATAACTGTAATAAAAAAAACTTTTAAAACAAATTTTATTGTCTAATGTCTGGGGACTTTTTTTTTAGCAATTTTGTACAACAATTTGTAAGTAGACATACTGTTACACAGGAGGTTCCTGCTCCACCTCTTCCTCACCGCCAAAGGGACCCCTCTCCTGAATATTAAATTTTACCTAACTACATTTCCCATAATGCCCCATGCCTTGGACTGATTACTTCCTGTACACCTGTAGCCAATTAACTTCTGTGTATATAAACCCCTGCATCGCCATCACTCATTGCAAAGTCTTGTTTGCCATGGCTGACATTACTAAGTGCTTTTCATTGCATTCTGTGGATTACCTGTGTTTGACCTGGATTGTTTATCTCGTTTTGGATTGTTGCTGCCTGCCCTACTTCTGGATTGTACTTGGGATTTATGATTGTTTGCTGTCTTTTGCCTAGCCTCCTACATTACTGTTTGCTGATTTTGACCCTTGTCTGTACAACTTTGAATAAAACGCTGCACGTGGATCCTCATGTGTCACACTTATCATTATACATACACATGCCTCCTTTTTCATTAAAAATTCTAAGTTTATAGGGAGAATGAAAGAATTAACAGAAAAGAGTGGTGTGGTAGTGAATCTTGCAGTTTCTTTTTCTCCCACCCCAGTGCTTTCAACACAACAATGATTTACAAAAATATACACCATAGTTTTATTAATATTCATAGGAGGATGCAGGAGCTTCAAGAGGGGACAATGCCACAATAATAAACAACTAATGTGAGGGAAAGAAAACAAAACTATAGTGGCTACATTAAATCCATTTCTGGTTAACAAAAACAGGAGAAAAGATATTTAAAATAAAAGGGCACACACATCCCTATAATTCTTTGACAATTAAAGTTGGTTAACAAATACAAAATTATAGCCCAGTACAAAATATGATACAAGTAAACTTATTTGTACAAAGAAACAGTTTCTATCACCTCTTACAGAGCATGACTGCAATCTTAATCAAAGGCCATCAAATACAAGGCTTCAAGGCTACAACACTGCTCTGGATAATAGCTGGAGCTTAAATTCTTCTTCTAAATTCCCAATTATTCCTCATATCACCAAACTACAGCAGATGACATGGGCATGGAATATGCTGGCCACATGGCATTTTTTTTCCACATAAATCATAAAAAACATAAATCCATCCCCTGCACCTAATTGGACTATTGTTTTCATTTAGAGGTTTTCATGGACCACTGTAAATGTGGTCAAAATTTGGCGATGTGCACACAATAATGGATATAAGGCTGTATCTTGGCAACGCTTTGGAATATTGACACAAATCTTTGTAGGTGTCATTGTCACAACATCCTGACCACATTAAAACAAAACTGATGACAGCTCCACCTATTGGCCAAGACTTTTGGTTAGTTTTGCTGGCTTATGTTGATTCCTACAATACCAAATTTGCCATATTGCACCTTATTTCCTGTCCACCATATTGAATTTTTTTAGGAGAGCAGCACCTAATGCTGGCCAGAGAGCTTAAGACTCTGTTGGAAAAAAGGGGCTATAGAACGCATTTCCCCTCACATGAGAGATCTGAAGGATGCTTACTTTCACATTGGTATATTGCAAGAACACAGGAAGTTTCTGTGGGACAAAGCTTACCAATATCAAGTGCTTCCTTTTGGCCTAGCCATATCGCTACGCACTTTCACAAAGGGCGTGGGTGCAGCTCTGGCTCCCCGAGACTGCAGGGCATCTATGTTATAAATTATATAGATTAGATATACAGGAAATATTTACAGGAAATGTACGTAATATGAAACGGGTGCAAATATAGGGTTGTGTGAAGTATGGACAAACAGCAGCAATGCAAATTCAGAAGGTCATATGTGCAAAGATATTGTTAAGCTATGTACAATATGTGCAAAATATGAGTAGTGCAAGTAACATGACTGTTAAACAATGTACAGTATGTGCAAAATATGAGTAGTAATGCACAGATTGTGCAAATATGAAAAGTGCAAATATGAGTTCATAAGTACTGGAAGCAGTGCAGGTGTAATTAGATTGGTGGTGTGGAGTTCAGCAGAGTCACAGCCACGTGGAAGAAGCTCTTTCTGAGCCTACTGGTGCGAGAGCGTAGACTCCTAGCGCCTGCCGGATGAGAGGAGGGTGAAAAGTCCATGATTAGGGTGGAAGGCATCATTGATGATTTTCCTTGCCCCACCCAGGCAGTGCTTGTGATAAATATCCTCGATGGTAGGTAACTGAATGCCGGTTATCCGTTGGGCAGTTTTCACTACCCGTTGGAGTGCTCTGTGGTCTGATGTGGAGCGGTAGAAATCCACAAGTATCCTTGAGCGCAGGTCATAAGGTTGGAGTTCCACTTTGTGGGAGACCTTGTTGTTTCTGTCAAAGCAAGCATAGAAATGATTGTGCTCATCAGGAAAGGAAGGCAGAGCTGGAGGGAGGCACAGTGCTGGGTGGTTTACAGTCTGTGATAATGTTTATGCCTTGCCACATACACCGGGGAAAGTGTTCCTAAATCCTTTGCTTGTGTGCAAATTTGGCCTACCCTTCCTCAGACTGGTTCTGTCTGAGCTGTAAGCCTCCTGGTCTCCATACCTAAAGGCTGCATCTCTAGCCTTGAGCAGGATGTGATCCTCTCTGTTCATCCAGGGATTCTGATTGTGTAACGTTTTTATTGTTTTGTATGTTGTCACTCTGTTCACACATGCAATGTACTCCAGGACAGAGTTGGAGTAAGTGTTGATGTTCATCTGAGAATTTGTGGTGGCCTGGACAGCAAACACACTCCTGGACTGTGTGCTGGAACGGATGCTGAAGAGAGCGTGGTATATTTGGGGTGCAGGAACAAAGAGAGATGGTCAGACTGGTCTAATGTTTTAAGTCCACTTGTGGTGCAGGAGACATTTTGGTGAAATTTAGGGAGAGCATTGAACAATTTGTCTTGCGTGCCAACGAACCAAGTCTGCAAAGCTACGTTTACAAGGGATATTGTATTCTGTTACTAGGGAGAAAGATGAACTAGAAACAAGGATTTTTTTTTAAGGATAGGATAGAAGAGCATTAGGGTTTAGACAGGTGTCTGCGAAATAGGTGTGGAAATAGGTGGTCTCAGGAGATCGGGTGGAGGCTGGGAGTTCATTCCACTACAAAGGAACGGAATAGGTGAAAGTTTTACAGATTGATTTGATGCCTCGTTGTGGGGGAACAGTCAGACGTTGCTCGTTAGCTGATCGTAGCTGGCAGGAGGGGACATAAGTCTGGAGGAGTGAGTTGAGGTAGGAGGGAGAGGTTCTGGTTACTGTCCTAAAGGCAAGTGTATTTAAGAAGGCAAGATTTAAATTTGATGCGTGTGGCTACAGGTAGCCAGTGGAGTAAGGTCAGGAGGGGTGTGACATGGGCTGTTTTTGGTTGATTGAAGACCAGATGTGGCTCAGACCCCGGTTTCTCACCTTGGGTCCCACTCCTGGCTTAGGAATAATGAGTTTCATATCAAAATCTATCTGCTAAGGATGAAAAGGGTTATATATGGAAATATACTTTTTATTGGTAATTCATTTATACGGTTGACCCCAGTCTCATATACCCTTTCATAGAAATCCTCAAATTACAATACAAGCATATTCATTCCAAAGGTACTGCATAACAGCAAGGGCACACATATGATGTTGAAAGATGACTGACCGGGATGGTGTGGAGAAGGATTTCTCCTCCGTGTTCATAACACAAAAAGTGTTCCAAAGGCTCTTATACAGTAATGTCTACTGTTGAGGATACTAGAAAGTGCTGGTCGTATTCTAAATATTTCCATGGTTACTTAATCATATAGTATATAGCAAAGGGCTAATAAATGTAGTAATGTAATTCATGTATTCTTTTAGCATTTAATAATTCCAAAATAATTCCAAAATTTCCAAAATAATTCCAAAATTTCCAGACTAATTCCAAATGATTTCTATATACACCATCCACCAATACAGTAGGAATGCTAACTAAGAATCCTTTGGTATGTCCGATCCATCCCTGGCAATCTTCTGTTGATATGTCCAGGCATTCACTGTGTCCATCAGAGACGTCTGAGAGTAAGGTGGGAGGAAAACTGTCACCATCTTGTGATAGTCTACAAACCATTTGGTGACTGCCTAAATGTTGGCTATTTTCTGATTACTGCATCCTTTTTCCTCAGCTAAAATAATAAAAATTGCATTAAATGAGACGCTCAGTGTTGTGTGACCCAATTACAGGTTTGTGTAACAGCAGTCCATCTGTGGATACTGCTGTACACACTTTGATATTGGCACCCCTCTGGCCAGGAACATTCACTCTCTTGATGTCTTGATGGGCTCTTTCCCCAATCACATTCCTTTCTCGCAGCCGTGTTTTGGCCATGTTGAAACTAGCCTCATCCACAAAGATGAATATGTGGGGTGTTTGCCTACCTTCAATGTCCATGACTCTCTAAAAATTTCCTATAGTTCAGTTGGTAAAGCATTGCATTAGCAGCGCAAAAGTTGTGAGTTTAGTTCCAGGGAGCACATGTACTGACAAAATATGTAACTTGAATGTGTTGTAAGTTTCTTTGGATAAAAGCATCTGCCAAATGTATAAATGTAAAGGCAACATAAGAGTTAGGCTGTTACAGTAGTATACATTATACCTAAAAATATATGCCTTTGTTTGTCTTTTCCCTTCTTGGTTTTGTTCAAAAACAGTTCTCTGTTTTATTGGTGTAACATCACGCCAGCAGAGGGAGCCCTCACCGGAATACTGACTGCTCATGCTCCCTCTGCTGAACTCTGAACTTTAAACTCTGAACTTACTTCCTGTTTGGCATCTATATAAACCTTGCTGCCACATGGCCACGTTGCAAAGTATTGCCAGCTTTACACCTGACTACTAAGCATTCTCTTTTACTGCCTGCTTTCCTGTGTTTTACCTATTGTTTGGTTCTCGTTTTCTGATTTTTGCCTTGCCCCTTTGTTTGACACCTGGATTGGACTGTTTGTTTAGATATTGATTCTCTGCCTTGATTTACGACCTCTGATTTACGTCTCTCCCTTTTGTTGTGTTGCATGGTTGGACTGTCTATGTTTATTACGACCCTTTGCCTGTACTTTCGACTTTGATTATGGATAACCCCAATAAACAACTGGTTAATAAACCCCCAATAAACAACCCCAATAAACAACTCCGCAACTGGATCCTGCTTCAGCTTCTGCCTCAGCCCCCTTACAATTGGTTCCTGAGTTACCTGACTTCCTGAGCTGTTCCTTTCAAAGTAGACAAGTGCACAATTGTTTCATCCAGGACTCTAGAAATATGTAATATGTATTGTCACCAACACTCTGTCCCGAATCTCTGTATGTTTTATGCCATTCTGTGTTCCATTTATGCCACAGACTAATTTTGTATACTGATTGTTACATGGAGGTACAGGGATTCAGTTTCATAGGTTTATTGTGAAGCATTGCCAGCCAGCCTTAGCAAACCAAATGGTTTTCCCCTTGTGTATAACCAGTTTACCTGTTCTCAAGATTAATGCTTTGTCTTGGATTTGTTTGTTGTTTGACTGCTTATTTGGATTCTTAATCTCTGTCTGGACCAGTATTTGCTTATTTGTTAATACATTTTTCACACATTTGTGCCTTTATTTCTTTACAAAAAGTAATATAACAGCAATTCGCACCCTAGTCATTAATTGTGCCAGTTGACAAAACAAGCTTTGTTGATCATAATGATAACAATAAAATGTGGGTTGTCAGTTGTGTTCTTTTTAAAAGGAAGAACCTGTTGAGCTGCATTTGACCAATATAAGTCAAACTAGTCTAGTATTGAAACACCAGTCTTGTAACACATAAAATAAAATAAAAATACAATGATAAGCATACTAGTAAACATATTCATATACACATTTTAATTAACAATAATGTGTTCCTCAGGAGCGCCTGAAAAAGAAGTTTGAAACATGTTTATTTGGTAAATAATTACTTTAGTGCTGACATTGGTCCTCCTGCATTGGCTGTTAATTAAAAGAAAACCAAACCTTCCAGGGTCAACATCCTCCACAGCTCATTAGACCTGTGGACAGTTTACAAATCTAAACAAATAGTTTGTTAATTTAGGCCTTGGTCAGCCGAGATAACTATACTATATATAGTGGATACTCAGTCTCACAAAAATAACGATGAATAAAGAGAAATCAACTATTGGTTTGATCATAGACAACTCAGTTCTTTGTTTAGGTGGCAAAGAAATGTTATCTGTATGCACCTAAATGGACACTGTATACTATAATTGTATACTATAATACACTGTGTCAGTTATCTATAATATGTATGACGCACCCAATGCCAAACAAAGATTAACTCCCATTTTGTCTCTATTGCCAGTAATAAAGGGTGTAATAAAGAGTGTTTGTCTAAGAGTTTTATGTTTAGAGAGTATTCTGGATTCTGTTTGCTCTTTGCTAGTACAGGAATGGGCACCACTGAAACAAAAGAAAACCAAATTATGTAATGACAACAGAAAAATATTTTATTTGGTTTATCCCAGTTGTTTATGTTCCTATTTACTTGTTTATGAAAATATCTCATGAAAGGAAAAATGATGACAGTCTAATGAAGATACTGTGACTTTACTGTGAAGATACTGTGTAAATTAAAATTAATTTAAAGGGAGGAATAGGAGGAAAAGAGTTAAAGGGAGGGACTTTAAAATAAGGAAGAACAAAGTCCGTACAAAGGTTGATGTACATTGTTTTCCCAGCATAAGAGAAGGGAGAAGTGGCAATAAAACCATTATTATCAGTCAACAGAGACGGAACACAGAGAGAGAGATAGAGAGAGACATCAGAAACTGAGAGTTCAAATATTAAAATACATGACATGAGCTTGTATGTTGATGAACAGTTATACAGACAGGTTTGTTTATAGATTAAAATGGCTTTTGGGTTATTGTGGGTTTAATAGGAAATTCTACAGTGACAAAAGTTTACACTGACCACATGAGACATAATGGAAGAAGTTTTGCATTTAGTATTACTGTGTGTGGTTCCTGTATTGGTAAGTCACTCTCACTCTATACACCTTTAACTCTTATTTGTGTTTACTTTTTTCAATTAAACAACAAATTTCATAATCGCTGTGAAAAAACAATACATTTAAAAGATTTTTTTAGTTGTATTTTGGAGTTAAAAGTTCAAATACTGTCCCTATTTGATGAATGTTTTAATTTTTTTTTGCTAAAGTGGATTGTGTGGAGAAGACAACTGTGGTTTAATGTTTTATATTTATGGATATAATGTTTCACTCCTGGAATACCATCTTAGTCCAAAGTCCTGGAGATAAGTGAGAGCGATAAATTCTGAACCTGTTATCATTCAGCAATATAATGATCCTAACAACAAGTCATGAACTTGTTGATAGTCAAAAACTGTCTATACTCCATTTATGACAATGCCTCTTTCAACAATTCAAAGTCTATCATTAAAAGGAAATATGATAATTCAAAAAATTAAGTTAAATGTCCTACAGTAACAATATGGGTGTGCTGTCTGTTTTTATTTATTTTTATTGTCTATTTAACTGTATGACTAGAAACACTATACCTTTATAAATCTTTATAAAGCCTTCAATCCTCAAACTATTTTAAGCTTTCAGAAAAGTCTTTGTTCTCATATTTTCTAGTTCTCATTCATTTTTCAAATACTAAGATATACTTTTAATACAAAGAAAAAAATACACATTATCAAGCTTATTTTTTGGATCTTATGATTATTTATTGAAGTATGTGTGTTTGACTTTTACAGTGTAATAGTGTTGTGCACTATTTCCTTGTTTGTTATGTCAACAAAAACTATTGTCTATCATTTCACATGGTGGCAAATATCAGAGACACTTTCTGAAAACATATTTCCTCCTTCGGACACCTCTTCAAGATGCATTTTCTACCTATATTTTCTCAGATATAGATAATTTTATCTGGAATTTCCAGATATTGATCCAACACAAACATTTTATTAACGGTAGCTTTCTTGGCCATGACCCATGTATATATTTGTGCAATTTTAATTATACTTAGGCTCATTCACACAGTGGCTTGTGTGTTACATCACTAGTTAAATTTGCCTTAGATGTTCCAAGCAAGCTCACTCTACTCTAGTCTCTATTTGGATGTGTTTTGATCCAATTATTGTGTTTTTTATGTAATACTGTCATAAACATCATCTTTTGAGATAATGGAAAATGACGTATAATTTAAGAAATAGTGTTATACCTTTGCCATTACCACTAAATGTAAGTGCATGTGCAGTTGTGCTCATAGCAGATTTGTATCTTTTACCTTTTTTATAGAGAGGCTATCCAGCTGTTTGGGTAGAGTTAGGGTTTCATCAATATGCTTTACTTTAAAGGGCTTGGGAGAGTGATGTTGCCCGTCTTTGTGTTGGTACTATTAGATGCTACTCACTTACTGGCCAAAGGTTTCTGGAGTGAATGTGGTTTTGCAAAAGTGGGTAGAGTAGGACAGTGCAGATATAGTAACTGTTCTGTAAACAAGCATCCTTGCCTTGAACTTTATGCAGGCAGCATCACAAGGCATAACATTCTCTCACATATTTAGCTATTTTATGTGCACAAAAGGGTGGTAATTGACAAGGAATACAAAGTTTTAAACCATAAATCTATTTCAAATCTGATATTAGATTAAATATGATATTTTGCTATTTATTTTATTATTTAATTGTGAAATATTTTGTGATTGTCTTCCCTCAGGGGCAAATACCTCCACCTAATGTTGGGAATGTCTCAGTTGCCCAAACAGAACATGAGTTAATATTAGAATGGAATAAAGTCAACAACAACAACAGCTATACTTATGTGCTAAAATACAAAAATGAAACAGAGACTCAAATAACTGCATTGGAAACCAATTCTGTAGTGAAACATACAGTCTCTTCTCTGTCTGCTGGGACTAAATACTCATTTATTCTCTTCACTGAGTTTGAAAGACTAAGGAGTAGCGGATATAACTTCTCCAGTGTGACCGGTGAGTGTAACTGACTACATATTTAAAATAAGATTTTGAGTTTTGACCATGTCTAAAATGTACTAAAGGCACAATAGATTTTTGCATTAAAATATCCAAGAACCACTAGAACGGTATATATTTTGTTCTGTATATATGTGTACAGTATCCCAAATGTTTTCAAAAATGTTTGAATCCAGAGAAATGTACAGTTTTAACCAGCGTAATGTCCCTGTTCATAGGGCAACTTGTCGAATGGCGTCATATCCGAATTCAGAATTAGCAGTTGTAGCATCTAGCACACATAAGTCTATGACAGTGTAAATAAATACAGTATGTTTTATACATAAATAGTCAGCCTTTTTTTGTAAACACTGTAGTTACATTTAAATGTTTTTTTAGTAAGTATTTCTTTGAACATGTAAAACTGTTGTTTAGCATTATACATTAAGAAGTAAACATTACTATGAAGCATTTGTGGTCACGTTTTAAAAGAAATTGCAAATTACATTTGCAATTGTGTTTTTTATTTGTGGGTGTAAAAGTTGTGACACAGGTTTGTGTGCAAGGCATCGTAAATGCAAATGCAAAGAGCATTTCGATTGCTTTTGGCTTTTAGAAGACACAGTGAGTGACACTGAGGAAATGAAATAGCAAACGGGTAATTGCTATTGCAATTTAAATATGAAAGGGTCATAACCTATAAGACATGGTAAATGCGTTGCAAATGGACTTTGCATTTTCATTTGAAATTTGGCAGATACTGTACATTAGCGTAAATGAAAATGCAAACAATTTGCAACTTTTAAAACGTCTGAGACGTTCATTTAAATGTGCACTTAGCATTAGTATGTATATAAACATAAAACATTAAAGACATATAGCATGGGGAATATTGGACACGTGTTTATACATTCTGTTGTGCATTCTTAAATGAGTATGTTCACAAGTAAAAATGGTTTCTTTGTGTGTTCTCAAAGAAAATTAGGTGAGAGTGAATCTACATTCCTTTGGGTTGTAAAACAGTCTTATCTATGCATTGCTATGGTCACCAGAGGCCTGGTTCTGCATCTGGGTGTTAGTTGCAGTTTGAGGGTAGTTTTACAGACACTCCAAAAGCATAGTTTGTTTGTGGAGTCAAGTATATGTAGTTATATTCATGAAATATCACCAGTTATTGTGTATCTAATCTGTCTCGGACACTACAGGAGCCAGTCAGCTGCACCTTGTGGTTTGGGTCCCTCTTTTGCTGAGGCAGAGCGGAGGCTGCACTTGTGGGGTTCACAGCTTAATTTGGCAGAGGAGCAGTGAGAGACATGCTCTGCCTTTTCTCTCGCACTCTCTGCCGAATCAGATGAGCTTCAGAAGCTTCAGAAACCTGCCCTGGATTTGTATCTGATCCTGATACCTCATTCTGTCAACTGACGACTGTCAGCCAGTGGGGTGCTGAGGCAGACCAGCCTCCTCTTTCAGCAACATTTAAGGAACTGGTTGAGGTGATTTCTTGTGCTGTTAAAAAACTGAGCCTCAGGTGGCCAGATGAACAGCAGCACAATAAACAATTAAAGCTGGATAATAGATTTTTATAGTCCAACAGAGAACAGCCTCCCCACTGTAATCTCCCATTCTTCCCTGATCTTCACACTGTGGTGTTGAAGTCATGGAAGAATCCATATTTTAGCTTATGTTTTTAGCCCTGCTTTGAATAATTATTTCTCTATTGTGGGGTTGCATGAGCATGTATATGGCAATGCCCAAGGTGGAAGAAACACTTGCGAGCTATCGTCCTCTGTCTATGTGGACTGGACAGGTAGAAAGGATGATACCTTTTTTTGGATTTTCTGGCAGCATGAAAACTTCTGCCCAGTTTATCCAATTGGCTGTCAAGTACAGCAGAAAGAGAATGGTGGAAGAGGTGGAAGAAACACTTGCGAGCTATCGTCCTCTGTCTATGTGGACTGGACAGGTAGAAAGGATGATACCTTTCTTGGATTTTCTGGCAGCATGAAAACTTCTGCCCAGTTTATCCAATTGGCTGTCAAGTACAGCAGAAAGAGAATACAGAATTCAGTTTGCCTACCATTCTCCTTGCTTCTACGGCATCTTTCAGACTAAAGTGCTAGGAGAACAGCACCTAGTGTTGGCCAAAGAGCTAGAGACTCTCTTGGAAAAAGGGGCTATAGAATGCGTTCCCTCTCACATGAGAGATCTGGGCTTTTACAGTCAATATTTTATAGTTCCCAAGAAGGACTGGGTTGTGTCCAATTCTAAATTTGTCACTTAAATCAGCCTCTGAGGAGATACATGAGATACAAAAGATTCAAGATGTTAACGCTCAAGCAGATCATGTGTCAAAATCAGCCAAAGAACTGGTTTGTTGCAATATATCTGAAGGACACATACTTTCACACTGAGATATTGCCAGAACACAGGAAGTTTTAGAGTGAAGCTTACCAGTATTGAGTGTTTCCTCTGGTCCCCTTGAGTTTCCAGGGCATCCGGGCTTTGTACCCTTTCTATGTGGATCAGACCCCGGTTTCTCACCATGGGTCCCACTCTAGGGGCGCAATGCTATTGCAGGATTCTCACAACAGATGCTTCCCTCACAGACTGTGGGGCGGTTCTTGATGGCCACCCAGTCTATGGTTGGTGAGACACCCTTTATCTCTCCTGCCACATAAACTTCCTGGAAATGAGGGCAGTGTTTCTGGTGCTGAAGAACTTTCTGCCACATCTCAATGGCCAACACATGCTAGTCTGTTCAGACAGCATCACAGTGGTCTCATATTTAAATCATAGGGAGGGCTGTGTTTGTGCCCCCTGTTCAGGCTGGTGCAGCAGATCCTTCTTTGTGTCAATTTTGAATTCAAATTTCCCTCCATGTGTTTTACAGCTCAAACACATAGATGATCCCGATATTCTTGCATAACAATCTCAACTGTGGTGTAATTATATTTACAACCAAAGAACTTACCATTCAGACAATTTAACTTAGTTGCACATAAAACAGAGGCATTTAAGTAGTGTTGGATTTACTAAACAATTAAAACAAATTAGTAAATAACTGGAGAAAAACAAAGAGATAAAATAGTCCAACAAATTAATGATGTGGATCAGCACACCGGCAGAAAAATGGGAGATAAGAGACAAGATGGTAGATTGTGGCAGTGGGCAAACCGGGAGGGAGAAGAGCAAAGCAGGATAATCGGCTGGGCGGCAGGGTTGGGAGGTTGACTGGGGAAACCAGAGGAGAGTAGGAAGGGAATTGGCGGCTGATGAAAGCAGGAGACCTAGGTCAGAATGTAGGAAAATGGAGATGGAAAACATAGCCAAGCTCCGTCAGCTTGATGCTATGGGGCAAAGCACATCAGGCATGCCCGAGTCTGAACGTGTAAAACCAGGCCTATGTACAGTCATGTGAAAGAAATTGGACACCCTATGAAAGCCTGTGTATTTTTGTAACTTTTTTGCAACATTTTGGATATATGGATATTTAATCTCAATTTTAACAATACAGAGAGATTAATGTAATATATCTAAGCAATTAAAACTGAAGAGGGGATTTTCTGTAAAATGTAATTCCACAAAATGCAAATTCTAACTGAGGCAAAAGTTAGGACACCCTCACATGTTTTTCTTCTTAAAATGGCTCAAATCACACACAGGTGTATCACACTAGGTGCACATAATTAGTAGATTGTTACTCAGCATTTTGAATGAGGCTTACCCTATCTAAACCGCAGACATTTAGTTTGGTGTGCTCCTGACTGTTGAAGTCAGAGTGAGCACCATGGTGAGAGCAAAAGAGCTGTCAGAGGCCTTCAGAAAAAAATTGTAGAATCCTATGAGTCTGGTAAGGGATTTAAAAGATCTCAAAAGATTTTGTAATCAGCCATTACACTGTCCAGAAGATTGTCTACAAGTGGAGGGCTTTCAAAACAACTGGCAACATGCCCAGGTCTGGTCGCCCCAGAAAGTTCACCCCAATAGCAGACCGCAAGATGCTAAAAGAGATCTCCAAAAACCCTAAAATGTCATCTTGGGACCTACAGCAGGCTCTGGCTACTGTTGATGTAAAAGTGCATGCCTCTACAATCAGAATGAGACTGCACAAGTTTAACTTGCATGGGAGGTGTGCAAGGAGGAAACCTTTGCTCTCTGAGAGAAACATCAAGGCCAGACTGACATTTGACAGAGGGAATGTTGACAAAGACCAGGACTTCTGGAATAATGTTCTTTGGACAGATGAGTCCAAAATTGAATTATTTGGAAACCAGAGCAGAGGACATGTTTGGCATAAACCAAAGACAGCATTCCAGGAAAAGAACCTCACACCAGCTGTGAAGCATGGAGGTGGAAGTGTCATGGTTTGAGGCTGCTTTGCTGCAGCAGGACCTGGTCAGCTCACCATCATAGAATCCACCATGAATTCTATTGTGTATCAGAAGGTGCCTGAAGAACATGTGAGACCACCAGTTAGAAAATTAAAGCTGAAGCGGAACTGGACCATGCAACATGACAATATGCAACATACTGGTAAATTAACCAAAGACTGTCTGAAAAGGCAGAATGGAGAGTCTTGGAATGGCCAGATCTGAATCCCATTGAGATGCTGTGGGGTGACTTGAAAAGGGCTATACATGCAAGAAACCCCTCAAACATCTTACAGCTGAAAAAATTCTGTATTGAGGAGTGGGGTAAAATTTCCTCAGACCGATGTCAGAGACTGGTAGATGGCTACAAGAAGCGTCTCACTTCAGTTATTTCAGCCAAAGCAGGTAACACTAGCTATTAGGGGCTAGGGTGTCCTATCTTTTTCCTCAGTTAAAATGGGCATTTTTGTAGTATTACATTTACAGAAGATCTTGAAAAGAACTTTCTTCAGTTTTAATTGTTTAGTTATATTACTTTAATCTCTCTGTATTTTTAAAATTGAGACTAAATAACCATATATTAAAAAATGTTACAAAATACACATGCTTTCACAGGGGTCCTAATTTTTTCACATGACTGTATAGGCAAGTTCAAGGTCATGTGAGGTAGCATTGTGCGTCACAAAGCCTTTAAAAAGTGCCTGCAAAACACGTCATCAGCTTAGGTCTGAAGAAATTTGGCGCTGTGTTAGCTTGATGCTATGGGGAAGTAATACCTACTACACCACAGTGAGGGAAGGCCTGCCCCAGATTCTGTGAAACATTGGCACAGAACATATGAACAGATTTAGACTTTAACCCAGGAGGATTTGAGTGCCTGAAGTTGAGTCTAAACTATAAAATCTAGTAAATGTGTGCGGAAAGGACCAGCCTGCTGCAGCACAAACATCACTTAGGGATGTTCCCTAGACAGAGCCTTAGCTGATGCTACACCCCTGGTAGAATGGACTGTAATGCCCAAAGGTGACACAAGGTCACAGGCCTCATAGGCCAGGGTAATAGCATCTGTGATCATGTGACATAAGCGCTGTTTTGTGACCACATTACCTCGGTTGAGGCCATCAAAACAGACTGAGAGGTCTGTTTTGACTGAGAGGCTGAGAGGTCTTACGTCACTGACCTGAGCGGTGGACAAACATCCTCAAGGCTCTGACTCTACACAACAAATGAAGTCTCTCCTGCTCCGGCGAATGAAATGGTGGAGGACAGAAAATTTGAAGTACCACTGGTGACCAGCCATCGCGGGCACCTTGGTGATATAGTCTTCTCTAGGGTGCAAAATGGCTTTAACGAAACCAGAAGTAAAATCCAAGCAGGCAGGGGCTACAGAAAGAGCCTGGGGACAAACTGGGCAGAAGCTTCCACCCTGCCAGGAAGTCAGAGAGAGGTACCATCCTGTCTATCTACAATTTCCTGAAACAGAGGACTGGCAAGAGAAGTCTGGACAGATGACCCATTGGGTGCTTCTACCCCCCAAAACACCTGAGGTGGCAGCTCCCGCTGGGTTTGGCACAGTAATATGGTGTGCACAGGGACCCCCCTTGGTGGGGCTGGCCCCTAGTATGCTGCTGTTGGCGTCAGGTGTTCTTCTTCTCAGCCTTCGAGTAAATCACGGTCCTCAGTTCAAATCTCCTCTTCGGCTGTGAGGCCTGCATAGGCTGCCCAGTCCCCTTAGATCTCTGAGAAGAAGCTCAAGCAGCCACGCTGGACCTTTGCTGCTGCCTAGCAGGTGAGGACTTAAAAAAAGAAGCCAAGGTTGACAGAGCACCTGACGCCGCAGCGACCTGACCACATCGGGGGAGGAGCTCCTTGAACACCTCAGATTGCTTTTTAGCCTCCTAGATGCAGTGAGCTCCGTCATCAACAGGATGCAGTGAACTTGAGGAGCAACTGGTGCATCCAAAAGGAAGGCTTTATCCCTGTCACGAATACCCAACAGGTTGAGCCACAGATGCCTCTCTGTAGCCACTAGAGCAGCCATAGAATGGCCAATGGAACGGTTCATCTGCTTTGTGGCACAGAGGACAAGATCTGTGGCTCTACGGAGCTCCTGAACAGCGACCAGTTTTAACTCCCCACCTTGGTCCAGGTCTTTGAGCAGGTCAGCCTGGTACACCTGCAAAACTGCCATGGTGTGCATTGATGCACCAGCCTGACCTGCTGCTGCATAAGCCTTGCCCACAAGATTAGAAGTAGGTTCGCGCTGAGAACAGTCACCTCTCTCTGACCTAGAGCTGACCTAGCATTCTCCGCAAGGGTTGCACCTGAAGGGAAAAAGTAGATAAAAAACCAAAACACAAAAACAAGCCAGGAGTCTAAACGCTTCACGCAGCAAATAATGAGGGAGAACAGGTAGGGAAAATTAACTACCAAGGTAACGAGAAGGAGGAGCTAACGAGGTAACAATAGGACAGGGAAGACTAAACAATGACAGCTGAGCACATGGCGAGCTGTCAAAACAAAGCCATGTGCTCAAACACAACAAAACAAGCATATAATTCAAAGACAACAAAACCTAGGCTGATCAGACCAGGGACATGACAGCTATTTGCATCCTACAAAATAAATTAAACATACTCTTCCCAATACTTGACTTACAACAAAATCTCATACATAGTACAAGAGCCTCAAAATTTTCCTTGGATACTTCCTTCCTAGAGCATAAATAAGCAGAAAGCAAATTAGATAAAAAGCTGGATACAGATTTATAAACTCTTTATTTGTATATAATGTTAGGCTGGATTGTTTTCACTGGGGTCAGCTTTTAAAGAATATCCATCACACAAAGTTACGCTGTTGCTCCCTAGAGTATGTTATATATGTTCTCATGTCCCTGGGTCAATGTTTCCATAAAATATCATTCTTAAAAGACAAATTATTGAGGGTTATGTTTGGTACTTATGTTAGGGTTAGGACTGTGTTAGGGGCTTATACACCATTCCTTTCAACTGTCTTTTCCTTTATATCCAGGGGTTGGTTATAATGGGGATTTTGGTTACATTGGTTATTGGGTTAAAACTTTCCTTTGACAGGATTACTGTTCCACAACCAGCAAATAAGGCTGACCCAGACATGCCTAATTAGCAAAACCTGCTGTTTACTAATTCTTGCTTAAAATAAATGTTTAAACAAGGTGCTTTATTCTTTGTGCTGTACTTGTGGAGCTGGTTCATACTCTTCTGGTTCAGAATAATAACAATACAATCATAATAATAAGGATCAGTTGCTATTATTCACAATGCAGATTTTTTAAAACAGTTCTAGATGCTTCAGGGATTGATACTTTACAACTATTCTTTACAACTATATTTGCTAAGGAAAGGCAGCATAAAAATATAAACAAAAAGAATGCCAAAAATATTATTTTCAATATATATATTTTTTTTCTCCTTGTTTTGCAGCTCCCTATAATGTTGACAACATTTCAGTAATTTACCGAACAGAATTTGAGTTAACTATAAAGTGGAATAAAGTCAACAACAACAGTAAATATAATTATGTGCTGAAATACAATGGAACAGAGACTCAAACCATTGCATCAGAAACTGATTCTGTAGTGACGCATACAGTTTTGTCTCTGTCTGCTGGGACTAAATACTCATTTACTCTCTACACCGTCTTTGAACAAGTGAGAAGTAATGGAAATAATTTCTCTGATGTGACTGGTAAGCAATGGCTGACTCCATATTACAGTTTGGGTTTTTATAATGTAAAAAAAATTAGGTGAATAAAAACCTAAACTGAAAGCTGAATAAATATATAATTCATATTCCTCTCAGATTTTTAGGATTAGTATGTTCAAATTGGTGCGTCATTTAGATTTATGGTAGATAGAACATTAAGCTGAATCCAAACATTGTTTGTTGATGTGTAACATTAATCAGGATACACATACTAAACACATGACACTGTTGTGCCACAGATCTGAAAATAGTTTTAAAAGACACAGTGTAAAATGTAACAATCTTTATATTTATTTTTCCAATTAATTTTTTAAATACCCCAAAAGCAAATCATAATAATCAAAAAACTATATTTTCTTGTAAAAATGTAGCTGTAAATTGCCATACTGTATTTACATTGTTTGATTATCTCTTTCTTAGCTCCCTCTGATGTTGACACCATTTCTATAATTGATCAAACAGAGTTTGATGTAACATTGCAATGGAATAAAGTCAACAACAACAACAATTACACTTATGTGCTGAAATTCAGCAATGAAACAGAGACTCAAATCAATGGATCAGAAAGTAGTCCTAACGTCATTTATAAAGTCTCCTCTCTGTCTGCTGGGACTAAATACTCCTTTACTGTCTACACTGAGTTTGAAAGTGTAAGGAGTAGTGGATATAATGTATCCAGTTTAACTGGTGAGTCATTTTATTATAGTTATGTAGAAACAAATCTAACCGTAGCCTCAGTCTAACAGTGAAGTGACCAAAATGTGAAAATTTACCATGTCATCATGCATTTGTTTCAGTGCCGTCTAATGTTGACAGTGTGGTTGTGGTGAACCATAATGACAGTGACATGATACTACAATGGAACAAGGTAACAAACAGAGACAGCAACATATATAACTACACTCTGGAATACGAAAATGAATCATGGGAGAAAATCCTTATTACAAATACAGAAGGGAATTCTCTGATAATACAACATATATCAGGTTTAATTCCTGGAACAAACTACAGTTTCATTCTGTACACCGTATTTGATGACATGAGAAGTCAAGGGTTCAAGTTCACCAACTATACAAGTAAGTCACTATCAACACATAAAAACATGTACATGTACAAAACTGACATGTATTTTGAGGGCAGGGCTTCAATGAGAGTGTGTGTACTGTAATGGAAGGAAGGGTGGTCTAATTCAGTGGACAAGTCTAGCAAAAATAGCTAAAATCACTAGCACAACTTTCATAAGAACTGATAGTAAATTAAAAAAAATAAAAATATTCAACTCTCTTCTTACAGCTCTTTCTGAAGTAAATGAAGTGAGAGTGACACATCGATCACAGAGGCATTTGACTATTGAATGGGATAAGCTAAACAAAAACAGCATCTATGACTATATCCTAAGTCAGAGTTCTGGAAAAGAGATCAATTTCACTGGAAATGAGCAGAATGATGTGATTAAATATGAACTATCAAATCTCATCCAGGGAACTAAATATGAATTTACGGTCTTCACTGTGGTAAAAGACACCAAAAGCAATGGATACAAGTTTAAGAGTGTCACCAGTAAGTTTTATTACTTGGATATACTATGATCTGTTTGTGTGACTTGGTTTTTTGTATTAAAAAACTTGCTTAGCCACTAAGTAAAGACAATTAGTTAGGGTTAATCAGTCTTACTATTCGGATTCCAATAACATCAATCAACATTATGTAAGTGGCATAACTTTTTTATGACCAGTCTTGAAAAAAAATTTGCTGACTAGTCTAGGTTGTTTAGGATTTAAAGTTTTGAGACCTGGACAACTTGGACCAAAACTATAAGATCAAGACTACACCTCTGTGAAATTAACTCTTTCTTATTGTTTTTAAAGCCATTGAATGTGCTTCCATTAACTGGCACATCACCAACTCATCAATAAATGCTCAAGTGAATGGCAGCACAAGTGTTACAGCTCAAAACATCACACACACATTCAGTAACCCTGTAGAGCACAACAAAGTGAATCTTCAACTGCTATATCCTGGAGCAACATACAATGTTTCACTGTTGTATGACTTAGAATCACAGAAACTTCTACAATGCTCACAAAATCTGACATTAGGTAAGTTTACCTGATCTTGGTTGGACTGTTCTGTTGGTATACCTACATAAAATGTAATTGTTCCTAACTTTATCACTTTAGCTCCAAATAGTGTGTCTTGTCTACGCTGTGAAAAATTATCTGGAGGATATGGTCTGGCTGTAGCCTGGGATGCACCATTTGGGGTTGTGAATGTAGTGCAAGTGGACATTGCTGGAAAAAGTTTTAACCAATCAGAGAGCAGACAGGAGGTAAAGGGACTGCAAGCTGCCCAGTGGTATACTGTGAGTGTGACATCATTCTCTGCAGCCATGAAGAGTCCTACAGTATCAGTCAACTGTCTTACAGACCCCACAGGTAAAAAAAAACTAAAGAAGCTAAGTGTTTGTGTATGTATCTCTATGTAATCTTAAAACATCTCCAAATAATGGAAAAAATTTAAATCAGCAACTAGTCATTCTCAGCTGTCAAATATTGCAAAGCACCCCTACCAAACATCAGATAAATGACCTAACAAGCCATGGATGCCTGGATTTAAAATTGCTGTGTGTAAAAAACTGCTAGTGTAATGACGGGTCTGGCACAAGAGGATCCATTTGCAGCTTTATAGGTTAAACAGACAGGCAGGGTCAGCATACACCAGTAAATGGGAAGAGTAGAGGCAAGGCAAAGGCATAAATGAGGGACAGGCAAGGGTCATGGCAGGCAGCAAACAATCATAGAATCAAGATAAGCCCAATAATTGGGGCAGGCAGCAAACAGGCAAAAACAGAGTAAGCAGTCCAAGATCAAAACACAGTAAATCCACAAACAATGAAAAAATGCTTAGAATTGTCGCCGGGGCAAAACAAGTCTTTGCAGAGAGTGAGTGTTTGTTAGCAGCTTAAAAACTAGCGGTTGAATGAGATGCAGGTGTACAGCAAGTTGTCAATCCCAGGTACCCATTGTGGGTAATGGAGTCCGAAACAGAGACTAGTATTCAAGAGATGGTTCCGTCTGGTGGTTCGGGAGAGGTGGAACAGAGACCTCCTCCGAAACAGAACCCACCCTATGAGCGGCTCCTGACACGAGGAGGAAAGTGACGCCGGGGTCTGCTGCAAAGTCGAGGGGCCGGTTTTCCTGGATGTGTCCTATGGAATTCCTCCGTAAGCATGGGATCCAAAATATCCCCAACATTTACCCAGGACCTTTCCCCCGGACCAAACACCTCCCAGTCAACCAGTCAAGCAACTCGTGAACTCGGTAGGCCTCCTCATTGTCAACCACAATTGGGAAGGAGTCTGCTCTCCGGATCCCTCCGCCAACTCTCCGACCGGTCCACCAGCGGGTTTCAATAGAGACATATGGAAAGTGGGAGAGATACGATAGTTACTGGGTAGGTCAAAACGAAAAGATACTGGAGTTATCTGTCTTATAATTTTAAATGGACCGACATACCTAGGATTGAGTTTTCTGCATGGAAGCTTGAGATGTAGATCTCTTGTGGATAACCAGACCCACTGATCAGGTATGTAGGCAGGACCGAGACGACGGTTCTGGTTGGCCTAGTGCATCTGGTGTCTTATGGCATGTAGGAGATGCATGTGATCCCATACCTCCTCTCCGCACTGGAGCCAGTTAGTGATAGAGGGGAAATTAGTAGGTTCACCAGACCAGGCAATAGGATGTAAACATGGGATGTAAACTGGGGACCACGATCGAAAACAATATCTTCGGGTAGACCGTAGAATCTAAAGATCTAAACTGAGGGACTGTTGGCTAGACTGAATGGCATTACCAATGTTCATAATGTCCACTAGTGGTAGAAAAGGCTCTCTTCCATTCATCCCCTTCACAAATGTGTATAAAGTTGTAAGCACTGCGTAAATCTAGTTTCGTATAATAATTAGCTCTGCGTAACTGCTCTAAGGTGGCTGGAACCAAGGGAAAAGGGTAATGAAACTTGACTGTAACATCGTTGAGACCTCGGTAATTAATGCAGGGTCGTAGACCACCATCTTTTCCTTCACAAAGAAAAACCCGGCTGCTACTGGGGAATTTGGCACTTAGGTTGGGACAATGGAAAGATTCTTCCTTTAGGGAGGACTGCACCGGGAATTAAATCTATAGCACATTCAGTAGTTCTGTGTGGAGGAAGTTGATTCAGGTTTGACAACCTCCTCCTGTGGCTTTTGACAAGGGATTTGGCGAGTAACAATGTTCATTACATGCTGAGCCCCATTTGATGATTTGTCCCTCCAACCAGGAAATAACAGGATCATGTTTATGTAACCAAGGTAAACCAAGAATCAATGTTGGATTTAGTGAAGGCATGACATAGAAGCAAATAACTTCAGAGTGTAATGCACCGACCTGTAGTTTAACTTCTTCAGGTATTTGTTGAATTGTACCCTTGCCAAGTGGTCATCCATCTAGCTCCTCCACTGCTAGGGAGGAATTACAAGTAGTTGGTGCAACCTGATGGTGTTGAGCAAATTCGTAGGAGATAAAGTTGCCAGTGGCACCAGAGTCTATTAGGGCCAGAGTGGAAATAGTTTTGTTTGAAGTAGAGAGTTTGACAGATACACTTATGGAAGACGGTTGAGAGGAAGGAACTGAAACAGCACTCACCAACCGTGGTTCTTTTGGAGGTCGTATGGGACAGGAGGTCTTGAGGTGACTGGCCTGGCCGCAGTACAGGCACAGATGATGCCTTCTTTGGCATTCTTGTTTCTCCGATGTGAGACGAGTATAACCAAGCTGCATGTCTCTGAATGTAGGTTGTGACGTAGAGTGTTATGGGCGAAATGAGCATATCAAATTATCTGAATGGTGAGTTCAATATAGTCAGCAAGACTTTTACCCTTTTCCCAGCAGACCAACTCGGACTGGAGTTTATGATTTAATCCCTTACGAAACAGTAACTTGAGTGTATCCTCTACCGGTTTGAGCTAAAAGGGTGCGAAAGGTGAGAGCGTATTCTGCTGCTGTTAGTTCTCCCTGCAACAGAGATAGCAGTCGTTCACCAGGACATCCTCTGTGGGATGCTCGAAAACCTCTTGGAATTGCTTGAGTAAGGCATCGAAAAATCAAACCATTTATTCGCCATACAGCTGTTACCCATTCAAGTGCTCTCCCAGTGAGTAATGAGCTGACAAAGGCTATACGACTTGATTGTGTGGGGTAGAGAGAAGGTTGCTGGTTAATAAACAGTGAGAATTGTAGAAGGGAACATTTACATTTAGCAGGGTTGCCGTCTGACTTTTCTGAGAAAGCCATTCATGGACTGATTGAGGCTGTTGGAGCGGGAGATATGCTAACAGGTAGGGAAACAGGGGCCGGTGAGGAGTTATCAAGTTATCAGATTTAATGATGTAGCAGATTAGCACCCAGCCCCGGAATGCTTTCTCAAGAATTTCAAATGACAAAGAACTTTGTCAGTCATCTGGAGTTTACAGAACCACAGTTGCATTATGTAACTACCATACTTTTTTATTCCTTTTGGCTGCAAGAGGTGGTCTTAAGCACTAGTGGATGGCAAATACCAACACAGTCATGAGAATGCCACCTCCCTGAAAACAAACAATTGGCAGTTCCCTCAGGGTCTTTTCAAAATCTTCAGGTAACCATGTCTGAGTGAGCCATACCTGGCATTAAGCTTTTGGAAAGGTCGCTGACAGTGACAGTGTCACTGAGAGGAGTCTACATTTGATGACCATAATGTGGTACTGCAGTCAAGAAGCAGCTGGTTTATAGCATTTTTGCTCTAGTTATACCCACTACCCATTATACCCGCTACCCAATTATATACTTTTTTCAGTAATGTGTCCGATCAAGCTGGCCATTGGCTGTTCAATCCCAAGCGCTCACCCCTCTCCAATGGAATTGGCCATGGCCATTAAAACTAGAGTAAAGCAGACCAAGTAAAGTGCATTCTCAGCTCACTCCTTGTGATTGTGTAGCTACACACAGCTTCAATGTCACTGTTAAATTCATTGATGACACAACGGTGGTAGGTTTCACCATTGACAATGACAAGATACCCTAAAAAAGAGGTGTGCACACACTGGTTTCAGAAGAACCACCTGAAAACTAGAGAGAACACAACCCAGTCAATGACAAGGCACTAGTGAAGCAGGTCAAGAGCTTTAAAATGACAATTCACAGAAAGATAAAAAATTGCCAATTTACCCTCAGGCCATGTGTATGTGACATTTTCCATCAGTATAGCAGTAAAGATTTAAAACCATTTGAAACCATCTGTTATTTTTTATGTACATATGTGCATTAGAAAGAATTTGCTCTGATGGTAAAGAAATAAATTCTAAATATGAACTCTTTTTGACCTGCACTAGTAAATTGTGCAGTCATAAAAATCTTATACATACCAACAGTCTTAAAAGAGCTCAACACTTTACACAATGTACTCAATGATGTTTCTTGAACACTGAACAATGAACACTGTGTGTCTGTTCAGCTAACCAAGATTTTAGAGTTGGTTAAACATCAATATTATGGATACATTTACAATATCAAAAACATAATGTCTTTGTTAATGACAATAAATACATGACTGAGAGTAAAAAGCTGACAGCTCTTAACTGACGTTTTTAATAGCAGGGCTAAAATAAAAACAAAAAAAGCAGATTTCAATTTTCAGATGATGACGTAATGTGTATTAAATGTACATGTCAAAAAACTTAAATTAAAATTTAAAATTATACTTGACACACACACACACACATTAAAAAGTCACCCTTAAAAAAAGCAGAAAAGCAATTTTCTTCCAGGGATAAAATCATCTTTAATATCACTGTCCTCACTTAATATATGTTGAATATATATGAAAAATGTGTTGAATAAACGTACCATAAACAACAAGTGGAAAATATAAATATTTTGTAGAAATCCTGTGCCCTAGGCATATTTTTTTATTTGAATACACAGATATCCATAGACTTCTCATCTCTTTTGTTTGTGTGGATGGTGTATAAGGGCCTTTTAATTTAGCTTTTTTAGCTGTTGTGTGGGGAGAACCCTGTTTATCACGTGGCAAAAAATGATACCCGGTCAGAATGCGAGCTGATGAAAGACAAGCATAACAACTACAGTCATTGCAGAGCAAGCATAGTTCAAAGTAATCCATGGACATCAGACATGGACATTTTATACATTTTCTGTAAAAAGCAGTCCAAATGGTATTACTGTGTACTATTGACCGTGAAAGATTTTGTGACATTTCCCATGTTTATTGTTTTTTGAAGGAATCTGTTGGTGTGTAATGTGCTGTCATGATCACATATAAGAACTGTAGGAAAAACTGTTAAACTCGTAATTTTTCATTGTAATGTTTGTGTTGTATTTTTAATGTTATATTCCACCAACATTTTCCTCTTTTGTTTTTTATCTGCCATCTCTCTCTTTTCATAGTCATTCTGCTAATGTCTGCCTTGTGCACTGAGCTCTTTCTCCTCCCCATTATTAGTAAACATGCCCCTTACTGCAGATAGGCAACAAATGTGTTTTAGTGCTTAGTCCAGTACACTTTAAAATAAGCATTTTTCAAAAATAGCTTAAAAAATCTTTTACAATTGAGCCAAATATTTTGACATTTTATTTTTCTGTCTGTTCTTTGCAGGAGTTATAACAGGTGTCCTTGTGTTTTTCCTTCTGGTCATTATTATTTGTGCTGGGATATTTTTATGGCGCCACAAACTGAAGCATGTTGGGTATGAATTGAATCTTGGTTTCAAACATTATGGGTCAAGGTTTCTTATCGATGAAATTGAATTCGATTTGACTAGTTTTTAAAAAAATATACAGTACTGTGCAAATGTCTTAGGCACATTAGTATTTTCAGTTCTTCTGGATTTAGTCTGTCTCAGTTTTTTCTGTTGGTGTGTAATGTAATCACAGACAGACTCGATGATTGTGAGATCAGATCTCTCTGTGGAGCACTGGCTGTTGTCAGTCTCCTTGTGCATACAAAAATCTCACTGGATTATTACAATTAATGGCAAAATGGATGTTTGGAAATGTAATCTTATAATTCCTACTGACACTACAACAAAAGATATAAATAACTTGCTTAAAATCATTTTTGGGTGTGAAAATACTAATGTGCCTAAGACTTTTGCACAGTACTGTATATTAGAATTTAAGTGTGTTTTCTGATGTCTTTAGACGATCGAAACGACATGTGGAGTCAAAAGTACCTAACAACATGTACAAGTATGTATGTCACTGTAAAATGTTTATAATATTGAATACTTAATAGTACTACTTAGTAATAGTAATACTACTTAATAGTAGGTTTGTAAGTTAAACATAACAACTACATACAAGTATATATATAACAACTAACAATTTATTTCAACAGACCAGTCCCCACAGAGGAATTTCCAGAACATTTTCTAAAATTGAGTCGCGATGAGAATAGAGGTTTCAGTGAGGAATATGAGGTAGGCCTGAGCAAAAATGTCCAAAACCAAAACCTTGCTACAATAAGGTTTTTTCAACTCTACTTTTTCAACTTTGGCATGTAACACTGTCCTGCACTGTTTGTGCTGCAAACATGTCCTCACGTTGTGCTATTACTTTTCGAAGGATCAGACTTTCTTTATGACAATAGAAAATGTCCATTAAAAAAAGCATTGAAAAGATCTCTAAAACGCTGTGATGTTTTGTTCTAGATATATATGCATGGCTCTTTATGTCATTGTCAACAGGAGTCAGGTGCTCTAATACAGAGACTAATTGTAGCCTAAGTTGCTAGATCACCTCTTGAGATCTGTAGAGTGAGTTCTGTTCTGTTACAACAACACTAGCAATGCCATAGCAACATCATTATATTGCACTAAGCATCCTGCCAGCAAATTTAGCACAGACAAGCATCCTTCACATTTTCATCAGAATATTTAAAAAACTGTTGGACTGTTGTTGCATGTGTGAACTATTCATGTCAGAAACATAATAAAAACAAATAAAAAGTTAATACTAAATATTTGGAGTGTTTATGTTTTTTTTGTTAAATAGGACTTAAGTACATTGGGTATAGAACAGTCTCGATACACAGCTGAATTGCCTGAAAACAAGAGCAAAAATCGATTCTCTAATGTTTTAGCTTGTGAGTGTTTACAAACACACACACAAATACATGCTTATTATGAAACAAATATTATGTTGTAAAATTTAAAGTTGTCTCTTTATCTTTTCAGATGAATGTTCAAGAGTGCATCTCTCTATAAATGAAGAGGGTGATTCTGATTATATAAATGCCAACTACATGCCTGTAAGTTTTGTGCTATATACTAAAATATTCCACTCTTCTCCACATGGCTACAATCTCAGAGCAATTATAGTTCAGCAGTAGCTATTAAAGTCAACATAAATACAATATTTATTGAGATACGGGCAATTAATTATAACTTGTTCATCAAACATTACCCCAGGTTCCTAGATGTAGTGCTTGGTGTGCATATTGTAGAACTCTGTTGTAGAGTGAGGTTGTGGTCGAATGATACGTGGGCTGGAATTACAAGATGCATTTCGTCATTCAAATGGAGATGTATAAGTGGGTTGAGACAGTAGTTGAGACAGTGCTGTCATCAGGTTGGAACCTAAGGTGGAGCTGGATATCCTGGTTGTCCTATTGTTTGTTTCCCCCATTCACCTGTCAAATAGAACTTTCACAGAAATAGAATTTCACCATTTATCATGAAATCAATTTTCACATTACATATGTTCTTACTGAATGTTGTGCTTGCGGGCTCATATTTTAATTTTAATTTGTGCATATACTGTGATTGTATCTTGAGTGTTTATGCGTGTTTTAGGGTTTTTGCAGTGCTAGTAGACAGTACATTGCTGCTCAAGGTCCACTTTCCTCCACCATCAATGACTTTTGGAGGATGGTCTGGGAGAGAAGGTCACAGGCCATTGTCATGGTAACCAACTGCATTGAGAGTGGAATGGTGAGTATGGCAAAAAATACTACTTACTGCATAGTTTCCAAATAGCAGAGACATACTGCTTGTATTAAAATAAATAGGAGAAACAGGACTAAAGCGTAAAGTAAGTCCTGCTTTCCAAATAAAAGAGCTAACTGCCAATAAGTCTTCTTATTATGGTGCTAGTTATTTTATACATACTGAAAATGGAAGTTCAAGTTGATTACATTGCGAGATCTATACTAGGCACAGTATACATACTGAAAATTACCATAAACAGAAAAATAGTAGTATTCTATTGTGTACTTTTAATAGCATATGTGTCAGGGTCCTGGCTTCCTGTTTTGAGTATTTCTAGATTATCGTGCCAGGATCCTGACATCCCCCTGTGTTCTGTGTCAGAGTATGCTGTTTGGATCCTGACTCCTTCTAGTCTTGGTTCTTGTTTCTTGGAGTCAAGAAACAAATCTTAACTCATGTTCTGGGTCTTTGTCTCGTGTGGAAGCACATGGCCTCTGTTTTGTTTACTTTCGCATGTGCTCTCCGGTCTTGCGTCTTGGCCCCGCCCCCTTGTTCTCTTGTCTAGTTTGCGCTGATTTCGCGCACCTGTTCCTCGTTGTCCTTGTGTTATTTAATGCCCCAGTGTTTTCTGTCTTGTGTCGGTTTGTTCCCGTATCTCGTATCTTGTTATCTGGTCTTGTTCCCGGTTCCATGCGTCTTGTGTCCTGGTTCCATGCGTCTTGTGTCCTGGTTCCATGCGTCTTGTGTCCTGGTTCCATGCGTCTTGTGTCCTGGTTCCATGCGTCTTGTGTCCTGGTTCCATGCGTCTTGTGTCCTGGTTCCATGCGTCTTGTTTCCTGGTTCCATGCGTCTTGTTTCCTGGTTCCATGCGTCTTGTTTCCTGGTTCCATGCGTCTTGTTTCCTGGTTCCCGTTTCCATGCGTCTTGTTTCCTGGTTCCCGTTTCCATGCGTCTTGTTTCCTGGTTCCCGTTTCCATGCGTCTTGTTTCCTGGTTCCTGTTCTTGTCTAGTCGTGTTTTTCCGTCCTGACTTTGCACCCCGTCTTGTCCAGTTTTAAGTTTCGTTTTTGTAGCTCCTTAGTTCAAGTTGTATTGCCAGTTCTGTTCTTGTTTACCCCATCGTAGGTTGTTGTTGTTGTGTTTTTTTTTTCTTTTTCCCCCAGTTTAACGCTGTCTGCATTAGGGTTCGTTCCCCGTGATCCCTGACAATATGGTGGTTTGATCATGAATATTAACATCTGAATTTACGTTCCAAGTGTGTTAAACACATTTAAGACTGCAGCAGAATCCCAAACCTAAAGCACTATTTTATAACTTTTTTTTTTTGTATTTCATTATGCAGGCCAAATGTGAGAAGTACTGGCCATTGGATTACGCACCCTGTCTCTATGGAAATTTGCTTGTCATGGTCGCATCTGAGGATAAAGCACAAAGTTGGACTTTGCGAGAGTTTACTGTCAAAAACGTGAGCATAGATTTTTCTGTCCATGGACATTTCTGCATTATTATTTATTATTATTATTTATTTGTTTTTCCTATATATTTTGGCACCAAACTCATTTTGTCGTAGACTCGTAAATGAGTGGTCAAATTGACCAGTTTATTGAGAATAGGTGTGCTATAACTTTTATAAGCAACCAGGTGTACAATGTTACCCTGGTTTGTAAAAAACATTCCATAGATTTAACATTGAGCTGAATTTTGTGAGGTCATAGTTCTGCATAAGAATATTGTATAGACTTGGGGAGGGGCTCTCATAGCTTTGCAGCAACAAATATTACATAGTCAGCCCTAACAACCAGTTACAATACCCTAACCTACTGTCCCTTAGTCTTCTATTGAAAAAATCCCATAGACTTAAAAGGGTCATGTCCAGGTCTGCAAATATCAACAGAAAACTCTGCAGAATGTAGCATCATTGACAAGTACATACACACTATGCACATTTGTGAGTAACGGGCTGTGCTGTTTGCAGTGACGGTACTCCAGTGATGGTACTCCAGTGGTGTCATTTTGTGTTAGGGGATGGGGACAAAGATGGGTGGTCCATACAACTCATTTTGCTCATTTTTATTTAAATTATTTGAGGACTGTGTTTATATGTGGAAAAACTTAATTTCTCATTTTCACCAATACAGATGTACACATGCATAATAAATAGAACTCTGCTTGGGTGACTTTTACGGTCATTCAATCAAAAGATGCAAAATAAACAGTGTAGCTTACTTGCCTTTCTTATAGTTGCGGACAAGCTAACATCCATTAAACACATTGATTAAATTACTGTGTATATATGTATACACGCATCAAACAGTTTAATTATAACAATGTTGCAGAATTAAAATCTTCAATATCCATAATAACATTTATCATAGGATCTGCATGAAGTACAAAAATCCTGTTTCCGTTTACTACAGTTCTTGACAGACATTAATAATTACTCATTGTTAGGCATTTAGCATAGGTTTAACAAAAGTGATAAAAACAATGAAATGATTCATCCTAAAGAAGCAATAATATGAGAAGCTAAGATACAATATATTACAATCGTATGGTGAGCGTAACAAGCCCTTCAGATCCACTCGCTTCTCCAAAAAATACTCTTTAGCCTGTTGTGTGATGTCATAGTGGTAATGCATCATTGATTTGTCAGGTGTAGACTGTTCCTTTTTAGTCAATTACGATTAACATTACATCAATATACTGATGTATGCCACAGACCATGTATCCAGCCATGCCCCAGCAATCATTCAGAGCACCCTAGCAACCAACATGAATAAGCTGTATTTTAGCAACAGAACATCATAGTGGCATGGTAGTTGCCTCTTTTGATTTAGACATAGATTTAGTTTATTAGTTTTACAGTGTTAACTATCTAGCTACAACCTAGCAACCATTTACAGGTCCTTGTAATGAAATAGCCATATCTCAGCATTAAAACATGATAGAGACATGTTGGTGGGCTTATTTGACTCGGGCTGTCAATGGGTCTTTAGGTATTGCCCTGGCAACTTCCTAGTCACACCCTAGCAACTGCATAACATAATTAACAAGCCATATATATATATATATATATATATATATATATATATATATATATATATATATATATATATATCATCATAAAACATGCTAGCATCATGCTAAACATGATAACATCATGTTAAATCATACTAGCATCATACTAAGTCGGGCTAACATTATACTAAATTATACTGGCATTTTGCTAATACATGCATATGTGAGACCGGATGCTAATACTAGCATCATGTTAAACATGTTAATGTTAAAATACATCATTGAAACGTTTGACCTGAGCCATTTTGGAAAATGTACCAATCTAGTTAATTAATATTATTATTTGCTGCTCTGTATGAAAATAAGGTACATGAGTGAATCATGACTAAAATGTTGTTCAAACCTTCAAAACCAAAATGGAAATGGCATGGGATTGGGGCTGATGCTTCTTACGCTTCATAAGCACACCAAAGCTTCATGAAACATTTCTTTGGGACTTGTACCACCTATTCCAAGTGCAAAAGAAGCATGAGTGCTTTGCTGCAGGTTGTAAACACTCAACAGGCGTCATATGTATTTTTCAGCTGTATTTTTCAGTTTTAAAAGTAAACATTTTTCAATTAGGGAGGAAACTTTAGTACAATTATTACTAGTAATAAGTATTACAATTATTAGTCTCTTTACAGAACTTAAACGATTACTATAAATTTACCATTATGTATGTTAAGGAGACTATCATTTGAGCTGTCAGGTCCGATTTCCATGGAAATGTCCATCTGACTTCATGACAGCATAGTACATGTACAGACAAGTACATAAAGTAACCTGCATTTTTATGTTTTAAACAGAGGTGGTAATAGGGTGGAAAAGGTTTTCAGATTTAAACTCATAAATAAAAAAATGTCTCATTACACAGCATCCTTGGTAAGGCCTTGAAACACAGCCTCCTTGGTAAGGCCTTGAAACACAGCCAACATAATCATTATTGTCATACATAACAGAAGTGCACCTCTGAGGTACGGGTAGTGAGGCACTTTCACTTCACTGCATGGCCAGATCATGGTGTTCCCTTAGGCACAGAGGAGCTGATCCGATTCAGAGGACTCATTCGAGAGCACATTGAAAGCTCCCCTTCTTCAGGACCAACAATTGTACACTGCAGGTGACACAACATAACTCATTTTAAACCCTCATTTTTAATCTTGTACCATGAATGAAGACTCCTGCTAGTCCATACAATAACGCAACCAAACATAATATTTATAACTCTAGTGCTGGAGTGGGCAGGACGGGAACACTGATTGCGCTAGACGTCCTGCTACAGCAGCTGGATAAAGAAAAGGCAGTGGGCATTGCGGCATTTGTCCGAAGAATGAGGCTCAACAGGCCACTCATGGTGCAAACTGAGGTAAACTCTGTTTTCAAAACATGAAGCTAAAGGTAATTGGAAATACAGGACTGTAATGTTATATGAATGTGTTATGATACATTCATATAACAATTTGCTGTATGAAGTAAATATATACAGAAATATTTATAACAGCTGTGTAATCTTTCCAACTGTCTAATGTTTCTCTACTTCTCTCATAGTCTCAGTATGTGTTTCTGCACCAGTGCATCATGGATACCCTACAAGGCAAAGGCATTTCCAAGCCAGAGGAGTCTCTCTATGAAAACTCAGACATAATCTATGCCAATGCAGTGGCTTTAAAAGAATATGAAAAAGCAGTTTAAATATAGCTCCAGTGTATCATGACCTTAAAACAATAACAAACAGATCAAGTAATAGAATTTCTATTGGTATAATGCATTGTAGCCTTAAATAACAAGCTCACTTGAAGCCATATTGCCATATTCAACATTTCTCGACAATAAATCTTTTATCATGCTCTACAAATAGTCACATTATAGAGTAATGACCATTTAAGTACCCACAAAACAAATAAACACTGAAAGTGACTATAATACTTGGCTAAGCTTGTATAATACAAAGTGAAGAAAAAATAATTTTACGACAAACCCCACTATTAACATACAGTGTTTCATAGGGTTGAGAGATATTGGTTTTTAGCTTAAACTAGAATCAGTTAGGTAGAATCCTAAACTAGAAGAGCTTACTATTCAAACTTAAGATGAGTCTTTATTTATCTGCATTTCTCTGTATATAGATTTGTTTTCTGATGTTTAATGTTTGCTTGAAGTTCAGTCCAAATAGTTTTAGGTTTGCCTGTTGCTTGATGCAGTTTAACCAAGAAGGATATTCTGATGGGTCAAGGAAGATTGCAAGATGTTAGGGTTCGGTTTAGGATTAGAGCTCTAATTATTGATAGAAAAGCTGTTCCAGGATCAACGAGGACCATGTTGTACTTCGGTAACTCTTGTAACACGCTTCCTGTCCTGCCATCTGCCAGTATTGTGATCTCTTGAACTGTATTATAAGAAAGCTTCTGCTAAGCACTTAAATTTTGGATTCATAAACTTTTTAAAATAAAGATTCCTGAAAGGTTTCTTGTCAGGCTGTATGGCTCTATAAAGAACCTCCAACATCTACAACAACCTTGCTATTGTTCAAAAGGTTTTAGTAAGTAAAAAAGTTTCTATGGACAATTAAACGGTAGGAAAAATGTTTTTTTTTTTAAAAAGAACCATTTTTGGGGAACCAAAAATGGTTCTTTATGGCATAACTGCAAAGAAGCACCTTTATTTTTAGGAGTGTACTGGAAACACTGCAAAAATTATAGCTGTATAAAAAAATACAATGGAATTGCAATGTTGGTCTAGGGGTGTTTGTAGAATAAGTATAAGAAAACAGGAGATCTCAAAAATCCACTTACAATAACCAAAACTCAAGAACTTTGTGTTTATGAGAACACAAAACACCAAGGTCAAATACAAAAAATATATATAAACAAATGATAAACTAATTAACATAATTAAATAACAAGCTGAGGGGAAAAAGACAGAAACAGGGTCCAAAGGAAAAGCTGGTGTATGGCAGGGAACTGGGGAGGCCAGCAAAGAGAATCACCAGGGCGGAGCTGACAGAGGGAGGAGCCAGGAAGTCCAAGGAAGTGCTGAAAGCTTAACTGAGTGAGATGCAAACAGGGGACTATCAAAATGGGGTGAGAGTGGAGAAGGTGAGGACCAAGGTGGAGCAAGGAATATAAGTCCATAGTGGAATCAGAGCTACGAGTGACCAAGGTGGAACTGGAGGAACGAAATAGCACAGTGGAGCCTCCAAGATGATGGACCACAATAGGGTCAAGGGAGCACAGAGCCAAGGCATATGCAAAGGGCTGATCCAGATCCAAAGGGTTGGACTGGGTCATCCAAGGGACCTGCCATAACAGGTCAGGGGAGCTGGTCGTGGGAGCTGGTCGTGGGAGCTGGAGACCAGGAGAACACAAAACACCAATATCAAACACCAAACGAGGACTAGCACTGGAACAGAACTAAACCAAGGGTATAAATAGACACAGGGAAACTAAATTAGAAAAAAGTGAAAACAATCAGAAATTAAGGCAACAGGGGAGAAGCTAATGATGAACTAAATTAACAAGGTGAGGGAACAAAGGAAACCAAAAACACAGAACAAAAAGAACCTAAATGTGACAGTTGATAATGATGTTTTATTATAGTAATTGTGTGTCCACACAGACAACTACAGGTGTGTTGTGTGAATGTGTAGACCATATTTCAGCAATTTACCTAAAAACATAATTTTAGACCAGTGAGATCTTACTGTGGGCAGAACTACCCGGCATGATATCACACAGATAAAATCCAAACGACAACATCTGTCTCTCATCACAGTTGATATACAACCACACATACACACAAAGTACATTTTGGTAAGAGACTTGTCAGAGTTATATTATATAGTGTGCTGATGTCCAAAACTACCATGTGACTTATGACTAGAAAGCATTTTGTTTTTTATTCACATTAATGGTTGACAATGGAGAATGCCTTTGTAGTAACTTATTTGAGCAATGATTGAATTGATGTAATTAAATGAATCTTATGTATATAAACATAAGATTAATAAGATATGAACAATAAACATGCATTGGTCATCATCTCAGTCCACTGTGTTACATTCCCATGTATATGTGTGTGTGATCTTTGTCACTTGTTTTCTGTACCTGCCCAATCAACGCTTTTATTGGTTAATCTGTAGGGAATTCTCAATCACATTACAATCTCTGTCACCAATCTTGATGGACCAGCTTATAAAACACATCTGAGGTTGCATATGTAAGTTTAGTTTTTTTTTATTTATAAAGCACATTTAAACAACAGGTGTTTAATCAAAGTGCTGGGAATAGTT
Source organism: Chromobotia macracanthus (assembly GCA_036877525.1). NCBI lineage: Eukaryota > Metazoa > Chordata > Actinopteri > Cypriniformes > Botiidae > Chromobotia > Chromobotia macracanthus. The sequence goes on along the minus strand of JAZGTH010000034.1, from coordinate 5,561,329 downwards.
CAAGGAATAGTTCACCCTAATAGTTCACCCTAATAGTTCACCCTAAAGGAATAGTTCATCCTAAAATAAACAAAATACTCAATCTAATGCCATCCAAGGTGTATATGATTTTCTTTTCTTCAGCTGAAAATTAAAAATCGGAATGTATATTAAATAATATGTTGGTTCTTCCCAGCTTTGTAATTTCAGAAATCACAGTAAGCCTGAGATTTTAAAGCTCCAAAAAGCACATACATTCATCATTAAAGTAATCCATACAACTTTTGTGAAAGATACATGATTTTGCTTAATAAGCTTAAAATATTAAGCATTTTCTATGTAAACTGTAAGGATCACCCATCAGTCCAATGACGGAATCCAATGGCATGGTTGAAGGTATCTGATGTGTTCTGCTTTGTCTTAATGGTTTCAATTTGATGCTGACCATAATTTAATTCCTGAAATATTCTAGAATTCTTATACTTTTTGTTATTCTTTTATTACAGAGCTCATTGCCACCTCTTACTTGTTCATAACTTAATAATAACTATTTAAGTGGGTACATACAACTTTCTGAGTCAGGTGATGTACAAAATCAGAAAATGCTTGAAAAGGCATTACTCCATTCTAGCTTTTTTTGCTGAGACATTCTCCACTCTAACTCATGCTGAGACCTTTCCAGTCTAACATAAGATGAGGTATTCTCCATTCAAGCATAAGCTAAGGCCTTTTCTTTTCAAGCACAAGTCTTCAGTTTGACTATTTCCTGGACATATTTGCGGTATGTGACTGGGAATTCCCTACAGATGTATTTCTGTGCATAGATACATCTGTAGATGTGCTGAGACACAATCATCAGTGGTGTTTCCTGAGATCACTGGGTGTTTCAGGTCTTTCAACATCAGACACCCTCCCTCAGGCGACCCAGCTGGGATTTATCAGCAGTTCCCACTTCTAGGACCTTTCAATCCAAATCCACCTCAAGGCTCTTTCTGCAGCTTCTGTGGTAGACTTGATGGCTCTCCCCTTTGAGAAGCTCTTGCACAAGGAACGGGCGGCAAAGCATCTGCACCCCACCTCAATGGGTTCACAGCGAGCCCTCCGGCACTCCTCTTTGAGCTTCTGATATTTAAGCCGCTGTTGCTCATTGGCCTCTTCCATGCATTTGGCCTCGTCCTCCCAAGGGACTGTCAGTTCCAGCAAGAGAACCTGCTTAGACAAAGCAGATGTCAGCACCACGTCTGGTCTTAAACAGGTTGATGTTACAAAATCTGGGAACTTCAGCTGCCTACCGAAGTCAACCCGCAGCTCCCAGTCTGGTGCTGATGAGAGCAAGCTTGCTGCTGGTGTTGGCTGCGAACATGGCTGCTCTCCAGCCTTTACAAGCAATCCTCCTCCAGCTGTGGACATATTTATTATTGGCCACTGTGCTGGAAATTGCTTCTTCCACAGACTTCAGAATAGCTATCGTTAACGATAGCATCAATGATAGTGACCCTCGTCAGCAGCTCATCTGTCAGCTGCTCAGAATGTACACCAGGGTCCCTCTTCCGGGACAGGTCAAGGACAAGTGGGAACGTCACTCTTGCCCAAGACATGCAGGTTAGGGATGGGGAGCACATCATAGACAGCTTCAATCATGAACTTAATACGCTGTGGCTTTTCCTTTAGGATGTCAATTCCAGGTCAGTTACTTCTCCAGCGCTCCTTCCCACCTCGTCCATGCTTGATGATGCAGGCTTACCATCCTGCTGGTCCTCACTTCCTGCAAGACCAAATGTCATCTGTCCATCCCATGTGCCTTGGCATACCAAGGCTGTGGGATGACTCCCAGCCCTGCTCGGCCCCCTGCCACCGTGCCCACAAGCACTCTGTGTCTCAGCCAGCACTCCACCATCTCTAGCCCCTCTTTCACTCTCCATTTCCTGTCAGTCCGCACCTCAATGCCCGCTGACGCCACTCTGGAGTCTCTTGAGCCTCTGTTAATCAGTGCCTCTCTTATGTGAGAATCCTTGAACTCCTCCTACAGACTACTGATGGAAAGCTGCACTGGTGAGGCTTCATGGCAGACCCAGCCATCTTTTGCTGATTTTCCTCTCCAGGGTTTTTACTGTCAACATTGTCACCTCGTATACCAACAAGGGCCAAAGAATACGGGGGAAGATGTCATGCTGGTGTAATCATGCCTTGAACCCACCATGTAAGCCAGGTTTGTCCACTGCCGACAACCAACCATCGAGCCTCTTGATGGTTGTTTGGACTGACAAAAACCTTGACTAGGCTAGTGACAGGTTTCTCAGTGACATGGAATTAATACGCTATCCACAGAAAAGGGAAACTTATCCACCACTTTCCCTCTCTTTGGGACCATGGACCTAGATTTTGTTGGTTTAAAGCTCATTCTAGCCCAAGAAATGAGCTTTACCAGGGCCTGAAGGATCCAACTGCACCCAGACCCAACTGCACTGATGTAGTGGTGACTGTCAGGTCGTCCATGAAGGCTCTGCTAGGGGGCTGCCTGGTTTCAGACTGGCTTCTGTAATTGACTGGAGTAGAACTGGCTCTGGCTGCTGTCACCACCTCCTGAACTTCCTTCCAGGTGGGTTCTGAGATGTTAAACTCCACTATGGATGCTGGTACATCTAGGAGAGCTGTCTGCTGTCCTAGCTCTTGCTCTCTGTCTAGGTCGCTCAGGGTGTTATACAGGAAGTAATACCTCTTCCTTGGAGCATTCCAGATGTCCACTGCACTTCTCCCCTAATAGCCGCTTCGTAAAGCCAAAGGGGTCGGCTAAAAAGGAGGTCCGCTTCCTAGCTCTCTCAATCCTGCGTCTCCTATGCCATTCAGCCCTACGCAGGGTCATGAGCTTCTTCCTGATGGTATATTGAAGCTCAGCAAGAGGTGGCTTTTCCTCTTCAGCTGCTGCCTTGAACTGCTTCGTCAGCATCTGCAGCTCTTTCCGACACTGCTTGATCTTATCTGCCCTGTGGTTCTTGGTGTAGGTGGGTTTGCTGGACTTTGGCTCCCTGATACCAAACCTCTCAGTCACAAAGCTCATGATGATGACTCCAGGTTCTGGAGTCGTCCCTCTATGCCTCCCTTTGCTGCTGCATTGATGATTCTAGATGTATCCTCATCAAACTGTTGCCACAGTTTGTGCTGCTTTGCTGGAGGCCACTTAAGTTGGTGTTGCTGGGGTACTCTGCTTGGAGTTGCATATATACAATATGCAATATGCACAAACATATATTCTCGTTTCCCTTCATCTTAGGTCTTTCATTGGAGTAGAATGAAAGGAGACTTGCATCAACATGAAAAGATAAGACAGATGTGTTATCCAAACCAAATCTCATGTGTTTTGTGACACATTAAGATTCAGTTATTATACTTAAAGATTTACTTTGTATGTTCTTCTTTAAACTGCTGCTTCAATAAATAAATCATTTGAAAAATATCTAATTACTTGAAGTGTAAATATTTGAGTCAACAAAGTTCAACTGTGTACAACTGTGTACAAAGAGTGTACAAAGAGCACAACTGTGATACCATGTTGTCTTAATAAATAGCTGTACAAGTAGCGATGGTTAAATCCTAAAGCTATACTACAAAATAACACAGCATGGATCTCTCATTGGCAGTATGCCAACAATTTTTCTCTTTTGATCTCACAAACCTGCCTGTTTTACCACATGGGGTTTGTGTTCACACCCAGAGGATGTCAGGAACATCTTAATTTATTCACCTGTTTCAAAATTGCATAGTTTCAACATTAGCTTGTTCACCTTTTGTTAAAAAGTTGCATTACCTTTAAGTAAGGTTACAATGTTGTCAGATGTTACATGAAAAAATGTTATTTTTTCAGGTTGTTATTTTCATGTTTTCTAATATTCATAGATGGCATGCACTCTATTGTGTTTAGCATGCCCATTACACATGATACCAAAAGATATTTTGAGTTTGCCTAAGATAAAGGCAAACGAGGAAATATGTTTGATAGTACTCAGAGAGCAATCAAGAAACCAGATTTTAAAACAGGATTATGATGGTTGTATCATTATTTTGATATTTAAAATGTAAAAATCTAAATTATCTTAACAAACTCTTATACAGATTTAACTTAAGATCTAAAGTCTAAAATTATGAAATATTTCTTGTAGAAGTACACAGGGTAAAGAGTTTATCTTGTTCAAAATGTAAAGTTTACATAAAAAGATATTTAATGTGACAATTCAAAGTCACCCAAAGGACTGAGTCTTTATCTGAAGTGTGATGCTATGAATATCTAGACACAGCTTCTGTACACAAACGCAAAAACAGGATTTTCATGACCCCATGTGAGGCAGATGAACATTGGGGTTTTAAATGAAAACAATGCTAAACAATCTGCATATTTAAAACTATGATTATGGTATCAGTATATCTTATCAGTATGTCTTAATTTAATCAAAATTAAAAGTAGTCTTAGCAATGTGATTTATCTTTAGATATATTCTAAAAATAAACACTTAAAAAGAAAAATGAATTTTCTGTTTTCCTTTTGTAAAAGTTTTACATAAAAATATGTTTTCCTGAAAGTCCAAAGATCCACAATCTTTAGCTGAGCAGATACAGCAAGAGTTGTTTACACTAAAACCAGGATTATGATAGCATTATTGTTTTGTATGTTTATATAAAATAGGCCACCTTATGTAGATTTAAGATCAGTCAGATGTCTGTTTAAACATTTAAACAAAGTTAATGCTTTTGAAATAAAAAGATTATGTACCATTTTTCTTGTTATAATGTGAAAGTTTAACCTAAAGTTGTTTAAGATGTATTTATGTAAAAATAGATTCTGAGGCATGAAGCTCATTGGAAGTGGAGGGACTCTATGGGTGTTAATACACACCTTAAGGATATTTGTTCCTCTTTCTTTTAACTCTTTCTTTATTCTTTTAACTGTTTTAACTTTAGAGGTGTCAACACATAGCGCTCTTCTTTCCACAGTCAGGAAGAACAAGTTTGGGGGATATCCTTTAATCAGAGAACTAGCTGAAAATTGTTCCTCTGGTTAGGTAGACACCCTGGCATATTCCGAACCAGAAGAATATCAGACAGGATGGAAGATTCTTCTCTTTGTTAAACATACAGCCTTGGACAAAATATGAAAACTTAAGAGAAAGAACAAAAGGGAGGACAAATAAATTTAGAAGCATGTTGAAACAATTTTGAGCACAACACATTGCTTATAAAGAAGCACATTGTACATTTATGCATTTGTAGATGCTTTCATCCAAAGCAACTTACAATACATTTCAGTATGTGTTCCCTGGGAATCAATCCCAGCCTTTTGCACTGCTAGTACAATGCTCTACCAGTTTTGCACATGTAGGACAAAAAAATTTCGTACACATCTACAACCTTGTTTATTTTTCTAATATTATGGCTAACTTGATGATTGTTTTGGCTACCAAAAGGAATGTGATACTATTCAATTTATATACCACATTTTATGTCTAAATCCCTTCCAAAGAATTTTGCAGATTTTTTTAAAATTTAGCCCAGAAAACGTGTCAAGTCTGCAGCTCTGCTTGTAAACTGTGCTTTAGAATTATCCAGGCTTGGTCTCTGTGTATTTAAGACTGTATATTTGCGCTTAAATGAAATGATGTTTTTTAACTACAGAAAACATGCATCCTTGATAGTCATGAAATTAAAACGCTGACATGAAAAAGCTCTTAGGGTACCTTCTTCAATAAAAGTCTGCATACAGCCATAAATGAGACTTTCTTCCTCCTGATCCTTTTCCATTACTTTTGGCCATGTCATTTTCTGTCTACAGGGGTATAATTAAGATGCAGGGTTAGATGTTATGCTATTTCTGCAGGGTTAGTAACATAAAATCTTTCAAAAAGCACTAAGGCCAATGATATTGTTACCATCGAAGCTCCCATACTGCCTCCTCCGAACCACCAGAGGGAACCCTCTCCTGAGTACTAATCTGTCCCAGACTACAATTCCCATGAGACCGCATTCCTGGGACTGATTACTTTCACCTGCTCCCCATTTACCACCCTATATAAGCTAACCCCAGACATCAGAACTTTGCGAAGTCTTGATTTGCCCTGGTGATCATTACTGAGAGTTATTCTGAGCCCCTGTGTTTGATTGGATTGTTTATCATTTTTTAACTGCTTGCCTGCCTTGACCATTGCCCATTCTATGACATGCCTAGCCCTTGTTACCCCTGTCTGCCGGTGTTTTGATCCTGCCTGTTTGTTTACTCTCCTCAAAAAACCTGCAGATGGATCTGAATGTCCCTGTCCCATCGTTACGGAAGACTTTGCCAACTAACGATCCAGCAGCGATGTCACAGATCTCTACGGAACTATCTGCCCAGGCATCACAACTAGCCATGCATCACCAACAACTGTCACGATTTACGGTTCTCATCAAAGATCTTGTGAAAGCCCTACAGGGACTACGCGTCGTGCCAACGGCCACTTCCCTCGTCAATCCATGACTGGCATTTCCTGAGAAATTCTAAGGAAACCCCAGCAGGTGCAAAGGTTTCCTCCTGCAATGCTCTCTGTTTGTTAATCAACAACCAACTTTGTATCCCACAGAATCAAGTCAAATAGCTTTTGTTTGCTCATTACTCACCGGGCGAGCGCTCGATTGGGCTTCTGTGCAGCTGGGTTACACCTGTTTTACACCCGAAGAACAAAATTACTGAGTTTAACAGTATGCCTTGATGAGTGATACAACCAAATACTTTCCTCACAAGTCAAACTTTAAACTATCAGTTGAAATTATCACTAATGGTCAAACTATTACCACCTCAGCTCTAGTCGATTCGGGAGCAGCCGGGAACTTCATGTCCCATGAATTTGCGCAACAACACAAACTAACACAAACTCCCTGTAATTCATCCCTAGCAGCGGACGGTTGAGCCCTCGGTGACGGCCGCATCGAAACGACCACTGAAGAACTTCAACTATGCACAAGCATGCCACATACTGAGAGAATCAGCTTCTACATACTCCCATCACCCAATCACACTATCATCCTAGGTTTACTTTGGCTTTGTGCACATGGACAAATGATGGACAAATTCTTCAGTGGGGTCCTTTGTGTCAGAGAACCTGTCTATCCAAAGTAATTCGCCAGGTCAGAGAATCAACCCCTTCAGAGAACAACATTACTGCTGAATCACACATCCCAATCGAGTATGAGGATTTAAGGGAGGCTTTCAGTAATAAGATGGACGCTCAACTTCCTCCTCATTGTGCTGTGGATTGTGCCATCGAGCTCATGAACAACAACTCAAGAACAACATCCCCAAATAGTAGAATCTTTCTTCTGTCACAACCCGAGTCTGAGGTCATGAAGGATTATATCAAAGAAGAATTGGCAAAGGGGTTCATCAGACCATCAAGTTCTCCCACAGCGGCTGGTTTCTTTTTTGTTAAGAAGAACAGAGGTTTGATTACCACGGTTTGAATGAATAGTCCTTCAGTTTCTTAATCTTACGTAAATGACATTTTACGAGATATGTTAGATTAATGGGTCATGGTCTACAGATGACATTCTAATTTACTCCAATTCTCTTCAAGAACACAGAACAGAATTTCAGGAACCAAGTACCCAGGAAAACATAATCTCCTAGAGTCTCCTGGTAGCTCCAGTTCAATGGGACATAGTTACTGAGATCAAACACATCAATAATCAAGAATCTCCACCTCCAGAATGCCCTTTCAATGTTCAATTCAATGTTTGTTCCATCCCCTCTACATCAATGCTTACTCACCCAGGTTCACGAAACACTTAATTCTGGCCATCCGGGTATCACCGTAACCATACAGTTGCTCCGCAATCGTTTCTGGTGGCCTTAATTGACCCAAGACACTATACTATAAGTTCAAAACAGTTTCAACTGTCAGATGTCTAAGACTCTGACAGTTAATAAATAAAATGAGCTATTTAAACCTATAGTTTGGAGAGAAAGTGTTTTCAGGTATTTGTTTTAAAATTACCCATATGATGACCCATATGATGTCATTAGTGGGTTTTTTAAATTGCTACTTTTCTGCATCAATCCATGTGTATTTTGACCATAATCAATGCACAAAGACACTTATTGAGCGTTAGCAGTACAGCAAAAATAGACTTGCTGCCGAAACAGTCGCAGCACTGCATACGCACCACATACGCACCGCATATGAGTGTGGTGTGAAACAAGCTTTAGAATTATTAGGGCCAAAGCACTAAAAAAGCGAAGAGATATATTATTTTTCCTATGATTATTATTAGGGTCTCAAGACATCTTGAAACTTGGCTCACGTCAGAGTTCTTGGCTCATATTTTATCGGTGATAAAATTATGGTGATAAATGGAAACAGGAAGCCTCTAATATCTGCAGCATGTATTGAGTGATTTATCATCAATTTGCAGATATGTTTGGTGTGGTGGTGACATTGATATGACTATTGTGAGTCACGGTCATAGCGCCACCCACTTGCAACAGGAAGGTTCACTTTAAACAAATTTAAAATAGTCAACTTACATTTAGTCAAATTACTTCAGACTTGGCCATAATAATGTAGAGACATGGCTGATGTGAAGTTCTAAAAGGATTTGTGATAGCTTAAATACTGTTGCCATGGTAATACATCAACCTTTAAAGGTATATTCAGATGTATTTGAAGCACTTAACATGCTTGAAATGGCATGAAATTTGGCACACACATTATGGTGGTCGGCCATTAGGCATGGGCAAAAGCTTAGACATGGGCATAGTGGAGGGCTCAGAAGTGCCCCCTTTTGAATAAAGGGGTTAGTTTTACCTACTCTAACCAGTCAAAAGATCAGGATCATTTGACAAAAATGTTTCTTATGAGTTAAAAAAAATTCATGAGAAAGATGAAGGTATATCTTTCAATGTTCGAAGTTACTTTTGTAGACAAAAATGTAACTGAAGATCAAGAGCCCAGCATACTATTTAAAACACTTGAGACCTTAAGGAGCTGGATAATAAAATGTCAAGTGTATAATTTTGTATAATTCAAGATACATTCAAGATACTAACGTATAACATGGAGTTCATTTATTTTGGATTAACAAAATAATTTCCACAGTTACAATTGTGTTATTTCATATTTTGATGGGTTTACTATTACTAAAAGTTATAAAAGTTAAGTGCAATACTACAATAACTATAAACTTAAACATACCTAAATTACATTTTAAAACAAATAGGCCATTTAAAAACCTTTGAGAAGTATATTATGAAGTCTAGTATTACCACAATTTTTATATTTTGTGAAATGTGTCATGCCATAGGTATTTGCACTCATTTTCCTATGACATTGTAAATTCTACAAGTTTTAAGACTTGACAGCAGAAATCCAGAAATCATAGCAATCTCAAATTAACAATCTAAATAACAATCTCAGATACTTTCATAAACATTTTCTGTAAATGTTACAGCAATTGTTCATGCTAAGTTAATAAAGACTGCTACATGGACCATTTTGCAGGACAGTCCAGGAACTCTTTGGACTAGTGAAAAGGAGGCATGTTCATTTCTGTTATTTATATCTCATACAGGCACTAATGGTATCACATGAAATTAAGATATGAAATTAACATGATGTATAGTCCTAGTAGATGTTTACATTTTCTTGCAGCATTTTACTGTGTCTGTCTAATACTTCTCTTTGTCTCAGTATGTGTTCCTGTCTCATGGGTATCCTGTGATTTAAAGACATGTCCAAGCAAGAGCAGTTTCTAGGCCAAAACTAGTCCAATGCAAAGGATGTAAAACAATATGAAAAAGCAAATCTAATATAACACCAAAATAACATAACAGAATGTAATATTATTTATGTATTGGCATTATAATGATAAATACAATGACTTAAGGTTATGTTATTGTGCCGGTACTGGTAGGTAGCACTAAATACCAAGCTTAGACCATCCTGAAGCCATACAACTATTTTTCAACATTCAAAACTTTAATGTGCAACATAAAATATTTCACACTATAGGGTAATAACCCTTTACAGTACACATACAGAATATAAATACCTAATTTAAGACCTATACTCTGTACAAAAGCTGAAAAACTGAACTTTTTATTAAAACATGGTCCACTACTAACAGACAGTGTTGGTTTCATAGGACATATTGGTCATTGTGTTTTAGCTCACGGTGCAATCATGTGTTTATGACATAAACCTAGACTTCTATTCCCCATATTTCTGTATACAGTTTTGTTTTCTGATGTTTATTGTAATCTTGAAATAAAATAATCCAAGGTCACTGAACTGTGATTCAAATGTTGGTAATTTTACAGTTTTTTTTGGCCCCACTTTATATTAGGTGTCTTTAACAACTATATATTTGAAAAAGCAAATAAAATCTTACTATTTAAACATATAATTACACTGTTGAAAGGACACTTTAAAATAAAGTGTAAGTAATATTTATTATAGGGTTGGGATTAGGGTTTGGTTTATGGTTATCTATATAATGTCATTTAATTCAGATTTATTTTAGGTCAGCATTAAAGGGCCTTTAACTAACCATCACCGTAACTGTATGCTGTACTATTACCATAACTATTAACATCTCAAATACTGTGCTAAAAAAATGAACTGTGCTGAAAAAAACAGTTAATTGCTTGTAAATTGCCACACAATCAAAAAGCTAATTACATATCTCTGCATCTTTCATAACTGTTTATTTGCCTCTGATCATGTCATCATCTGCATTACCAAAGAGCATTTCTATCATCTGATCCTTAGTGTCTTTCATGTAGTCATGTGGCAGCTCAGCTGCACTGGTCACGACACTTGAAGGTGGATGGAGGGGCTCTAGGATATAATCCAACGGTAATGGAACAGAAAACTTCTTGGAGATGTTGTGCAGGACACAGCACGCTTTGATGGTGCATTCCACTGACTCAAGTGTCTGAAGGGAGCATAAATCACGCAGACACTGGAAACGACTTTTTAGGGCGCCAAAGACCTGCTGCACACGACCATATACCTGAGCATGTGCTTTGTTAAATTGCTTGGCAGAACTGGGTTTGATGCGAGAGGCAACAACAGGGGTCAAAACATGTCCACCACCGAACAGACCTCTGCCACCTAGGAGGAAAAGAGAGGGTGACAGAGGGCAATTGTTAAATGTTACATTTTTAATTCCAAAAGTTATGACAGCTACTGAACACATGCTCAGTAAAGTTCTTACTTTGTCTGAAGAAAAAGAGTGATTATTTTACTGTTTTTAGCATTTTTTTAAAATTTTTCTTCTGTCTACAGCTGCCATTAAATTCAGACTTCACATGGTTTATGGTTACTTAAATGACACTAAAACTGTCACTGACAGCCACTGAACAAGGTTTTACAACAGTTGTGAGGTTGGGGTCAACTATAACACTTGTACAATATTATGTACAATATTTAATGAATATTGCATGTTTAAAAAAAAGTGTGTGTGTATATATATATATATATATATATATATATATATATATATATATATATTATGTATAATAATTTAATTGTAATGCAGGCCTCATTTAAGACTTAAGATTTGCTTTAAACAGAATATAATTCTTTTAAAGACTGCTTTCATTTGATTTGATATTCTGTAGGTTAACAATGTATTCCATATAACAATTCAACACTGGTTCATATTATCAAATTCATTATAGTGATTTGAAATGTTCTTCAATGTAACTATTTTTCCTCAGTGTGCTACTATTATTTGGTTTAAAGGCTTTTTAATTTATTTTTCATTTTTGCACAGCACTTTGGTTCGACACCCACATCCAAACAATATCCAAACGTATTTTTTTCATTTACAATTCTAATCCTATATAGTTTTGGGAGCATACCATAGCAGAAAGAACAGAAACAGATTTTCTTCTTTCAGCATAACAGAATATGTTATATTAAATAATATCCTGTCTTATCCCATCTTTATAATTGCAGTGAATGAGCCTAAGATTTTGAAGCTCCAAAAAGCACATCCATCCTAAAAGTAATCCATACGACCCCAGTGGGTTAATAAAAGGCTTCTGCAGCAAAACGACATGTGTTAAAGAAAACGATTACTATTTTGATCATATTTAGCAACTAAAACGGCGCGTTTAAACGTGAAGTTATGTTTATAAAAGACTGCACAACACATAGCGGCTCTACGTTGATAACATTGAATCTTATTTATTTGTGACCGAGCTTCCTTATGATGCCAATCACGAGTCTTGCGAGAACCAATAAGATGTGGCATTATCAAAATGGACCCTGCATTAAGCTCTGTTCACACCACAAACGATTTTTTGGCGGCTTGTCTCCAGTGGTTGGTCGTTCGGTCGCTGGTGGGTATTTCTGGTTGCCTAGTAACATTTGTGAATGACATTCAATGATATTACTCTGTGTTGTAGACAACAAATCAGTTTTCCTGCCAAAACATTTTGTACGGCTTAACATTTTGTGAAAGGTTTAATATAAATGAAATCAGAACATGAAAACAACGCATGCTTTTTACCACTGCGGCTATATATCTTCAGCGAAAGCGCAAACGCCGGTCTGTCTGTGTTCACGAAACCATTCAGGCTCAGAGTCAGCACGGTGAGTACCACCGGCTAGTGCAGGAGCTGCGGCTGGATGAAATCCGGCTCCAGCAGTACTTCAGACTGGACAGGACCTGACACGTTTTTCCATGCATTTTTTTTTTTTTTTTTTAAATGTGCCTCTGTATGTTCACTCCCATTGGTAGTCGCTCACGAAATTCACTGCTAATTTGCATAAATTCAAACTTTTTCAACTTTTGTCACGTGACTTCCGTCGCTCACCACACCTACATTGACGCTTATTATCTGTCGTTCGTGTCGCCAGCTCTCTATTTAAATGATTTATGTGAATCAAACGGGATCATGTTTCTGGAGGTGTGAACGTAGCTTTATATTATTTAATATAACTTCGATTCCATTCGGCTAAACAAAGAAAGTCATATACCCCATTGTCTTGAGGTTAATTATTATATAGATCAATTTTAGTTTTTGGTGGAGTATTTCTGTAAAACGAGTTTTCGTTGTTTAAAAATATTTTAACTTAATTTAGAAGTTTAAATAAAATTAAATAGAATGTGGTATCAGCCTTTTGGCCCTCCGTATTTTTGTGATTTAAAAAAACTAAAACGATTATGACAGCCTAATACAGCCACATACATGCAATACTTTAAATGCAAGTGTTCTTACTTATAACCCAGGTATGGCCATGTTGAAATGTGGTAAACTGTTTGCCGATGTCAGTGCTTGCCCAAATACTGTGTTCAGGAGTTCCTCCAGGACAACACTTCTCCAGACTCAATATATTTCCGTCAACATCGAATATGACCTGCATCGTAACTGAATGATAACCAAGAGTATTCACATACATCTGCTCCTCCCCGGGCGGAGGGGTCACTTTCACGTGAAAATACCCCAGTACACCTACCACGTGGGGAATGCCGCTCACGTTTTTAAAAGCCCGTGCCGTTCCCCTACGGTCATTGTAACTGCTCGGGAAGGTGATGAAATCAGGACTCAAGTCTGATAACAGTTTAGTAAAGCTCTTCACCGCCTCCTCGGCCTCTTTCTGATCTATTTTCAGTCGATCTGTGATTATACTGCTAAGAGATCCATGGGCGTAAAAGGAAATTGTGGCTAGAATCTTGGCTTCTTTGTAAACCATGTTGTAGCAGGATGCAAATATATATTTATTCATACGCGCGTGGATGAAATCGACGATGAAACGAAGACACTGTCGATTGAGGTGGAAATGCTGAAACAGAAAGGGGTCATCAAGCTGGTCCAGGAGGCTATTTGTCTCAGAGGTAAAAACAGGCATACTGTTGCTCTGATGGGGATGCTTGTCTTTTGCTGTGCTGTCCATTCTGGTTGATGTGTGGTTACAAAAACTTGAGAATAAATCATCTTGCACAGCAAACCAAAGAGCTCCAGCTAAAGACATTACGAACAGCAGAAAATAAAACCCGTTGAATTCTAGTCAGAAAGACATACAATCAGACTGACCACGAACAGTTCTGCAAAACTTAATTATACGGGATTTCAAATAATTCGTGAAAAAGTCAAGGATCGTACATTATTAAAACCACTTCTGTTACATTACGTCAATATGTACATCTTAACCGATTACGAACCTTGACCGTAAACACGTGGGAAAAACTACACCAGCATTGTTTGAGTAAACGGTGCCTTTGATCTTCCGGGTCGTGTACTACTTTAATTTTTTTTTGCTGGTAAATGTCGAATACGATTCCTTCATAATAAAAGTGCCACTCATTCGTATTATTACTATTTCCATATTTTAGAATAAAAGCAAAGTGATTCAAAAATTAAATGAACAAACTTTGAAGTATACGAATCGATGTACTGCCCAAAACTGTGTTCGACTGATATAAACAAGGGTTCCATTCTTTCTCTAAATATCTCTAAATATATTTAAATCATTATAAACAGGTTTCACATTGAACCCCATGAAATAATATTAGGGCAGAAATTACATTTTATGTAACTTAAATTAAATATATATTTATGCTATTATGTTGATATATTGTGTTTTAAGTCCTTTATTAAAGCATTTAGCTTAGTGTATGACTGTTTTACACTACATTGTTACATTATTATTCCTTATAGCAATAATATCGTTCACATATATGGTTTGGATAAAGTTTTGTATGTAAAGGGTTTTGGAAACCCCTTTTGTGAATTTAGATTACACTTGGGTCTCTGCAAAAAAGGGGCAAAGCATGTAAACAGATGGGCAAAGCATGTAAACAGATGATTATTATTTCTTGATTCTGTACAACAGAATTGTCATGAATTTGGCTCGTCACAGATACAAGTCTGTTTCATTAATCTGCACATTATTTTCCTACCATGCCTTTAACTTTGGGGATAATGTCTTGCCATAAAGGCTTCAGGAGGGCTATTTTTCACAGGATTTTGAAATCCATGAAAGGACAAGCGTTGTACAGCGCTCTAAAGCATCTCTAAAGATGCGAGACCAAACGCTGTCCAGGTAAAATTACAAGATAAAGTGTACTGTTGATCGGCAGGGAGCAGTATCACATGAAAGGTATACAAGCTTTGAGGTTTACAAAGTAGGTTAGACTCCGTGTTATCAAATATGTTCTCATAAGGAGGGGCGTGCGAGGTTGGTAGATTTGGAAAAAGCATACTAACTAAGTCCACATAATCAATTTTATAAGATGATCACATAATGACCTTAATGTTCCTGAAACGATTGGTTTTTGTTTCAGTAGATTCATACAGTAAGACCTTTGAATTCAGCCATGAGGTGTATGGCGGTTACTCCGTGCCAAAACTAAGCGTCCGATCGATCAACAGGCCGTGTAAATGAAACACGTGAAATTTGCCAATACCTTTGCAAACGTCAGATGTAATATCTGTACGCGAATGACATCGTGATTGTGCGTTGGCAGGTACGTATGCAAACGTATGGTTCTAAGAGTACGTATTGATTTATTGTTTATAATGTCAGATTGTGTCATGCCTTTGTTAAACATTAAACATTTGTGTCCCATGTTGTGGAAAAGTCAGTGTAGTAATTATAAAATGGCACTTAATAATTCTTTATTAAATTGCCAAGGGACCTTTTAGGGCTGCATGCGATTGGTCTCTAATCACACGAACGATGATTTAAATATTGTAATAACAAGGTGTGTTTAGTATGTTTATAATGAATAAAACATGCATAGCCATAAATGTCCCAAATAACATAGGTTAAACAACAATAATGCAGTAGCAACAGAACATTTTAGTGACAGCATTAAATGTAAATTAGATGCATTAGATGTTATTAAGCCCAGTCATAATATTTACAAATGTGTAAAATTACATTCACATAAACAAAATGACAGAGGCAAATGTGTAGGACATATTTTTGCACTTTACTTCTGCGTGTACAACCAGGGCCGCAAATATTATGGAAGTAAAAAAACCTACTATAGGGGTCAAAATAGAACTTTATAAAATATAAAAGTAAATAAGTTGTATCTAAATTGTATTATTTACAAATTACAAATGTAGCTATACAGCAAAAAAAACTAATATAATAATAGATAGATAGATAGATATTTTGAAGTCATTTTATTGGTAGATGCCTAAACAATGAACAACACCAGCCAGTGCGACTTGGTGTGTTGAAATAAACATTTTTATGCATATATATGAGTTATTGTTAAAACTCTTGGACAATATTTTTTTTGATTAAATATCATTAGTTTTAATGGGATTTTATATTATAGTAAAAGATTAGCAGAGTTGTTTTATTGGTTGGAGTCAGCCAATCAATCAAGCGATCCCAGGGTAGGTTTTCCTTTTAACAATTATTAAGACAGTTTCAAAAATAAAATACTTATTATGTTTTCCTTGACTGATATACTGTATTACTGATGAAGACCAGAATACTTCATTTTTCATACTTCATACTGCAACCAGTATCTGATCTGCTTATGCCTCAATATAAAATCTATGAATAATCTATGAATTATAAATAGTACATCATTGGTAATCTTTCCATAAAATGTGCTTAACATTTGTAACACACGTATATGTTTACTTTGTATGCCTACTCTGTGGAGCTCTGATGTCTAGGTCTCCGAAGAATACATTCATTTTTGAAGTACAGCAGGAAAATGTGAGAGTATTTTTTAGGTATAAAATATCTGTATTTAGTGTCTGTAATGTCCATTTATAGTTTTTTAACAGCTGCTTGGCTCCTCACCTTGTTAAAAAATGCTAATTTTAGGCATTACAGTTAGACAACTAGGCGTTCAGTCAAACTGTTGGTCAATCGGACACTTAGTTTAGGCACAGAGTACTTGCCATACTGGTGTACTCTGTGCCTAAACCAAGCCGACCGACCTAAAGTCTTTTCTTGAGCTTTCAGTGTATAACTGTGTGTGACACACGTGACAATCTGATTTGACGTCAATGTCTTAAAATTACTGCTTTTTTAAAAGGTGAGTATCGAGGTTTTGCTGACAATTATATAAGGTACTAGCAAATTGCATTTTCAATTGAGTTTTCTGTTCGTAAGTTGTATGCAAATTGTTAGCATTTTCGTTTACACTAACATACAATGTTTGCCAAATTTCATTTGCAAAATCCATTTGCATTTGCATTTACCATGTCTCACGGGTTACGACCCTCTGTAGATTCAGACACACATCCAGTCTATTAGTGTTACCCTGTTACCTTTCCAGCTACACCCTAGCAATCACTTACAGTATTGTATCAACCATGTAATTTAATGAATAAGCCTTATCATGTTAAAACAACATTATACTTAAACATTAAAGTTGTTAAGATTGTGTTAGAGAATGTCGATCCTGAAGACACAATATGAAAGATTTTTGCATTGAAGTATACAAAAACCACTTGCATAGTGTTATATATTTTGTTCAGCTGAGTACTTAAATTATCACAAATGTTTCCAAGTATATTGAAACCCAGAGAAATTCTCAGTTTTAAATAGTTGACAGTCCCAGGTCATCTGTCAATGATGTAATATCCACATTATGCCAGTTTTTCATTTGTACTGCTGTATAAACCATGGTATTACACATGGACAGATGTGTAAGGTTGTTCAGGTTGTACTGCACACCACTCTATTAATATTTTCTTGGCTTGCTTTGATTTCATTACCTTTTATAGTAGGTTATGTGCATTATTTGTGGTTAATGCTAATGCAACTATACAGTTAATATTGCACTTGGTTTGTACTTCGGTAATTAACGCTGTTCATCGAGTTTGTTGAAGTGTAATTAAATACAGTATTTGCTGTAGTAAGCCTTTTTTGTAAGTACTGTACGTTAAAATGTACTTTTAGTATGATTGTTTTGAACACATAAAACTGTGCAGCATTAACCCACCATCACCTTATTTGACATATAAAGTCAAATATCAGTAATAATTTAGCATTAAACTTGATGTTTCTTGTGGCTAATTCAATTAGAACGAAATAATGTGATCAAACATACAGGTAATAAAAATTTAATTCATTACCTTGTCCATGAACATGATTCGTGAATCCTTGTGATTGATTTCTTTCGTCCCTGGATGGTGAAGACATCATCTCCCATTGCTCCACACACATTCACAGCTGCCTTTGTTATTGTTGAAAATGCAACTATTAGCAGCGAAAATTACACACTCTGCTTTTAAAACTTGCTTGAAAAGTGTGCTTGTGTTATCTTGGGTTGAAACAAATTCCACTTTATTTGATATTTTGAGTGACGTATATTAATGCAGTGACTTTCTGAAAGTTGACTAAATAACTAAGTATCCAAATACATTTTGGGGACACTGTATATCATAACAAACACAAAGTAATTTTTTTAACATTGCATCTTACATTGCGTCAAAGCCTTTTCATCAATTTACTTGCCTACTGACTTTTTTTAATCTCATATGTTTATGTGTTTTCTTCTGTTGATTGTGGCAGCCACAGGTGGCACGGTGGTAACTGAGAGGAAGGGTGTGGTGATGCATAATGGCATTAACAGGCCGGAAGTGTGTAATGCAGTAAATCAGGAGACGGCTCACAGACTGGCAGAAGAACTGTCAGCCTTTGACCAGGACAGCAACCTTAATGTGGCTGTGCTGCATGGAGTTGGTGAGTTCAAAAGTGCATACACATCACTGGTGATGTAAATTATGGTTGTTGTGACACATACTATTTATTACTATCATTATGTAATAAAGGTTTCAAACGGCAGTTTGCCTTTTTCATACGGCCTAATCATGTTGGAAATATTTTTTTAAGTTCTGTATCAACTTCTGATATTCTAATCAAATAGACACGCTAAAAATTGTGGCTAATATGTAAAAGACAAGTTTGGTTTTTAAATGCTATTGGTCAACTATTTGGTATATGCTTGCAGAAAATTATTATGTATACGATTAATACACAATGTTAGTTCCATACACACTGCATAGATTTTTTGTAAATGTGGTTGTGACTACCTGCATTTTTAAGAGTTAATTCAGTTGTAGAAAGCAGTTGTCACTCCTGTAAAATACTGAACTGTGTGTGTACAGAACAAGATTAAGCAACCTGAATTTATCTGCAGTGTGTATGTGGCGGGAGATCCCTTCATCTAGATGTTTTTTAAAGGATATGCATTCTTCACTATGTATGATATCCCACAATTTTGTGTGTTCTGTTTCGTGGCTCTTGGAAACAATAAAATGACGCCAGTCTGAGTTTACATTCTTATTCTTCTGAAAAAGTATTGTAATTCTTTTATAATACTCATTATATTGTGTATTATAGCCATTAAATATTTGCTTTGTTTTGTATAATGCTCACTTGAAATTGTTCTAGATCATGATGTTACAGTGCAATGGAAGACTCCTTAACTAGTTTTGGCTACAGCAAACTATATGCATGCATGTAGCTACAGAAGTCCTGTGTTATATAAAGGCCCATGATGATAATATTGCCCAATTTAAAATAATTATCCCTGGCCATCGGTTTAGACACCCTAAGTAGAAATAATTTGTTCAACCTGGATCAGCCATCTTCACTCAGCTTTCCTAAACCACTTTTATCACGAGTCAATGAGAGCTTTTGCTCTCTCCCACACTACTTTAGTACTTTGGAGACTACTTTAACTGGTCACTTTTTGCTCAAGTTTTGTGTTCACAAGCTTTAAACTGTTTCTCCTAGATAATATAAATGTGATGTTAATTTAAACATTTAGAATTAAGCAGTGCTCTAGGGTCTACTTGTTTAACAACATATAATTTTTTTATGTTGTTAGTCGACAAGTAGACAAATAAAACATATGAACATATGAGTCACATTACATGCTGGATGTAGTTAATCTCTAAAGAATGCATACTGACTCCAAACATTCTGTACATAATGTACTGTTTAATGGTCGAGAAGTAGGTACTTAATTTAATTTGGTACATACTGTCACAGTATGCAATTCGGATGCAGGAACTGAAAATATGGGGGGTGTACTCTAGTATTGGGGATACTCCAGGACCAGGTAAGAAAGCTACTGATTGTAATACAAATGCGCTGAAAAGTCCTTGAGAGGAGGGATCTTTTGTAGTAATACAGCTCTACTGTTAAACAGTAACAAAGGTATGTGTGTTGTATGTTGTAGGCAGGTGTTGCTGTTAGCAGGTACGCTGTGGCTGGGGGTCTGGAACTGGCCCTGCTGGCTGACCTCAGGGTTCTGTTATGGGGGTGAGATTTGGTAGGTATTGTCCATATTTTCTACTTCAGTGTTTTTTCTTAAAGAGATACATCATTTACTCACCTTCAAGAAGTTTCAAACCTTTATAAATTTCTTATTTCTTCTGAACACAAAGGAGGATATTTTGAGAAGAGTTTGTAAATTAAAAAGTTTTGGGGCATAGTAGAAAACAATACTACAAAAGTCAAAGGTGTCTAAAACATGTTTCGATGCAAACATCCTTAAAAATGTCTTCCTTTGTGTTTAGCAGAATAAAGAAATTTATACAGGTTTGGAACAACCTGAGGGTGAGTAAATTACAAAATTTTCATTTCATTTTCATTTCATTTCTTTCGATTGTAATATCCCTTTAAAGTTTAAGTGACTTACGTCAATAAATGGAATTGTGGTTGTTCGAGAGGCCCCACTGGACATAAGCTCAACCATTGATATGAGTTTGGGATGGCACTATCTGTTTATTCTACCAGTAGCAGACAGAAGGAGGGTCTAGTGGTCCAGAAATTACGCACTTAAATAACAAAAAATATATATTGGTAATACCACGTTTTAGGACAAGTAATACGGTATTACTAAGGTATTCTTTGAAAAAACTTGTAAATGTACATACCACATTGTGTAAATATGATAATCATCAGAACTATGATGAATATCCTATAAGTACTATGGTATTATGATTGACACTGTCAAGGTACCTTGGCACAAGTGCAGAACCTTTTGTACGGAATACTGTAAATGGCACATTGAAATATAATTTCTTTAACGTTAAAGGAATAGTTTACTCAAAATTGAAATTTGATCATTTATTCACCTTCATGCCATCCTAGGTGTATATGACTTTCTTTCTTCAGCCAGACACAATCAGTTAAGTGTCAAATATATCTGTGTGTCGTCACAACGCATATGACAACTAGTCACAAGACTCATGAGAACCAATGAGATTCAGTGTTAGCGACATTGGGCTGATGTGCCACCATGTTGGATGTACTGATCATACAGATATTTACATTCAAACACAATGTATTGATTGCTAAATACGCTCAAATTATTAATAATTGTCTTACACAAACATATTGTTTTGCTTCAGGAGACAATATTAACAAACTGGAGTCATGTGGATTACTTTTATGATGGATGGATGCGTCTTTTGGAGCTCTCGCACTATTCAATGCCATTACAAACCATTACAAAGCTGGGAAAAGCCTGGATATTATTTAATAAATTTTGATTTTGTTTGGCTGAAGAAAGTCATATATACCTAGGATGGCATAAGCATAAGCATGAGTAAATTGTGAGAGAATTTTCATTTTGGGGTGAACTTTTGCTATAAGTCAATTCCATTCCACACTGTGAAATCAACTGAAAATCTGTATTGCTGAAATGCCCAATATAGACTTTGCAGTAGCTAAGAGTATTTTATGTAATTTATGTAGTAGTGACCTATCGTTTCTGTATGCTACAAATATGACCACAGTGTGTATAAATATGCCAGCAGTGCTGTAATTTACTGACAGCAGCTGATTTTTCCAGCTGCTGGTTTAAAACATAGAACCATCATCATGACCCTTTCTCTTTCATTAAACCAAGAACTGTCCGTCTGTGAAACCGTTCCTCAGACTGTCTGCCCCTGTTGCTCTCTTGCCACCCAGGAGGATGTGACTGCATACAAGTGTTTCCACTCACCAGTAGATTGGAGAAAGTTCAGTTGTAGTCATACTGAGGACTTAACAAATGGTTAAGTCCTGAGTTGGCATTAGTGGTCCTGTAATACGTTACTATCTTTACTTAAGCCACAATACAATATTATTGCAATTTTACGCATTTTGCAATAACTGTTGCAATATCATATTGTGATATATTGCGATATATTAACATTTTTGCAAATAACCCCAAAGGAAGTAAAACCTTGTTGATTGCAACCAAAATGGGATTGTCAAGCATACAGACTGACTAACGGTGTCATAAATGTTGCAAGGACCTGACAAACTGAACTGCACTGACAAAACTGAAAAACTGTTTGTGTTACAATCTAAGGCAGCTTAACTGAATGCAATTAGACTATACATTAAAAATTCAAGGACATATCAGTAGAATGATAAAGCAATTTATTTTTCAAGTTATTGCAAAAAACATTTTAATAAGCATATTTGTTTTACAATGTGTATTTTATTATATTTATGACTTAATAAAGCATATTTTTAAAAAATATAGTAAAATATCAATAATTGGCAACCATGTATAGATACATGTATCGCCACGCAATAGTTTTGCAATGACAAATATTGCGATATGCCATATTGATTATTTCCCCATCTCTAATTTTCAGAGACCTGAGCATCCGTGACTATTGGCAAACTCACACAAAGAGTCTACACAAAGAATTATGGGAGCAAAGTGTAGAGTTCATCAGTTGTACCCCTTGAAGTCCTTCTTTCTGAAAGGCCCTCTGAAGTGGAACCTTTTCTTATTTTTTTTCTAAAAAAATGTAAAATTTTTTGATTGAAATGATTGAATCCAATATTTTATATCTTATCTTATATCCATGTGATATTACAGTTATGATCTGACATCTAACTAGAAACTTTCATTTAAACCAACAATATGTTTTGTCAACAAATTTTTGGTGTTGTTCCAGCCACGCATTGGTTCCTCTGGTCATTCCACTGTGATCAAATTTAAATGAGAACTGTCATTTGTAGACTTGTTCTTATAGAACAAGCCTGAGCATACTGAGACTACCCGCTTATTTCCTCCAAATTTTCCTCATTCTCTCCTTTTCTTACCCTGCTGTGCACATCAGGCCCTTAAACACTATTCACCTCACATAATACACTTCTTGGCCACCATCAGTGGAAAGGATTTATTTTAACATCCTGCTTGTAGGTTTTATTTTACCTAATCTTGTTTTGGCAAGTTAATTTTTGGGGCTGGATTTGAGAAACCAAGATGCGAACAGCCTAGGGGAATTCCTCATCATGACAGAGAAATATATGAGAAGCATTTGGGAAGGCAGCTTTGGAAAGAAAAAAATGCTACCAAAATTCTCTGATTCTAGTACGAAATATCTACCCTTTACGGTCCATGTTGAGCCATGCTGTTTCATGCTTTTCTCCTCAGACAGTTTGCTGGTAAGGGTATGTTATACGGAATGTTGGAGGAGGCAAAGTTGTATGAGGATTTCAAATAAATTAATAATTTGCTTTTAGTGTTCCTGGCTCTAAATAAATGAAGTACACTTGTCAGACGCCAGAAGATCTGTCATTTGTAAAGAAGCACTAACTTTAAACAAACTGTCAGCAACTGACATTGTTTTTCTCAGGTTTTCTGACATTCACTTACAACTTTCTTATATTTTCTTTGCTTAAAGAGGACTTGGATGCAAAGATGCAGATTTTGTCAACCATACTAATGGATTTCACTGATCTTGGAAGCTTAATGACTTCTGATCACCACAATTTCCTGGGCAACTTCATTTGATCTTTTGAATAGGGGATTGAATCTCAGTTTAACCCTTTAGAAGTTTTAGCTAAAGGAATAATAATTACAAAACATGTTAACTTAATAACATTGTTATTATCTTAAAGTAATTATCTTAAAGCAGAGTGTCCTTGTTTAGCTGTAGTTGTGTAATTGTATATGCGTGTGTACTTGTAAAGGTGTTTTCCAGAGCGCTGATATTCTGTGTGGTGTGACATGGCATTACCCCAACGGTATTGTGTGTGTGAGCTTGGATTGTGGGGACTTTGATGTTCTGTGGATACCAGTATCACCAGCATAAACTCACACAGGAAGACATAAAAGTTCAATCACAGGCTCAGGCTTACACAGTAAGAGCCATTCATTCAGTATGTAAGTAAAAGCCATTCATTTAACACCTGAGATGAACTGAAATCATCTCTGGACTACTGACATTAGTCATTGATTTCTGTGAAACCATTGTACCTCATCAGTAGGGCTGCACGATTTTAAGAAAAAATCAAATTGTGATTTTTGTGATTAAAATCGTGATTTGGGTTTAAAATAAGTTTATAAGATAATAAGAACTATTATTTAAAAAAAGAGTTACAGGTTTTTTGTGGTGGTTTTAACAGCTTTAAAGAGAGACCAATCATAATCATAAACTATTCTAACACTGTGCCACTATTTATTTAAAGCCACTTAAACATTGTGGCAATTTTATTAAAGTTAAATAATAATAAGATCTTAAACTTTTTAACTTAGCTCTACACACTTTGTTGCAGTTGACAACTTTGAAACACTTTGTTGCAGAGTTAAATGATTCATCTTTTTTAAATGATTGTTCTTTGCTCATTCAATCAGCATGTGTAGTGTTAAAATGCCCCCTGTTGGTTAAACTCTGCGTCAAACATAAAATGCGCAGGAAACAAACTGTCAAGGACAACGTGGATACCTGTTACCATATTTGATAGTCCTTAATCAAAATAATCACACCCTTATATAAAATCACACCATTTCAATTCACAATTTCAGTTTACAAACGACTAAGTGTGCAGGCCTACTCTTCAGTGTCTCCCGTGGGTGTGCAGTAGTGAAGGTTCAAATCAGCTTGTGGATTGGTTTATGGGATGCACTACTGTAATTCCCCACTAACCCATAGGTAATAACATACTAAAATACCTTTTCTGGGGATGTTTTGCTACTGTTGTGGTTCTATGATATCCTATTGTTGCCCCTGTTGCAACTTTATTCTCCAAGACCTCATTATACTCCTTGCAGTTTGCAACATTCCAGCAATGATAGTTGGCAATCTGAGAGGTGCAGACAGTAAATCTCACCTGTTACAGATGGATACTGCAGTTGTGTTGGAACAGCTTCTAGAAACCAACAGTACAGGGACCAAACTGCCTATGCTTATATTACTTTAGTCTTATGTTCAATTCAAATTTATTTCGAAACCACTTTTTGCAATTTCAAATTGTTGCAAAGCAGCTTCACAGTAAATATATACATACAGAAAGACATAAGGAAAAACAGAAAATTAAAGTCATTAAAGTTATTAAATTCCAAAGTAATACTAACTGTAAAAATTATTATTGGAATTATTTGTATTTTTCTTCTTCTTTCCCAGTGGGAGTCTATGGCCGCCCTATGAACAGTACATAGGAAAATTAATGAAATTTGGCACATTTGTGGTGGTGGTCCTCAATAGTAATCTGACTAACTTTATCTTAAATTAAGACTAAGACTCTGCCATTTTGAAATGTACAGTATTCTGTTTTTTGCTACTCTTTGGTGTCTACGGATTCCTTGAGTCATGTCGAATCTGTCGACTCTGATTTTGGTGGGAACTGATGAACCATTTTTTTGCCATTTTGAAATTTGTTATAAACTGCGATATCTATTAAACAATATGACATCTGCACAAAATTTGGTAGGAATCCTTTACAGCATGTTCTGAAGGTACATGCGAATTTTGAAGACAGCACCACCTGGCCTTCATAAGATAACACTTTTTACAAAGTTTTTACAAAACTTAAATTTTGAATAAAAATACGTTTTCTGGCACCGGTTTTCTACAAGTAGACCTTCTCAGAGTCTGAGGTGTCAGCTGATGTAGAAGGAGCTGACTGAGCAGTTTCAGGGGGCCAGCTTTATTGAGGAGTAGACGAAGGGGGCTGCTTCTGATGTTTGTACACTGTCAGAGATTTAGCCAGAGATGTTGCTTCTGGACAACCATGGTTGACATTGCCCAGCCCAGCATCCAGGGATTTCTGACACCAGAGGACATGTGTGAATTTTGTATTGTTTGCCGGGTTGAAGAACAGGCGCGCTCAGCTCTCGAGGGAACTGCAGGCGCACATTGCGAGGGTTTTTTCGCTGGAGAAGCTTTGTTCTCATCTGGCTGGGTGGATGCCCCACGGATCAGGTCTTGTCATTGCTGAAGCTCGGCGGAGGCTCATATCGCGGGGTTCGCAGGAGGCAGTCTCACTTCCCTGAGGGGTTGCGCGATCCGTTGAGTCAGAGGAAGTGCTCATCGGTGTTCTCTGTCAGATATCATCCTGCTGCCAACAAGCAAATAATGCAGGATGTGGCTGGGAGGTGAGTTTGTGGGTGAGCTTTCCCACCCTGCCTGGCCCGCATATGTGGAGCTGATGCTGGTTCATGTTTCACAGGTGTAAGAAGCTGGTGATTGCTCAAGGCCAGTTTGACAAGCAATTTTTGTATTGATTATAAATAAGCTTCCGTGGGTCTGCCCTTTCACCTCCCTCTCACGCTAAGGTGGAGAGATTTTGAATGGAGCTGTCTGTGCAGACAGTCGTCGAAAAGTTTAGAGTGGCAAAGGTGCAGTCTAGAGTCTTCCAAAGATGACTTTCATGACTGTGGCGGCCTTCTAGCTTCCTGCGATGCTGACGGTCCAGCTAGGGCTTACTTAGCTCAGTGTTACAGTCACATGGATAATGTGAGTTGGGCTGCCACCCCAGATGTAGGGGTTCGGTTGGCAGGTGGCCTGTATGCAAGCTCTTGCGAAATAGCTTGGCTAAGGAGTCATAGCTCGCTGCTGGCGAGCTCCTCTTCGGCTAGCGGTCAGTGGGTTTGAGCCCCAGTCTCACTCTGAGTGAGATCTGTGAGGCTTCCTGACAGAGCTTGTCATGGAAGGCATGTGGCATGAGCCGGTTACATGCTGTCATTATAATTAATAGACCTGGGTTCAAGGGGGTCCCCACAGACCAGGGAAAGACCATGTGTTTGGTTCCCATGCCAAACACCTCTCTATGTGTTTAGTGTAAACATTACAGGGCCTCGCATTTGGGCAGTGGCCCAGAGAGAGGTATTTGTGTCACCAGCAGTGCGCGAATAGGGTGTTTGAGTAATGCCTATGGTGATTGTGCTTCAACATGGACCATGTGGCAGCCACTCCCCTTGGCATGGCACAGTTGGTATTGCGTCCCATAGCGTCAAACCAGACACAGTGTCGAGTTCCCTTGAAAGGGAACGTCTCTCGATTATGTATGTAACCTCAGTTCCCTGAGAAGGGAACGAGACACTGCGTCTCATTGCCATGACTTACGGTTGCCTGTCTATGTTTCTTTCAGACAAAGAAGTTGATGACAGGTGCCCTAATATCCTCACGAGCGCAACTGATGCACACCAGACACTGCTGTGGACCAATTACTTAGTGTAATTAGACATGAGATTCAGACACCGGTCATACCAAAGGCATTCACCATAGTGTCATACCAGACGCAGTGTCTCGTTCACTTCTCAGGGAACCAAGGTTACATGCGTAACCAAGAGACGTTCTTTGCTTCTTGCAATAAAAAAACCTGCAACCGGACATGTTCTCACAGTGAGAACATGAACCCTCTACAAATGCTGCCTCAGCATGAGTACTTGCGTCAAACTTCTGTCAGAGATCAGGGCTATCAAAGGAAAAGAGGTACCAACCGCACCCAGAGGCACATGCACAGAAAGGCATAATAAAAACTGCAGTGGTGCTGTTTGTATTTTTTGAGTTAGCTCTGTCTGAATGCTTTCAACTGCATTTGTGCTGATATCTGTCCAGTATGTGAGTGCTCTTTCACCCGCAGTAGAAATTCCTGTAAATAGTGAAGTGAAAGTGACATATTTGTCAGATATGGTAACCCATACCCGAAATGTGACCTCTACATTTAACCCATCACTGGTGAGGAGTGAATACAAACTGCAAGCTGTGAACACACACCCGGAGCAGTGCGCAGTACACTACTGCGCCCGGGGAGCAATTGGGGGTTAGGTGCCTTGCTCAAGGGCACTTCAGTTGCTACCTGCCAGCGCTGGAATCGAACCAGCAACCGTCTGATTACAAGTCCAACTCACTTACCAGTGGGCCACCACTGCCAGCCACTGTTAACCATATGTTAACAGATAACGTAATGTAGAAAAAGTTGAAATAAATAAGGTCAATAAGATGAATTTAGAGCTACGTAGGGTTTAAATACATTTTCAGAATGAGAGCCACTCCAAGCTTCTGTATGATATCTGGAGAGAGGCCAGGGTGACAGCCCAATGGGCTCTAACATCAGCCTCTGAATGAGTGATAATATGGAGAAAGTATGTGTATGGGAATACAGCAATAAGCCATCCAAGGCTGTGCATCTATGTGAATTCACCACAGAGAAGTGATGTCCATACAAGAATATGATGATTCTGGAGCTTGCCACAAAACCTGATTTTGCAGAGTAGGTCATGTTCCTGGAACAACACTCTGGTTGCTAGAGTGTTTTGGGTGTCTGCTTACTAGCCCAAATGAGGAGAGTCCAAGTCTCTATTATCAAAAACATTTTTGCACATTGCTCTATAATGTAAAAAAAGAATAGAATAGAAATAGAAAAAAGA
This sequence comes from Chromobotia macracanthus, assembly GCA_036877525.1. NCBI lineage: Eukaryota > Metazoa > Chordata > Actinopteri > Cypriniformes > Botiidae > Chromobotia > Chromobotia macracanthus. Next base: position 5,532,724 of record JAZGTH010000034.1, on the reverse strand, counting down.
ATAGAAAAAAGAATGAGATGAATCAGAAAAATTTTATTTAGCGGTTTGATTAATAAAGATGTATTTGTATTGTTGTTTTGAGCTGCTTCACCTTTTGCTTTCTGCTACCCACAGGAAAGTCGTATGTAAAGTTACCATAAACTTGAGTGAAATGAAGCTCAATATTACATATTTTACCAACAGCAACCCTAGCGCCACAGATTAGGCAAACACATTGTTCACCTGCATTTACGAAGAAAAAGTCAATCTCCCATTCCTTATGAAAATAATATGGTTACTTCTTTTTCTTTGCTTAAACTGTCTTTACTCATCCTGATGCAAAACTAGTACAGCCTCATAGCCACATAAGCATGATGCCTAACTGAAACTTTGACGTGGTATATGCCTGAGGGATTTTTTGGTGTATTTTTGGCTGTTATCTGCATGTTCATAAATAACTTAATACCCAATATATCAAATACTACATTTGTATTAGACAGGTGGGACACCTGTCTTGGTGTGCTGCCTGCAATTAACCTACAAGCTACCGGTAGCTTAAAAGGTAGGGTATGCAATTCTGGAGAGGCTAGCAATAGCAAGGTAGATTTGAAAGCATATGATCCCACCATCCCACTTTTTATTAACATCTTCACTTCTAAGAATCAGTTTGTGTTTTTGTGTTTTAGCACTTCAAGTAGCACTTGAACTCGCTGAACAGGTCAGCTCGTTTCCACAGCTTTGTGTCTGTGCTGATCGTAACTCCGCCTACCATGCTGCCTTTGAAGCTGCGTCCTTCAGCCAGGCCATTCAGTACGAGATGGACCATGGGTTTCCAGTCATTCAAGCTGAAGCAATAGCTGGGGCAACCAAATTCAGCTCAGGCACTGGGAGGGGGGGACGTTTTCAAGTAAATTGTAAACAATCTTATGTTAATTTTGAGGTTAGACTTTTTATTTTTGGTTAAGTTTAAACCAAAATATATTGTGCACACAGGTCTCAAATAATAATTATCTTATTCCATAACAGTAATTTGTTCATGATCTGTAATTGTATATTGTAATTGTAAATTGTATAAATATTTGTTTTAAATTTAAATGTTTAAAAATTATTAATTTGTAAATACATGTACTTTAGATCCAAACTATTCAATGTAATGCTTTACTGCAACTGAGTGGCATCCAAAAAGACACATTCAACTACACATGAAACATTACCAAGTTTATATTTGCTGAAGAAATTGTGAGTGGTTTTGCCTGTGCATGCTTCATTCATACAATGCTAGAGTGTTTTGGGTGGTTGCTTGAATGTAGTGCTTCTGTAACTAAGATGTTCAAAATGTTTGGGTCCCTCCTTTATTGTAAGTTAGGTTTTTTTACACCAATTTTATCATCCATCAGAGAAAAAGTCATTAAAATTGTATGTTTAATTATTTAATGTAATAACACATCATTCTTCAACAAGTCACGCAATTCACAATTCAAATAGTGCTTGATGAGCTATACACTGATATTTAATACTTGGAGCTGGGGCTTGTTTAAGTTGTGCAAATGTGCATTAATAACTATTAAAATCATTAAATGTTGTTACTCATGCATTCATCAAAATTAAATGAAAAGCCTTTGGGGATAGGACTATTTGTGTGGGTTTTTTTCCAGGTATGTTTGTACATAAGTAAGGTACGTCTTGCTCAAGGGCAAAATGTTTTGGTGGGCAAAACCCATCAGTCCTTGTGGGTTTTGAACCAGCAACCTTTAATCAGAAGCTACTGTATCAAAACCTGCATCTGTGATGGTGCACTGAGAGTTCACGCCAACATACACCTAATATTTTTACCTGGTATATAAGAGAAAACAGATTGACAAAAAGAAAAATGTATGTGTTGTTTGTTTGTTAAGGTGAGGTTCTGTCTAGACAATATGATGACAGGAGGGTTAGTCTGTTAAGTGAGCCGACACAGAAATACGCATGGTTCATTCATCAGCCACTAACAACTGATTAGCAATTGACCCTTGAAGAATGGGTGAGTTTAAACATGACAAAACCATTTTCGCATTCCTTAATGCTTTAAATACTTAGAATAACATATGAAATGGGTGAAGGATCATGTAGGACTCCTCAAATGAAATATGGCACTTTTTGATAATGTCATGTCACACTGTTACAGCCATAACTGTTACAGTTATCATGAAACAACAAAGTATTTGCTGTAGCAGATATTGCAATGGAAAATCATAATAGGTCAAAGCCATTTTGAACACACATTTTGGTTAATGAAGTAGCTGTTTAACAGCTATTTATCTCAGCTATTTACTGAAATACATTATGTTCAACAAAGAATAATGCCATAAAGTCAATAATGCCAAACAGCATTTGCATGTGTATTAACTGAAACTGGGTAATTGGGTGAATATTGAAGAGCAGCTGGATGGCTGAGTTGTTTGTGTTGTTGGTCTTTCATGCATGCTTTTCTGCCCCCTCTAGATAAGATTAGCAATTTAGAGATAAAACACAGCCAAAAACACCATCTTGCCAATCTGAATCTCACCAGACATAACACAGTGTGTTTTCTGAGATCAGTCTCCACAACATAAACCCACAAGTTCTCTCTATTCTTTTATATTAAGTTCAGTAGAGTGTCTTATCTTTAAAGCATTGCACCTGACCCAGACCACAAACTATGCTGTTGTCTGTCTGATGTCTGTAATCTCAAACATCAGAGAACTCTTAAAATACTGAGAATAAGTCACACAGCTTAGTTCCGTTTTAACTGAACATTTCATAAAAAATATATTTTCCTATACAGAAATGCCATACAGTTTTGGTGGTACCATTGATGTTTGTCTCTGTCATGTAACAATATTTACATTGGTAATGTATTTCAAAGAATATCAAAAACCATACAAAAATAATAGTGTCCTAGTACTACAAAACGGGTACAGATGAAACACACAGGGACAAAGAACTTTTCAAAGGGCTCCCAACCTTGGAAAATATTGTCAATTGAAATAAAAACAGTATATAACAAAGCCTTTTATAGTAATGGTTAGGCAGTGGTTTTAAAATAAACCAGTACTGTATGCATCTTTACACAGTAATACATTATTGTTTTAATCGTTTTAATCAATCGCCAGGGTTGGAAGCATCCTTCAGTAGTGTTTTCTTTTAGGTGTGTGTTTATGATTGTGTAGATATAGTATTAACCAAAGGTAAGCAGGTTTGGTTTTCTTCAAGCCATTCCTGGGATATATGCATATGAGCAAATGCTTTCTCTATGTACAATGCATAATGGTGCCATGTTAAAAAAAATGGCATCCTTATGGTACTTTTTGTTAGTTTTATGTGTATTGCGGTAATCTTCTCTGTCGTTAGGGGTCACGCTTTGGCCATAAACTGGTTTGGTTATAGTGCGTTCATGTAAGATTTTGTGGTGACGTGTAGCTAAAAAAGCTAAAAAAAACTTGCATAATTACAATACCTAATTAATTTTCTGAATCCTTTCATGATACACCAAGTCTCGTTCAAATGAGTTTATTGTGTATTTTATTTTTCATTACCATATTAAATGCAACACTGAAACTATCCTCAATATCCCTGCGTACCGTTTCGTCCCACTGTTTTCAAACACAAGAACTCATGTGAAAGTCGCGCCGCCATGGTTTGTACACCTGCCATGTTAAAATGTAATTTAAACTTAAATGAAGACACAAAGACGTTTACAGGAACACGAGTGTAAGAATAAATGTGAAGCTCCACCTCTGTACGCCAACACTTGGGCGGGATCAAGACGCGTCTACCTGATTTCAGCCCAGTTATTTAAAACCCTTGAGACAAACGCGCTGTCCACTTTGGAAATAAGCGCTGTGGAGATGACTTACAGGCAAAACATTTAAAACGCAACTCAGCTCATAGTAAGAAAATACTTTTGGAAACTTGACGGATAACTTTTTATTCATTTTGAAGAAAAACAATATATTAGTATATTACACGACAAAGTGCTTCATTTGATGAGACACACAGAAGTTTTCATCTGTCTTCTGTCCGAAGAGAAGCACCACGCAGAGGAACTGATGGAGACTTTGCGAATTGAAAAACTCCCTGGACGGCAGTTGCATTTGTTTTGCACTGGATAATACTTAAATTAAAGAAAAAAGTTACAACTAGAAAAAGACATCGGCCGACATTGGCGAACTCATTGTTATATTTTGTAGCTTTTTAGAAAAACACTTGTACTGCTATTTTATAAACAGCCCAGAAACCAATACACAGTTCTGAGGAGCTTATAATGTAACGTCAAGAACTTTAAATCTCTGAAAAACATACAGTCATTTAAGAAAACTGTGAAGTTAAGATGTGTTTTGAAAGGAAGAGGGTTCTTTGCTGAACCTAATTATTTAAGCAGTTTTTTAATAGTGTAGATCCTATGTCGTAAAGCAAAATATATAAGAACAAAGCACAAAGTTTCAACTGATATACCCCCTCATCAGCACAGACTGGATGTAAAGATGAAGAGTTTCTGGTTTGCTCTAGTGTACTTCTTATGGAGCTCTTATTTGGCAGGTTGCAGTTCTGTTTTGGATGCCTCCGAGCTTCAGCCAAACTTCATGTATCGGAGGTTACGGACTCAGGAGAAAAGAGAGATGCAGAAAGAGATACTGTCCATATTGGGACTGAACCACAGACCCAAACCGCATCTAAACAGCGGGAAATATAATTCAGCACCCCTCTTCATGCTGGATCTGTATAACACTATCTCCACTAAAGAGAAAAGTGACGTGGACCAGTACAGATCTCTGTTCACGACCACACGACCCGCTTTAACATCTGTGCACGACACCGAGTTTTTGCATGACGCTGACATGGTCATGAGTTTTGTCAATTTAGGTAAGCCAAACGTTTACCGCTTTATTATGATTATAAATTTTGTGTGATGGACAGGGGAGTTGATTGGAGAGATCTCAATATTTATACGGGGGGCACCTATAAATACATAAAAACATATTTGACATGATTTAGTAATGGATTATGGTTATTCTAAACTGACTTCAAACATCCACTAAAAACACCTTAATATCAATTGCTTGAAATAAAGCAAATGTCATTGCATTAGAAAAAATATGAAAACTGCAAACAAATAATCCTAGAGCCTTCCTCTGAACTCTGAACTAACCGACTTTTAGCAATGACAGTCTTTTTACAATGACATTTATACATTTTTGTGTTTTAATTTTTGTTTTGAGACAGAATAAAACTCACATCATACAAACACTGTGTTCAGAATGTCTATGACCTCGCTTATAATTTTTTTCGACATGTACCATGTTAAACTTTGAAATATCATGGTGCGTAAATATGGTAATCATACAGTATGATTCAATACCACATTAGAGTACTGTGTTATTGCTATCTGATACCATTGTGGTACTACTAAGAGTACTTGTTTAAGGTCTGCGTGGATATTGGCATGCAGTTCTTTGCAACTGACATCCATCAAGCTCATAGTGACCCTGACCACAGTGTCAGACCACAACTCTGTTTATGATCAGTGCTTATGTGTACTTTGCTTCAGTAAACACGCACCTCATTAATGGAGGGAATATTTGCATCCCAAGATTCACTTGTTTATGTGAACTTCCCACAACAAGCTGCAGAAGTTGCCTAATTAATTTTAATTATAACAATGCAAGCTGTTCTGGCTGTAATCACTGATGCTATTGGCCAAATGGCAGTTAGCTGCCAGAAATGTTTATGTGATATGTGACGCTTAAAGTTGGTTGGTTTTGTTTCAGAGCATTTGTCTCTGTTTTATACCTTTCACACAAGTGGATAAAGACGACACGTGTATGTTCAAGAACAGATAGTGATCTTCCACAGACAAATGGTTTTAATAAATGGGTAGAAGCAGGCCTGGTTTCATCTATGAGATATATAATATATATATATAACTCGTGGGTCAAAGTTGGGGGATGCTTTTTTAATATTATTTTTAACATTCTTTTTTAACCTTATAAATATTTTAATACACCTGGCCCTCCTGGTAAAGTTTGGTTTCTCCCAAGTTTTTTCTCCACACTGTAAAAAACCCTTTGCTGCCAAAACTTTAAGTTCTGACTGGTGTAACATAAAAATAAGCAAATTTTCTATTTTTAATAAGTTACAACAACTCAAGACCAGTCAAGATTACAAAAATTTGTTGTTTAGAGACATACTTCGGTAATATTGCTGTTAATATAACAGCAGGTGTATGGATAAGGATGGTATGCAAGACAAAATTTTGGACCCCATCCTTTTAGATGATTTTTGTTTTGTTTTAGACTTGGGTATTTTTAAAGAAATAATTTTACAATATTATAGAAACAAGATATTGCAATATATCAATGCTATTACAATACAATAGGCTGATTGATAGGCTAAATAGGCTAAAATGCCTGAATAATCTTACAGGGTCAGAAATGAACTCTTGCATATTTGCTATCTGGAATTGATTTCCAGGGGCATTTTTTACTTTTATAAGAGCATTTTTTTAATTACTTTATTAAATGTCTTTGGGTAGTCTTTTATGTCAAATATATAAGTGTAATTAATTAAATTATTTAATCAGAATAGCGACATAATATAGGCTTCTATAATAAAATGTTATCAGCATCAACAAAAATCATCTTTACACCACAAAAGCTGCATCTGGCATGACATTTATGTTTTTTATATTTGTTTATTTACAGACTGTTTAATACTGCTCAAACATGACAAATTCATTTACATAACAATTGTTTAATATTTTGAGGTTAATGTCATTTTAAATGCATAAATATATGCCTCTTTCAATATACACAGAACCAAAGTAGTATAAAATTAGTCTGTAAACTGAAGTGGGTCAGAGCAGCATATCAGATGTTATAAATATAAGAAACAGACATGCATTACAGAGGGCTGCATCATTAAAACAAAAATCATTATTATTGATTATTGCACTTAATATTGTTATCATGATTATTAATGTCAATTAACAGAGTATATTAAAACATTTTGCATTCCATATTATAATAGGCAATGAAAAAGCAAACAGAGAACCATTTGTAAATTACTTTATTGGTTTGTTATGCATTAGTAGATCAGGACTTGTCTTTGCTTATCTTACTAGCATGCGCTGCCAGTGTGCATACACTCATACAGAAAAGATGTGTCTGCACTGTTTCTGAATATCTGAATATTGCACCAATTTTGTAAATGTTATGTGATGTAGGGCCAAGGTGGACCAAGCTCCTGACTGGATGGGCTTGGCCACAGTTTAAATGATTCTTAGGTATGGAAGCGTATTGGTAGCAGTATTAAATTTATAATGTAATATGCAAAATTACAATGTATTTCTGTACTTAAATTTACAATTTTCAATACCATATGTGAATTTGAAAATGAAAGATATGTTATATGTAAATGAAAGAACTGATTAATATGTTTAAAATAAAATTGTAACAAAATCATAATTTAAATGTTTTTTTTCCAAATTGCATGTTTACTCTCAAGCAGAACACTTAAGAAAAAATAAAAATTCATTGTGGATCTAAAAATGTCTTCCAATCCAGCCCCGTCCTCTTAGTTGTGGCTTCAAGGCAGGGTCAATGTCTTGTTGTATGCAGTGAAAATGTCATGGCAACAAACCTGATAAGAACGTTAAATACACTGATAGATGCAGTAAGGCCTGCCAATATTCTGTTTGATTCAACCCACAAATATTTAAATCACCTTGCAAAAGATGAAACTGAGATTCAGTAGTGAACATCTGTTGTGAACAAACAATAGGTTTTGAACACTTGCTACCAATATACACACGCCACAGTATTCCAGTCACTATAAACAGCCCTTCAGAGCTTAACTTTGGCGATGTTTACATCTTGTGGAGGATTCCTCTCCTACACACCAGGATAAAAGCATACAAAAGTACAGACAATTATATGCATTTTATATTCATATGGATCCATAATGCTGCCATTTGGAATGTGACAGTTCTGCTGTAGAAATGTATGTTGATACTGTCACCATGAAAAACAAACAATGTCTGAATGACATTGATGTACACTGATGGTCGCCCTCACCAGGACAGCATGAAATTGCCATTTGTCAGGGCACTTTGAGCTAATTATGAGCATTCAGCTCAAAGGTGTCTATGCCTGATAAGGCAATAAATTTTGCAAGATATTCCAACAATGTACTAGTTATATCACCTACAGACACGCAATAATCTTCAGAAACACTGTCATTTCTCTGCTCATCCTCCATTTCATCTGTCAGCGTAATATACAAGCTTATCAACTCTGTTTCCAAGGCACAGAACAAGACACTTGCTCCGTGATGCCATGATTGACAGGGCGGGTGTGTGATCAGCTCAGAATGCATTTTCAAATCCATATAAAATTTTGCTACATTCATCACGGGATTGTGGAAATGCGGTCTTAAATGTTTTGCTTGTGAGTGAACATGCATTTTTTTAAATTATGATTTTGCATTTTGTACACAACGTTGCATGTATGTTATTGAAAATATACATTTAAACATGAGTTACATTTTAAACTAATTACATTTCCTGAAAATAAGCCCACCCATGTCTTTACAATGTTCTAATGCTGAGACATGGCTTATTCATTTTTCATTACATGATTGCTAGGGTACCATAAATGGCTGGACAGTTAACAGGGTAAAACCTATAGATGGATGTGTGTCTGAATTAATAGAGACAACTCCGGTGTCTATATGATTGCTAGGGCATGGCTGGTTTCCATAATGATAATTAAAAACCACTTGCCATTCTGGGTAAAAAGAGGCCTCTTACAATATACATGAAACATGACCAGTGGCTTTAGCTTTTCCAAAAATACTCAAACTGTTATAGATGTTCTGAGGTAAGCCAATGTGTAACTGTGTGAATCATATTATGGTGATCTAGTGCAAACTTGCATTGGTCATTTTTTATGGTGTAATCTTTTGAATTCAGTCAGAAATTCTGCTCAAATGAAAAGCATTGCTTGTATATCATTATTACCTATATACTCTTTCTTAAGTGATTTAAGCCAAAATGACGTTTAAAACATGAAAGAATAGTTCATCTAGAATTGAATGATCTGTCATCATTTACTAATCCTAATGTAATTTCAAACCCTTCCTTTTTAATGTGGAAAACAAAGGCTTGTAATGGATCTTGTCCATGAAATGAAAGCATATAACAAATTGGTTGATATATACTTCCATATATGATATATTCTAGGTCTTCTGAAACCATACAAAAGCAGAATAATATTTAATTTTCATTAATTGCCATTTGTGATCGGTCATATAAAACGTGAGAATTAATAACATTCTGCATTATTGATGTCAAACCTTATGTCAAGACATTTTTATTAAAATGACCAAATGCTAAAGAAATTATGACAAACGTTTGATTTTGGTTAAAGGCAGGGTAGGTGATTTTTTCCAGAAACATTTTTTGTTATGCTGGTTGAAAGTCTCTTTACGCCCTGATAGCAATTACCAAGTAAATATCTAAGTATCTAAATATATTTCATATAAATATTTATATCTTTTGTGGAGGGTGCAGGACCATAAAATGTCCTTCCAATTATTGTATTTAGTCCAAATGCAAAGATAGGATGTCCTGTCTTGCCTGTTAAACTATGTACGTTCATGTGTTGGAGAGGCATGGCTTTGGGGAGTGCTTTGAAGGGAAGGTGGGATCTTCTGCTTTCAAAGCAAGCTAGCTCTATTGCTACAACTATTGCTAGCCCCCTAAATTTGTATGCCCTACCTTTAAGTTTTTTCTTTAAAAGAGCAGCATATCATTGTGTAATCAAGATCAAATATGAGCAGAATTATTTCCCAGGATTTCCTCAAATTTCCTCAAAAACTATTTCAACTACTCTCAGCGTCAATCTCAATATTCTTCCTGACAAGTCTTGCTCTATTTACAAAAGGGTAGAGGATGCACTAAACTTTTGAACTTTGAGGAAACTCCCATCTCTTGTTTGCACTAGTAATATTGTGTGACTTTTTCTGAATAAAATGAGATCTTTCAGTAATCCAGGGAAAATCCACAGGAGAGAAAAGCATCCCCGTTTTCTCTCCATTGGTCCATCATTGCTTTTCCACATGGATCTGCTGTGTTACCTGGCATTTCCTCTCTCATGTAAACACAGACACACACATATTAATTTCAAACTCATTAATTTTCACACAGCCCATCTTAACTAGAACCCAGCTGTCAGTTTTCCTTTAGCAAAGTCAACCACCCAGTAAAGCACAGGTACTGTAAGCTTTGCTTAAGACTTGTGAAACAATAATCATGACCTGCACACATAGTTTTAGGGGCTTTCTCAGGATCTTTCCAAGGTCTAGACAATTCTGGCTTCTTACAACTGCATGATTGTATTTCACAATACACTTATTGTGTTTTCACTGCACTGAGCTCCAAATATGGGCCATTTATTTGGCACCACAATCGGCTCCTAAACCCAAATTTTATGCCACAACCAATCAATGATTTTTTCTGAAATTGGCATGCTTTGCACAACACCCCTTTTAAAAGGAGGACTGTATCACTTCTAGACTGTGTTAACATGGAAATTATGGAATCTGGAATAGGGAGAAGGAATCTGAGCTATGCTCTAGCCCCTCTAATGAAGGAAATGGATTTTCTCTGGAGTGACTCAGCAGACAGATAAGAACTGTTGATAACACACAGCAAATAAGCAGCAAACATCTAATAGACTTTTTTCACATTTTCTGTACTGATTCTGGAAGACAATATATTTTAATATGGGAAAATGATACATAGGGTTGATTACTTTTAGTGGTATAGTTAATAGAATTATAAAACTGGCCAAAATATTAAAATGAAAAAGTCCACATGAAAATTAAACTTGACTTGTTTACTTTCATAATATACAGTGTCTCACAGAAGTGAGTACACCCCTCACATTTTTATAAATCTTTTCATGTGACAACACTGAAGAAATGACACTTTGCTACGCTGTACACTCACTATTTTACATTTTGTATAACAGTGTGAATTTTCTGTCCCCTCAAAATAACTCAACACACAGCCATTAATATCTAAACCGCTGACCACAAAAGTGAGTACACCCCTAAGTAAAAATGTCCAAATTGGGCCAAAAGTGTCAACATTTTGTGTGGCCACCATTATTTTCCAGCACTGCCTTAACCCTCTTGGGCATGGAGTTCACCAGAGATTCACAGATTGCTACTGGAGTCCTCTTCCACTCCTCCATGATGACATCACGGAGCTGTGGATGTCAGAGACCTTGCGCTCCTCCACCTTCCGTTTGAGGATGCCTCACAGATGCTCAATAGGGTTTAGGTCTGGAGACATGCTTGGCCAGTCCATCACCTTTACCCTCAGTTTTTTTTAGCAAGGCAGTGGTCGTCTTGGAGGTGTGTTTGGGGTTGTTATCATGTTGGAATACTGCCCTGTTATCATGTTGGAATACTCCCCAGTCTCCGAAGGGAGGGAATCATGCTCTGCTTCAGTGTCACAGTACATGTTGGCATCATGGTTCCCTCAATGAACTGTAGCTCCCCAGTGCCGGCAGACCCAGACCATGACACTCCCACAACCATGCCTGACTGTAGGCAAGACACACTTGTCTTTGTACTCCTCACCTGGTTGCCACCACACACGCTTGACACCATCTGAACCAAATAAGTTTATCTTGGTCTCATCAGATCACAGGACATGGTTCCAGTAATCCATGTCCTTAGTCTGCTTGTCTTCAGCAAACTGTTTGCAGGCTTTCTTGTGCATCACCTTTAGAAGAGGCTTTCTTCTGGGACAACAGCCATGCAGACCAATTTGATGCAGCGTGCGGAGTATGGTCTGAGCATCGACAGGCTGACGCCCCACCACTTCAACCTCTGCAGCAATGCTGGCAGCACTCATACGCCTATTTCACAAACACAACCTCTGGATATGATGCTAAGTACGTGCACTCAACTTCTTTGGTCGACCATGGCAAGGCCTGTTCTGAGTGGAACCTGTCCTGTTAAACCGTTGTATGGTCTTGGCCACTGTGCTGCAGCTCAGTTTCAGGGTCTTGGCAATCTTCTTATAGCCTACGCCATCTTTATATAGAGCAACAATTCTATTTTCAGATTCTTTTTTCAGAGAGTTCTTTGCCATGAGGCGCCATGTTGAACTTCCAGTGACCAGTATGAGAGAGCGAGAACGATAACACCAAATTTAAAACACCTGCTCCCCATTCACACCTGAGACCTTGTAACTACCATGGAGAGAAAATGGCTAATTGGGCCCAATTTGGACATTTTTACTTAGGGATGTACTCACTTTTGTGGTCAGAGGTTTAGACATTAATGGCTGTGTGTTGAGTTATTTTGAGGGGACAGCAAATTTACACTGTTATACAAGCTGTACACTCACTACTTTACATTGCAGCAAAGTATAATTTCTTCAGTGTTGTCACATGAAAAGATCTAAAATATTTACAAAAATGTGAGGAGCGTACTCACTTCTGTGAGATACTGTATATGAGTACACATTATTCCAGAAAAACAAATGCCATTGCAGTTGTATTGGCATTGTACTGTGTTGTATTGTCATCTTTTGTCAAAATTATAATAACTTTGCCTTTAAAACCATTTTTTATTTCAAACAATGTCTTCTGTGAATTCCTTCCCTGTAGTTTTTTCTTGCCTTTTTTTGTGTATTCTGATGTATTTTTGGGAGAAACAGGATATAGAGAAAGAATAGACTGTTACAGTGAGTGTTACATATCAAAATGGATTTTGTTATGAGGAATTTGTGATATTGTGCAGGATTCATTAGTTTCGACTAATAAGAAAAATTACTATTAGGAGGAGATGTGCAAAAATGCAGCCACAATACAGACTCTTTGCAGACTTTTTGTATAGATTGTTATTGAAAATATTGTCATTGAACGCTGAGAACAGGATTGCTTTTACTGTATTTGTTGCATTTTTTGTTGTAATTAATTACACTATCGTTCAAAAGTTTGGAACCACACTCATTCTTTCTTTATTTTTTCCACATTTTAGAGTAATACTGAACTATAAATAGCACAAATGTAACTTTGAAAATTATGCTGTAATCAAAGAAATTTATAATAAATGAAACTGAAATCTATTGTCTAGAATTTGCAAAAATGTTTTCTTGGCATTTTATTACCGATGAGTTGCTTTTTGTCTTTTTATCTAATAACAGATAGTAATGTATTTTTATTTATAATTTTGTACACAAACATAATTTCAAAATTTAGGCAAATGGTTAAAAAAATAAGTTTAAAAAATAGCATTGTAGGAAACATTTCAGTGGTGTTTCAAATTTTTTGAATTGTAGTATATCTCTTAGGGAGGTAACTGTGCCAGAGCATGGAACAGCTACTCATCATTACGACAACAAACACCTTCTATAGTACATTTTTTAATTGATTTAATTAATTTGAATATATTTAGGTTTATAAGGGGTCTGGTTCTCACCTTGTTGTTGAACAGAAATTGTAGATTGTGAATAAAGGTGTAATAAAGCTAGACAATTGTGCTTGGGCATGGGACAAGGCAACTGTGCCTAGTGTGAGTACACCCTTAAGTTCTTGCCTTCTAGTTTGGGTCCTATTTCCAGAGATCTTTCACTGAACTAAATATTTTTGGACAGTGATTATCTGTCTGATAAGGAATGTGAATTTTCATGTCAGTTAAACACACGCAAGTTGTGTGTGATCATGAAGTCAGGAGATAAGAGAACATTCTCTTAACTTCTGTTCTAACTGTGAAGTCCTGATACTATCTCTGCATGCATGCCATAGCTGTCAGACATGCACCTACGGCTAAAGGTTCTGTGATCAGTCCTGAGGAATGTGTCATTCTCTGCAGGTAGCTCCTGTCTCTTACTGTCTGCTGTTATCAGGGATTGTGTTCTCGATGTGATCCTTCATGAATACGAATCTCAGAACAATAAAACTTGTGCGTCATTGCCTTTTGGCTATGAAACAGAGATAACAGAGTGTTCATCCATCAGACAGATGGATAAGGAGGCAAGAAGATACCGCAGAACCAAACATCTGATTACATAATAAATAACTTACTGCCTGACATATCTATGTAGGCATTTGAAAGTGTCATGCCAACAACTAAGGAATAATCCATCGGAACCACACTTCCAGCTCCTGCTTCACCTGATTTAAACACCAGGACTAATTAAACAACAACAAAAACGTTTACATTTATTCATTTACATTTATTCATTTAGCAGACGCTTTTATCCAAAGCGACTTACAAGTGCGGAATACAACAAACGAGTCAACCTGAAGAGGCAGCTAGACACAATAAGTGCTCACAATACAAGTTTCAGACATTGCTCAGAGTATCATATGCTACAACAAGGGAGAGATTTAAAGGAAAGAGGGATAGGAAATGAAAGTAAAGAATTTTTTTTTTTTTTTACATTTACATGTAAAGTAAGTTTAATCCTTAGGGTTAGGGGTGTGATAGTAATTTTGCTTTCCTTAGCAAACAGCTAAATTTTGCCGTGAGTAGGGCAAATCCAATAGACATTTAATTTATTCATGTAGCAGACACTGATCCAAAGTGACTTACAAATAAAGAAGAAATACAAGCAAGTTGTTGTAAGGATCAACAAAAAAATAGTGTATTATAGTGCACATAATGTACAATGGTAGGTTTATAGTATGAGCTAGATTAACATATATTGATTTATGGTAATCTGAGTAAATAATTCTTCTGTCAATTAATATATTTCATAAAATGTAACTTTAGACTGCTTCTGATTGCCAAGCTATATGGCTTTTGTTTATTACATTTACACCACAGAAAATGTACTTCTAAAAGCTGAATGTTTAAAAAGGTGCACAGAACCTAGTCTTGCATAGAATACTCTATAGCAAGTTTCATTGGCCAAGGATTGCGCAAGAGGCTGTTCACAATGTAAATCGAAAGAAATCAGAACAGAGATACTGATCTAGGACATGAAAATTAATAACTCTGTTCCAAAATTAAAGTTTTGAAAAAGTAAAATCACTAAGTACTGAACAATGTTTATAAAACAATGTATTAATTTATTTGTGTTTTATTCGTCAAATCTTTTCATGTAGATTACTATTAGTTCAATGAATGAGTTCAATACTAAGTTATAATTTCAGATAGGATGCTGCCATAGAGATATGCTGACAAAGTAGACACTTTGTGAACTATGCTGTCAAGAACCAAACTATACTGTCATATTTATACTACATGCTAGGGGAATTTTGACTAAATCTCAGAAGTATTAGCATTTACACATATAGAATGTCTTATCTATAGTTTCCAAAGGAATTCTAGGAGGCACAAAGGAAGAAATCTATGGAGGTGAATGTCAGATGATACACACACACAGAGGAAAGAGAAACAGAGAGAGGTTTTGGCTCTTATACTTACTGCTCTGGAATGCAAGCCACCAATATTTTGACTTCTACTTTGGAAACAGCTGCGTTTCCTTTTTCAAAGATATTTTTTCCTTATTTATCAGATCCCTTAGGGAAAATCCATCTCTGCTGTCTGACACAGACTTCCTCCAGCACTGAACTCACACACACCTGCTGCTGCACACACAGATAGCTCTAACAGGTCTGCCTCTGCCGGGTATACTCACCCTAGTAGACACACAGGAAGTGACGATAGCAGAAGAGAGATGCGTAAACACGCACAATACCTCACCACAGGTATATCAGTATAAATAAATATGTCCTAACCTTTCCTCACTGTCTTTTGTCCTTACAGATGACATTATAAAATGAAATCATGACTAAAAAAAAAGATTAAACCAAAAGCCCCTGGTGGAGGACTAGTAAGACAGTCAAAAAGTATATCTGGTATAGATATAGTATATCTGGTATAGCCTGGTAACCATTCAAGCGCATGTATTGTGCGCTTATATTGTGCGTTTATATTTGTTCTGGTTGAATAAGAATCAGACATGTAGTTGAAGTCAGTCTAGAAGTCCATAATGAAATTGAAAGAAATTCAAAGAATATTCACTGAAGAGAAAACTAATTTTTTGTTAGGAAAGATGACAATGAATCATTAATACTAGCTGACTGAAACCCCAATAATGGACTGACTGTGTTTCTAATGGTCAGTGTTTTTATAACATTTGGCTCTAAAGAATATGCATACAAGCTTCTGTGTGCTTGTGAGAATGATATTTTAGGCTGTGAGAATATCAGGCTTGAACTCATAGTAAAGCTATGCAAAGATCGTTTATTGTGCTGTCAAAGCACAAAGTACTAATAGTCTATTGTAAATTGTTTTGTTAGTGGATTAAACCTTTATTAATATTTCTATATGCCAAGAAAGAAGGAAAGAATGGAAATGTTTATTTTCTAGACCATTTCCTCTATTTTAAGGAATTTCCGTCTTAAACAAAAAACACTATGATATTTGTTGACAGGCTTTTGGTTTGCATGAGCACTAGTCAAGTGTACATGATTTTTTTTATGCCTGTTGAAGAAAAAACAGTTGATTCTTGTGATGGTTACGTCTGTGTTAAGCAGGATCATAATACACATTCTTACAAAATCCTAAACAAAGCGTGTTAACTTGTATTTGGGCCTAAATCACATTCTTACATGACATTTCTTTCTGTCCAGTGTAATTCTCCCACTGACACACAGGTATGGTCTTCGGACTGTTGCCATTCACCACACAGATGATCAGCTTCAGATAGTGACCCAGTCTCAGGGATGAAGACACTAAAAGGCATCAGATGTCTTTTAACACAGTCACAATTATCACAAATTACAACTGTCCTCTGGATGCCTAATGACTGCAGACGATCCTCAGTTCCTCCTGCATGGAGGGTGAGTGAGGACTGAGAGCATGTTTAATTTACATTTAGTTGTTAATTTAGTTGTTAATATGTAAATTATATAAGAATTATACCATACATAACTACAATTACAACAATAATTTTGCCCATACCAATTAGCAATACACAGTGCCCCCAATGATGTTTTGGAGAAAACGCTTGTATTTGTTTCCCAGCATTCTTATGATCTGGCCAGTCAAGAATTGCCCAGTTTTTACTACAAATAAACAAAAAAAAAATTTTTTATTTTAGCAGTATGTCTGGGATATTGTCTTGTTGGAGGAAGTGCTGGCCAATGAGTTTTGAGACATTTGCTTGAACCTATGGAGCTAAGATGGTTTTATACACTTTAAAATTAATTTTGCAACAGCATACTGCATGTTTGGAGAAAAGTTTGTTTTTCTTGACTATGTTTATTGTTGTAAAGAGTGAGTAACTGCTGATGGCAAATAAATTTGAAAGCAAAATAATAATATAATATGATTGATATGATATATGATATAATATGATATGATATAATATATAATGATAGCCATCTCTCCATGAATAATAATAGGCTTTTATATAACTATCAGCAAACAAAGTGTGTTAAACTATAAACCTTTTCAGTGGGGTTCATGTTTTCTTAAAGCTCATACTAAGTGCCATAAGTGATGAATCTTTGTGCACCAGGGTAATATTGTTTGCCATAAACTATTGCACCTTCTGCTGACTCAGACTCAGAGCTCTGACTCCTGTAGAGATGTCTTTGATGCTTTCCATGGGTCAGAAACCTGGATCAGTATGAGAATGTACCCAAGGAACTCTGTCTCAAAACTCTGCCACCTCCCAGCTGTCCAACTACAAAACTCCATAACCAGTAAGACTTTAAACCTGGACTCAGGGGAGAGCTGACTCTTGGGACTAAAACTGAAATAGAAGTTGCAAGATATAGTCAGAATTGTCTTTTTGCTCTATTTGGTTGTATCTTGCCAGATAAAGTTCATGTTGTAAACAGGGGTAAAATTTAATTTACATTCCTAAAGGGATAAAAATCCAGTGCAGTGAAAGTGCTTGCCGATTAAGTGTGAGTCGCAGAAGCATTTAATTACAGAAGCTGAAACAATTACTTTGTGGGGGAAGAGAATGTGAGTGGGGATTTTAAAGATAATTACATAAACAGCTGGATTCTTCACATGCCTATCTTCAGCAATTGGTTATAGGCTGAAGGAGACAGCTTTCAAATCAACAGTGTCTGACTGTTTCATGGGCTGCTGAGATGTAGAAAATAATTGCTTTGTGTAAGGTCAACATTTTTTCTTGCAATAATACCATGCATTTTGCATTCTGTGGTATACATATTTCATAATTTTCCTTCATAGTTTTCCTTGTTTTGGTCAAGCTGGTTGTGATGCATTAGCATATGTTAATTGGGGGGAGCAGATCCGTGGGGGATGTGTATACCTGAGTACCTCTCTCCTTGTCACTTCTCTGCTGGGTGGGTTGTTGTTGTACAGTCAGTCAGATGCTCATGTCATAAATGTGACATCACAATGTGGAGGAAGTGGAAAATGAGGATGAATTTTTAAGGTCTAAAATAGTACTTATTTGTCCTAAAATATTTTTATAATTTGGATTTTGGGCTGAAATGCAACCTGGTTTTAGTAAAGATTTTGAATGAACTGTATTAAATAAATAAACAAAAAAATATATGCTGGGCCCTCCTACACAATCAAAACTGTTTAATGAATCTCCTGAATACACATTAAAATATGTCAGATGACAGAGCTATTTAATGACACAGACACAGTATAGTACACCCTTGGTCTTGGAGGAAGTGCATATGAAGGGACAAGGATGGAAATGTGCTGTTGTTTTTTAGTGGTTGGGGAAATAAAGAAAAAAGCAAGATGTGGTGAACAAATTAAATGCAAATTACTGCCAAGCCACTGCAGGATATGTGATGGAAAACATTTAACATGCTACTCACAGCTGACCACAGACCACAGTGAAGTCCATCCAGCCCGTGTGCCACTGTTTTTCTCCCTGTCTGTATCTCTCTTCAACTATCTCACTCCCAGTCTCTCCTCTGCATATCTTGAAGTGGTTACCATATTTTCTCTGTAGGCCCCAACCCACTTTTTTGTCAGCGTGGGCTAATGACAATAGCACAAAAGGAAAGAAACCGATTTTAAACAGGTAGAAATGGAGAATTAGTTCTAATTAGTACAACATAAAGCTTTATCACATATCCTGTTCCACTTATGCATTGTTCTCTATAAAAATGTGAGTAATTTTAACAAGTGACAAAAAAAATCCATGATTTTTTTTAAATTCAAAGAATGATGAAAATTTGCTGACTTTAGGTTATCTCACCATATGCCCTACAATAACAGACAATATTGTTGTAAAATATTGTAATATGTTGTTGTTTTGAAGTTTAAAAAGTCTGCCTATATATGAATTACATTTATAGTGAAAAGAAAATTCATTATATGAAAGATCACAATTGCCAGTTGTTTATACAGTATACATAATTCTTTTTAATAGTTTTCTGTAAACCAATTTCTAATGTGTGTCTCTCCTTGGATCACTGTCACCATGTCTCTCGCATCTTTTCCTGTGTGGGAGAAGTATATCTGTGAAGATGATGAAGAACGCCAACACAATGTCCCTTTCTGAAGCAACCCTTGCACTTTCACATTTCTCCTTAGTATGTGACCAAACAGTTATTGTTGAAAAACCACATAGTTGTATTGGATCATTTGAGCTCTGTGGTTTTGGTTTTGTTTCTTACTGTCATTGGCAAGTACCTGATATAAGTACAATTCTTTTGCAAGCCTATTTTATCCGCTATCTATTATCTCTATTAAATCTATTACATTTTCTATAATATATTAAATGTATGCTTTTATGCTTTTAAATAGTTATTCTGAAGGCAATTGAAGCTTATTAAAAGACTAGCTTGGCACTGGCAAAGTATATATTCTCTCACACCCTCATGAGTAGTCTGACAATTTGTTTTAAACAAATGCACAGGGGCAAAAATCATTTCCAAACCAAACACCCTTGTTACTGCATCTGCTAATGACCTTTAATATATGTCATCTCAATTTTTTGATGAACTAGCTTCTGTTGATGAAACACCTGTGGAAGTAGTTACTAAAGAAGTCTCAGCAGCATGTGGATACAGCCATGTTTAAACTTGATATGCTGATGTAAAAAACATGACAAAGGGGACCTCTGGACTTCTCTCAGTATGAATTATTCAGGCATGTTGTGCATGAGAAAAAGCCTGGTGTTAAGTCATCACCATGTGAACCCCAAAGCTGGAACTGCACTAAAGCAAATTCTCCCTACGCCTTTTTCTTTCGGTCTTCACTAAGCCCTCACTAAAATGTCAAAAGTCCCACTAGATTCTGCCTGTTTTATACTTTGCTGTTGGGATGGTCAAGATTCGTCAGTGAATTAGAGTGGAGCATGTAGCACAAGGACAGGGTATCCTTCAGGGAACTGTCTTAGGCCCTTTTGTATTTTTCTGAAGAGGTTTGACTTTAATTGGTAATGCATGTGTGTGGAAAGCAGAGCATTGTAACTAATATGTAAACATTTGGTGATTCTTCTGTTCCACAATTTAGTTAACTCCCCAACTTTCTCTTAAAGGGGGGGGGGGTGGGGGGTTGAAAGTGTGTGTTCTGCAGCTGGGGAGGCATGGAAATAAAATCAGAGTGGGACACTTTACCCTGGGCCCACAAGTGGGGCATCCGGCTGGACTTGTACTTACCGCAAGAACTACAGCCTATGGGCCAACTGTAGGAACCAGAGGAAGGGCTGTATGTGACGTGTGAGGAAAAGCATGACAAAATTGCTGTCTAATGAGAAAACACACTCTGGTTGCAGTTTTTGTATCTGTGTGGCTGCTAGCACTTAAAACTGTGGAGAACTGAACTGCCATGATTGTCCTTTGCTGTGGGAACAGCTTGAATAAAGTATTCAGTAGTATTCTACCAGAAATAGTGAATCATTATTATACCACATGCCCTGCACATCTGGTGCTCTGTGAAGTGGTGTTGTAAAATAAATGCATATGTATGGACCATATGGGTGAATTAGGTCAGACAATTATAGACCATTATTGAGAACCTTGGTTACAACATCTTTATGATGTTGAAGTCTGGAAGTGGTCGAAATGTTACTCTTTAAAGCTATGTCTTTACTTTTGACTTCTTCTCTTGACTACTTTTGACTTGTGTCATAACAACAATATATCTAAATGTTCGATTATAGTTTGATTATAAAATACAGTAGAAGTATTTTATTTACGCATTAAGGTACAAGAGGCTGTGCAATATTTTATATATTGTTAGGGGTAAAAAGAATTTGCTTAATAAAATAGTATGCCTAACAATTCATTAAGTGGCATTTCACTGCTAAATAATAGTTCCAGACATATAAACCTCTGTTCATGCTGTGTATTTGCCAGGCACATTTACTAAAAAAAGGTAAACAGGAACATGATTTTTTGTCTCTGAAACAGACTGTTGTTTATTAGTGTTCTAAGTCATCTTGTCTTGCTGTGTTTCTTTGAACAGTGGAGTATGACAGGAAGTTGTCCCCACAGAGAAGATACCATAAAGAGTTTAAATTCAACCTGTCCCAGATCCCAGATGGTGAGGCCATCACTGCTGCCGAATTCAGGATCTACAAGGAATGTGTGACTAGTGCTTTCCAAAATGAGACCTTTTTGCTTCATGTGTTCCAGGTGGTTGGAGACCACCTGGACAGGTAAATACACAATCAAAAGGAATATATTATTCTGTATGAAACATCTTGAAACAAAAGCCTATACAAATTTTACCAGTAGTATTTAGTCATTTAATATATCTCAGTGTCTATGTACTGTAGATGCATTGATTACTCATAAATATGGTTTAATCATCTTCATCTAAGTCAGTAATAGACAAACACAATCTGACTAAACTAATACCACACAAAAGTTTTACTTTATTGAAGATACAGTGCAGGCTGGAAAAAAGTTAAATAAATAACTATAAATAATTCCTCCCTGCAAATCTGTTTCAGCTCCTCATTGTTTTTACATTGTCTAAATAAACAGTGCCTTGCCACAACATCTCATTTAAGTTAAGGGCGGGACTCTGACCTCAGGTCATTTCTAAAACACAAATTTTCTGCAGCCAAAAAGAGAACGTTTATTTAAGGTGCTATGGGTCATTGTCTTATTGCATCATCCAGCCTCCCTTGAGATTAGGATCATGCACGGCTGCCCTAACATTTTCCTGTAAAATGTCTTGACACACTTTTAAATTAATTGTTCTCTTGCAAGACATCCAGGCCCTGAGACAGTAGCCCCAAACTATGATGCTCCCTCCAGCATTCCTCATGGTTTTGGTACGGGTGTGCAGTCTTATTTTTCTTTAACTGTAGAGTTGTGCTTTTTCAAGTTTATTTTTTGTTTTATCTGTCTACAGAATATTTTCTCTTAAGTGTTGTGGAACATTCAAGTGGTCTTGGACAAACCTAAGACATGTCACAATGTTTTCCTTTTCAGTTTGTAGTGCTCTTACATTTATACCATTATTGTTTTTTCTGATAGTGGACACATGAACAAAGACTTTCAATGTTTGTAGAGTTTTCTGGAGGTCTTTGCTTGCTGGAGCTTTTTGTTGTTACTCTTTTCAGCCTTTTGTTAGGTTTGCCAATTGTTATTTTAGATAAATTTTTGCAGGACGGACACTCTTAAGGGGAGAAGTCATGAAATTTGTCATTAAAAAACAGTCATGAAATTTGTCCATTTGTATACTGTGTTTTTTACAACGATAAACCAGAAATTTAGCAAAACTTTTGTAACCTACTGTAACGTAATTGTAACTATATGATTTATCTCCTAAGGTACTGTGAAAGTTGTTGGGATTGAGGCATGCTTTACACTAGCCAATCTGTTTTTAGAGAGGAACAGATTCATAAGTAGCCAGGCTCTGTGTGCCTTTATTTAAAGATAGGACTTCTCCTAAATTGAAACAGCTGACTTATCACAGATGTTCACTTTCAACAGCCTGCATTGATTACTGTGTCTTCTGTAAAGAATTGAACAGTTTGATTTGTGTTATTTGTTTAGTCAGATTTTGTTTATCCATAATAGTAAGTTCACGTAGTGTAGTCTTGAAAATGGGTAAATCTAACCATTCCATAGCATGTAAATTGTTAAATGATGCGATTCAAAGAAGATTTGAAATGTAAATGATTTTTTAAATTAACCAATAGAATTATTCTAAAGCGTAGACAACAAAAAGTTGTTAACAAAAATAAATACATTGGTATGTATACCACATAAAGTAGTTACAGATGGGATGAGGACTCAGGTACTGTAGGAGACATATAGTGTAGAAACAAATCATTTTTGTATTATTTTATATGAATGCTAAAATAAAGGCTTTATAAAACAGAACAATAAACCTCTAAATCTTAGAGGTAAATCTTATGATTTAGGGACAGTTAAGCTTTCATCAGGAATGAAAATATTTGTTGGTGTGCTTGACTGTGCTTTAATTTGGGCTCAGACGTCCCCTCACTGAACAAAGCAGAGGCTGTCTACCATGTACTTTATGTAGACTTTTAGGTCATGACCACAACGCACAACTGAAATAGCTTTAGAATTTTGTCTAAAAAAGATCCCATGAACACACACCTAACATTCACTCCTAAGATAAATTCTAAATAGTATCAAAAAAAAGGTTCTTCAACTTGTAACAGTAGCAGAATCCATTTTGGTGCTAAATAGAATACTTTAAGTTTATTAAAAAAAACAAAAAGTACATAAGTATTCACAGTCTTTGCTCAATATTTTGTTTTTACAGCAATTACAGCCTCAAGCCTTTTTGAGTATGTTGCTACAAGCTTGGCACACCTATTTTTGGGGAATTTCTCCCATTCTTCAGTTTCTCCCATGCTCAGGATGGGGAGCATCGGTGCGCAGCCATTCTCAGGTCTCTCCAGAGATGCTGAATCGGGTTCAAGCCTGGGCTTTGGCTGGGCCACTCAAGGACATATACAGAGTTGTCCCATAGCCACTCCTTTATCTTGGCTGTGTGCATAGGGTTGTTGTCCTGTTGGAAGATTAACCTTCACCCCAGTCTAAGATTCAAGGCACTCTGAAGCAGGTTTTCCATCAAGGATTTCTTTGTACATTGCTGCATTCATCTTTCCCTCAAACCAGACTAGTCTTCCAGTTCCTCCCACTGAAAACATCCCCACAGCATGATGCTGCCACTACCATGCTTCACTGTAGGGATGGTATTGGCCAGGTGATGAGTGGTGCCTGGTTTCCTCCAGACATGACACTTGCTATTCAGGCCAGAAAGTTCAATCTTTGTTTCATCAGACCAGAGAATTTTGTTTCTTCAGGTGCCTTTAGCACCAAACTTCAGGCGGGCTATCATGTGCCTTTTTCTGAGGATTGGATTCCGTCTGGCCATTTTACCATATAGGCATGATTGGTGGAGTGCTGCAGAGAGTGCTGCACTCTGCCAGAGTGACAATCTGGTTCTTGGTCACTTTCCTAACTAAGGCCCTTCTCTCCAGATGGCTCAGTTTAGCCGAGCGGCCCGCTCTAGGAAGAGTCCTGGTGGTTCCAAACTTCTTCCATTTATAGATGATGAAGGCCACTGTGCTCATTGGGACCTTCAATGCTGCAGAAATTCAATGCCCCCGTGTTTTCTGTCTTGTGTTGGTTCATTCTTGTTACCTGTATCCTGCTTCCTCGTCCTGTTCCCTGGCTCCTGTTTTCTCACGTCGTGAGTCTTGTCTTGTTTCTAGTCTTGTCGAGTTTTTTTCAGAGTCCTAGTCCTGCCGTTTTTTTGTCTTGTGTTTGTTCTCTGTGTTTTCCAGTTTTAAGTTTCGTTTTTGCTTCAGTTTTTGGGAGACTTCCTAAGTTCTTGTGGTAGCCTGTTTTTGTTATCCTTTTACCCCCTTGTGTGTTGTTGTTTTGTTTATTTATTAATAGAGGTTTTTTTCAGTTAAAATGCTGTCTGCGTCTGGGTTTGTTTCTCGTGATCCTGACAGAACGAACAGACCACTTTGAACCCAGCAGACAGCACCTTTTTTTCCCCTCTTTTTCTCCCAGGGATTCCCCGGTGTGGGCTCCACTGGGCCATCTGTCCTTGGTTCTCCTCCTGTGCTCCCTCCATTTGTTAATCCTGTGTTTTTGATTTCTGTTTTGATGCCAGTTTTGCTTAATGTTCTGCCCGTCTTGTGCCATGTCTTGTTCCTGTCCTGTGTTGTCCTCCAGTCTGTCTGTCAGCGTGTAGTTTAATCTGTTTGGCCTGTCTTGTGTGCCTGTTTTGTCTTCTCTGTCTGCCCGCCAGTCCTGTCTGTTCACCAGCTCAGTCCATCTGGTCGATCTGCCCTGCCTAGTCTGTCTGTCCTGCTTGGTCCATCTGGTCTGTTTGCCAGCTCGGTCCATCTGTCTGCCTGGTCTGTCTAGTCTGTCTGTCATGTCCTGCTCAGTCCGTCTGGCCTGTTTGCCAGTTTGGTCCATCTGGTCTGTCGGTCGGTCTGCTTGTCTGAGTGGTTTGTTCTGTCTTGTTTGTCTGTTTTGGGACACCCAGTGTGCGTCCCTTTGGGGGGGTTATGTCAGGGTCCTGGCTTCCTGTTCTGAGTCTTTCAAGATTATCTTGCCAGAATCCTGACATCCCTGTGTTCTCTGTCAGAGCATGTTGTTTCGATCCTGACTTCTTCTAGTCTTGGTTCTTGTTTCTTGGAGTCTGGATCTGAACTCATGCTCTGGGTCCTTGTCTCATGTGGAAGCACATGGCCTCCGTTTTGTTTACATTTGCCATGTTCTCTCCGGTCGTGCATCTTGGCCCCGCCCCCTTGTTCTCTTGTCTCGTATGCGCTAATTTCGCGCACCTGTTTGTTATTGCCTTTGTCTTATTTAATGCCCCCGTGTTTTCTGTCTTGTGTCAGTTCGTTCTTGTTACCTGTATCCTGCTTCCTCGTCCTGTTCCCTGGCTCCTGTTTTCTCGCATCGTGAGTCTTGTCTTGTTTCTAGTCTTGTCGAGTTTTGTGTTTGTTCTCCTTGTTTTTCAGTTTTAAGTTTAGTTTTTGCTCCGGTTTTTGGGAGACTTTCTAAGTTCTTGTGGTAGCCTGTTTTTGTTATTCTTTTACCCCCTCGTGGGTTGTTGTTTTGTTTATTTATTAATAAAGAGATTTTTTTCAGTTAACCATAACTGCATAACTGCGTCTGGGTTCAATTCCCGTGATCCTGACATAGGGGGCAGTATTTCTTGCTGAATTTAAACAATTTGACCTTTGACTTCTTTAAATTTGACTTCTTTTAACATTATAAATCATACATATTAAAAACCTTATTCTTAAGTAGTTAGTTTAACATTTTAAAAAGTTACAGAATTCAAATCTTTCAATAACATTCTTATAACCATGCAGATGTTAATACATCTACAAAACTGGATGTTTTGAACATTCCTAGAACTTAAAGTTAACATTTTTGTTCCTTAACAGAAATGTTAGAGAAATGTTCTTACAACCTAAAATTGTAGGCTATATTATTAATAATATTTACGAAGCAAAGCATCACTATTTTCTACTATATTGTCAGGTACGGGAGAAAACGAACCCAGTCGCAGACAGCGTTAAACTGAAAAATGTCTATTAAACAAAACCCAAAACAAAAACCCACGAGGGGGCAAAACGATAACCAAACACAGACTTAAAACTAAACTCAAGAACTAAACGGAGCAAAAACGAAACCAAAGAAACCGGAAAAAACGTAAACAAAATAAAACCTGACTGGACAGAGAACTCTGTAAAACTTGACAAGACTAGAGAACAAGATCACAAAGTCACAAAATTGCAAAAAATTCACATTCCAAGATATGAAGGTATGAAGATACAAGACGGATCAAGATACAAGACGAATCGGCACAAGACAGAAAAAAGGGGCAGGCCCAAGTCGCAAGACCGGAGAGCAAATGGCAAAAGAAAACAAAACCATGTGCTTCCACACAAGACGAAGACCTAGAGCATGCGTTCAGATCCCGACTCCAAGAAACAAGAACCAAGACTAGAAGGAGTCAGGATCCAAACAGAACGCTCTGACCCTAAACACAGGGAATGTCAGGATCCTGGCAAGATAATCTAGAAATACTCAGAAACAGGAAGCCAGGACCCTGACATATACACTTAGAAGTGGTGCTTGTTATAGCTCTGCATCAGGATGTTGTAAAAACTTGGGGTTGGCTCATATCACTCGGCTTAGTACGAAGTAATACATGGTGACATTTTAACTTCTTAGCCATGCCCTAGCAACCAGTAACAGTACCCTAGCAACCACTCAATTGACTTCCATTTAAAAAGGTGAGAGGCATCAGAACATTGTAGAGACAAGCGGGTGGTCTCGTTTGACCAGATTGCCACGTAGTTTTTAATTTTTACCATAGCAACTGTCCAGCCATGCCCAGATGCAACCATTTAGAGCAGCCTTGCAACCAACATGAATTAGCTATATTTCAGCATCAGAACATCATAGAGACATGGTAGTTGGCTCTTTTGATGTAAACACACATCCGTCTATTGGTTAACTTTCTATCTACAACCTAGCAACCATTTACTGTACTGTAGCAACCAAAAAAATAAAATGAATAAGCCATGTCTCAGCATTATAACACTGTAGAGACATGTGGGTGGGCTTATTTGGCTTATTTATTCGGGCTGTCATGGCAACTTCATGACAACACCCTAGCAACCATTTATGTCATCCTAACACCCTCCTAACATCATGAATAAGCCATATTTTAGTATATTTATCATGCTAAGTCGTGCTAACATCATGCTAAGTCATGCTAACATCATGCTAAGTAATTCTAGCATCATGCTAAGTCATGTTAACATCATGTGCTAACATCTTTAAAATATTCCTCGTTTTGCCACCACAGGCACCACTTGCATTTTCATCAGAAAATGTACCATCTAGTTACAATTACTGTACTACTACTGTAATATACTAAATGGGGTCAAAATCATTGTCTTGGTAATCCACAGCAAATCAGAGATGCTAACTAAGAAAAACTTGTAGTATATATAAGTTGTAGTACTATTTAAGATTCTATTGGAAAACAGTTTGGAGAAATGTTTAAGATGCTCCAACACTATACACTTGTATTTTCTTAAAATCAAGAAACAGAAATCTTTTTTCCCTTTTGCATGTAGTTCCATTAATATGTTCTGAAAAATCAGGACTATAGTCTTCCGTTTGTATATATTATAATCCTTAATTCATTTTTTTTGTACAATATTGAAGTGTGCTACACACAGGTAAGTAGGCCGCACAAACCACCTGTAGTAACACACTCTCCTGCACTAGACACTTTACAACACTGCTGTGGGTACATAATCCCACAAAAGACTCAATAACAAATGTATGTTTACAAGCTCATGCACTACAAATCATTTTGCACTGTTCCCCAGCCATGTACAGTATTTATGTGAAACATTTGTATAGTTTGTATTTTCTAGTTTTTGTAGAGGCAACTTTATGTATAGTATATTTATAATCTCAGCAGGTTAGTTTTTGTGTTTAGATTTATACTGTTTTACGTCATTGTTGTAGGTTTGTATTTATGTAGCACTGTGCTCCTGTGAGGCAACTTGACTTGACTTGACTTGACTTATGTCTGACCTCCTTGGAAAATTCTGCCAAGTCATATATAAGAAGGACAATCCTGTATGCATGCAACAGCAGCATGGAGCTATTGAAGTATAGGTCCATTTTAACAGCAACCTGTGACAGAGGCAATAAATGTGATTTATGTTAACAACAAAGCCCTGACACTTCTAGCTTTATTATTGCAGTTAATTTCATGTGTATATAAGGGTCTGTGAGGCTTTATGAGTCAGCAGCTCTCTGTGGTCCCATTTGGACCCTGTTCCAGTTAAAGCCGTATAATTCATAGCACTAAAAAGTGTGTCAGCATCAACATGATGACTTTACGCTAAATGTGACGTGTGAACCACCGCAGGGAAGAAGCTCATATGGGGCTCCTTAGAGAGCTGCTGTAATGAATGAGGAATAACGAGGGGCTGCAGGGGCATTCCCACAACACCTGTGTGACCCGCAGCTTTGAAGTGACCCAGCCAGTGGTGGTTACATGTGTCACAAAGTGTATAATTACTATAATGGGGACAGGCCTCTTCTTATGAGTGATGTGATTAAACCTCTGGTTTTTTTACTAATTTATGAAAGCTTGTGTGTGTGTAAGAAGCTATGATTTTTTTTAAATACTGTAAAAACAGTTTGTAAAAAAGTGATTGAAACTTGAAGAGGAGAACATATTATGTACGTTCAAAAACAACGGCAAATGATACAAAGCTCTGAGCTGCAAGTTGTCAACAATAATTATGGAGTTGGACTGTGCCTTGAACTTTGAACTTGAATGTAGATTTATTTAATATTTATTTTTTCTTAAAATATGTTGGATGTTGGATGGATCTTGTGTGTGTGTGTGTGTGTGTGTATACATGTATAGAATTGCATGGACAAATAATAATCACAGAAACGTTTGTTGCAGGGATACCGACCTGTTTCTGCTGGAGTCTCGCAGGTTATGGGCAACAGAAGAAGGCTGGCTAGAGTTTGACATCACAGCCACTAGTAATATCTGGGTGATAAGCCCGTATCATAACCTGGGTTTGCAAATCAGCATGGAGACCAGCAGCGGTAATGATTTTAACCACAATGTTAAATTGTTTTATTTGGCTCACTGAAGTATTTTCTGTAGACCTTAAACTGATCCACAAAACTGATTACAACATGGAGATTTATTAAAGTACTTTGTACTTCTTTGCATAGGGTGGAGTATCAGTCCCAAAGAAGCAGGGTTAGTAGGGCGTGATGGTGCTCTGGAGAGACAGCCTTTCATGGTGGCCTTTTTCAAAATAAGCGAAATCCGTATCCGATCCACCAGATCCACAGGCAAACGACGTCAGCCAAGCCGTAATCGGTCCAACAGTCCACAGGAGGCATCAAAGGGACCTGCTCACACAGGTTAGCCCTTGATATTTCTAATACTGTGAATTATGTCTCTTTCTTTTTAAAGGAAACAAGTTTAATATACACATAGCAAAAATCAGCCATCCGGTCACTTTCAAGTTTATAAAATAAGGTTAAGGGGTGGTTTAGTTTTAAGGGATGGTATTTGTATCTGATGAAATTTATTTTACCCAGACCTTCACATCCCTACAAAATTTGAACTGAAATGATGTCCATTTGTGACATCATTAAATTGACCTTATTGAGAGGAGGTTCCTATGAACAGGGACATGAACAGCTTGCCTTCTCCATATTCCCCTATCTTTGCAGAAGAAGGCTGCCAACTTTACCTTCTTAAGGTAGTCCGGTGTCTGGGCCTGCAGCTCCTCTGTAGGGACTTTCCTACCGCAGGAACTTTTTCAGTTTCTAGAACTATTGGAGAAAGTTCCTACTTTTTGGCATGTTTGCACCATAGAAACTGGGAGTGATTTTTGTTAGTTATTTTAGGAATGCCTTTTAAACGGCATTGCTGTCAGCTGGCTTACGTCACTTCAGAGTACTCTAATCTAGTACATGCAAAATGTTTTCGGGGATCACCCCGGTTTCTTGGTTCCTATAATTTAGTTCCTAGAGGTACCTTGTATGAATGCAGCTTGTTGCAGCTTTCACCCATTTGCCAAAAGAAAGCCCTGCTCCAATGGCAATATTTTATCCCTATCTAATTTTAAGAACCTTAATGAGTTAAACAAAATTCAAAATCTGAAAAATGCTGTTAACCTCTTCTTTGTAAATCCATTGGAAACCATTCTCCAGCCATGGGCATTAGAATTGTAATTATAATTGGCAGAAGATCTTTATTAATTTAAAAGCTACTTTTTAAGTTAAATCTTTAGGGGACAGTTATTTGAGGTCTTAATCCAATTTCTGTTTCTCATTATTGCTCTGGACTGGGGTGGTCTTTGTAAAGTAAAAGTGAGAGCTCTAAGAGCATAAAACCCACATAATCCAGAGATAATTTTTCATGTAAGATCTCCAAACATGAAGAGGGTGAAAACTATTCAACTAACAATGTTTATGAGTTTCCTTAGTTTCATGAGTAGACATGGGAATCATAAGGAGTTTGGTTTCCAACCAAGGGGTATGGTGTCCGATTCCAATTTTATTTAAGAGTTCTGGCTCCAATAATGTTTCTTTTAGTTGATTTGAGAAACCGATCTTTCCTCAGAGCATCCTTGCAAAATCTCCTTTGTTGGCCCCCACCACCTTTGTTGTTTTAGCAAAGTTTAAATGTCCATCCATATTTTTTTTTTATTAAGACACAAACAGAAAACCAGGAAATAGGTACACAAAATCTACACCTACACTTTTGGGGAGACTGTCCTGAAGTCATTAGGAATAGAATTAGAAATTAGGGTTCCATTCCATTTAGGTTTATGACAGCCAGTTTTGGTATTGTTATTGTTAAGTGTAACGGGAAGTCACACTACATACCTCCCACTTTAGCCTACAGGTGTTTTTTTTTTCCACCTGTTTTAATGGCCTAAGACTTTTGCACAGTACTGTATATGTTAACAACCAATCAGTAATTATGCTCAAGAATTTGTATAGCACCTTTTTATTTAACTCAGAAGAGTTCCTGATTTATTTTAGTCAATTCCATAAGCATGCAAGTCAAGCTTGCAAATCAAGCTACACAAATTTTGTTGTACTATATGTTTGCTGTTGCCTGATATAATTTAATAAAATACAGGTTATTGAAGTAAACATACACTTGTTATATAATATATTCTACTGAGACCAAATCTGAGTTCAACACAGCACATTTCACTTGCTTGTACAGCAGTGCTGAAACTCATAATTCTAAACCTAGCATGCAATGTCCTGGCTAATGAGCGAAATCTGCTTAATTTATTTTGAATTATTGTATTTGATGTAACTCAAAACATTAGCCCGACTTCATGGCTCTACTTGGGATGTCTGAAACATAAATATTTAGAGTTGAATCAGGAAGTTGTGCATACTCAACACTGCCATGCATATGGTTCCAATATGAAATTAGTGTTATCAATGGCAGCCTTTGAGTGCTGCATATGTCACACATATTGAGAAACACAAATTCACTATGTTCTGTTTTGTCTGATTACTAGTCTTTTGTAAACACCATTAGGTTATGTAGTTTACTCCTGAAATAAAAGATTTTGTATAAAGAAACTAGGAGAAAACTAGGAGAAAAGCTTATTAACTGGTCCATTCAGTGTTTGTGATCTTATTAGGAGACATTTAACAAAGATTAATAGGTAATTACAATAAATTAACAAAGACAAATAAATGCTGTAAATGTACTATTCATTGTTACTTTGTTTCACTGACTACTATTTACTGTAAAGCTGTAAAAAATAGTGTAATACAATGGTTATGTTAATGGTCCTAAAACAGACTTTATTTGTTTAAGCAAAATGTATTGTTTTCATATTTCTTTGTTTGATTGTGAGCTGACATGTTCTTGACATGATTTTCACCCTTTGAAAACTGTTTTACAGTTCTGGTGAAGCACATGATGCCTGAATACCGATTTGAAACAGTCTGTTTGGTTATCTGTGCACAACAACACTTTGGCACTAATGTACAGTTGGAGGTGTGGGGGAGCTTGTCAGCCTGAGGGAAGTTAACAAGCGCCTGGCTCAGCTCAGTAAAGTGCTGTCCCAGCGCTAGACCTGTAATTATCTTTGAGCTGTTATTAGCTGCAGGGTTCAAATACCTGACTAAGTTAACAGCATCACTTAAAGAAGTTATAATAACATGGCACTGTCCAGCTGAGATTTTTCATCTCCGCCTCCCTCAACCCTCCTTTTGTTTATCATTGGTGTAATTAGACATTGGTAAACTCTGGAGATGAAGTTTTAATAACCTCAGTGATGCAAGACAGGAAGAACGATACATTTCACACAGACCCACATTTTGCATTCTCTTTTAAGTCATCTTGAATGGGGTGAGAGTGCATCAGCTCTTTCCAGGATAACCATAACCCTAACCCTCCATGCAGATCGTCATGTCCATTGCTCCACCACACCATCACAGACAGGAATGTCATTTTGTAATTGCTACAGTAAGCAATTGTAATTTTTTTTTACATTTTCCTTCATAACTCACAGACTACTTGAAATATACTAGTTATCTATTGATATTGGTTCACTAATTAATAATACAATTGATATATTTTCACTAATAAGAACAAAACTATAATATTATGCATAAATGTAAAAATTAAATTAAATGCAGAAAGGTCAGAGTGTTACAATTGACCCATTGGTGGCAATATAAGTCATATTAACCAACTGTATCTCAAAAAAGCCTACTTCTCAACTATTCTAGTGGTAACTAGATTTGAATGATTAAAATATATAATTTAAATACATTAATCAGCTGATGAGTCAAGAACAGCCTTTAATGAAATGGTAAAAGATAGACATATTAACAGAGTAACTCAATGAGATTATGTGGAGATAATATTCATTGTATTTTTAAAAAGATTTAATGTGTGGCCATGTCTTGCTGCTACCCTCACTGACTTTTCCTCTGCAACTTCACTGGCTGCACTCTCAAAGTGACTGGAGTCCCCTATCAGTCTTCCTGGGCTTGAACCTAGGTATAATTTAAATACTGTAAAAAAAAAAACTTCTGCCCCTCTGTTCTAACTTCATAAAAAGCTTCTTACAAGTGAACTAATCATTCTCTTTGGTTTTGCTGTGTCTTATACAATCACACCACTCCACTATACAGACACACTGACAATGAAAATAACTTCTAGTTAACATAGGCCTTTATAATAGTCACACTTTCTGTCAAATACATATTAAACATTATGTTGTAGGCTAATTGGTGATTTATGTTTATAAACAAACACATTTAATACACCCTTTTTAAATGTAGCTTTACATTTAAATTTAATAAAATATGTTCAACAGAAAAGTATGTAACAGACAAATAAGGTGCTTACATCAGGCCACTATATTGCAAATGTTGCAGCCATGATAAAATCTTGTATGATGGCCACAGCAATATCAGCGTAGGTTGTTCATGTTAATTTTTTATCAATAACCTAGATAAAACGTATGTACATTTAAATTCAGTCATCTAAACTTTAGACAGCAGAAGAAAAATACTGCACATCAAATTAAATTTCATACCTTAAAATCAGTATTTTGTTGAAAACTTCTGCTGAGGTGAAATGATTTTATCTGATGAAATGATTCTTTTTCACATGCAGAGAGAGAGCTTCTACCGAACAGTGGAGGAATTGAATGTGTTACAATTGCCCCCGCTATGATTTCCCCTGGTCTCCCTTACAGACCAAGCTGTAAGGAAAAGCTTTTATTTTTTTATGAGAGAGAACCAAAAGAATTGTGATTATCACCTTAGTAATGATAGGGTAATTTAATAGCTGCTTTACATTTTTACATCTATTTATAATAGATAATTCAGGAAATATGAGAGTAAAACTGAACAGATCACACAAGCTAATATAACATAAATTATTTATGTAATATTAAATTGTTTAATATTAATATTAACTGTAAATTGTTTATATGAAATATATACAAACAGACAGGTTTCAACAACCAGTTTTTAATCAGATTCTGTTTTTTTTATGATTTTTATTGTTTAATTATGGTTCTTAACCTTTTTCTGTCAATGTAAAAAAGACATACATTAATAAAATCATAGTCATAAGAGGAATCAAATTACAACTACAATTGTTAAATCCCTTACAGTACATATGATAAGCAGGCAGGCATTCTTAGAGGGGCAGTAAAGGCCCACAGCACCAACTCACAGTGGTTATTATGTGACATTAAGTTTTACCGACAAGGAGAAAAGTGCTTTATGGGCTACCACAAATCTGGCCTTTGCACTCAATGAAACCACATTTAATATTTTCACAGCTCCTCACTGCACTGGTAGTAAAAATGTGTGAATGCAGTCTGAAGTGTGTTTTTTCTGTGTATTTCTGTGTTTTGCATGTGTGTTGAAAACAAAACAAAGACTTGATTTGTCAGCATGGTCGGATAGTACTTTTAAAGAAACATGACCATGCTCTTGACAGGTTTATGACTGTAACCCATTTAATGTACATATCAGTTTCTGCTATTGTTAAGTGGTTGTTTTGCTTCATTCTTAAGCCTGTGGTTAGGTATAGAACTTTCTGGGTTATAAAAGTCTCTGTTGGGGGTCTGTGTAGGACAGGTTCACTGCTCTGGATCAGATGAAAGAGACCCCTGGAGGAGCAACTAAAAGGCCACTGGAGAGAGCTTGACGGCCATTCCTGCTGGCTGATTTATCTCAGTAAATATTTGCCCTAGTCATGCAGGACAGAGTAAGAGGGAAATGCAGGGGTCTTACTTTGGGGGCAAAAGAACAAGGCCAGAAATTTCACAAGATATAAGCAAGCACACTAGCTATAATGATATTGTATATCACATTTAACTCTTTCTGCTGTGAAAACTATTGGCCAATCATGTCTTTGTATATACCAAGCTTAAAAACTTTAGAGAAGAGGAGGGGTTTAGCAGACAGTCTATTTGTAAGGTTAAGATGTTAAACAATACTGCCCTCACTGTGTCTGAAGGATTTTAGTAAGTTGTTATGGGTCTGACAAGAACTGACACAGGCTTAAGGAGAAAGTTGAAACTGTTGATTGTAGGGTACCTAGGTTGATGGTGGAGATTTGTCTACACACTCAACATATGTTTTAGATACAGCCTTAAATGTTTATTACACTTTACTACTCATATGCATTCATTTTAGGTGAATACTTGTTTTTAAAAGTAGTGGTGATAACACTAAATAATATGAATATAATCATCATCTTCATTCAAATCATTGTAGATGTCTAGATTAATTGTTAGCAACTGGGGTTGTTCTTTATACACAATTCCTTTAAAATCTGCATTATTGTGCAGTCATAGCACTGTAGTCTGTGAAACTGAGCTGGCTGAGAGGGCCTAACATCAAGTAATGTGACTTGATTACCTTCCCTCCAGGATACTCTTTAGTGCATGCTTATTTGAGAACCATTCTTTTAAGATGTTCCTCACAAAATATAGCTTATTAACAAAAAAATGGGTTTATATGAGGTTTTAAATAAAATTTTTGTTTAGTGATGGTTTGCTGTGTTTGAGATTTGTAGATTCTTACAGAAAGATTCCTGAAAAAAAGAGTTCAGGAAGTCTGTATTTTATATTTTTCTATTTGAATTCTGTGGCACATTTTCTTTGTCATGTTTAGTCAACAGATAATTTTATTTTGTCGTCCATGACAGCAGTAAATTCAATTAACTTACATGTCATTACAGTAATGAATTATGTCTTGTTAACAAACAGCTAACACGTTGGAAAAGGCAAACACGACTGTGAATATGTGCATGTTGGGTGGGTTTGATCTAATACCATACAGACACAGTACTGCCTCCGACTCAAGCACTGACTTGTGCGTGTTTTGGTCAGTGAGGTCTCTGGATGGCCAAAAAGCTGCTTTATGGGGCGGAACACAAAACAACAGGAAGGGACTGCAGCTGGCATTAACTGATATCATAGCTTTCTCTCTGCTCTCCTCCTCCTCTGTACTTAGCAAAAATGGCCGTAAAAACCCAGTGCATGAGAACACCGGTGGAAAAATGTGTCAGAGTTTGACTCCAGATCACAAGTCAGAGCCAGCAATGACCTTCTCCTTCACAAAACTCAAACCTACCTTCTGCATGACATGCAGCTATTAGGCCACAGGGCAGGGGAAGCAAGTACACAATTAAAATGTCACTGGCAGCACATTTTTTAATGCATCTTGCACTTTTATCCAAAGAGATTTACAGTGTAGCACATTTGGTGTATACATTTTTTATCAGTCTATGCATGAGAAATGAACCTTGAAAGAAGGGGAACCCTGTAGTAACAATGCATACATACTACACAACACACGTAAAGCATGTTGCATATAAATGTGCTGTGATGTGGACAGGATTGGCAGAAAAATCCAGGCTCACACAAAAAATTTATCTTTTCCCATTTCCCTGTCATTGAGAACATTAAACTTTAAATCTCATGAATGTTAATAGTTAAAAATATACCATATTTCTTAAATGGGATTGGTAAATGCCTCACTAACCAAACTGTTTTGCAGGTTTAGAGTAATAATAAACCAATTAAAAAATATTAGTATTATGTGAGTCAATATTTACCAAAAAACATTTTGAAATGAACTTCCTTAAATTATTTACAGTAATCTCATTTCATAAAATGCTTTGTTTCTTTTCCGTATTCTGTTTGTAATTGATTTAATATCTTCACATAGCATATTAATGTCTTTCATGTCTGTCTTTGAATGGCAGATTATAACAGCAGTGATCAGAAGACTGCCTGCAGAAAGCAAGAATTATATGTCAGCTTCAGAGAACTGGGATGGCAGGTAAAGATGAAGTCACACAGTATTGAGAGAGAGGTGACTGGTGTGGCCTTTGGTGGACATTAGCTTTTCTTACTCAACCATAGACATTTTATATAATAATAATCAATAAAAACAATATTATTATTATTACTAATATTAACAATAATAATATTAATAATATATTAATATTATAATATTATAATTTAATGTTTGCAGTTCATTTATGTAAATGTCTTTTTTCAGGACTGGATTATTGCTCCTGAGGGCTATGCAGCAAACTACTGTGATGGAGAATGCTCTTTCCCCCTAAATGCCCATATGAATGCTACTAATCACGCTATAGTACAGACACTGGTGAGTTGCATTATAAAAATAAACCTTACAAGTATTTTTTTAACTACTGAAATATAAAATGGATAGTTCAGACTTACTGATAGGATGAACACGTTTAAAAATGTTACTACATTTCTTTGAATAAACTGCCCAGTTACACTAATGAACTATCAATTATAAAGATGATAAATTAATGAACTATTACATGAACATTTGTGTTTTTCAACTAGCTGTTGTTCTGTGTAAACAAAATCACTGTAATGCACAGCCTTTCATGACTAATTTCTAAGATTTTTACTATGTCTTACACACTTTGCAGGTGCACCTGATGAATCCAGAGAATG
The DNA here is from genome assembly GCA_036877525.1 of Chromobotia macracanthus. Classification (NCBI taxonomy): domain Eukaryota; kingdom Metazoa; phylum Chordata; class Actinopteri; order Cypriniformes; family Botiidae; genus Chromobotia; species Chromobotia macracanthus. The sequence continues at coordinate 5,494,692 of JAZGTH010000034.1, read as the reverse complement.
TTCCAAAGCCATGCTGTGCTCCCACTAAACTGCATGCCATCTCTGTGCTCTATTATGATGACAACTCCAATGTTATCCTCAAAAAATACAAGAACATGGTTGTGCGGTCATGTGGCTGCCACTAACATAGAACCCCTGTACTCTCCTGCCCAGCCACTGAAACCCAGAGACTGAGACATTGAAATGTGTGAGGACCCAGACAGTAAGAGAGAATATGGAAGTGTTATGAACATAAAAATGAACATATTCCATCTAAAACAAACTGTAAATTATGAGCTAGAATCCAGTCTGTATTTAATATTGTATTTTACTAACCAATCTTAATTTTAACATCTGAAACTATCAACCATGTGATGCCCAGAAATGTTTTCTCGTATTGAGGATTTTCACAGATCTCTAAACTCACTTGAACCCTTAGGACTATATTTTGGGTCTTGACAAAATGAAACTATTTTCAGTTTCCCAATATTTGCTCTGCACTGCCTGTGGTTTACATCGGTAAGTCAGAATGAGTGATTATACACTTCAGCGGAACCTAAAGAACGGAACCATTATGCTGGTGTTCCAAGAATGGAACTGTTTTTTGATGCTGTCCAACACCACAGATCTACAATTTCCCTGCAGCACACCTGCACCTCCCCTGACATGCAGCCAAAACCTCCTAAAAGACATGGAGCTTTTAAAAAGCAACAAAACTGTGTTGTGCACCAGCATCCTCACATGGTTCCTGCAATGCCAATTTATTGTTTGTGACTTGGTCAAAGCTGCACCTATACATTTCTCTTTCCCCCCCCCCCACTGTGAGCATTTTAAATGGTACAAATCTCTTTGTGAATGAGCTAGATCTATATACTTTGATTATAGAAAAGCTTTTATTTGTTTATTTTGACCCATTTTGTAGTCAACATCCTGTCTATTGTTTTTGTTTTGAGAAACAAGAACCAGTTCTTATTCCCAAAAAAAAAGAACAGGAACAGAATTACAATATTAGATTATTTTGCCCAAGGTTATCCAACACTGTAATAATGTGAACCAATGTGCTTATTTTTTCTGCCAGCTATGCAAGCAAATCCGAGTTACCAACTTTTTCATGACATGCCTCAGAAAAATTGACCCAAAGATTCAGATTTGATATTAAGGTTTCTGATGGTAGCCAATTAAATAAGAAGTCAAATTTACAAAATACATAAAAAATAGTTAACAGAACCATTAATGAACAAAACTCATTAAATTCCCAACTATTACCACATACCTCTGGTAAACTGCTGTTTACATGTCTCTACCATGTTTAGACACCTGTATGTAAATACGTGTACATTTTACATCTTATTTATTGCATCTTTTTAAAACCATATACTGCAGGGACATATAACAAGAGTAAAGGAAAGAAAATTAACATTTACATTTTTTGGGAAAACATTATTATAAAATTATTATGAAAAGGCACCTGTTTTATATAAAAACCCCTGGGCAGTGTGTGCATCCCCCTTATACAAGACAAATACTGCAAATACTGAGGTCGTATTTGACCATGTGCCTCCGATAAAGATTTCACTAAATATGTGGTTTCTCTCATTGCTTCTCAATTTTCTTTCGGATACAGTAAATGAGAAAAAACATCTTAGTGTGGGAACATTTTGAAAGGAAAAAATATTGAAAAATTCAATTAAAACCACTCAAGACCATTTGTGCACATACACTTGGACTAGTCTGGGAATTTCATCATGACAAAATATTAAAACTATAAAATATTAATCAGTTCAGAGGAAGCATTAAAATCTCACTGCATGTGAAGGCAGTAAAAACTGCATTACTGAGACATATGTGAATGCAAAAATGAGACTGTGAACCTAAAAAGGCAAATCTGCTCAAAAAAAAATGTACCCTTAATTTATCAAGGGGCCGAATTCCCACACTTGCAGAATAAACTATCCACTAACTAAACTGATTTCACTGTACCATTGGTTTTATCGTTCACTACCTGTTTTCTGTAAGTGGAAATTACTGTCCGTAAATTGAATCTGTACAGTAAATTTGACATTCTGCACTCATTCTGCAATTGTGCTAGAGTGAGAGATAAGAAAACATGGATTATATAATTACAATATTGAGGCCATATTTGAAACTTTACACCATTCCCATTCTTAAACATTTCAAAGCACTCTGAAGAACAACAAAACAAATTGCAGTAAAGCAACAACCTCCCTGTTGGAAAAAAAATGCTTAAACCAGCTGGTTAGCTTGGCTTGGCTGAATGCTTTTAGAGGATTCTGGGCTCTTGTCAGCTGGTTAAACAAAATCTACTTGGTTAAACACCTAAACACCAACCTTACACTGGGAGACCAGCTACACCAGCAAAGATTTTAGGATTTAGGAGAAAACAAATCTATATACAAGAACTAAGTACTGTTTGTATTTGAGATATGTGGTGCTTCTTTTTAAATAGTACATGGTCTCCCCTGAGGTTTTATTTCCTTTCTTAACATTACAAACTTAATTTCATTATATAATTGAAATTTACAAAACTGCACATTAAATGTAGTGTCACTTTCTTTATTCTGTAGTTGTTTCTTTAAAGGGAGAAAGGACAAATCTATCAGCAACACAGTCAAATTACTAGTAATTCCAATGTTGCAACTACACATTCACATCATCATTAGTGATAATCAGAAGGGATTGTCCTCCCATCCAGGAATGAGATATGATTGAAAAAAGCAGTCAATTTAACAGCATGTTTTATGTAGACAGGTTTGACTTTAAGAGGAAGATGACGAGTGAAATGAGAATGAGGGAAAAACTAGAGCTCATCCCTGGCCTGCTTCATGACAAAACTGTGCAGGCTTTCTAAGTCCCATCCCTCGTTATGCTCCTCTCCCTGTTGCCCCACTTGGAAAATCAGATGTGTTGGGAATTTGCACACCTACAGAGAGCAAAAATTAATTATTTTCCATCTTTGAGGTTGTGTGCAATCATTAAACAGCCATAGAGCTAAAATAACCATCAAGACTTGTGGTCTAGTTATGCAGCTCACAACGATTAAGATTTAGAACAGGGCTTGTAAGGCATCAAGCGCTGTAGGAAACACAAATAGAGGAGCGTAACTTATAGTTTTCTTTCAACAGTGCAGTATACTTTAGCAACCTTCACATCAGTCAGAAACTCTTTCTTAGACAGATCCTCCCAGGTAGGGGCTAGATTCGTACAGTGACCACACCTTAAACACACAACACACACTGCGTGAAGCACTGAACGACAGAGGAAGAGCTCAGTCAATCAGTGACTGTCGGTTCTTTTGATCCGCCATTAAGGAAGCACTTAAGATGATCAGAGGAACTGATAATGGAGCAGACTGTGTGTGTGTGTGTGTGTGTGTGTGCTGGTCTGAACATACACTTAGTAGTCTTGGGTAACAGCATGTTCTCCACTATTTCTCACAAAGATAATTAATAATCATTTATATGCATCAAAATAATAATAAATGTTCTTAATTTTATCTGACATCATTTGTCTTACATGTACAACAGTTCTGGACAGTTTTACTGTTTGCATTACTCTACTTGATTCTAATTTGGCTTATTTTATTTTTGTTGGCAGTGCAAATCAACAAAATAGGTCACATTGTCTGAAAGTTTAATTACCTGAAATTACCTTTTTATTTACATCAGTTGCATTTATAGTTTGAAAGAATGGATGTGGAAATGAGTGAACAAAAACCTCTAAATTATATTTTACAAGTCTTCAAACTAGCCTATTGGCAGTTTCTGGGAAAGTGTACTCAATGAAACACATTAAAATCACTGCAATATCACTGCTACCTAATTTTATATCAGCAAAACACACTCCTGCAAACACTTACCATGGGGCATAAAACTTGATGATGGTAAGACCCTTGGCAACAGTCTCATCAAAGTTACTTCAATCAGAACCAAAACATTAGACTGAGAGCGAAAACAAATGAAAAACAAAGTTTTAGTGGCAAAGTAAAGTTTCTACACATTTCACACTAGTGTTCCATGTTAACTGGAGTTAATGAGTTAAAAATGTTAATTTTTAATATAAAATAACCCATGCTAAAATCTGCCACACAAACTTCTTATCGCACTGAGGTAAGGGACATTGTTAAAAATAAATTTTGAGTTTAACACTGGATTATTCAAAAGCACATGCAGAGCAGCAGGTGTTACACAGAGTCAGAAAACAACACAAGGCTGAACAGATCTGATATTTACTTCACATGGCTTCTAATTACCACACCGTAATTAGGAAGGCCAAGTGTCCGGTCAACAAACAAGTGATGGGCACATGTGGGTAGTGATGATTTATAGATGTTTTATAAAGTTTGCACCCGATTTTAAATAAATGGTTATTTTAGATTGAAAACAAGAGTTATGTATTGTTGATAATATAATAAAAAATTTCCTTATCTAATGACCCTATAAATGGAAACCTGTCAAATAACCGAGGCCTTTCAGAATACTTTCAAAACTGACCATCTTAAATAAAAGACAGGACATTTAATTAATAAAACTAATAAATATCTAAGATGACCGCCCAGCAACCCTTGAGCACATTCACATTTGCATCAGCAGAAGGAAATAGCTGCTCTGCCCATAATTACCACCTCAGTTTAAAGATGTACATCTATGTCTACAGGCCAAAGCTTGTTGCTCACTGTTCAAACATCATCCCGTGTATACAAACTAACAAAACCTCTCCAGTCCAGAAGGAAACTACAAACACAACCTATATTGTGCAAAAAAGACATACCTCTTGTTTGTCAGGCTCAGCTGTTCATGGGATTTCATGAGCATGCTCCTCTTCTGGTGCAGGTTCATCTTTAGACACTGCTGCCTTTATGTGATTATCCACAAACTCTTTAAATGAGTCCAGATCACGCTTACCTCTGTACTGATCTATCTGTAAACAATGTGCAACGATCTTAGCTCAGTGCTATTGCTTAAGTTAGTAAGATTTGCAATGATGATTCAATTACAAAATGTCTTACAAAACCAAGGAACAATGTTACTCTAAATGAAAATATGTTCTTACCATCTCTCCATTGGTGAAGAATAAAAGTGTGGGCTAACCATGCACCTGATTATCTGAACACACTTCACAGTGCTGTGTGCAGTCCACCTTTATCAATAAATCAATCAAAAAACAAAAAAATATTACTCAACATACTGAAAAAGCCATAACCTAGGGCTAAACTAAGTAAACAACTAATGGAAGACTGAATAAATGTACAGTAAGCTATTTTTGAGAAACACTTATAACATTTGAAATTGTCACCCAAATAAGCACACCCCTACTCTCATTGCTCTGCCCTTGAATTAACACTATGTATGAACAATTAACCCTATGAACACTATGTAACACAGGCAATGACTAAAAGCTGATGCACTCCCCCTAGTGCTGATTGGCTACAAGAGCGTTATGGTGTGTTTATCGGTCTGATCCACTTTGTTGTCTCCTTTTACACAGCCAGGACTATGTGCAAATAGTTTTCCAACGCACACATGCAGGACAGACATCTAGCAAACATTTACAAAACTGTTTTCTGGATGTCTATTTCCATTTTTAGGAAGTGTTTCTCAGAAATCTCTTACTGGACATTTAGGACAAAAAACTTTTACAAAAAAGAAAGCATGTTATCATGCACATTTATGTTGGTCTGTGTTCTTTCTCACCTTGCTGATTTTCACGCTGTCTGAGTGCTCAAAGCCGGTGGCAAGCTGTTCCCATGTAGGAGCCATAGCTTTACAGTGACCACACCAGGGCGCATAGAACTTCACAAAATGAGAACCTGCACAGGACAGTAACATACCTGAACATTACCCATAAATACAAACACAACAGGTATCCATGTATGATCAACAAAAATGAAATCAAGACAATCACATATAATGGACATTTATTACATTTACATTTATTCATTTAGCAGACGCTTTTATCCAAAGCGACTTACAAGTGCGGAATACAACAAGCGAATGGAACATGCAGTTAGCTGCAATAGCCAGAATATCCTGAAGCAACTTAGAACAGGACCTGAAGAACATGCTCCAACCAAAAACCATGATGAAGGTGCGTGTGATGCTGAAGTCCGGAGACTCCACCTTCACAGCAAGGGACAAGGTGGCCTTAAGAACAGCAATGGTCAAATTGTCCCAGGCCATCAGAGAGGAAAAGTGTGCACACACCACAAAAATCCACAGCCACTTCCAGTACAGTGGTGACACCCAGCATCCAGGTGATCACAAACTACAAGACACCCTCACCAGCTTGTGACAGTGATGCCTCCCTTCCAGATGCCCTGAAAGACTTCTACATTCGGTTTGAGGCACAGAACAATAAGCAGCAAAGAAGACCATCCTGCCTCACATCAGCTTTACCTGGTCAATGTGAGAAAAACTATGCAGAGTCAACCCACCGAAGGGTGCTGGGTAAGACAACATTCCTGGCAAAGTGCTCATGAAATGTGCAGACCAACTAATAGATGTCTACACCACCATCTTTAACATTTCTCTGAACAGTTCTGTCGTTCCAGCATGCCTTAAGACCACCACCATTGTCGCAGTGCCAAAGAAGTCTACAGTGTCAGACCTGAATGACTACTAACTACTAATGACTACTAGATGCACTCACATCCATCGTTATGAAGTGGTTCGAGAGGCTTGTCATCAGGCACATTAAAACCCTACTGCCACCTTTACTGGACTCTAGGCAGTTTGCATATCATCCAAACTGCTCTATAGACCTCAGCCAATTCGGATCAGGAACAATCTCCAACACCACCACACTCAGCACTGGGGCCCCTCAGGGCTGTGTGCTTAGTCCACTGCTGTAAACTCGGCTGACTCACAACTATGCAATGTACAGCTCAAACCACATCAAGTTCGCTGATGACATGGCCGTGGTGGGTTTCATCAGCAAGAATGACGAGTCAGCATATAGAAAAGAGGTGCAACATGTTACAGCCTGATGTAGAGCCAACAACCCGTCTCTGAACACTGACAAAACAAAAAGATTATTGTTGACTTCAGGAGAGCACAGAGTGACCATTCTCTGGTGTACAATGACGGATCCTCTGTGGAGGTCATCAAGAGCATCAAATTCCTTGGTGTTCACCTGACGGAAGAACCCCACCTGCTCCATCACAAAGAAAGCCCAGTAGCACCTCTACTTTCTACAAAGACTGAGAAAAGCACAATTTCCACCCCCCATTTTGACCACATTCTACAGAGGGGCCATTGAGAGCATCCTGAGCTGCATCACTGTCTGGTTTGGGAATTGCTCCATCTTGGACCGCAAGACCCTGCAGCAGATAGTGAGGACAGCTGAGATCATCAGTCTCTCTTTTCTCTGTTGTGGACATCTACAATAAACACTGCATTTGCAAAGTAAACAGCATTGTGGCTGACCCCACACAACCATCACACACATTTTTTACTCTTCAGGTGTCTGGAAAAAGGTACTGGAGCATTCGGGCCCTCACAACCAGACTGTGTAACAGTTTCTTCCCCAAAGCCATCAGACTTTTGAATTCCTATGAACTGGTCTGACACACATAATGCATAACAATCAAACACACACAGTCAGGACTATAACACAATGCTCACACACTGACACACCATGCAACCATGTATCCTCACTCACACTCACACGCAAATATGTATATTGGTTGGCGCTGTTCTCTGTGCTCAACTGTATTGTAGTGTAGTGTGTAATGTTCAGTCTGTTCTACAGTGTTACGTACTGGTCATTTTGTACAGGTTGTTTTTGCACTTGTCTCTACTGTCTGCACTTTGTGACTTCTTCAGATGTTTACACTGTCTGCACAAGTCTGCAAACACGCTTTTATGTGGAACCGTGTTGTACCTAGTTCCTTGTCTATGTCTTATGTGACACCATGGTCCTGGAGGAACGTTGTTTCATTCCACTATGTACTGCACCTGCTGTATATGGTTGAATGCCAATAATAAACTTTGTATAGAAAAGTTGAATTATATAGAAGTGAACAACATCTAGTCACCAGAACCATCACCCATAACCACCCATTATCCTTTTACAATATTTGTGTACATTCTTTCATTTACATTCCTCATCCACAATAAAATAATCATGTGATGAAGAGACTCAAAAAGGTTGGGCCAAGCAAGTAACACTTGCTTGAAACAGTTGAAGAAACAGTTGAATCTGTCAAGCTATTATGGCCAAGGTCCGCTGCCAAAGCAACTGTCTGATGAAAACTATAGGAGTAACAACCCTTACTAAAACACTGATAACTGTTCAAAGGTAACTACCAGCTTTGTCAACTAGAAGACCAAGTATTATATACTTGAATGGCAGAAAACTTATTACTAAAATCACTTGCTGAGGTCACAATAAAACAACACCTTTCTGACCAACATGTTACAGCTGTGAATCTTCACTTGTTTCATTTGATTCAATTATGATTCAGAACGAACTAATAATGATGCGTCTTGTAATAATATTATTTACCAGCTGTTTTTAGGCAAAAAAACGTCAAATTGCATAAAAACCTGTCTCCTTCAAATTACTCAGCAGTAACAGTACAAACTGTGCAAAAAATGTGTATATCACAGATGGATCTCAAGAAATGCAGATTATAAATGTGACAGGTGCTTATGAAGTGGTGATTATGGAGTCTTAAGTGAAGATTTAAGTATAGACTCACTTTAAGTATAGACTCACTTTTACTGTTACCTTTTAGGTTTCAATGCCAAACGTGTTACGAGCAGCCCTCCGGAACTGCATTGCTTCATTTATTTTCACTGCTCGCTGTACAGATGTGGTGTGGTGTCATTTGCATCATGAATTACTGCTTTACAGCTGTTAAAACTTTTAGCAACTTTATAATGGTTTACACAAACATGATGTTTAATTGTTTTTAAAAAATAAAACTATTCTTAATTTTTTTGTATTGATGCAGAAATCTTTCATGATAGCATTATACGTCGTAAAAATTTATATATTCCACAGCTTAAACTGTACTATACATTTTGTTTCTTAAGATCATATTGCAAGAAAAACACTTATTTTGCCAGGCTGCTCCAGCTGCTGCACATGCATAACTTTTAATAATATTTCTTGAATTTAACACTCTGTACAGAGGCCCTCCCCCAATCATTTGTTTTAATGATTGATGGCCCTTTATACTGGAAGGCAGGACTTCCTTCACTAGAGAGGCCATATTGAGTGTTGCACTTTCGTATTCATAACAATACGACTGAACGTCTTGGTATATCTATAGTTCAGTAATGGCAGACTGTAATAGCTGGTACCTTTAGATATATGTGACCTGAAGTTTGAGGCTTTGAGGTCATACAGGTCCTGTTTGGGTTCAGGGACTTTGGGGGGCTCAGGTTCCCTCTGGGTGCATTACATAATTACTGCTGCATTACATAATTATACCATAGCTAAATGTGTTTAAAAAGCATGGGTTTTAGTCATGTGTTTCAGTGAACATATTTAGTCATTATGAGAATTAAGGTCGTACCTCAGGTTTCTCCTGCAAGGTTTTCAGCATCCAGCTCTTTAATGACTGCAGGTCTCTGGGGCCCTGATACTTCACAGCCTCCTGCTCAAGTTTAAACAGCTTTAGACTATAACACAAACAGAGTACAGTTTAAAAAACAACAACCCCTTAAGCAACATTGAATTCAGTTAATTAGTAATCAGAACACATTGTGCACCTCTTTTACTTGACAGCCAGATGATAGCATAAAGTGTTTTTTTATCTGCATTGTGATAAATCTACAAAATCTTTCGGTTATGATGCATAACAGCACACAGTACTACAGAAACAGTAAAACGCTTACGTTGGATATCCACGGATCCTATGTTCACTGGAGCAAAACTTTGTCTTTGGTGCAGTCGACTTTCACAACATATGCTGGTGGAGATTCTATATTGTTGCCAGCTCATTCCAAGTACCCTGAATCCTCCGACAATGACCACACCTGCACACACCAAACACATTGAAAAGATTTGGGAAACTGTTATTTCCCCCTTCACATATCACCTATAAGAAGCAAGAAATGATCTTTAGCTAAATGTTGCCATTCAATTGGCAACAGTTTAGGTGAATTGGTAAAGAAAGATTACTCCAGGGAATCTGCTTTATTGAACTGCCCCCATCATTAAACACATGATTATACAGTACCATAGACAAATAATAGTTTGTATATTAAAAAACCCTACTGGTGCATTCAAAAAATAGCATATTTCATAGTATTGGTACTATGGTAATACTATTATAGCATATAAAAAACGTTTGCCATGGTATTACCACAGTACCTAGAGAATGAAGAGGAAATGCAGTAGAAATTTATATTATGGCTGTTTATGCTCTGCCACGTACACGGAAACTTTACGTGTTCATCTTCACCATCATCATCATCGCTTTAAATGTACTTTCAGTCTTTGGATAAGCATTCGTGATGAACTTTATACGCAGCTTATCACAAAACTGTGCGTATGTATGATAAAGCGCTGAAGTCACTTCAAACAACGCGGCGACTTAATCGTGAAACAACACAGAAACTGATCTAAATTCAGGTACTGATTCACATATGTAAACAGAATAAAAATATCTTGCCGAGGAGTTTATTTTACCAGGGCGCATAGAACATGATGAAGTGTGGAGCTGTTGACATCGCATCATTAAACATCTCCACCGTGTATGTGTGCTTGGCGTGCTCCTCCGTGTCAATATCACAGCAAATCCCAGTACATAATAACACCAAACAAATAAAACTCATCAAAAACGGCTTCATGTTCCTAAATGAACAGACCATAATCCAGTCTCTATGAGTTTAAATTAGTGTAAACCGCTAGCGGACAAAGCTGATTTACAAAACATGACATTCGAAACAGAGCTGTGACCACCATGCTACTAAATGTGTTGATCTCTGGACTGCGCGCAAGCGCAGGTATGTGGACTCGCTGGCGCGGTGAGGGCACGGTAAAGGCACGGTGAAGACAAAGCCGCTTAAAAGCAAGCCTGCAATCATGTCTTAAGAAAGCGTAGAACGCAGGAAGGCGTCCAGAAGCTGTAATTTTTTAAATAGATGTCAATGGAGAAACTTCAGTACGTTGCATAAACGTTTTTAAGGAAAAGCAGAATTTAAAAAAAATCGACAGCTGGCCCGCTAATCTTCGACATGTTTTACATTAAACAATTAATTTGTTGGGTACTGTATGTAGGTTTTACTATAATTAAGATAATATTTTATAAGATAGGCAGAGTGGGGAACGTCGCAACAGATAGGACTTATTTACGGCAACACCACCAACAAACGTGTGATATGATATTACATATATCCAGTGGCCGCAGGTCAATAAAGGGGCGCCGCCCCCAACCACCCCCCGCCCCCCAGATTTGGCCAAAGAAGAAAGCTAACGTGTTTAAAATGAGTTTACTATATATTGCAAATTGATTACGAAATAAAATAATTTAGTTGTACTGTTCCACTGTTAATCATGTTATCATTTATTAAAAATAACCATTTCGTTCATACGTGTGTGCTTTTTCCAAATGGACCCGATCCGACCTGATCCCTTCGGAGTGTCCATTTACAATACAGAACCGGCCTTGTTGCACTAACTCGGCGAACCAATGTCTGGTTGTGATAGACAACAATACAAAAGACGTCATGGGGCGTATTGGCGTAGCGCGTAAGGCACGTGACGTCAACTTATGACACGACCAGCAGAGATACCTTCCTTCTTTCGCCGAACTCAGAAATAACTTGTATCCATCAGACAGGCAAAATATAAAGTAATAATAAATAAGTAAATAAATAAATGTAATGAAGCAGCAGTCAAATTAGTGGGCAGAACAAGGGGATTTTTATCCTGACTGACAGCGGGGCTGCAGGCTTTGCACTCGTGAACAATGTTGTTTACGTTCGGGTTCAGTCAGGTTCGAAAATAAACGCCGTCGGATCGGATTCTGGTTTAATTCCACTGGGTCTGTCTCTTTTTATTTAAAAAAATAATTTATACACGTCGGGTTCGGGTAAGAAGTAATTCGGATTAATTTGGGTCGGGTATGGATTTTAGGACCCGAGAAGACCTCTACTGTGCATGCACACCAGCTAATGCCAAAAACGTGTGGCGGAGGGGAATTTGCCACCGCCTTGTGGGGGGATAATTAAACTCTAAACTAAGGAAGACTGAGTGAGAAGCAGGATCTTAGTCCCCCCACCCAATGCTTTAGGTCTCGGTATAACTAGCAGTTATATGTAGTTACCTATCGGGTTGCAATGTGGTGCTATAGAAAAGGTGAGGTGGGTTCCAGGACTTATCTCCTACACGGTGGCTGCCTGAAGTGCGTGAGTGTGCAGAAAACTCAGAAAAACCCACCGTCCCAAATCTAACTGGATAGGTGAGACGCCCCCACTCCTTACCTGAAGAGATTCAAGTCACCTTACACAGTTAATTGTAACTAAACAGAAATATTTATTTTAATAAACTACTAGTCTTAAAAGACTAATTAAATTACTTTTTTCTCTTTACTTTTTCTTTTCCAGTATTTCAAATTCACACAACAAAAAATAAACAATTGGTGATTGTTTCAGTTGAACCTTAAACAATATCCAAATCAGTTCACTTCAGATTTTGAAAAGTTCACGTCAAAATCCAGAAAAAACTATACTCAGTCCATTGATGAGCCAGAGTGTCCATAGGCTTGCAAAGAAATGTACATGAATTACTTTGTACAGAAATTCAGTATTCAGTTCCACGTATGCAAGCTCCTTTAAAGCACAGTTTAGCTTTTATACTTATTGAAAAAGAAAACTAGTAATGCACATCATCACCCTTGGGTCATTGACGGAGTGCTGAGGTGTCCGGATAGGCAGGGTAATGTTCCTCGACTCTATGATCCCCAACGATTGCCCCCGTGATCCTGAAAGCCACTGCTTGATCCGACGAGGCCACAATCCTGTCCAACGAGATCAGCCCGAGAACACGAAGCAATTCTGATCCAATTCAGCCAATTCTCCTTGCAAAAAATGAGCAACAGCATCCACCAAGTTTCGAGTTCGTTTGAACTAACAAAAACAAAAATCTGGATGCAAATCACACACACCAAAAAAATGGAATAACTCGATCGACTCTAGGACTTTAGAGTCCTAGAAGCAATATCATACAGCTCTAATGCATGTCACCTCTCAAATGTAACTTTTGATTGCGAAAAAAATTCACAAATCTACACGTTCTTCGTCGGCCTACCGCTGCTCTTCTCCCTTTTTCTCTTTCCCTCCGAGCGTGCGTCACACACACGTCGGAGAAAATAATGGCGACACCCATGTTAGATTTCAAAATAAAAGTCCTCTCATAATGGAATTCGTAGATCCTCTACATTCCCCCCTGCTAAACCCTGCCATATCCTCAGACCTTTCAGCGACTCAGTCCTGAAAAATAAAGTACAGAGAATAGCAGGTAAACATTTTCCACAAAAGAAAACATCAGTACAACCAGGAAAACTTTCAATTAGTAAGACTGAAAAACCTTCACATTAAAAGAAACTTTCAAAACCTTCAGGTTTACATACTTTTATTTTAAGACATAATCAGTCCTATACCTAACAGGTAGAGTACCTCTGTTTGAACGCTGTGAACGTCTAGGTTCAGGAATACTTTCATTTTCACTTTCAGCTTCTGAACCACCTGAATGCATGGATTCAAGTACCGACTGATCTACTGAATCATCAGCTGACATTTCATTGTCATGGTCCCTGATACCTGTGTCTGATTCATCCCCACTTTCCCTTCTATCTTGCGTTGCTGTGGGTGTAACAGGTGCAAATGTAGCAGGGACTGCAAGAACATCAGGATCTTCTAAATCAGTGTGAGCCTGATCTGTGTGTGCTCTACATTCATGTCTAGATGTACGAGGTGGTAGGGGTGACTGAAAAGTGAAATGCCTGAGTTGTACAACTTTACATGGACCCCCTTTCTCTGGGCGAATTGTGTAGACTGGAGTGTCTGCATGATTCTGTTTTACTATAATGTAAGGCAAGGGTTCCCAATGATCTTGTATTTTCTTCCTTCCCCTATGTGAATGGTTTCATAACAGAACAACGGTCACCAGGTTTATAAGTGCGGCATGAGATCTGCGATCATAGGCTCTTTTTCGTCTCGAAGTCTCCTGTGCTGCAGAGTTGGCTACTTCAACAGCGGTCTTCAATCTGTCATGATGGTTTTTCACCCAGTCGTCAGGATTGTCAACTCCACTGTCCTCCAAGTCTCTCCCGTTAAGGATATCCATTGGCATTCGGGCATCCCGACCGAACATTAAGTAGAATGGTGAATAGCCGGTTGAAGTGTGGACTCGGCTATTGTATGCCATAGTCAACTCGGGTAGATATTGTTTCCAATTCTTTTTCTTTTACGGAGGTAACGTTCTTAGCATGTCATGCATGGTTCTATTAAATCTTTCGCACTGGGAGTTACCCTGCGGGTGATACGGAGTTGTGCGACTCTTTCTGATTCCATAGACTTTACACATTTCCCTGATGACATTGGCTTCAAAACATCGACCTTGGTCGGAATGTAATCGTGTAGGGCAGCCATAATGAGCAAACCAATGCTGCACAAGGACTTTTGCCATGGTGTGAGCAGTCAGATTTCTGGTTGGCACTGCTACAGTGAAACGAGTAAACATATCAGTTAAGACAAGGACATTTTCATATCCTCCCACAGATTCCTCTATGACCGTATAATCCATTGCAAGAACTTCCAAAGGTGCAGATACGTTAGTGCACGTCATTGGGGCTTGGATTTTAGGGAAAACATCCTTCACGAGGGCACATCTCTTGCATTCCTGGATCCAGCTTTGAACGTCTTTACTCATTGTCGGCCAGTAACAGCACCGTCTCATGCGCTCCAGTGTGCTTCTTTCTCCAAAATGGCCACAATGATCATGCTGACTCTCATACACTTTGTAACGCAAGGGTTCTGGAACCACTAATTGACAAATTTCTTCTCCATCCCAGGGATCAAGGATAGTACGGAACAACACTCCTTTGTTAAGTCTGAGTCGTACGAATTGTCTTGCAAGATTTTTTAACTCAACATTCATGTTTCGCTGATCAACTGGACTCAGATTCTTATTGGCTAGTACAGCACGGTAGATTGGACCTATATGAGGGTCGATCTTTTGTTGCTCTTCTATATCACTCCAGCTATATCCAGGGACTTTCCTTGTCACAGACACCTGGACTGATGTTTGTACTCTCTGCTGCTGTTTGTCAGCTGGCCATAAGCACGCACGCACTTCATCTGAATTCATCTTAATGAAGTCTTTAGCAGAGTCCTCCTGCTCCGGCTCTTCGCTAGATGGAATCCTTGATAACACATCTGCATTTGTGTTTTGTCGTCCTGGCTTGTAGTAGACTTCAAAATCAAACTCTGACAACTGAGTCATCCACCTCTGCTCAACAGCTCCTAAGTTTGCTGTCTCCAAGTAACGAAACGGATTGTGATCTGTAATCACAGAGAACTTGGAGTAGATCAGGTATTCTTTGAACTTTTCGGTTACAGCCCATTTTAAGGCAAGCAACTCTAGCTTGAAAGCACTGTAATTTTTGTCATTCTTTTCGGACCCTCGAAGACCTCGACTTGCATACGCAATCACACGTTTAGCACCTCCTTGTCGTTGACTCAACACAGCCCCAAGACCATGCAGGCTTCCATCAGTTGTGAGTACGAAAGACTGACTGAAGTCTGGGTATGCGAGGACTGGTGGAGACATTAAACACTGCTTGAGTCGGTCAAATGCAGTTTGACACTCTGTTGCCCAATTAAGAGGTTAAACGGTTTTTCCTTTCCCTCCTTTAGCAACCAGGGCATGAAGGGGTCGGGCTAACTGAGCAAAACCAGGAACAAATCTCCTGTAATAACTCATGAATCCTAAAACTTGTTTCAACTCTTTGACGCTGGTGGGTGCAGGTCAGGATTCCAACGCCTGAGTTTTCTCTCTATCCACTTTTATTCCTTGGGTGGAAATTAGTTGACCCAAGAATTTCACTTCGGGTTTCAAAAGGAAGCACTTGGTGGGTTTTAGTTTCAAACCGTGCTGTCTCAACCGGTTAAACAGCATTTCCAATCTTTGACAATGGCTTTCGAAGTCTTTTGAAAAGATGATAATGTCATCAAGATAGATGAGCAGTATGATCGTTAGATCGCCAAGCAGCACCCCCATCAGGCGTTGAAATGTCGCAGGAGCATTGCAAAGCCCAAATGACATCCTGGTCCATTCAAATAGTCCAAAGAAAGTGGTGACAGCTGTCTTTGCTCTATCCTCCTCACTCATCGCCACTTGGAAATACCCAGAAGTAAGATCAAGGGTGGAGAACAGCTGCGCATTCCCTAAGGCATCCAGTGATTCCTCCACACGAGGGAGAGGGTAAGCATCTTTGCAGGTCACTTTATTCAGCCTTCTGTAGTTGCAGCAAAAGCGTACGTTGCCATCCTTCTTAATCACGATCACAGCTGGAGATGCCCATGGACTACAGCTTTCTCTGAGAATACCTTGGGACACTAAATCCTGAACATGTTTTATCACTTCCTGAAACACCTGAGGTGGAATTCTGTGATGTCTTTGCTTAATGGGAGGCGCATCTCCTGTTGGAACACTATGCGTGACAGCAGTCGTATAACCAAAGTCAGTATCGCACTTTGAAAACACATCACTGTGCTTGACTAGTAATTCTTGAAGTTTGCGACATTGAGTTTCTGTGAGGCTCCCTAAATTAATGTGCACTGGAACTGGCAGCTGCTCTGTAGTGCTTACTTCCACATTCACTTGACGTTTCTGCACAGCCTTAACGTGCAAAGCACCCTCCTTCTCCTCAAACTCGACAAACTCTTTTGGCACAACTTCCTGTGGCTTGGATAGTGCAGCGATCCTACATCGTGGTCGAAGCTTTACAGGCTTTTCAGTAGAATTCAACACTCTGACCGGGACTTTACCATCAGCTGTCTTGGCAAGCACATTAGTGATCAGAACACTCTTAGGCAAGCTGACATTTGAGGAGGCCTCCACCAACACTTGGCAACTCACTTTTGGTGGTATTCTGCAACGGCCTTCCAAAACACGTTCACTAAATGGAGGTATAGTGATTGCTTGCTTCCCAGCAACTTTCACAAAGCCAATCTTCTCACCACTGCTCAGTGCCTCAGTCTGCATCTTAATGTTAGCCAACACTCGCTGGACCCTGGCCTCCTTGAAACCATAACTATACCTGTCCATCTTCTTCATGTCTTCAGTCGCCATGAAAAGATTCTTAAGATCACTCAACACATTCATCCCAACAATGCCAGGCAATCCTTTAAACTCTGCTGCATTGGAATCACTCTGTTTGATGACAAACACGCACTTTCCATGTAATGTCTTCCTCATACACTCTATGTCTGACTCTAGACATCCTAAGGTGGGAATGTCTAGGCCATTTGCTGCTGTAAGATGGACCCAGTTAGCGGACGACAGCACAACTTCTCCAAAGTGAGTCTTAAAATGTGCCTCAGTTATAGTAGTCACTTCTGACCCTGTGTCCAAAAGGCAGATAGTACTGATACCAGCGATCTTCACTTCAACGGTCAGGCAATCTCCAAAAGCACTTTCACAAAGGGGCTTGGAAACTTTCTCTGCATTACAATCTGCAGTATGACTTCTAATAACAGATGGACCTGGGCACTCTAGCACTGAAGTGTCTCTATCAGGTGTCTTTTCCATCTCTGCTGTGTGAGGTTGCACTTTACTTGAATTTACTCTGTTCTGCGGGCAACGTTGGCTTGTGTGCCCTGGCTTACCACACGTATAGCAGATGTATCTTCCTTCACTATCCTTTAAAGATGGACTTTTTGTCTTGCTTTCCTTTGCAAAAGGTTTCACTTTTTCTTTGCTGTTTACCATCTGAAACAATTCCTCTTGTTGTGCAGCTATCTGCTGAATAGCTTCATGAAGCGACTCTAAGGTGAGAGGGGCTGAAGAGCTGTCTGTTGCAGTGGTAGCATGCACAACACCATGTGAACGAGTACTGGTTCTCAGATTGCTTGAAACTTGCACTTCCTCTTCCTCCAACCAAGTAATAGCTTCCTGCATAAGCTGGATGAATGTCAGGTCTTTCTCAGCTTTAATTCTCCTCTTCATTTCACGCCATAGCGAATCATCTTTGAGGCCTAACACAAGCTGTTCTTTCAATACACCATCAGCATCAGGAACTCTAGACGGATCTCGGCTCTGGATGATACTCAGCTTCTCCTGCAAGTCATAAGCATAAGAACGGATGGTTTCTCCAGGCATTTGTTTGCGGTCATAAAACTCTTTCAGTCTGCTACCTATGGGAAGTTTGTCCCCATAAGCCTCATCCAAAGCATCAAAAATCTCACAGTGACTTCTCCTTACCGTTGAGCATGAACTTCACTGTTATCTTTGCCTCATCTTTCAAATACTGCTTAACAAACTCAATTCTGTCTTCTTCAGGAATTTTCATCACCTTGAAGGCAGACTTCATTGAATCTATTCATTCTTCTATCCTCAACTCACCAGGTTTGGAACGACATCCGGTGAACTCTGGAAGCTTACGATCTCTTGGGATGTACACAGTAGGTGGTGCTCTTTGTGCAGCAGCCTGCTGTTCAATAACAGTTTTAGCAAGGGAAAGTGCCTCTCTCTGTTTGGCTCTGGCTTGCTCTAACATGCCTGTCTGCTCACCGAACCATCTTTGCATCTCTTCAAACTGTCTCTTTAATTCCTCCAGTTCAGCCATAGTGTTGACTCAAAAACTAGGAATTTACACTGAATCAGAAACCAGGAATTGATCCTGTTCGTGACGCCAAAATGTGGCGGAGGGGAATTTGACACCACCTTGTGGGGGAATAATTAAACTCTAAACTAAGGAAGACTGAGTGAGAAGCAGGATCTTAGTCCCCCCACCCAATGCTTTAGGTCTCGGTATAACTAGCAGTTATATGTAGTTACCTATCGGGTTGCAATGTGGTGCTATAGAAAAGGTGAGGTGGGCTCCAGGACTTATCTCCTACACGGTGGCTGCCTGAAGTGCGTGAGTGTGCAGAAAACTCAGAAAAACCCACCGTCCCAAATCTAACTGGATAGGTGAGACGCCCCCACTCCTTAGCTTAAGAGATTCAAGTCACCTTACACAGTTTAAGTGTAACTAAACAGAAATATTTATTTTAATAAACTACTAGTCTTAAGAGACTAATTAAATTACTTTTTTCTCTTTACTGGAAAAGAAAAAGTATTTCAAATTTAGACAACAACAAAAAAATATAAACAATTGGTGATTGTTTCAGTTGAACCTTAAACAATATCCAAATCAGTTCACTTCAGATTTTGAAAAGTTCACGTCAAAATCCAGAAAAAACTATACTCAGTCCACTGATGAGTCAGAGTGTCCATAGGCTTGCAAAGAAATGTACATGAATTACTTTGTACAGAAATTCAGTATTCAGTTCCACGTTTGCAAGCTCCTTTAAAGCACAGTTTAGCTTTTATACTTATTGAAAAGAAAGAAAACTAGTAATGCACATCACCACCCTTGGGTCATTGACGGAGTGCTGAAAGATGTCCGGATAGGCAGGGTAATGTTCCTCGACTCTATGATCCCCAACAATTGCCCCTGTGATCCTGAAAGCCACTGCTTGATCCGACGAGGCCACAATCCTGTCCAACGAGATCAGCCCGAGAACACGAAGCAATTCTGATCCAATTCAGCCAATTCTCCTTGCAAAAAATTAGCAACAGCATCCACCAAGTTTCGAGTTCGTTTGAACTAACAAAAACAAAAATCTGGATGCAAATCACACACACAAAAAAAATGGAATAACTCGATCGACTTTAACAGGCCCGTTGCTCAGCTTCATGTGCGAGCACGACGAAAAACTTGCTGCGTCACTATTAATAACAGGCTTGTTAAAACAAACAGAGTCCTAGAAGCAATATCATACAGCTCTAATGCATGTCACCTCTCAAATGTAACTTTCGACACGTTCTTCATCGGCCTACCGCTGCTCTTCTCCCTTTTTCTCTTTCCCTCCGAGCGTTCGTCACACACACGTCGGAGAAAATAATGGCGGCACCCATGTTAGATTTCAAAATAAAAATCCTCTCATAATGGAATTCGTAGATCCTCTACACGTCACTTGTTTTGGGGCACGGTTGTACATTATCTTAAAATAGACAACTGCAGAGATTACGTATTTTTGTAGGTGATAAACGGAAATTAGTTAGCACATTAGCACTTCCGGTTCTCTGCTCCGAGGGTTTATTAATTCGTTTTTTTGTTAAACACTTAAAATAAGGTCCATGGTTAACAAAGGCTCAATATACTTTCACCTTCAATTATACAACACACCAGTAATACACCACTCATCACTTTTGAAAGCTTCATGTGTCTTGAAAAAGATGGTTGCTAACAAGTTCTTAAATGGGATAGACATTGCCAGGTACATTAATCATTGTAAGGCATAACAATCTTTAAATTAATGCAGTGAGGACACAATCCTCCAAATAATGTAAATGAAGATCCATCCATTGAGTAGTTCCTTATCAGGGAACATGCTTTTTAATAAAGTTGGCAAGATCTGGTTGGACGTTTGATGGTGATGACATTGAGCTGCCATGGTGTAGTTTATTTATAACAAGCTTTTACTCTGGTGATTGTATCTAGGCTTTAACATTCATAAACGTTGTCTTCATTTGTGAAGATTATCTCGATGGACAAAACATATCATAAACTTGTCGATATGATCCAAAAGCCTAGAAAAATCCATCCTTTCAAGGCAATCCATGTAAAGCTAACTTCCCGGTTGGCCTACAAAAATATATCATCCCTGCAACTCTTTATGGCTGTGCAGTTTTTCATTTTAACTTGTATTGTCGACAAACAAAACATTTTCTTAAAAAATATCAGTAGGTATAATGTAAATATCCTATAACTTTACTACAGAGTTTCACACGCAGATACGACTTAGAGGCAATTTATATATTTTATTTATCAATTAAACATGTGGGCCATAATATTTGTTGCAGGAGTCCTTGTTCATACACAATTTTCACTAGTGCAGTTAATGCAGTTAGTGGTAAAGAATGCATAGAAAACTCAAGAAAACAAATCTTTATATTTCCTATTGACAATTTCAAAAATAGATTTTTCTTTAATTTGCTTCACATCAAACGTTTTAAAGTCATTATCAATTAATTACTTTGGAGGTTTGTCATTTTTTTATCTGAGAATTTTCAAATACCTAAAAAGAAAATTAATGGGAAATATCTTGTGCTCTATTGTGGATGCCCTGCCCTGTGACCAGTGAGAAGGCTGCTCATGATCTTAGAGCATTGTGTTGAAAAGAGACAGTCAGTAAGGCCTACTCACTAATGGTAATTGTTCCTGAAAAGACTGATATTTCCTAGATTTAAAAACTTATATTTTCATAGTATGTGGAACAAGTGACAGAATGTCATGTTTCACAATCAGAAGATAAAGCAACCTGGCTTGCCTAATGACAGTGAGAATGATAGCAATATTCAAGCAGTGTTGGGGTTATCTTATGGCTCTTCTACATTATTTATTATTATTTATTATTCAATTATATTGAATAGGCTTGAGAACTATGTTGGTATTAGTGGTCTGGCGTTAAAATTGTTCAGATGTTTCAGGAAACATGGAATTAGTTTTGATTGTTATGCTGATGATACTTAGCTTTACATCTTTGAAACTGACGACATGTACCAATTACCAAGTTAACAAATTGTTTTAGTGATATCAATGACTGAATGGCTAGTGATTTCATTTTGGTACAACAGAATATATAAATATTATAATAAATACCACTAAACTTAAATAACTGGAATGTAACCTGCCTCTAGTGGGTTGTACTAGTTGTACATTAACAATCTAGGTGTGACATTTGATTGAAACTTTAAGATTCAATTGAGTTTTATCAATTGTTTTATCTCAGAGGCTGAATGGATGAAATTTACACTCTAGCCTCTTGGTATTGGACAGCTCATTCAGTTTTCTTTATGACACATAAGATTTTATGTGAGACACATCCATCCATTCTCAGTTTGCTTTTACTGGACTGGGACAGCCCACATGTTCTTTTTCTTGGCCACTTCTTCTACCTCCTGAGAGATTCAGGGTGTTCCTAGGCTATGTGTGAGATATAAACCCATCAGAGTATCCTGGGGCTGCTCTCAAGTCTCTTCCCAGTTGGCTGTCCATTGCAGATGTCAAGCTTCACACGCTGTCTCTCAGGTCAGCCCAAACACCCTATGAAAAATACTAGTTTTAGCCTCTTGCATCCAAAATCATGTTCTTTTGGTGACTACCCATCCTTTATGAAAACTGATTGATTACCAGATTGATTACCAATTTATAACCACAGTTTTACTACAAATACCATGTTTAAACATTGTTGGCTATAGTTGTAGCAAAACCTTTAATTTTGGTTACCATGGTTTAGCTATAGTTACCACGATTAAGTTACCATAAGGGATACTTCATGGCCATAAGTGAGGGTTAGAACATAGATTGACTGGTGAATTGAAAGCTTCGCCCATTCCCAACAGACCACACCAATGGATTTAGTAGTAGAAAATTGCTAGTCAATCACATTTTAATATCAACTATTCATTCTGTCAGTTTGGTAAATTTGGTGAATGCGTCTCATCAGGCCTTGAAGAAATATACAGCTGAATATCATCATAGTAGCATGGGAAAACTAACTACATGTCTCTTAATAATTGCGCCCAGAGGGAGCATATACAGGACAAAAAGCAGAGGCCCAAGCACTGAGCCCTGCAGCGCTCAGTACTGAACTTGATCCATATGACACCTTTTTACTCATAGCAACAAATCGGTCAGATAAATATGATGCTTTAACCAACAGTGTCAAAGGCTGCACTAAGGTTGAGTAACACTAGAAGAGAGATGCAACCATGAGCAGCTGACAGACAAATAATTTATCATTCTGATGAGAGCGGTCTGTACTATGATATGGTCTTAAACCTTGACTGGAAATCCTCACAGATTTTTCCTGCATGAAAATCCTCTTTTCTTTTCATGAAAGAACATCTGTGTGTCAGGATAGAGAGAAACAAACCCAGTCACAGACAGCGTTTAACAGAAAACTCTCTTTATTAACAAACTTAAAGAAAGAACAAAACAACAACCCACGAGTGGGTAAAACGGAAACCAAACACAGGCTTGAAAAATAAAACTCAAAGTTCTCCAAAAACCGGAGCTGGAAAACGGAACCAAAACTGGAAAAAAACACAGGACGAAAACTCACAGCACTGGGGAGACACGACGAGGATTACAAAAAACAGGAATACAAGACACAGGACCACGAGATAAGATCGCGAAATTACAAAATTACACAATCACAAGAGTACAAGATTACACAACGAACCAACACAAGACAGAGAACACAGGGGCATTAAATAACACAAGGACAATGACAGATGAACAGGTGAGCGAAATCAGCGCAGATGAGACAAGAGAACAAGGGGGCGGGTCCAAGACGCAAGACCGGAGAGCACATGGCGAATGTAACCAAAACAGAGGCCATGTGCTTCCACACAAGACGAGGACCTAGAGCATGCATTCAGATCCCGACTCCAAGAAACAAGAACCAAGACTAGAAGGAGTCAGGATCTAAACAACATGCTCTGACAGTGAACACAGGGATGTCAGGATCCTTCCTGTTTCTGAGTAGAAATACTCAGAAACAGGAAGCCTGACATAACCCCCCCCCCCCCCTCTTAACAAACAAACAAGACAAACAGACCTACACAAGACAGACAGAGCGACAGGAACAAGACAGACAGGAATGGCGGCAGGCAGAACCAAGACGGGCAGGACCAAGAGGGGCAGGAACAGGGCAGACAAAGACGACAAAACGGGCAGACAGAGACTACAAAAACGTTAAACAACACGGTGACAAACAGACTGGAGGACGAGACAGGACAAGAACAAGACATGACACAAGAAGGGGAGGACATTCAACAAAAAAGGTATCAAAATGGAAATTAAAAACACAGGATTAACAGGAGGAGGACACACAGGAGGAGGACCGAGGACTGATGGCCTGGTGGGACCAAAGCTGGGGAACCCTCGGGGGCCAGGGACCAGGCCTTGGAGGGACCGTCCAGACTGGCAGAGGTGTGGTGGGAGTTGCCAGCCCCGGACGGGGACGACCAGTAGGGGGAGCTGCTGTCACTGGTTGTGGACCCAGGAGCCAAGATGTGGGACCCATCGCTGAAAAGCCCGGCCTAGAAGGACGCCCTGCCGCCGGAACATGGCCAGGACGAGCCGCCACCGCAGGAAACGACCCAAGGGCAAGCACAGGAACCGACCTGGGAGCAGGCAAAGGAACTGAGACAGGGACTGAGACACAGGCAGGGACCGGGGATGCCGAAGCAAACCCAGGAACCGAGACAGGGACAGAGACACAGGCAGGGACCGGGAACGCCGAAGCGACCCAGGAACCGAGAGAGGGACAGAGACACAGGCAGGGACCAGGGACGCCGAAGTAGACCCAGGAACCGAGACAGGGACAGAGACACAGACAGGAGGTGCGGACGCCGCCGCTGGGACACAGACAAGAGGCGCGGATGCCGCCACGGGACACAGACAGGAACGGACCCAGGAAGGAGGGCAGAACTCCCCTTCCGTCTCCTCCTCTTGGAGGGAGCCGTTGCACGAGGGTGGAGTGCCAGAATAGACCCAGGAGGCTCGAGCGCAGGATAGCAGCAGACAGTCATACTAAAGAATTAAAAAAATACTGGAAATGTCAGCTGAATTTCAGCAGTCAGCATAACCATAGTTACAGCACATTATTGCAAAGTTTATAGTAATAAGTAATTCCTGACAATACATCTGAGAGTATGTCAGATGGGCCAGATACTGTTTAATGTGGCAAAAAAATAAACGTTTTTGAGCCTCAGTGGTAACATTTATCAACATACTAAGATGTTAGTTCATGATGGTTACATTCAAGGAAGAACAATATCTAAACTTTTCAATACAATTTTATTTATATAGCACTTTTTACAAGGTTACATTGCTTCAAAGCAGCTTTACATATGTATACATAACAAATGTCAGACATGTTCAACAAAGAATACATGGTATTATTGCAAATTATGTTTGAGATGTATATTAATAAGACTATTTAGGCATACTAGGTTTATAGTAAGTTTATGAAAAAAGGGTTGACTGAACCGATAAAACTACAAAATCATATTAAGCAAATATGCCGTTACAGCTAACATGGAAATGACATATGCAAAGAGATAACATCTTATGAGACAGAGATATAAGGGATTTGCAATAATACCATGAAATACACGCAACACACAAAAGTACAAAATATACATAAAAAATATACAATAAAAATACCTGAAGATTACACAATGAAGGAGAATGCAAGACAATTAGAGACAAAGGAGTAGTTTAAAATATTAACAATTTACAAAACCCTAAGCTAAGTTAGATGTCAGCAGTCTCCCAGTAAGAAAGCCAACAGGGTGACAATGGCAAAGAACCAAAACTCCAATGGTGTATAAATGGAGACGAAACCTTGGGAGAAACCAGGCTCAGCCAGGAGGGCTCCAGAGTTCTCCTCTGGCATGTTAAAGCTGCAATTTGTAACTTTCTTGGATATGAATGGAGAGCTGATTATAACGAGTTATAATTATTTACTGGTAAGTTTACTAAAGAAGTCTATCAAATCCAGATGATCTGTCTCGGGGGTCGTACCATCCTGCCCCCCATCATCTGGTCTTAAAGTTTGAATCCAGCTGACTAGCTGACTGTCAGTTGGGGACCTTGGGAAAATGAAAGACAGACAGATTTAGTGTGGAGCCAGTACATCTGTTATTATGGGAAGTGTCCCCGGTTCCGGGTTACCTAATTAATGCAGCCTAATAATCCCATAAGAGATTGGAGTAATAAATCCATAGGACTATGTGTAGACTAGATTAAAGAGGTGGGTCTTTAATCTAGATGTAAACTGACATAATGTATCTGCCTCCTGGACAGTACTGGGTAGACTGTTCCAGAGTTTGGGTGTCAAATATGAAAATGATCTACCACTAGCGCTTGATTTTAAAATTCTGGGTATTATCTGTAAGGCTGACGTTCCCTGTGTTTTTTGACAGAGCATGTTGTTTGGTTCTTGTTTCTGAACTCATGCTCTGGGTCCTTGTTTTGTGTGGAAGCACATGGCCTCTGTTTTGTTTACATTCGCCATGTGCTCTCCGGTCTTGCGTCTTGGACCCGCCCCCTTGTTCTCTTGTCTCATCTGCGCTGATTTCGCTCACCTGTTCATCTGTCATTGTCCTTGTGTTATTTAATGCCCCCCGTGTTTTCTGTCTTGTGTCGGTTCGTTCTGCTTCCGATGTGGCTTTTTTCCCGGGCTGTGAGTCTTGTCTTGTTTCTAGTCCTATTTTTTGAGTCCTAGTCCGACCGTGTTTTCGTCCTGCATTTGTTCTCCCTCTTTTTCCGGTTTTTTGGTTTCACTTTTGCTCCAGTTTTTGGAGACTTCCTTAGTTGTTATTAAAGCTTGTCCTGTTATCATTTTGCCCCCCGTGGGTTGTTGTTTGGTTTATTTATTTATAAATAAAGTGATTTTTCTGTTCAAACGCTGTCTGCGACTGGGTTTGATTCCCGTGACCTTGACATTACCAAATGGCCAGAATTTTCAGATTGCAGTAAACACAAAGGACTGTAATAAAATAGGAGCTTGCTTAGGTATTGAGGAGCTAGACCATTCAGAGCCTTGTAGGTAATCAGCAAAAGTTGAAGTTTATACGATGTTGATAGACAGCCAGTGCAGTGTAGACAAAACTGGGCTAATATGGTCATATTAATGCATACTCGTGTGAACTCTGGCTGCTGCATTCTGAACCAGCTGGAGTTTTTGTATTAATCCTGCAGGGCAGCCACCAAGTAACCGCCAAGTAGGGCATTGCAATAATCAAGCCTTGATGTCATTAATTATTCAGACACCAATTAATTTTTCAGTGTCTGACTTAGAAAGCATGGGTCATAGTTTTGATATATTTTTTGAGATGGAAAAATGCAGTTTTACAAATATTGGAAAGGACAAATTGCTATCAAAAATGACACCCAGATTCTTGGCTAATGAAGCAATCCATCAAAGCATCCATTAAGAGTGAGACAGTGTTCTAGGTTGTTCCATGTGGAAGATTTTGGTCCAATAAGTAACACTTCTGTTTTGTCTGAATTTAGTATTAGAAGGTTGTTAGTCATTCAAGTTTTGATATTGACTATGCATTCTATTAAATTGGTGAATTACATCTTGTTGGGTCTAGAAGAAATAAGATCAATACATTGCTATGGTCAAGTAACACTACTCAATATACATCTTGTTGGGCCTAGAAGAAACAAGGTCAATGCATTGCTATGGTCGAGTAACACTAGAAGAGTGATGCAGCCACAAGAGTAGATCATTTGTCACTCTGATAAGAGCAGTCTCTGTACAATGAGTGGTCTGAATCCTGACTGGAAATTCTCGCAGATACCATTTCTTTCCAGGAAGGAACATATTTGTGAAGGCACAACCTGTTCTAGTATTTTTGAACTAAAAGGTAAATTTGAGACAAAGGACATTTATAACGAGCATTTGTTATACCACTGCGTTGGGTTGCTGTCCTTTATCTTTTTGACTGTGCAGGAGCACCCCACACCCTAAAAAGAGCAGCCTGGAAAACAAAACTGGAGGTATTCCATGCAGCATGGAAGGAGAGTGGCTAAATTAACCAGTTCCATTTTCTGGGCTGCTCTTTTTAGGCCGTGAGTTGCTCCTCTATGGTTTTAAATGATGTGATATCTGTGACATATGATGGCTAGCAGATGGTTGGTTGGTTAAGCCAGTCTGTCTGCTTCCTGATCTGGGCCCCAGCTAGTCAAGTATTAGTAGTATTAATAAGACTATGTGCCAGATTTCTAGATAAATAAGTAGCACCCTAGAGGGATGGAGGCCATCTCTTTTTAACAGGTCAGATCTACCCCAAAAACATTTCCAATTGTCTATGTAACCTAGACTATTCTGTGAACACCACTTAGACATCCAGCCATTTAGTGAAGACAGTCTGCTATGTATTTTGTCATCACAATAAGCAGATATATCAAAGAGAATATTACTATATATTACTACTAGTCCAATACCGTACTAGCAAGTTCACACACCTCTTTAATATTATCTTTAGTGATCTCCGACTGACGGAGACGAACATTGTTTGTGCCGACGTGTAAAATAATCTTACTAAATTTATGTAAACCTATAAAGTAAATCAACATAGGGTAAATACATTTGTACAAAGGAAATGAAAGCGTGATCTGGAGGCTTTCACACTGCTATGGCTATCAGTATTGTATTGATGGTTTATGGATCTTTTCTGCTGAGAATGTAATCTCTAGCCAGAATTCTACAGGACATCTGCTGGAATTATCAGATTTATTCCCCCATCCGGGATACAGACTACAGGAATTCTTAAAAAAGATCAATACCTGTGTCTAGACAACCACTCACTCACACACACACACACACTTTAGGTTTCAATGCTTTGTTTGGGCACAATCTATGTTCATAAAAATTTTATAGTATAATTTTATATTTTATAATTTTTACAAATGAGGACATCCTCAAAAGGAGATTTTGCTCACTTTTGGGGTGTATTTGGCAGGGAATCATGCTCACATGACATAAAATGTGGGACTGCCACAATCCTGTCATAAAAAAACAGGCTAGACCCAGACAAAGATGGCAAAATTGTGGCATTTTCAGGTCCAGTCCTCCCCACTCCAGTCCTCCCCACTGACTGCTGCCCTTTGTACATAGCACTGAGGTCATGGTTCTCAGTTTGATAAAGGTGGATTGTCCCCTTTAAGTAGGGAGTGGGTTGCTGGTCCAAGTGGAGGAGTTCAAGCATTGTTCATGAGTGAGGGAAGGCTGGAGTGTGACATCAACAGGTGAAGAAGAGGTCACTGCCATCAGGGAACACCAATATCATGACAGTCTGTAGGTAGGTGGTATGTCTGAAAGTAACATACACATAAATAATATATATAAATATAAATAAATGCCAGGACTCAAGATTTTGCAAACATTGCAAAAGAGCATAACACTGCCTCCACGTGCACCCTGCTGCCATCTCTTTCCCCATTCTTTGCACCACTTTTAGTAGGTACTAGAAATACCACACAAGACTTGGCATTTTGAAGATAATCTAGCCATCACTATATTGAGCCTATATTTGGCAAAGTCACTCAAATTTTTCTCACTTGCCAATTTTTCTTGCATTCAACACATGAATTTTAAGAATTGACTGTTCACAGTGCTTCATAAGAACAAGTTCAAGCTGCAGACATCAGGGAAGACAAAACTACAGACTGGTAGAGGGTGAAAATGACTCTCCACTGAATGAGATGACCGCCAGCTCATTCGAATGTCAGTCAAAACCGCAGGATGACATCAAGTGACCTACAAAAAGAATGGCAAATGGAAGCTTGGTGAGTGCATGGTGAGAAAGGTTCAAAACAGGCTTCTAAAGGCAGAAAAGGGCCTTCATCACTGAGAAGCAAAGATCCAGGTTGAGGTTTGCAAAAGACCTTTAGGACTGGACCATAGAGGGCTGGAGTAAAGTCATCTTCTCTGATGAGTTGCCTTTAACTTTGCCCAACACCTGGTTGTCTAATGGTTAGACGCAGGCCTGGGAAGGCCTACAAGCCACAGTGTCACGCACCCACTGTAAAATCTGGTGGAGGATCTGTGATGATCGGAGGTGCTTCAGTAAGACTGGAATTGGGCAAATTCATCTTTGTGAAGGGCACACAAATCAAGCCACATACAAGATTGTCTTGGAAGAAAACTTGCTTCCTTTTGCTCTGTCAGTATTCCCCAACTCTGAGGATTGGTTTTTCTAGCAGGACAATGCTCCATTCCACATAGCCAGGTCAATTAAAGTTTGGATGGAGAATCACCAGATCAAGACCCTGTCATGGCCAGCCCAATCTCCAGACTTGTACCCCATTAAAAACCTCTGGAATCAAGCCATCAAGCAAAGCCATGCTGTTTGAATTTTTGTGCCAGAAGTGGCATAAAGTCACCCAACAGCAATGTTAAAAACTGGCAGAGCATGCCAAGACGCATGAAAGATGTAATTAAAAACCAGGGTTATTCCACCAAATATTGACTTTTGAACCCTTCCTAAGTTAAAACATTATTATTGCGTTGTTTAAAAATTAATATTAACTTGTTTTCTTTGCATTATTTAAGGTCTGAAAACTCTACTTTCTAGAGTTTTGGAAACTAACACTTTCCAGTTCTGGTCCCAGTTCAGCTATAGTTCAGCCCTGTTCAGCCCAGTGACTATAGCCGGTATATGGGTCACCCAGAAGCAGTGGGAATAATGTGATGGACTTCTTTATTAATCTTCCCAATATCTGTTTACCTACTTCCAGCTCAGTTAGATTGTACAAGTTTTATTCCCTGACTAATAACAGCAGTGTGATGTTATAGCTGCAAATAGTATTACAATGCCTCTATTACCATCCTGTGTTTTTCCTTTTCATTATATGTAAAGCTGCTTTGAAATAACACAAAAAATACAAATATACAGTCATGTGAAAAAATTAGGACACCCTGTGAAAGCATGTGTATTTTGTAACATTTTTTAATATATTGTTCTTTAGTCTTAGTTTTAACAATACAGAGAGATTAAAGTAATATAACTAAACAATTAAAACTGAAGAAAAGTCTTTAAGATCTTCTGTAAATGTAATTCTACAAAAATGCCTATTTTAACTGAGGAAAAAGATAGGACACCCTAGCCCATAATAGCTAGTGTTACCGCCTTTGGCTGAAATAACTGCAGTGAGACGCTTCTTGTAGCCATCTACTAGTCTCTGACATCGGTCTGAGGAAATTTTACCCCACTGAATTTTTTCAGCTGTGAGATGTTTGAGGGGTTTCTTGCATGTACAGCCCTTTTCAAGTCACCCCACAGAATCTCTGTATGAAATGGGATTCAGATCTGGACTTTGACTCGGCCATTCCAGGACTCTCTATTTCTGCCTTTTCAGCCAGTCTTTGGTTGATTTACTAGTATGTTTTGCGCCATTGTCATGTTGCATGGTCCAGTTCTGCTTCAGCTTTAATTTTCTAACAGATAGTCTCACATGTTCTTCAAGCACCTTCTGATACACAGTAGAATTCATGGTGGATTCTATGATGGTGAGCTGACCAGGTCCTGCTGCAGCAAAGCAGCCCCAAACCATGACACTTCCACCTCCATGCTTCACAGTTGGTATGAGGTTCTTTTCCTGGAATGCTGACTTTGGTTTACACCAAACATGTCCTCTGCTCTGGTGTTTAAATAATTCAGTTTTGGACTCATCTGTCCAAAGAACATTATTCCAGAAGTCCTGGTCTTTGTCATCATTCTCTCTGGCAAATGTCAGTCTGGCCTTGATGTTTCTCTCAGACAGCAAAGGTTTCCTCTTTGCACACCTCCCATGCAAGTTAAACTTGTGCAGTCTCTTTCTGATTGTAGAGGCATGCACTTCAACAATGTACATCAACAGTAGCCAGAGCCTGCTGTAGGTCCCGGCATTTTAAAGTTTTTGGAGACCTATTAGCATCTTGCGGTCTGCTCTTGGGGTGAACTTGCTGGGGCGACCAGACCTGGGCATGCTGGCAGTTGTTTTGAAAGCCCTCCACTTGTAGATGATCTTCCGGACAGTGGAATGGCTAATTACAAAAACTTTTGAGATCTTTTAAAATCCCGTACCAGACTTATAGGATGCTAAACAAAATTTTCTGAAGGCCTCTGACAGCTCTTTTGCTCTCACCATGGTGCTCACTCTCACTTCAACAGTTAGGAGCACACCAAACTACATGTCTGAGGTTTAGATAGGGCAAGCCTCATTCAAAATGCTGAGTAACGATCTACTAATTATGTGCACCTAGTGTGATACACCTGTGTGTGATTTGAGCCATTTTAAGAGGGAATACATGTGAGGGTGTCCTAACTTTTGCCTCAGTTAGAATTTGCATTTTGTGGAATTACATTTTACAGAAAATCCCCTCTTCATTTTAATTGCTTAGGTATGTTACTTTAATCTCTCTGTATTGTTAAAATTGAGATTAAATATCCATATATCAGAAATGTTGCAAAAATGTTACAAAAATACACAGGCTTTCATAGGGTGTTGTAATTTTTTCACATGACTGTATATAAATATGATAGATGATAGCACTATATAAATAGGAAATAAACTAAACAAGGTATTGAGGAGGTGGAGGAAAGAGGAAACAAGAGGGCAGTGTGAATACAACAATGACAGCGGCGCACATGGTGAGCTGTCAAAACAAACCCATGTGCTCCAACACAACAAAGCATGAAGACAATTCACAAGGACAACAAAACTTGGTTGATCAGACATGGACATGATCATCTTTAAACTGTCAGAATGTGTGAACAAAGGTTTTTTTCAGCTTCTCACCAGTCTTTTGCAGTGTCCTTCACGACAGTGGAGGTGTTGGGTGCTTTTACTGGTGTTGGGAAGTAATAGCTGTGGTGTTTCCAGTGGTTGGAAGATGAATGTGGCTTTGTTGCAGGTATAATGTTGGTCTTGGAGGAATGTATGGGCTTGGAAAAGGCTATATGGGAGTAGACATGGGAGGAATAGGGGTTTGAACTGATTGTTTAGTTGAATATCTCGTCTCTTTAAACAGTCCACCATTAACCAATGGGTGTGTATTGCAGGTGCTTTGCCTATGCGCTGCTTGTGTGCTACTAATGTGTGCGGTGTGAAACATTTGTTATGTAGTGCAACAGCAACTCTCCTGTTTTAGGAACTAGTATTGTTTTAGTTCCATTATTTTCTATTATTTTAAAAAGTGATAAAGAAATGATAAGAGTGAGTAAACAAATGTCTGACTGATTGCTTGGCTGGGTGTGTGTGGAAGGGTCGTCATTGTGTACGTTGGCTCAAAAGGGAGGCCCTTGTGTTATCTGAATAAATAAGGGGGATCAATAGCATTTTATGTTATATTTTTTAACATGGAAGAGAAACAAGGTCACCTAGATAAGTACCCAAAGCTTTTTATATATATATTTAGAGGTAGGTAGGATCAATATAACAAACAAAATGTAAAAAAAAATCAAAGTTTCAAATAATTCACTTCAACAAAAATAATACACATGAAGAATCAACAAATAATTGTACATTTAGTCCAGAAATAAACAGTTTAAGGAAGCAAAGATGATGATGATAAATTTCTTAGTGAGTTATAAGTCTTATCTGATGGAGAATGGTGGTATGAAGTCTTTCAATAAAGTAGTGTTGACAACAAAATAAATCATCACAGGCAAGACTAGTATTATAACCAAGACGAATCTGCATTTTAGAGCAAAGGTTTAGAGCAAACAGGTAATCCTATTAAAAGGAAAAAACAGCAAAAGATTGTATTCATATAAACCTGCATATGCATCTGAATGTAGCTTGAAGTCCTTTTTTAAGTGCAAAACAAGCATTTCTAAATAATTCAGGATCATAAGAGAGCAGCAGAGCAAACTAGGGATGGCTGTCATGAAGCTGATGTTTTGACAATGTGTAAAGTTTCAGAAGTGGAGATGTTTCAAAACACTGCTCTGAAGTGTGATTTAAAACACCCATTTCATGGGACTATGGCTAATAGATGCAATCAATGTGAAAAGGGCTTGAGGCTGTTCTCATTAACAGCACATAAACCGTGTAAATGGATAATGTATATGATGTACAGAGGGCCTTGTGATGTACTATGTCACACAGAGAGAATGCTGATGTAACTAACAATGAAAAGATATCAAATATCATTTCCTGATGGCTAAACAGGACAGCCTCTGTTTTTTACTCTGTAAGCAATAACATTTTAAATCTTGAAAAAGATTTAAAAAATCAAAAATTTGTTGTTTCATCAGTGTATAATTTAGTCAGTCCCATCATGACTCTTATTTGCTGACTGTGACTCTCTGCTGACTCTTATTTACTCCTGCTAGTCTCTCTAATGCCACTAAATGAAGGGCATAAAGGCCAGTGAACTTAAAGAATGTGCACATCTCGCCTTAAAACCACAAGAAAGATGTCTTTGTTCAAAAAGGTCATCCTGCTTATTAACTCAACTGCTGAGGAAACTCTGAGTGCACATCCCTTTAGTTCAGTTTATACATATTGCAAGACACAGAGCCTGCACTGCATCAAGGTTTTTTTATTTTCCCCATTAAATAAAACTGCAGATGTTGTCACTTACTACTCTCATGGAAAATGGACCTGCCTTGCTTTAGTCAAGTGTGGCCAGGGAGAGCAGGGCCAAGTCTCCAAACAGATGTATTCTGTTTTTCTTAGGGATGATTTGTTCATTGCTCTGTACTGATGCCTGTCCAATGCAAACCACTCTCACTGCTTGGTTGAGAGCATAGGCTACCCAACAGTGAAATTATAAAGACTGGGAGATGCTGTATCACATGACCAGATGTGTGTGTGTTGTTGTGCAAGCATGTTAGTATATGCTATTGTGAAGCGTTTGTTATATTTGACAGCATCATGGTCTGGAAAGGTTTGCAAAAACCTACGCAGAGTGCAGTTTCAAAGTTTTCAAAGTTTATGAAGTAGAACTGTGTTTGTTCTTATACCATCAGCTCACATTTGTTTTGTATGTCATACCAGATCATGGAGAACACTGCATGTGTGCAGAACACTTCCTGTCACAAGACATGGGGCAAGCTCACCATAGCTGTGCACTTCCAGCTCCCTACAGAAGCCGTTAAGTGGCTCTTCAGGCCAAATAATGTGTTTAAATTGGCCAGGATAGAGAGGCAGGTGCTGAGAATCTTAACTCCAGTCCAGCTCACTCTCAGTTTTGATCTGCAGACCAGAGAGGACCTAAGTTTGCAGATCTCCAGTTCACTGGTGTCAAAGTAACTATATTTCCACAATGTAGCAGGATGTATCTGGAGATTCATATCCATAAATGCAGTAGACCATAAAAGTAGAAATGTTATAAATAAAACAAAGCATTTAATAAAATGTAAAGCATCATCTGAGGAATTTACTTATGTTTAGAGAGGCTGTAAATGGAAAAGCAAAAACTAAAACTCTTACAGCTGAACAGGGACTAAAACTCTTACAGCTTCAGACTCTGGAGCTTAAACTTTAGAATTTATCAGTGATAGAAGGGGATAAACCTTACAAAATGTTTTTACATCTTAGGATGTCAAATTAAATATTATATGAGATGCTTTATTTTATATTAATTTTTCATAAGGTTTGCCATTTTTGATTCCATGTTACCAAAATGTGTGACATTTTTGTATACTATTTAATACCTTTTAATGTTTTCTAGCAATAATAATTTAATAAATATTAAAATAAACTTAGTATACATACATATATATCAATAATATAATAATGCTGTGTATACAGAATTTCTACAGCATTTCTATGCTCTGTACATTAATATTTACAATAATGATGATAAACATTGATAAAGCATTTTGCTGCTCACACAGCCTGTGGGTTTACTGTTGTATTACATAAAGCCTTTTAACCAAACCTGCATTACATTGTGATATATAAAAATCTTCCAATTTAAAATGTGCAAAACAGACTTTTAGGATTGCACTGAAATGATCAGGGGTCATCAGATGTTGTTGACGCCTCAATAAATGCTGTTTTTGTTTATAAGGAAGTTTTGTGTTTGACCTAAAAAAAACAAAACAAAGTGTTACCTTACCATATGACAATATTCTTAAAAAAGTCATGGGACATCAGTGTATACCCTATTTGTTAGAATGTGAGCATACATTCTACATATTGCTTTGGACCGCATGAGCATATGAGCAAAAATGTTAATTAGGGTACTGTGCTTAAAAACAAAAGGTCTTGTTCCTTATTTTTATATATTAATGTCAAACAAACAAAAAAGAAAGCATAAGGATTACGTTTGTCATGCCTCTGAATTGACTTTGAGTAACTAGATTTAGACTCGGCTTTTCTCGATTCAGATTTATTACATCAGCTAATAACATTGGAAACTTTTGGTGAAGGAGATTCTCTCCTTCAGGAGAATCCATGGAGGAGACTTGTATTCCCTTTCTTTAGCAGTAGTCCTTATTGCAGATAATGATGAACATGAGTCTGCATGTCAGGGCGTACTGCTTGGGCACCGCAGTCATTAAGCCTGATTTTGTCAAGGTCGAGGGAAACAAACACAGTTGCAGACAACGTTTTACAGAAAAAAAGTCCTTTCTTTAAATAAGTAAACAAAACAACAACCCACGAGGGAGCGAAAACAAGAACAGAACAGACTTAAATGGAACAAAGAATGACTCCAAAAAGCGGAGCAGAAGCGAAACTAAAAACCGTAAAAACACGGAGAACGAATGCAGCACAAAACACGGCAGGACAGAGACTAGGAAACTTGAACACGACAGGATTCGAAAAAAACTTCCACACAGGAACAACTCAGGTAAACACATCAGAAGTAACGAACAGGCACAAGACAGAAAACACAGGCGCATTAAATAGAACAAAGACAAGGACTAACAGGTGCGCGAAATGAGCGCAAACAAGACGAGAACAAGGGAGCGGGGCCAAGACGCGGGACCGGAGAGCACAGTATACCAATTCCCCCCTATACCAAAATATTAAATCTTTATAAAGATATAAAATCATATTCAATTCTATCACAAATATATGAATTCTTAATATCTAGAGAAAATGACAGCCACTCCAATTCAACAATGTGCTAATGACATACATTTTCTATGTATGACAATAACAAGACAATAACATTTTCTATGTCTATGTCAATATCAAAATCCAAATGATTCAATATCAGATTATTCATTATTCATTAACACATATCACAACATACAAACTGCAGCACATGGGGTATATTAAACATAATGTCTGGCAATGATGAACTAATAATTATTTACATGCTGGTGATGCCCACTTTAATTTATTGATTCGTACAAACAGGGCTGGATTGGGATAAAAACATTTGCCCTGGCAATTGGCCCAGACCAGCCCACTACATATGATCACAACACCACCCATCTTTGCGCACCCTAGAATATGTATACCAACTTCTATTCCATAAAAGCACTGAAGCCATAAAATAAATAGGAAAGAGAGTTGACACATTAAATACTTTTAGAAAGCGTAATTAATTAATACAATAAAACTGCATAATCCAGCTATGACATCTATCTTGTGTGAGCCTGTGTGTTTGAGGGAGAAAGAGAGGAGACATGATAAATTGTTGATTAGATGATCATTGTTTTCCACAGTATAGCACTGAATATTCATTGATAGTAGGGAGTCCCTGCCTAACTTAGCTTAGGGTTTTGTAAATTGTTAATATTGATTCTAGCAAAATGGTATAATTACAGTCCAAAAAAACTCTTCTATTTTGTTATTCCTTTGTCTCCAATTCTCTTTCATTCTCCTTCATTGTGTAATTTTATGGTACTATTGCAAATTCCTTATACCCCTGTTCCATAAGATGTTATTATTCTATATGCCATCTCCTTGTAAGCTGGAATTTACATTTACATTTATTCATTTAGCAGATGCTTTTATCCAAAGCAACTTACAAGTGCGGAATACAACAAGCGAGTCAACCTGAAGAGGCAACTAGACACAATAAGTGCTCACAATACAAGTTTCAGACATTGCTCAGAGTATCATATGCTACAACAAGGGAGAGATTTAAAGGAAAGAGGGATAGGAAATGAAGGGAAAGTATTTTTTTTTAAGATGAGGTTAAGTGCTCACGAAAGAGATGTTTTCAGCTGCCTTTTGAATATTGCCAGGGATTCTGCATTCCGGATGAAGGCAGGAAGATCATTCCACCAGCATGGAGCAGTGAACGAAAATTATCTGGAGAGTGATTTTGTGCCTCTCTGTGATGGTACCACAAGCCTTCATTCCTTCTGTGATCACAGGCTTCTGGTAGGAGCGTAGACTTCTAAGAATGAGTGAAAGTAGGAGGGTGCTGACCCAGTGATAGATCTGTAAGCAAGCGTCAAGGCCTTGAACTTGATACGAGCAGTGAGCGGTAGCCAATGCAGAGAGATGAGGAGAGGGATGACATGGGCTCTTTTGGGCTCGTTAAAGACGAGACGTGCTGCAGCATTCTGAATCATTTGTAGAGGCTTGATTGTGCATGATGGCAGTCCAGCCAGAAGAGCATTGCAGTAATCAAGCCTAGAAATGACCATTGAAGATGTACCTGATGGTGAAATTGTGCTGTAGGGTTGGATTGGAAGGGAAGACAATAAGCTCAGTCTTTGCCAGGTTGAGCAGCAGATGGTGTTCTTTCATCCATGCCGAGATGTCCGCCAGACAGCTTGACATACGTGCAGCTACCGTGGGATCATCTGGATGGAATGAAAGGAAGAGCTGCGTGTCGTCGGCATAGCAATGGTAGGAGAACCCATGTGCATGTATGATGGGCCTCAGTGATGTAGTGTATATGGAGAAGAGGAAGGGTCCAAAACCAGAACCCTGGGGAACCCCAGTGATCAGCTAATGAACTTTGGATACTTTCCCTCTCCAGGAAACCCTGAAAGACCTAGCAGTAAGGTAGTGAAGTGAATGAAGTGGAGTACCTGTGATGCCCAGTGACGTGAGGGTGGACAGAAGGATCTGGTGATTGACTGTGTCAAAGGCAGCAGATAGATCAAGCAGAATGAGGACTGATGATTTTGATTTAGCCTTTGCAATCCATAGGGACTCAGTGACCGAGAGTAGAGCTATCTCTTGAAACCGGATTGAATGGTGTCCAATTGGTTGTTCTGAGTGAGGAAAGAAGACACCTGATTGAAAACAACTCACTCAAGAGTTTTTGCTATGAATGGTAGGAGAGAGACAGGTCTGTAACTGTCTACAAGTGAAGTGTCTAATGTGGGTTTTTTAAGCAGTGGGGTTACACGAGCCTGCTTGAATGCGGTAGGGAAGATGCCAGTGTGGAGAGATGTGTTGATGATGTGAGTAAGTGCTAGTGCAAGTGTAGGAGCAATGGATTGCAGGAGGTGTGAGGGGATGGGATCTAGAGGGCAGGTGGTGGGATGACTGTTGAGGAGAAGTTTGGAAACTTCTGTCTTAGTGAGGGAAGAGAAGGAAGACAGGAGATGTGTGCCTGTGTATGTAGTTGGTCTGGGTTCCTGTGTGTGTGGAGCTGAGAACTGGCTGCTGATGTTGGATGTTTTGTCAGTGAAGGATTTAGCAAAATCATCAGCAGTTAAAGAGGTTGTGGGTGGTGGTGGAGGGGGACAGAGGAGAAAGTTGAATGTTTTGAAGAGTGTGCATGTGTTTGATTTTATTGTGGCATTGTTGATTTTATTGTTGAAATATGTGGATTTGGCAGCATGGACTTCACCAGAAAAGGATGAGAGCAGAGATTGATAGTTGCCAGGTCAGATGGGTCTTTGGATTTGTGCCATTTTCTCTCTGCAGCCCTTAGTTTGGTCTTGTGTTCACGAAGAGCATCAGATAACCAGGGATTAGAGGGAGTAGCACGTGCAGGCCTGGTCGATTGAGGTCGAATGAGGCTAGGAGAGAGAGGAAGTCAGAAGCATAAGGTTTTTCTAGTTGGATGTTGAAATCACCAAAAAGTACAAGTGGACAGCCATCCTCTGGGAATGAGGACAGCAACATGTCTAGTTCCTCTACAAAGGTACCCAGTTGGCCTGGGGGGGCAGTAAATGACTACGATGTGAATTTTGACAGGAGTTGTGATAGTGATGGCATGAAATTCAAATGAATTGTTGTTGCACAGGGAGGAGTAATTAGAGTATTTCCAATTGTCGGAAATGAGAAGATCCGTGCCCACACCCCTCCCAGACTGGCGAGGGGTATGAGAGAAAGTGAAGTTATTAGAGAGAGCAGCAGGAGTTGCCAAATCTTCTGGACGGATCCAGGTCTCAAGCCCAAGATATTGAGATTAGAATTAGTAGCAAAGGCTGGAATGAAGTCAGCTTTGTTAACAGCTGACTGACAATTCCATAGACCCACAGAAACAGAGAGAGGAGTGTTAGAAGAGGAGCGTATAGGATGCAGGTTAGAAGCATAGCGCTGCCTTCTAAGTGTGAAAGTCGAGCGTTGCCGAGAGACAACAGGAATGTATTGAAAGCACATGCTGATTAAGTAGGAGAAGAGATAAGAGAAGAAGGAAAAGGAAGATACTTAAGTGTCCTACCGGTGTCCTGGCTCGGTGGAGTCGCGCAGGTAGAGTCGCAGGTCTTCCCGAGTCGGTCTTCACACGAGGAGGCTGAACGCTTCCGCTGACGCTTCCGCGACAGTGCACAAACATGCAATAAATACATACACCTCTTAGTACCGCATGATTGAGTACAGCTAAGCCTGCCTTTCATGGCATGGAATGGCATATCTTGCTTAATTTGGTTTTGTAGTTTTATTGGTTTAGTCAACCCTTTATTCGTAAACCTGCTATAAACCTAGTATGCGTAATAAGTTTTGTTAATATTCATCTCACACATTATTTGCAATAATACCATGTATTGTGTGTTGAACATGAAAAAAAGCCCTATATAAATAAAATGGAAATTAATTGTATATTATTATTCTCTGATAAAGAGGCACACAAAGCTGCAACATCATAATAGTACCATCTAGGAAAATGATAAAATGTTAAATAAATAAATAAATACAGGCCTGTGGCCTCAATTTCATTTCTGTATATTGTCCATAAACATTTTTGTTAGGTCCTAAAAATGCACTATTCACTATTCATGAGAAGCGTATAAGAAATATTTTTTGTCCCTTTATATAATTTATGTAGCTTGCATTCTGTCATCTTATGTTGATTACTTTTCTTATAATAATTTAAACTCTACTGGCCTTAAATTTGTTTCCTTTTTCTCTTTTTTATCTTTGTTGTCTTTTAAGACAACACAGGAGAGATGACTGGAGCATGGAGTAAAAGGTAAGTTGTCCTTTATGATTTATGAGACTATGAGTGCTGGCTTGGTGTGTGCTTACAACTTGGGAGAACATTGTGGTGGTTTACTTCCTCTGGGTGTGGGATAATCTGGGTTGGAGTTATAGAAATCAGTGAGCAGGGTGGGGTCTAGGATGTCATCTCTAGGATTCTCCTTTACCGTGTAGACTGCTCCATCGTCTAAGATGAGTGGAAGGGGGGCTCCTCAGCTGAGCCAGGCTCTGTGGGGAGAGACACAGGTGCATGGTAAGGCTTTAGAAGTGAGAAATAGAACATGGTGTGAATTCTGTAATGTTGAGGTAGTTTTAGGTGGTAGGATACAGGGCTGATGACAGATGGAAAGGGCCAATGTATCTGGGACTCAAATTTTTGTGCAGGTCAGGCGCATATGTCTTGGGTGGAGAGGCAAACCTTCTGCCAGGGCTGGTAAGTGGTGCTTCGGTCCGCTGGGCTTAGATCTATTGACTATGCACTACCCTCTGAAGGTGATGGTGTGCTGCATCCCAGACTCTTTCGCTTTCCCAGAATTAGTAATTGAAAGATGGTACATCGGAGAGTTCCCCAGACTACAGGAACAAGGGGGTTTGGTAGCCGAGTGCGCACTGGAAGGGGGTAACTCCTGTAGAGGGCTGACGAAGGGAATTCTGTGCATGCTCAGCCCAGGTAATGAACTGGTTTCAGGAATCCTAGTGGACATGACAGAAGTTTTGTAGAAAATGGATAGGATCCCAAAGTACCTGAATATATGGTTAGAGAAGTTCAGCTGTTTCCATTGTAGTGGGTAGATCTTTCAGAGGAAGTTAACGACAGGACTTTCAGAGGAAGTAAACGACAGGAGTCAACAATGACTAGACAGAATCAGTCAATAATGACTAGTATGCCAAATATGACTAGTAAAATATTACCTTTAGAGGGTTGTAGATCTGTAATGAAATCTACTGCTAGGTGTGACCAAGGGTGTTTAGAAATGGGCAGAGAAAGGACTTTACAGGACTAACAATCCTTCTGATGTCATTAGATTCTGATAGAATAGAGTGCATCTGGCTTGACATGGTTTGAGTCGTTTAGCGGCCTTGAGGTATTCCAGGTTCTTATTGTCAATGAGTACTGTGAAGTGGTGTTAAGCGCCCTTTAGCCAATGCCCCCCCATTTTACCAGGGCTAGCATGATTGGCAGGAGTTTTCTATTACAGAAGTTCTCTATCATTATCATAGTTTTCATAGTAAGCTTCTTAGAACAATAGATGAATGGAGTGTATTGCATACTAGTGATGGCCTTTTGGAGTTTCTGAAATGCCTCAGTGGCCACTGGTGTCCAAGACAGAAAGAGTTTATTTTTACGTTTTTTTAAAAAAATTCTTAAATTCTCTTTTAAATTTAAGAATTCTTGGAAAATGGAATGGGCGTTAACCAAACCATAGGGCATGATTAAATACTCATAATGGCCAAAGGGGTCATAAATGCAGCTTTCCACTCACCCCCTCATGTATCAGGAAGAGGTTGTATGCGCAGCGGAGGTCTACCTTGGTAAACACAGTAGCTCCTCATAGTTGTTCTAAGGTGGCTGGGATGAGGGGAAGAGGGTACCAGAAATTTACAGTGATCTTATTCAGGGCACAGAAATCAGTACAGGGCCACAAGCCTCCATCCTTTTTGACCATGAAGAAGCAGCTAGAAGTAGATGTAGCTGGGTGGATAAAGCCTTGTTGCAGAGCTTCTTGTATATACTTCTTCATGGCACTTTGCTTAGGGATGGAGAGTGGATAGATTTTACCATGAGGCACTGGTTTACCCGGAATGAGATCAGTGGCACAGTCTCATGGTCATTTTGGTTCAAGTTTGGAGGCACTCTTTGGGCAGAATACTTGCAGAAATATCCACTGATTGTAATTCAACTTGGCATTTTAACAGAGGCGGAGTTTACAGGAATAATATGAGGTGACTTGGGAATTGGAAAGCAGTCTGGGAAGCAATTGTCGCCCCATTTTAGGATTGT
The DNA here is from genome assembly GCA_036877525.1 of Chromobotia macracanthus. Classification (NCBI taxonomy): domain Eukaryota; kingdom Metazoa; phylum Chordata; class Actinopteri; order Cypriniformes; family Botiidae; genus Chromobotia; species Chromobotia macracanthus. The sequence goes on along the minus strand of JAZGTH010000034.1, from coordinate 5,451,598 downwards.
TCCACTGATGTATCTCCAGGAGATTTGCCAAAGACTTCTCAGAAGTGGAGGCGAAATTATTCAAAGACTGTGTCACAGAACCACCTTGGTGCCATTGGAGCCCTTGCCCTGATAGCAGAGAAATGATGAATGCTATCCTCAAACATTCAGTGGGAAACCATTGCAGCTGCATTTCCAGGGCCAACGAACACTGAAGGGGGAAGCTGTTGCAGTCCTTCTCCAAGCCAGAGTAGGGTGCTGGATTCACCATGAGACTGATGTACATCCACAAGATAATAAAATCAGTCATTGCTCATGGTTGCACAATTTGGTCTTGGTCCGGTCTTTTATGGCAGGTAGACTTGGACAACAGGATAATTGAGTCAAGTCAAGTGGAGTTTATTGTCATTTCAACCATATACAAGTACAAAGTGAAACAAAACAATGTTTCTACAGGATCAAGGTGCTACAACAACACAGAACTACAATGCTACATAATTTATACATAAAGTTCACAAGTGCAAACATGTGCAGACAGCACAAGACAGTACAATGGCTACTGGGACAGACAATGGACATAGTAAGTCCCAGTGCATCACTGACCAGTACACAGTTCTGTTTCTGTACACAGTGATCCTGGTGATAATAAAATACACTTAAGTAATGTAAATAATAATACACTTATAATACACTTGGTGACAATACACTTGGTGATAATATACTTATAATTGTCAACATAAGTGTAAACATAAGACTACATGCAGTATGAGTATTTAGCAGCAAAAAGTATTTAACAGCAGCAGAAAAGTATTTAACGTGGAAAAAATGTGCAGGGTCGAGAATGCACAGTTGTGTGTGTATGGGTGTGTGTGTTCTTTCAGATCCAGTTTCTATGCATTGAGGAGTCTAATAGCATGGGGGAAGAAACATAGCCTGGTCGTGAGGGCCTGAATGCTTCGGTACCGTTTACCAGATGGCAGGAGGGTAAACAGTGTGTGATAGAGGATAAAAGAGTGTGTGGGGTCATCCACAATGGTGGTGGCTTTGCGGTTGCAGCGTGAGGTGTAAATGTCTGTGATGGGGGCAAGAGAGATGCAGCTGCACAGCATGCTCTTGATAGTCTCTCTGTAGAACGTGGTGAGGATGGGGGTGGGAGATGTGCTGTTGGGCTCTCTTTGTTATGGAACTGGTGTTGAGTGACCAGGTGAGGTTCTCTGCCAGGTGAACAAGAAACTTTGTGCTCTTGACGATCTCCATGGAGAAGCCACTGATGTTTAGCGGAGCGTGGTCATTCTGTGCTCTTCTGAAGTCAACAACCATCTTTTTAGTTTTCTCTACGTTCAGAGACAGGTTATTGGCCAGATGCACCAGCCTCTGCATCTCCTCTCTGTATGCTGACTCATTGTCCTTGCTGATGAGACCCACCACGGTCGTGTCATTGGCGAATTTGATGATATGATTCAAGCTGTGCATTGCTACACAGTCGTGAGTCAGCAGAGTTAACAGCAGTGGATTGAGAACACAGCCCTGTGGGTCCCCAGTGCTCATTGTGGTGCCGTTGGAGGTGCTGTTCCCAATCCAGACTGACTGAGGTCTCCCAGTCAGGAAGTCCAGTATCCAATTACAGGTGTTCAGGCCAGGGACAACAAAGGAGAGATCACTGGAGCATGGAGTTCAGATAATCAGTTATTTATGATTCACAAGACTGGACCATGAGTTCTGGCCCGGTGTGTGCTTGTAACTGGTGAGATAATGGGATGCAGTTGAAGGTGATCAATATTCCGGTAAATTTGTGCGATGTGGTTGGCTGTGAGAGGGGCTTGGCTGAGCGGTGGCTGGTGATTGGCTGTTAAGTAGAGCTAATTAATATGTTGGCACAATTATATTATTGTCTATAATTGTCTATAATAATAATTTTAAATATTGAAACATACACTTTCAAACTGAAATATTTTTCAAACTGAAAGACCATACGAAACATTGTGGTGGTGTATATTCTGCTTTTTTACTTTTTTTATTTTTTCTCCTCATTCTCTTTCTGTTTTATTTAACATTTTGAATGCTGTCATTTAAGTTAAAAGTCTATTCTTTCTGTCTACAATTTAATTTAGATTAAGTTACCATATATTTTATTTGAAAACAAGTTCAAACAATTTTTTAAACAACACAATACTAATGTGTTAACTTAGGTTAACTTAGTTCAAAAATCAATATTTGGTGGAATAACTCATGAAACACAGCTTTCATGCATGAATAAAGAGGATCCATTTTCCATCCATTTTTCCAATACCATCCATTTTCTTCCTGATCACATTCCAGAGGTTTTCAATGGGGTTTAGATCTGGAGATTGGGCTGGCCATGACAGGGTCTTGATCTGGTGATCCTTCATCCAAACCTTGATTGACCTGACTGTGTGGAATGGAGCACTGTCGTTCTGGAAAAAACAATCCCTAGAGCTGGGGAACATGACCTTACTCCAGTTCTCTATGGTCCAAACCTTATGCAAACCTAACGTTTGGTCCAAACCCAAAGTTTTTTGCAAACCTCAGCCTGGCTGTTCTTTGCTTCTCCTTAATGAAGGGCTTTTTCTAGCTTTGCACGACTTCAGCCTTGTCCTCGCTGGCACTTCACCCCAGCTGCCATTTGTCATTCTTTTTGTAGGTCACTTGACTGATATTTGAATGAGTTGACAGTCATCTCATTCAGTGAAGAGTTGTTTTCTCCCTCTACTGGTCTGTATTTTTGTTGTCCCCAATGTGTGCAGCTTGACCTTGTTCTTATGTATCGCTGTCTTTGAAATTGTAAGGATGGAAGCAACCTGACGCTCACTGTATCCTTCTGTTAGTAAAGCCAGAACTGAACCCTTCTTTTCCTCATTTAAAACCTTTCTTTGGAACTCTTTTGGCATGGTCAGCAGTTATTATTTGATTCAACTTACTTTTGAGGTTCTAAATTGTTCTAAAGTGTTTGGCAAACTAGAACAGAATTGCTGCGAAAAGACATCTGCGAGAAGACAACTCTCCCTCCACCTCCTTATTTATCTTTAATTAGTGGTGCTTGCGAAGTAAAGCATCACTATTACTCTCTTCCATACTTCTTTCTCTGGACAAAACTTCTGTTTTATCTCCGCATCAGAATGTCATAGAGACTTGGGGATAGGCTCATATCGCTCAGCTTAGCAAGCAGCAACAAATGGTGACATTTCAACTTCATAGCCACATCCTGGCAACCAGTTACAGTAACCAACTCATTGATTTCCATTTAAAAAGATGAGAGGCATCAGAACATTGTAGAAAAAGTGGGTGGCCTCTTTTGATTCAGACTGGCTAAAGAATGTAGTCTGTAATTATTATCATGAAACTGTCCAGTCATGCCCTAGCAACCATTTAGAGCACCCTAGCAACCAACATGAATTAGCTAAATCTTAGCACCAGAACATAATAGAGACATTGGAGTTGTTTTTTTTAATGGTTCTTTTGATTCACACACACACACACACACACACACACACACACACACACACACACACACACATCTGTCTATTGGTTTTACCCTGTTAACTATCTAGCTACACCCTAAATGCAACCATTTACTGTACCTAGAAACCATGTAATTAAACAAATAAGCAATACCTCAGCATTAAAACATTGTAGAGACATGTTTGTGGGCTTTAGGTATTACCCTGGCAATTTCCTGACCACAACCTAGCAACCATTTAAATCACCATAGCAACCTCGTAACATCATGCATAAGCCATATTGTAGTATATCTATTATGCTAAATCATCCTAGCATCATGCTAACATCTTACTAAGTCATGCAAGTATCATGCTAACATTCTAGGTCATGCTAGCAACATCCTAGCTCATGTTAATATTATGTTACTTCATGCTAGCATCATGTTAACATCATGCTAAGTCATGTTAGTGCCATGCTAATTCAAGCTTGCACCATGTTAAATCATGCTAGCATTATGCCATTTTATTCTAAATATGCTAACATTATGCTAAAACATACTAGCATCATGTTAAAATGTTAGCATCATGTGCAATCATGTTAACATCATGGTAAAACATGTTAACATTGTTTAAATATCATGTTAACATTGTTTAAATATATATGAGTTTTTCACCGGCAAGCACCACTCACATTTTCTTTAGAATATGTATCTATCTAGCTCCAAATTAAATTCTTCCAAATTCTTTAAATTAATTAACTAATTAATTCCTTAAATCTCTCTCTCCTCTTTCGTTCTCTCTCTTAAAGCCCTCTTGCTTTTGAACTATTCTCATTTGTTTCCCCTAGCTGTTTTTGTAGTATTCCTAGAATGGCAATAGTGACAATAATGGTAATAATAAGTATTGACTGTACATTGAATTTTATATATATTGAAATGGCAAAGTATTTTTTCTTTTTCTTTTTTATTATTATCATTAACTTCTCTTCTGCTTCACTTTTATATTCTCAGACTGAATCTTCTAAAAATATCACCTGTGAAATGCAGATAGTGTCATAAATGAGTATATACCATATATGATTACTTTATATATTACAGCTGTTTATTATTATTATTATTATTATTATTATTATTATTACTTATTTATATATACTTCTGTAAATACAAATGTATTCTCAAAAACTTTTACATTGTTGTACCCACGGTCATGGGCTAATATAGGGACATAACTAACTTGTGACAGAGCAAGTAAATGTTAAGAGAATGTAAATTACAGTCTCAATCATATCCACAGATCTGATGTCAGGGAAGATTGATGTCCAGAGAAATTAAAAAATACTGTGTACAAGGAATATTTTTCTTCAATAAACAATTCACACCCATCAGTACCAATAAATGGCATGATTATTCTGCTATAAATGGCACAACATATACACCTGTGTATGCCAAGTTTTGGAATGTTAAAAATATTTGGTCAAGAAATCCTGGTGCAAATATAGTCCAAACATTACCTGCTGAATTAATTTTTTATTTTTTTTATTTTACTGGCTCCTTATCTAGACATTCCTTAAGGTTAAGACCACAACACTTTGACAAGGAATTCTCCACCACTGGGCTGCCCATTGTTTAGTAATTGACTGAGGAAAGAGGTTGTTATTTGTGCTCTTATCGCCGGCAGATTGAAGGATCATGTGTCTTGTTTGGCCCAACAAAAATACCTTTTCATAACCAACACCAGTTACATCAAATGCAGTAAGGGTGTGTCTGTGCATAGTTTTTGGCCTATGTCTTTACTGTCACAGGTCATTACAATATATAGCAACTCAGCAGGTAAGCATTTTGTCTAATGAAATGGTTTGTAAATTACCTCCCCTAATACCACGTGCTGCCTCCCCTAATACCACCTGACTTGCAATTGAAAATCCGGTAACAAAGCATGACTAATATCTTCACACTAAAAAAATATGGTTTGTTTCATGGGGTCTTTAAATAATTAACTTAGCTAGACAATAATGCTTACATGTAAACTGTAAGTGACATGGGAGTTTGTTGTACCAAGACACAATTTTATGTGTTGAATATGTCTTAATACTGGTGTACTGTTTCACTACATATAAATGTAATCTCCCATTATCAATGAAATACACACTTTCAGTGGATTGTGTAAGTATAGTAATTTTGATGCAGCCATATTCTTAATTCCCTTAACAGCCCAAACATCTCCGGCAAGAGATTTCCAGCAAGAGCCCTCTCCGCTCTCAGGGTGATTGCTGGCCAATGTCAAAGAATTCAGTCATTTTGCCACCTGTTTTTCTGTGCACTCGAAATACCCTGAGGTGCAGTAATGCTGCGTTATTAAGCTGGTGGCAGCCCATCTCTCACTGCTGTTTTCATTTGGAGAGACTCGTAATTGCTGTTGTTAGAGAGAAACATAGACTGAGAGCACTCAGAAAGCTCAAATACCTTATAATATTATTAAGAGACTGTTGATTATAATTATAAAATAATAAAAATAATATCCTCTTTGAGGTGAACAATAACACTTAAAATGCATTGCTTTCTTCTCTTTTCAATTTCTTTTTCTCTGTTCTCTGTCCTTTTAGACCATGATTGCATTTTATATTTTAGCATGCTGAAAGTTCACACTCGGCCATGCCAAGAGCCCTGTCAAACTTCCCGAGATAATTGAATACAAAAGAAAGCATTTATTGTGCCTGGTTGAGTGATTGGAGGTCTGGAGCAAGCCCATTACTCCATGGTTTGGGGAACAAAAGACAAAAGGTGGTCAAAGTGGTATGAAGAAATGTAAAGACAGACTCAAACCATAAAAAACCATCAAGTCTTTTTACAGGATACTGCACTTTTTACATGACAGGATACAGTACCATGCTAATACAATACCCCCCAAAAAACCACAAGACTTTACTGGCCAAGTTTTGCATACCTTGCAAAAAGCTTAAAAATTTGTATCCTACTGTGGTTAAGTGAAGTGAATGACAAAGTTGCTGTAAATGAATGTCCCTTTGTTTGGATAAATGTCCACCTTCCTGTGATCAGACATTTCCTTGACTGTGTCTCCAGAGTCTTCTCTGGCTGCTAAGCTCTCGATTCCTTTCCCTACATGATTTATGTTGGCAGGGTGCTTAGCTACCCGGCCGGGATCACCACGTTCCCTGAAAAACAGGAAGGACCCTGTGAAACTGATAGAGTAGACGAAAACAAGCTTATGTTCCTGTGCCGCTGTTGTGGTGGGACATGCTCTGATAAACTCCAGTGGTTGTGCTCAGTTACTTCAGCTCATCTTCCCGAACAGAGGGTCTATCTTGAGCAGCTCACAGAGGAAATGATTGTTTCAAATGTTGCTTCCTGTGCGAGCCACTGAAAAGGAGGGAGGTTTCCTGTGGGGTCAGCGTGCAAAGGCGATAAAGTCTTTGTTCCAAACAACATCAGTCCTGACATTGACGCACAATGCTGATGTATGTTGACCCCTGGTGTTTTGGCCTTTCAATGTGTTCTAGAAACTTCACACAACATTTTAAATAGCTAGTTGCTGCTTCTGGTCACTCTTCACCAGGACTGGCTACAGCTTACACTTACCAAAAAACTAAGACTAAGAAACCTAAACAGAAAATAATGTAATTTCATTTGCTCACAGTTTTTGTGCAATATGGCAATTTTGTGCAATCCAATTCTGGGATTTAAAAATAAAAACTGAGGTGGAAATATATATTGCATCAAGAGATTATTAGCGTGCATTAATTTAGGGTGCATTAACTTGGTAAACTGGAATCAGGGACACTTCCCATAAAAACAGATGTACTGGCTCCACACTGAGTCTGTCTCTCTTTTATTTCCTCAAGGTCCAATAGACGGCAGAATCCAAACTAGATGGTGGGGAGACGGGATGGTACGACCCCTGAGACAGACCAGCTCAGCTTCAGTTCAACCTGAAAATAGTCCCATTACAGCCATAACCTGGATCACCCAAAAGCAGTGAAAATATAATAGACTTCTTTATTAAACTTTATATTATTTATTTACCTACCTCCAGCTCAGTTAGATTCTACATTTTTGTTCCCTGTCTAGTCACAGCAGTGTGATCTTATCTCTGTAATATGTGTCAGTTCCTTTATTTTTTTTTACAAAATCAGACCTGACAGTTTTTAAAACAATATAATTAATAATCAATAATAATCAATTACAAATCTGTACTATAAGCTTTCTGTGTTTAACCTAAAAAGTTACAAATTGCAGCTTTAATGTGCCAGAGGAGAACTTGCCCTCCTGTCTTAGACTGGTTTCTCACAAGGTTTTTTCTCCATTTTGCCTAAATGTAGTATGATGTTGTTGATGCAGTTGTCATCAGTTCAGTCAACTCTATATTCATAAACCAATTACAATCTTAGTATCCCTAATTAGTTTAACTAATATACATCTTATAATGTACAATAATAAATTGCAATAATACCATGTATTCTGTGTTATATATGTTTGATTTATCTGTTTTCTGTGTTTTTATTTTTATTATATGTAAAGCTGCTTTGAAACAATGCAACATTGTAAAAAGTGCTATGTATAAATTAATTTGAATTGAAATCAATAATGCACACATTCCATCATATTTACAGGTAACTGTAATTACAACTGCAGAACATCCCAAACACAATAACATTTTTCCAACATTTAAATAGTCTAACATAAATGTCATAAAATGGTCACAATCACACTCTTAGGATTTGTTTGCTGGCTCAGTCTTTTGACATTTTAGCATTTTCAGTCTATTTTCGTTTCTCAAGCAGAGTTGCAAAGACAAACCGGCACAAATGAAAGCAGCCTTGTTGGCAAAAGTGGGGCATGTTTCCACCATATCACTTCTCATTAGCTACCAATGACTGACTTGGATTTGCCATGGAGGAGACATCCGATTGGGTAGCATGCTAAACTGGGATACATCTCAAAATATCTGCAGCTGAACATCTCTTACATTCAGGGTAAGTCAAATAAACATATACATATGCCAATAGAAACACTATAGCCCTGGTCTGAGACTTCATGAGGAATAACACGGCAAAAATTGGCATAATAACTCCAGTTCAGCTGTTTTTTACCTTAAATACAATAAAAAATATAGCTGCAAGTAGCAATTATCAGGGTCAAGCCCACCATGGGTACAAACTGAAATATTTGTGGACATTGCTGAAGATTTTAAGACATAAAAAAACAACTAAAACCCTTTGCAACAGCATAAAATGGTTTACAATTTTGACCAATAGGTAGCGATGTCACCAAATTAAGAAAAAGTAGGTTTTCTACATAACTCAAAATGGCTGACAGGAAATATGGTTGACAGTGACAATTTTGGCATCGCAGTACTTTGCATGAGCCAAGAAATCTTGAATTTTTTTCATGAATTTTGTGATATCATTTGACCACTAGGGGGCACTGCCCCCACATTTTGCAGGTGCTCTCAGAGCATGGTACCAATAAACCATACCAAGTTTTGTAATGATACTTAAGTGCATTGCAATATATTGAATTTTACAACAAAATTCAAAAATTGTCCAATAGCCAAAATGCCTGAACAATGGATATTGTTTGACTTAGTATTCCTCAAGGAATCTATGGTATGATTTTAAGACAAAGCATTCAAGTTATAAGCCAAGAAAAAATCTATCATGCCACCAGTAGGTGGCGCTGTGACAAAACCCCCAGGTCATGCATGTGATGACATATACAAAGCGTTGAGAAGATACAGCCTTCATGTCCAATTTCATGTGCCATTCGTCAAAATCGTTTTAATGGCTGGGTTTATCAAAAAGCTTTTAAAAACTTGTCTAGAATGTGTCTTGATGCTACATACAAATTTCATACAAATCGAACATATACCCTTGGTGGATTTCTAAAAAGTAGGCTTTTCCAAAAAATTAAAAATGGTGGGAAAAGTTTCATGACAGAAAATGACATCACAGGCATTCAAATCATGAGCCAAGGAATTACACAAAAAATGCTTCAAGGACTTACAAGTCAAAAGTTATGAGCATAAACGTGTGAAACTTTGAACTGCTGGTGACACTAGAGGGAGACTGCAAATTCTGATATGGTTACATTTCAGACTGTCCTGTATCTGTGTGCCAAATTTCATAACTTTTTAACATACCGTTCTATGGGCCATAAACTTAAGAACGGAAGAATACTAAGAACACTAACGGATATAATACGAACACCAACAGATACAATAGGCCAAGGAATTAGAGAAAGCCCCTTCGTGGCATGACCCCTAACTAACAGTAACAATAACATAATTCAAATCGAACTGACAGACAAATCTCTAGTTAACAAAGAAAACATTAACATGACTATACATGCAGCTCTAATTGGTTTATATTTTTGCTTTTTAATTACATTTAACAGTCATTAAGTGGATTTTCATATTTTTAAGAAAGGATGAGTGCTTTTTCACAACTAAGATGATTTGGTTGGAATCCAGGGGTTCTGAGTGGCTGTTAGCATGCTGTTTCTTGGCTTACTGGTTCAAGACAAAGTTAGTTTAAGACCTAGGGCCATACATAAACCCATAATACCAGGTACGAGCAATAATAATGGCAATGCTTGCCTTACAAAACAATATTAATTGGTTTACATTTACTGGGTGGACCCAAGTTGGGGACATATTTTATATTTTTAAACTGTAGATGCAGAGTAGTCGACTACGTTTATGTATGAAGTCTGCATAACATTTGGCAAATATCATGTGGCTAAAAGATGGAAATTTTCTATATTTTGAACTGGACCTCTATCCCCCCTTGAAATTCATTTCAGACTCAGTCCCTCATATTTTATTATTAAAACACATTTAACATTGGTTTAGATCAAAGAGGCTGGAAAAGTCGACATTATGACCCAAGCAGCACCTCAAACAAGTTAGAAAAAAGTACAGTCTGAAATATTTTTTTATTCATGTTTGCAGGAATATCTTCCACAGGTGCTTCTACACAGAGAAACACCATGATGATCAGCAAACATGTGCCATGCGAACATTAGATCATATACGCTAAGCACATATTGTTGCATGTAAAGCAGAGCTCACATTTCAACCATTCTGCCCATGTCAGGCAGCTCTGACTTACTCAATGTGCCATCTGACCTTTAGTGTTGTGTGGAAAAAAAGTGGAACAGTTGAGTAGGGATGACAGATTTCTGGCCAACATCACCCCTGATCCAAAACAGGTGGACATATGGCTTAAACATACTCAGACATTTAATACAAGAGGTTGCATATTATGCATAAAGTAATCTCAAGTAAGCCTGTACTTATAGTTCCTAACTGGCTTGAAAAACTCAGGACCTGTAAGTATTGGTGCATATGTGAGAGGTATGTGTACCAGTGTTTTTATATGGGCCAACTTGTGTAATGATTATGGAAATCATTATACTAATTTAATGCTTATATACAGTAAATAAAAATTGTGTACATTTGTGTATACCCTAATTTTTATTTGTATTTTTATCAAAACAATATGCATAGATAGCACATGCAACATATACCCTAGACACACACAGACAGTAGATGAAGCAGTTCATTGCTAAAGAGTTAAAAAGTAAATATTGTTAAAAGCTGCAGTGGAGGGGCAGATGTTCAAAAGAAATTAAAATATGAATTATTATTGAATGTAAAAGAGCTATATGAAGATGCTCCAAACATTCCCCTTTTGTGTTCCAAAAAGAAAAAACAGCACACAGGTTATGAACATAATAATAATAATAATAATAATGGAATTATTATTTACTTATTCACCAAGAAATGGCATCAATAATTAATCTTTGGGTGAACAAACAGCCTATGCATTGATTCTCAGTAGCATAAACACATTCATTATGCGAGATAACGTGTCACAACGACTCACGCACACATGCATATGTACAAAAAGGTTCAAAAGCTGCTGGATTTCGCCAGGTCTTTCTTCATCTCGTCGTACTGAGCACTGAGTTTTCCCACAGCTTTAGCATGCTCCTCATCTACCTCCTCCTTCAGACGAGACTGCTCCTTCAGGAACTCATCCCAATCCTGATGCCTCTTCTCAGCACACGCCTGCAGATGTGTGCTCTTAACACACATATACTTGTCAATGTTCCACCATTATCTCATTATCTGTCTAAGCATCCAGAATTAAGACCCAAACACAGCCATAAACATACTGCACACAAGAGCTTCTCTTATGCATAGGTTTGTGCACAGGTTTGTGCACAATTAGTATTTCTGCCATATGCAAACTGTGTTCAGTATGTGAATATTCTGTATATATGGAATCTTTAGATGATCTAATACTGTACATTTGCCAAAATGTAAACAATTGACGGAACTGTATGGAACACTGTATCCCACAATGCGAAGCAGGTAAACTGCCAAGAATTAAGAACTGATGTGACCATAACACCATACTACTGTTTAAAATATGTTGCAGCATACTTTTTTGTAAATAGTACATACAGAAATACTGGTCAGGCTGTTATTCCATTCTCAACCAGACAGAACAAAGCACTTTTTACATGTACCTGTTCAGCAACTTGCTCCCTCTGCTGGATCCTCTGAGCCATGTGATTTGCTGCCTCCACTAAAAATAGAAAATACTTAAATTCTTACTTAAACTTTATTTTACACCATTTTAAAACAAAATTCAATAATTAACAATCTCAATTCACTGACTGGCCAGATCTGAACATAAGGCATAAACAATTGTCATTCCTTTCAACCTAGAAACACTGCATAGTTTCTGCAAAAATGATCACGGACATTTAAAGCTTTAACGTGTGAAAATGCTGTCGTAGTACACAATGTGTAAAAACTCTTATAATCTGATAAAAAGAACACCACTAAATGCTATGCACTGTTAATAATCTTAAATATTTATTTTACTAAAAAAAAACAACCTTTACAAAAAACTACAAAAAACACCTTTAAGTAATCTACTATAAACAACCTCATATCTGCTGTTACTTTAAAAAAAAATCATTGCTTTGTCATTTCCTTAGGCTGTTGTTACTAATACTTCATTGTGATACTTTTTTTTTAAAGGATACTTACAGCGTGTGAGAGCGTCACACAGATGCTGGTGCCTACTTTCAGTGCACTGTGGCAGATCATGAGTGTTGTCTGATATCATCTTATTCAGCTTTTCAAGCAAACGGCATTCTCTAAAAGCACGCTTCTCCTAAGCAACCACAAAACACTTCTGCTGTAAGACTTCTATTACAGCATTATTTTTAACAGTGTCAGAATAAAGGTTAAAGTAAAGGATAAAATCATGCATACCTCAAATTCCCTAAGGAAGTATCTGATTTCTCCCTGCAGAACTGGCCTGTGATCAATTAGTCTGGACTGAGTATCACCAACATCTGTGCAGGAAAAATTACTGACACTAACTTAAACACTTTATAACAACTTTAATGGTGTAATTTTTTAATCAGTTAAAGCCCTACGGGCAATTTTGAATATTGAGATTTACATTAAGTGAGAAAACAATAATTTACATTTAAATTCTATGGGAAAACTACATTGAATTATTGCAAATTCTACATGTGTATTATAAGTGGGAAGGCTTGTTTGGTTTAATATTATACGTGTCATTTATCATATGTATCATGCCTCTGTGCTATCTTTTGTTTTCATATGTGTAGCTGTTTGCAACAATGCAATGAAAAGCATTATATAAAAATTTGATGAGCGTTGACGTATACAATTGCTGTATATTTACAAATCCTAAACATTTGATACATGCATTTGAAGTTCATAAACTGCCGATAAAGATGTTTAGATTGGTGTAAAAATGCATCTATTAAATTACTTACCCTTAACTATCTTCTCCATCATCACAATATGCTGGTTTATCTAACTAATAAGGCAACCTAATTTTAATTATTTTCATACGTTTAACTTCAAATGACTGATTGCATTAAACTAGTAAAGCGAAACGTTTCTTGACGCGTTTAGCATACTTGAACAGGTCACCTACAAGCTATAACAACAGGCTAATTCAAAATAAAAGTGTAAACCAGAATGTCAAAATAAAAGTACTTTCAAAACGCTATTATGAAAAACTTCATGTTTAAAACAAAGTGTTTAGTGAGTTTAGAGTACAAACAGACATACAGTAGAAATCTTGTTTTTCATGAAATGTGTGATTAATCTGCTCTATAAAAAACTGATAATGATGAAAAAGCATTTAATATAATTTATATTCACTTATATTCACTATGCACTTATGTTCACTGTTTACATAAAGGTTTAAAAAATTGAAAAAAAAATATTTATAAAAATATATATTTATAATAATAAAAAATGTTCATAGAGTTCATAGAAAGGAATTGCCATTCTATTCTCTGTAGCTGAATTTGTCTCCAGAAATTTAAGATAGGCTTGCCCCTTTGTGTTAGATTCTTTGGCAAGCAGAGATAAAAACTCTGTTATATGAGAGATTCTATAAGTTCCACCAGAAGGCCGATTATATAAAACAGAATCACGCGTGATTCATTTTTTTCTCAATAAGAATTTGTCTTCTCATATTCTTCTAAATTTTTCTACACTCAGTACCCCGTAATGACAAAGTAAATACAGAATATTAGAAATGTCTGTAATCTTTATTAAAAGATTACATTTTTTTTTCTTTTCAAATTTATTAAAAAGAAAAAAACTGAAATATTACATTTACATAAGTAAATGTAAATTCAGACTATATTCAATACTTAGTTGAAGCATCTTTGGCAGCAATTACAGCGTCAGGTCTTTTTGGGTATGACGCAACAAGCTTTGCACACCTGAATGGGAGGATTTTATGCCATTCTTCTTTGCAAATAGTCTAAAGTTAAGTCAGGTTGGATGGGGAGCGTTGGTGGACAGCCATTTTCAGATCTCTCCAGAGATGTTCGATAAGGTTCAAAAAGGTTCAGGACTGAGTGATATCACTGTACTTTGCTCCATTTAGCTTTTCCTCAACCCTGATGAGTCTCCCAGTCCCTGCTTCTGAAAAACACCCCTACAACACAAAGCTGCCACCACCATGGTTCACTGTTGGGATGGTATTGGGCAAGTAATAAGCTGTCCCTGGTTTCCTCCAGACATAATTAAAATTAAGGTCAAACGGTCAAATCTTGGTTTTAATCAGAGAAGAGAATCATGTTTCTCACAGTCTGAGAGTCCTTCAGGTGCTTTTATGCAAACTCTAAGCAGGCTTATTGCACTGAAGACAGGCTTCAGTCTAGCCACTCTGCCACAAAGCCCAGATTGCTGGAGGGCTGCAGTGATGACCTGATCCCCTTTCACACAGGATCTCTGGAGCTCGGTCAGAGTGACCATCAGATTCTTGGTCATCTCTCTTACTAAGGTCCTTCCCTCCTGATTGCTCAGTTTGGCAGATATTTCAGTTCAGTAATATTTGAGTTTTTCTTTTAATAAATTTACAGACAGTTCTTAAATTCTTTTTTCACTTGGTCATTATGGGTTACATTATGAATGTAGATTAATGAGAAAGCCTAACAACTATTAGGCTGCAAAATAACAAAATTGAAAATAAGTGGAGGAGGTCTGAATACTTTCTGAATGCACTGCATGTGTCAATATTACACATGAGGACATTTGATACCACCATAGATATCTACATTTACTCATTAAGATGTTTACCTGCAAGTAAAACTTTAGGAATCAGGAAAACAATTTAAACACTTTCTTTATATCAACAGCATTATTTAACATATTGTAGTTGTTTTAAATAGGGGCCATTTTGAAAATCATATTTACTTGATCTTTCCTTTCTGGAAGTCCACAGGCACTAGATGGAGACAGAGTACACTCCAATAACACAACAATTTAAACACATCTATATAAAGGTTTTTTTCAAAGTTATTGTAATATATTATAAGACACATTTGATAATGCTACATAGATGTAAAAATAAATATCATCAAACATATTAATAATGAATTCATGACAATATACATTACATCATAGTATTTTTTAAAAAGTATCGATTAGTAGTGCTATATACTATTCCAGTTGTTATTATACGTTGAAATATATATTGATATAGAGCACTATTGATCTATTACAAAAGTATAGTAAAATGGTTTAAAGGGAGTCAAAAATTTGCAGAATGGAAACAATGGCCTTCTTCGGGCATTCAAATATATTAGACACATTCCTAAATGACTTTTTTCTTAAATGACTTCGAATGAACACAAATGTAAACAGATGAAAGGATGTTTATAGGGCTGTGCTGTTTTGTGTTTGATGAGAATATTTTGAGTTCAATATGTGGAAAGGTTTGCAGACAGAACTATTATTGCTGTAATGAGAATATGTGCTGTCTCCTAGTATCATCATCTATAGTACAGCTAATAATCCACAAAAAACATGTTTTCTATCTTCTGTAAAATGTTCCTCCAGCCTTAAACCCAACAAGCAGATATTAATAGTTTAAGCTTCTGTTGTATAAAATATTCATGCACTTTATAAAGATAATGTGTACATTTCAGTTCAGGGACAATTTAACCTAGCAAAAACAAATAGTATAAAATTAGCTTTTGAAAATCTAGAGACACTAAAGAAGTAAAATAACATTTTTCATAGAGGTCATTTAGCATGTTATCTAACTTAATTATGAAGTTCTTACTATATATTTTATAAAGTCAGAGAAAGTCAGAAAGTATTAACTTGATACAACAATATTAAGTACAGTGTTGTTTGAGCTATTGAAATAGCCTTGGGGTTTGTCAGTTCCCAAATAAAATATGAAGGGTAATTAAATAACAAAGGGCAAGGAACAGATAAGATTGAAAATTTGGGGAAGGATAACTTCCTTAATTTCTAATGAAGTCTTATTTTCGTTCCATGTTTAATATTGCCAGAAGGTGCATTTTGGTCAACACCTCCAGCTTTAAAATTCACTTTTGATTTTAACCATGCTGTTAAATAAAATGGATCTTAACCTGAAAGTAATATTTGTATATTCCTTCAAACTTCGAAATTGTATGTAATGAATACTCCATGAATACTTTTTCTTTAACTTTTCAAGATAAATAACTACCCTTAATTTAAACAAAATTATGAATATATAAGATTATTTATTATTAATTTATTTAACAATTTATTTAACAATTTATTTATTATTATCTATTTAAATCAAATGACATATGCATTTGGTCAAATGTATTTAGTGTGAATGGAAAAGCACAGCTCTGTATAATGCGCTGACTGTAGATGAGCTTTTGACTCCTGTAGCGGTTGGTGGACATTCAAACTGTTTAGTAGGAGGTCTGAGACACACTTTACAAAACATATCCGCTGGGGCCAACTCACAAACACAGGCACATACGCATACATACATTTTCCTCTCATTGCCATCTTTGGCTGTGGATCTCACATTACCCAATGGGTATCATTATTCTGCAGTAAATGTCTACCTCTCTTTTGCTCGTTCTCTTGTTTACTTGCTCTCACTGCCTTTATATTTGTTCTCTTGCTCGGGTCTTGAGGTGGCCTCAGGGACTCTGTAGGCCAATAGTGGCGTGGAACAGGTGGAGAATCTCTCACGACCTGCAGCCCTGGAGAGTTCTCATCCTGAGACTGACCAAGCTGTCTGACTTTTCCTCTGCATATCCCTTTGTCAGTCATATCCAATCCTGGGCAAAAGAGCAGGTCACCAATCCTGGCACCATTTTACCCCCTGAGAGTCCAGCAGAGGGAGAGTTATAGAAATAAAGAGAGAAGCAGCCCATCACAGTCGGTGTGTCAGTGCATTCTCTCGAGTCCACAGGACTCCTCTTGCAGTCTGGGAATCAACATATGCACAAATCGTCATGTGCTTTTCTGGAAGTCCTAGCCTGGCCATGCAAAACTGTAACTCTCTTTGGGTGGAATCACTGTGTCTTTCACAATTAATGTTCACAGGAAATTTAGGGGCAGAGAATGTGTGTGTGGACCTGTCCCTCTCAATCCCCTGCGGATTTGCATCAGTGTCCGAGTCAAACTGGCGGCAACAGGCGGAGAGATGCCCAAACCTATGAAAATGTGGATCTCATGTGGCGCGCGCAATCGAAGTGACATTACTGCGGTAGAAGTGGGGACATTCGCCGTGTGTGGGCAAAACAAGTCCCCCTGGCAGTGACTCCCCCCACCACCTATCTCCTCCCTTCTGCAGCCATCCCATTCTGCTGCGATCTCCTCTGATGCTTGTGGAAGTTTTAGTGGCTCGCGGTTTCCTGTGAGGAATGCCGGGAGTGCCTAGGGTGTCAGCATCAGGAGCGCTGCCATGCCGGATTAGGAACAAGCTGGCTGAATTTGAAGGCAGACCTGGAAAGACAAAACCTGCAAGGCACAAACTGCTCAACCACATGATGTCAGGAGAATGAAAAAGAAAGAAAAGCCATGCAGCGGTGAAGCGCACAGATGACACCCAGCACAAAGCTGCAGCCAAATCTGTAAGTATCCACAATCCAGCTGGCTCGCCCTTAGGTCTAACAAAGGAGATTCCACAACACCCTGTGAGCTGTCAAATTAACTCACAGGAAAATCTGGAAAGTGGTGATGTGTCATACTCACCAGGAATATATGATAATAATAATAAAAAAATAATAATAATAAATAAAAACTGGAAATAGAGCATACACACATTTAGTAAACCAAATGTATACACTAGCATAAGTAAGTGCATGCATACAAGCACAATAAAGATATTTGGTAGTAGACGATTACTCCCTTGGGAAAAGTCACCTAGGAAAGATATAAAGATAGGTAATAGGGGTGTTCTTTTTTAAAGCTGGCCTTTTTTATGATTGGATAAGACAGTGAAGATGAAACAAGTTGTATGGTAAAGGATTTGTCTTCTTTCACCACAAACCCCCCTTTACTGTGGTAAAACCACTGTAATGCACTACTTCAAGGTTTATTGTTTTTAAGGGACATGAAAACAGCAATATGATAAAAGAGTCTAATGTTCAATAACCAGTTCTTCTGCCAAGTAAAGTAGTTTACAGTAGGCTGTTTATGCCAAGCAACATGTCAACATTAGTATAGGCGGCCTGAAGTCTGCATTTATCAGCAGCTTCTTCTCCGCTCAATACATTGCAGTCACTTCGGTTGATCCTCACTTCGAGTTTTGCATTTCTCCATGCTTACTGATAGAAACCACACTAAGTAATCCTAGAGCAAAATAAACCCCAATAAACTGTGATACAATGAAAGCGTGAAGTGTGCCAATGATGCTATACTAAATATCAGCACAGCACAGCTTGGGAAATCAAATAAGTGGACTGAACTGATTTTGTTACCATTAGATGTAGGACTTAATCACACATAAATCAAACTACAACACAGAGATTTTTTTTAAACTAGTTATTTTGTTAAATGTCATAATTTATAAGTAAATACAGCCTAAATTTCAGTTTGAAAAAAAAAGAGTCCTTTTTACTGTACTTTACTCTTCCATGGGAAAGCAAACACACACACAGACATACACAATTATCTGTCATATGTTTGAATGATCAAAGAGGAGTTGGAGGGAATTTAACAGTGTTATCAATCTCATACATATAGTACATCACTCTAGAGATTAAAAGAGAGCATATTGTCTTGCAATAGAAACACCAATGTTGAAAGTGGAAACAAAACTATACTTCAACCACATACAGTCTGGTTTTAGAATGACTAACACTAGACTGAATCCCTGAAATTAACAAACCCTTTGTATATGGAATATAGGAATCACTCCTGAACCTGCAATGACAACTAGCATTAACATCTTGTGTCTCTAAATATGATAAAAATATTATCAAATTTATTTGATAAAATAGTAATAAAGTGTCAAAAGAGTCCTGCCAGGTTAGTCATAGAAACGAAAAGGTGAATACATATATTATGAAGGAAAATCAATCAATACACAAGAAAGTTTCCCAATTCTCAAAGCTTTGCGAGTTGGGTATGAATGACAGTGGGTTTATAGACTGGTATGTTAGAGTTAGCAGCATAAAATACTGCTATGACCTTTTCCACCCTCAGTAAACTCATCACAAACATCTTTGATTATGGAGTGGCACAAGCCACAGTTCTTTCAGTTCAAATATTTTGGCTGGAATAGAGGCATTCAGGAGAGCATCCCGATAACAAGTGTGGTGATGATGAAGAGTTAAGGAAAGTGATGAGAACAACCCAAGATAAAGCCCCATTTCATCCACCAGCCCAATAAAGGCAGCTTTGTCCTGCATCCTTACGCCCTGCAGTCAGGTGCAAATGTCAATTTTACGGCAGCCTCAAGCGTATGTGTTTTTCAAAGGGCCAAATATCAGCAGTTTGTCATGTGCACTTAAATATAGTCTGAAAAATGAAGCAACAAGGAGTCACTAACAAGCAGATGATGGCTCATCTCACAATCTGATTCTCTTGAGCTGGATAACTGAAGGGCTTTAGCCAGATGAAGCAGATCGTAACGTGATTCATTCATAGCCACAGGTCTTCCTCTGTGCAAAGTGTAAAAAACACTTCCTCTGCTCGACCCTACAGCACTGCACTTTTCTAAAGGCACTGTTTCTAAAATCAGTGACTAATGTCATTGTCAAGAGTTGGTAATTATTTTAGTAGTTATTGGTTGTTTAGTTTTTTATTAGTTATTTGTGTATATATATATATATATATATATATATATATATAAAATATATATATAATATAAAAATGATCAAACATACAGAACACGGAAAACAGAATACATGATATTATTGCAAATTTTGTTCATTATAAGATGTATATTAATAAACCTAATTAGGGATACTAAATTTGTAGTTGGTTTATGAATAAAGAGTCTGAACTGATGATAACTACAGCACATATGGACTGTTTGGATAAATGGATTTGCATTAGAAATTCCTCGTACCTCTCTCAGTGGTCTATGAGAGGGTAATGCATTCAGACTGCCTACTAAAACGGTATGTACTTCTGAGACTAAGTAACATTTAGTCAGTTAACATAATAGATGACAGGTATCATATTAAGCAAGATAGGCCATTCCAGCTTACATGGAGATGGCGCATAGAAAGAAGGTAACATTTTTTAGGACACAAGTTTAAAGGATTTGCAGTAATACCATAACATATCTGAACATTGCATAATGAAAGAGAATGTCTCTTTATGACTCTCTTTAGCAGTTAGCTCATTATGCTTAAAACAATATTCACAATTTACAAAATTCTAAGCAAAGTTAAATGTCAGCAGTCTCCCAGTAAGCAAGCCAACAGAGAAACAGTGGCAACGAACCGAAACTCCAAAGATGTATAGAAAAATTCCTTGGGAGAAACCAAGCTCAACTGGGAGGGCCAGTTCTCCTCTGGCAGGGTAATGCTACAATTTATAACTTTTCTGGATAAAAACGAAGAGCTGATAATACTGACTTATAATTTGATATTGATTTAAAAACTATCAGGTCTGATTTTGTGACAGATATCACTTTTTCAATTTTGTTATGTTGCAGCCTGATGCTACAATGGTTTAAAGTATTTTTATCTCATTAATCTACACACAGTACACTCAAGAGCTTCAGGTGCTTTTTTCTTTCATGCGTTTTGCACCAAGGAGAGGCCTCCATCTAGCCACCTTAAAGCCTAGATCAGTGGAGGACTGCATTTATGGTTGTCCTTTTGGAATTTTTGTCCTGTCTCCACACATGATATCTGGAGCTCAGTCAGAGTGACCATTGGGTTCTTGGTCACCTCTCTTTCTAAAGCCCTTCTCTCCCAATTACTCAGTTTGGCCAAGCAACCAGCTCTTGGAAAAATCTTATTGTGCCAAACTTATTGGTCTACAGTTTCTGTTCTGTAGATTTACATATGTCTTTTGTCTCTTTAACACAGTCAAGAAGATTTTGTGTTCTGCATATACTGACATTTCTCAACACAATATTATAAGCATATAAGATATGTATGTAAGAACAGTTAACAGTATAACAGTTAATAACAGAGTAAATTGTGGCTTTAAGAGAAACTCTTAATTTTACTTCAGGTTTAAATAATTGCATTTAAACCTGCATTGCAATGAAGCACAGATTAAAATTCACAACCGGGGTGACAAATATCATTGAACAGAAGATATGCTAATGAGATGTTATGTTTTGTGACCAATGACCATTAGTAGGGTAGCTGAGAGCACTGCCTTCGACACATGAACTCTGATAAACATCTGCAGGCTGGACTCTTCATCAGCCCCATGCCTCTGGAGCTGCAGAGAGCTTGTAAAAACTGTTGTCTTTGTTGCGTCGTTTCAGTTGGAATTGCTTTTAGTATCATCTCACAACAACCCCCTCCATCATCCTTTCAGAAAACATGGACGACAGGATGTCTTGCTAAAGTTCCTGAGACCTGAAAAGATGGGGTATATATGAAAGCAGATACCCTCCTGTTTGCGAAGTTCGAATATAAAAGTAAGGGTACAATTTCAGTCTGTGTTTTATTCTGAACACAATGAGACATAATATCGTGTCATCCAGGGTCTTTTGATTTCTTTAGTTGCATTGGTAGAAAACCTTTTCAATCTGTGTTTATAATATCTTCTTTGATGGAAAAAGCTAACAAGAAAGGCAACACACACACACACACATTTACTAGGTTTAGGATTTGTTGGACTCAAATACAAATAAGAAATATAGCAGCAAGTAGCATTAACATAGCTTAGAAAGTTCAAATTCCGTAATTGTAACTGCACAATCAGTAATTGAAGGGTTTGAGGTAATAAGAAAAACCTCATATGGCATAGCTGAAATTTAAATTATACCCTTTAAACGTGCCAAACCTTTTGGTTTTAAGGGCATAGATTGTACTGATAAATAACACTAAAAGATTTAATAAATGATTACACACCCTCTGTGCTTGGCCCCCAAAAATCTCTTGACTTGTAGAAGGATGTTTTCACATCTTTTATTGTCTTTCCCCCAACCCTCCTAAACCTCTGGTACCCTCAAGCCAGATCCATAACCCCTTAAATGAGCATCTCAGCACACACATGGTGCACAAGGCCAACATGTTTCTTTCAGGAGTGTTTTGTGCAGCAGCTGGCCAAGACTCCATGCAGCAGGGTCTATTTCTGGAAAAGTCTGCCATCCGTGTCCATGTTAAGGTGCCAACATGGTGCCTGGGGTCACACACATGTACTTTAGCACCTTCTTTTACGTTGGATGCTTTCTGTGATTGATGAAGTGAGCAAGAAGCAAAGCAGACCTGGCACATCTGCGATCTTTTTGCCATCTTAGTTTAGGGCTCTGCTTATGTCCAGGTGAGAGGAGGACACAAAGAAAATACTTCAGATTAAAGACGCCACACTCTGCTGTTTATTATGTGCTTTCATCGCAAAATATGATTATATGATAAATATGATCAAGGACAACCCCGTGATGCTTGTATTTCACTCAGAATAGCTCATTCTACAATAACATGCATAACTGCATCTGAAACATGCTCCTGACTCTGAGACATACTGAATTACAGGCCCAGCAATGTTTTTGACTATGCTGCCTCAAGTGGCACATTCCACTCAAATTTTCTTGCAAATTTATTGCAAATTTAAAGTAAAGCTATAAAATGTGGGTGTGTTACTTTTTTACTTCACTCTTGTAATTGCAGTAGACAATCAGATGTCTGCTTTATGGGTAAATGGTAGACCTGTCACTTCCTGTTGGATGCAGATAACACAGGAGCTGTCAAAACCACTTACCCTGCGTTAATGCACCCCCTGCAGCACTGATAGTTTCATTGAACCAATCAGGGTGTTTTGTTTTCTGAGCTACACATCTCGCTTGGCATGCAGCTTTTTATCTTGTTAACAAGACATAATGAACAGTTGGTGAAAACTTCAGGGACTGTGGGGGACATGATGCAAACAAACTGCAAGCACAGCCTCGCAAAGTCACAGCTCATCTATCCATTAGGGCTGTAGCTGCATTAATGATGCAGTACTAAAAATGAAGTAGATCTGGATCTATGTGACTTTGTTAGAGAACTCTAGACATTCCCAGAAGTTATGCTTAGTTGTCCTTCTGTGCTACCTCTAGTCTCTTCCCTAAAGATCCTGCTGGTTCAAAGGTAAAGTTAAATCAAGGCCTCTCACTCTTTGCTCTCCCAAAAACCCTACAGCCTTTTGGGGAAGCAATAGGTGGTATGTTGTCTCTTAACCTTACGGCATTCTGTGAGATAAACCCCCATGTGAGAGCTGACACCCAGAAACCATTATATTTTGACCTTCAAGAAAGGCAAATTTATTACCAAATTCAATGAAGGAGCAGAAGCATGGATCAGTGTACCATTAGGAGTGAATTGCCTCAAACTTTGCAATCAAGGTTAAAACTAATTAGGATGTCCTGAACCTCCTGCTGTGATATTTTGGGATCATCCATGACTTGAAACATCGTGATGGAGCTGTAGAAACCCCATAGGACGTCAAGTAACATTTCAAAATGTGGATAACTTCTATCTTTTAAAAGTTTTTTATTCAGGAAAATCTGTTAGATGCAGTTTGGTAATCTTCTGTAGATGTGAAAGAGGTGATAAATCTTGATGAGGGAAGCATTTTTTTAGATCACCTCAACTAAATGGTCACCAATTAAATCTGAAGACAGAAATACACAGCCAGACAGAGACTTTACTGTAGATATATGACCATTATCTGGTCACAAGGCCTGTTCTGATGAATGCATGATTTCTGTTGCTTATTCATCTTGCACTTCCACAGACACATGTCGCTTTGTTCTGCTGTGGTTCCTCTGTGGACACACTGAATGTCAAATGCAAATTCTTTGAATTCAGCAAAAAGGGATATGCCATAAAGGACTCATAAAAAGTTTTCTTGTCTAGTTTTTTGTTTATTGGCACAGGACAACCTGAGAACAACAGACATTACATAAGAGGAATTAGAAAAGAGGAATGTTTCTGTCAGCATATGCACAGCAGAGAACTTTTTCTCAGAAATGAGTCTTTCTATAGTGAAAAGCACTGGTTGGCATAAAGAAAAAAAAACATAAAGCAGTTTATAGATATGAAGAATCGATATGTTAAGAATTAAATTCACAGCAAGAAACAGGGGACTCTGGGTAAAATTACATTAATGCAGATAAAGATCTGAGCGATGTCTGTGCGGCTATGCCTGTTATCACAGTACACAAATATGACATTTTGTCAAACCCCAGACTACTGCCCATACAAACACTGCTGCCCGCAAAAAAAACTGCAACACAACAATAGCCAAACTTGATATTTCATTTTTATATTACTTATTATGGATATTAAAAATAACTGAAATGTATTAAAGTATTTGTCATTATTAGAGTTAACTGCTTTCCTATTAGCTGAAGACATTTTTTTTACCTAAACTACAGCCATTGAGCTTGTGAATTCTTGGTACCCTGATACACAAACTTTAATAAAGACTTTACAAAGAATTTACTTATAAAACATTACTAATGCCCAATAATCGTCTCACATGCAAAAACAAAAATAAATAAAAAAACAACTCTTAACCTGTCCTAACAATCTGTTTTAATGTCAGGTTTAAGTAAAACCAAACACAGAGACAGTGTACAGCCAATTCCACCTCATAGAGAAAAACAATGTAAATGAGATGCTGAACATTAAGAAAAGGGCTATAGCCCTAACAATACAAAGGCTGTGTTTACAGTGCAAATCTTAATGCTCATATCCGATCTTAAGTCTAATTTTTTGGCCTGCCTGTTTACACAAATGCCTCGTATTTGATGCGTGTGTTTACATTAGTCTTCTGGCCAAAAAGATTGCAGTCATTCACTAATAGGAGCGGCATGATTGACAGCATTAATTGTGGATGCACTTTTGTTGATTTAACTGTTCAAAAGTAGGCAAAAGTTATAACACATCCTATGTAGGGATAGGGGGTCATGAAAATAGTGAAAACAGATTTCTACAAAGTGATCTAAAATATTCATGCTTTTAATCAGCATTTAATGTCACATTCAATGTGATATAGTCTTTACTTTGATTATGCTTAATAATGTGACAATATGTAAGGTCATGTAAACGCATTAAACAGTTTTCTTTTATGAAGGAAATGGCATAAACATACACAAGTCTACTCCTGACTCATGCAGTTCATACAGAAACTGCAAAAAGAAAAATTGTTTTTGCATCTGCAGGTACTGCAGGTATGAGAAGAGATACAGTAATACAGCTACTGATGTTTAGATGATGTCGTCACTATTTGTGAAACCCCAGACAAATCTTAAAATCACACCTAAAGTTGTCCTAAAGTTTATTAATTTGTATCAAAGCACATGAAAACATGATTTTATAATAAGCTAATAGATATCTGCTTATTTTGTGCATTTAAACACACTCAATAAAACAAAAAATTAAAATATAAAAAAATAACAAATTAAAAAAAACTTAAGGGGGTGGGGGTTGTACTTTTATATGTCTAAATATTATTTTCAGGGTTTTAAATTAAGTGACACCAATATCTTCTAGGTACTGACAACTTTGTTAGTTAGTTCTCTATGTCTCGTCTTTACTGTATAAGGTTTTTTATGTGATAGAAGCATCTGACTGTTTTAATTGGAGCTCTGTCTTTTCTGGAATGACTGACTTTTACTGCTGACGAAAACACTTACAACAATGTGGTGAATTCCATAATACATGAGAATGTCAGACAGGGTCAAGACATTCCCCACTAGGTAAACCTTGTCCTCCAGGTACTGGTTGAGTTCCTGCAAAGCAAGTATAAAAGGTCACTATGAGACACTGTGCCATCATCAAATTAGGAGTTAACAGCATTTATGACATACTGTGGAAGAAAACTTTAAATGCACTTACTGTAACATGGACATACTTCAAGCAAGTACTTCAAGTTAGCATACTATACGAGATGTTGACACGACTTAAGGTTTCTTTAAGGTTTGTGGTTTACAGGACTCCAGACTGTGACTAAAATGATCACAAATGCAGTAGAAATTGCAAATGGATAGAATTGCATTTGTTGACAGGAAAATTGTTTTAGGGTTAATATGAAGGTTCACCAGATTCGCCTGGTGACAAGCCAGTAGTTGTTCATATGACAATGTGTAGTTAAAAATGCACGGTGGGTGATGGCACAAAGAATAAAATCACTGTTTGATGCACTTCCATGTAAATCCTCAACGACTGCAACACATTTCTAAAATCCAACCACAAAACTTGATGACTGCATGATGACTGCGTTTCTGAACAACATCAGGTAATACTGTAATTTGGTAATAAAGTTATTAGGTTCTAAACATTTAATAGCCTTATAGTAATTTCATTAGCCCTTTTTAACCTGAATGTCCAATTTTTGCCACACAGCTCAAAATCAAAGTCAGAAAACATGTTGCCATACATAATTTAGAAGGCTAAGTGTAGTACAGTGGTAACACTTGTACATTGTCAAGACTAATTACAGGATGGTTCACTCAAGAAAATATACTCCAGTGTAACACAGATTTCCTTCCTTAGCTAACAGCACAAACAGGAGTTGATGTGAAACTTTCGAAAGACTGGATGCTACAGCAGGAGTGGAGTGTGTAGGTCTCAGGGGAAAGGAGCGTTTTCAGCACTTGTGCACACAGCACCACACTGTCTTGAGGGCTAATGGAGGCAGCAAACATTGTTCATATGAGTTTTACACACACAAACACTGGTCTCAATTCTTCAAGAACCTGCCACTACATGTCCCAAGAACACTTTTTAATAAAAGATTTGTATTTCTTCCACTGTATAGTTTGGAACAGGACCTGATGTGCTGGGTTGAACCGATTGTGAAGGCTTGCTTTCCAAAACACCTGTCCAGGCTGAGTTTCCTCCTGGTTATTGTAAAGTCCCTTGAGTTTTGTTGTCTGAGTCTAGTCACTACTGTCTGTTGCTGCTGGCTGTTGCGTCTCCCGCTTCCATGCTGTGATCTTTTTGAGTTCTGTGAGTGAGTGAGACAGTGGTGTGCCCTTCAGCCCTTCATTACTGCTTAAACTGCCACTATTATCCAGTGATCAGCATCACTCTACTCAAGAGCCATGTGCGGAATCCAATGCCACACAGTGTCAGCTACTGGCAAGAGGTGTTGTCCTGCTGAACGTCTGTGTTAATGAGAATGCATCTCACTGTCCACAGACAGATGCTTTATACCTTTAATCCCCTTCTGACTCAACAAAAGGAGGGCTCATGACCCCTACTACCCTCAAAGTCCATCTGTCAGATTGTAGTTTGGATGATTCTTATCTATTATTGGTAAGAAACCCATGTGAGTGCAGAGATGCTGAGTTGTCTGTTTGAAGTGACATTCTCTTTAGACACTCATCAGACTCAATGAGAGTCATGTCATGTGAGCCACAATGTTTTGAGCATGTTTCAGATCTTTAGAAACTTTATATGTGGATTAAAACAGACGTTTCTGAATTTATAAACAAACTTGAAAACAACCTTTTCAAGTGGTGTAACATTAAACCAATGCCATGATTTTAGTTTAGCACAGTGCACTGCAGTCATGTGTTGATTTATTATTTATAGTTGTTTTTAAAAAAATATTTTAAAAGTATATAATATATTTGGAAATGTCATTCATAACTACTTTGCAGTTAGAAAAACTTTCTTACGTCAATGGCCATGTCAATGCTTACCATAGTTTAATATGGGCATATTGTGAAAATGCTTTAAAGATATTAACTAATGATAAGAGAACCTTGTTTCTAAAACATTCATTTATCTTCTGAGGTACAAGATATACAGTACTGTGCAAAAGTCTTAGGCACATTAGTATTTTCATACCCCAAAATGGTTTTAAGCAAGTTATTTATATCTTTAGTTGTAGTGTTAGTAGGAATTATAAATTTACATTTCCAAACATTCTTTTTGCCATTAATTGTAATAATCCAGTGAGATTTTTGTATGCACAAGGAGACTGACAACAGCCAGTGCTCCACAGAGAGATCTAATCTCACAATCATTGAGTCTGTCTGTGATTACATTATGAACCAACAGAAAAAACTGAGACAGACTAAATCCAGAATAACTGTGGCAGCGTCTCCAAGATACTTGAAGAAACCTGCCTGCAAAGCTACCTGAAAAGCTATGTGCATGTTTACCAAGGACAAAGAGGTTTTAACCGTAGGGTGTTCACACAAAATATTTATTTGATTTAGTTATAAGAAGTTAATTGAGCAATGCAAAGGTTGGTGATGAAAAATGTCTCTGTATGTATGTAACCTTCGTTCCCTGATGGAGGGATGGTGTCGATGTAGTGACACTAGGGGTACAACCTTGGGAGCTCAATGGCTTTAAAAATAAGTGCCAATAGGAACTGGCAAGTGGAATTTGCATGCCAATTTCTGCATCAGATAAAAGGTATAAAATGTATGTAAGGGAGATAGAATGTACCACTTATTCAGGTTTCTCCTGAGGAACCAAGACGTGCCTGGCTGTCAGCAGTCAGTTTAGCATTGTGGCATTGTCCCAGCTCCAGAAACTAAGTCTGATTGGGCCAGAAGGGTCACTATTAAGACTTGCTCCTTCTCCTCCCTGATTTTACAGTGTCTATGCAATTAGGCTCACTGGGGGAAAGCATACTTGCGCAGACCCTGGGGCCAGCTGTGCCCCAAGGCATCTGTGCCGAGGGAAGCCTCAGACAGAGCACACCAACACGGACAATGGGTTGATTCCCAAGAGGCAAAGAGATCCACCTGCACCACTATGATCCAGTCCCATATA
The DNA here is from genome assembly GCA_036877525.1 of Chromobotia macracanthus. Taxonomy (NCBI): domain Eukaryota; kingdom Metazoa; phylum Chordata; class Actinopteri; order Cypriniformes; family Botiidae; genus Chromobotia; species Chromobotia macracanthus. The sequence goes on along the minus strand of JAZGTH010000034.1, from coordinate 5,422,404 downwards.
AACTGGACCACTTGTGTGTGGAGCCCCACTCTCTGCGGAGCGTCATCTCCCCTGCATGATTGAGGTTGCCAAGGATATGAGTGGCTCGCAGAGACTTCATCCTCTACTGGCTCCATAGGAGGCAATGACGGGCAAGCTGAGAGCTGTGACGAAAGCAAGTACCAACCCTGGCGATTTATATACATCACTGTTGCTGTGATCCGTCCATCGTAATCAACACCTGCTTGCCCTGGATCACCAGCTTGTCTCTGCAAGGCAAGCAGGACTGCCAACAGCTCTAGGCAGTTGCTGTGCCAACACAAGCAAAACCCTGTCCAGGAACCTGATCCTGCTTGCCCGTTGCATACAAAGCCCCAGGCTGTGCTGGACACATTTGTCAGGTGGAACCTGGGCGGGCACCTGTTGATGAGCCAGCATGATGGCTCACTGTGCTAGGGGCTGCAGCAGAACAATCAAGATAGTGGGTGCTCTTTTTGTGAGGTAGCACGGGCCAGGTGAAAAAACACCCCCCTTCAGAGTCACCTTAAGGGATGAGAGCATTAAAAAAATGTGCTTTCTCTGTGTCTCGCATCTCAGCAATGTTTAGTCATAATTGTCACTCCATACCACAATGGTTGACATTGCTCGACCCAAAACCTGCACTGTGATCTTCACCACCCTCAGGGCGAGGTCTGTCATTGTGTGATGTTCCTGCAGTTGAACAGCGTCAAGACCACCCTAGTCCAGTTTTTTTAGTACCTTGACTTGATGGACCTGCAGGATAGCCATGGCATGGAGGATAGAGACAGCCTGTCCTGCGGGCAAAGAAAAAATAATACAGGCTTTGCATGGGAGTCTCAGATGGTTTCTTCAGGAGGCAGTGCCCTGCGGGCATAAATGCCCAGACTGGGGGCATCTCAGTCAGGTTTCCTAAGCTCATTTTGCACTTCTGGGAAGAAAGGAACCGGGGCGGGGCACAGCTGAGAGTTGTGTCCTGAACCTAGGAACCAATCATTTCTCAGCAGCCCAGGAAAGCACGGCCATCATCTCTACAACTGAAATTGCAACTGAAGCAACTGAAATTTCTCTTTGTTTCTTGCAGAAGAAAGAAAACCACTGCAATGTTCTGATGGACATGTTCTCACAGTGAGAACACAAGCCTTTAACAAATGCCACCTCAGCAATGGCATAGCCAAAACATCCAAGGCAGAGATTGTAGCCGTCCGAGAGAGAGGTACCAACTACAACCAGAACCATATGCACGGAAAGGCATGAAGACATCCATTTAGAAATGTAATCTTTTAGAGGAAATATGCTCTTTTACTTGACCGATACACTCAGGTAAACTCTCTGTATTGGCAGGAAAATAGAGAGACCACTGTAAGCTGTTGTAAATCCAGCCAATGAAATAAGCAAAGCAACAACACGGCTCTGAAGAACAAATCTAAATGAGTTGTGCACGCCATCTCCCTTTTATAACCTGATATCTGGGGCAGAGACTGGGATGCAAATCCCACTCGCCAATTCGTATTGGCGCTTTTTTAGGGTAATTTTTTTTTAGCGCAGTCTGTCTCCCAAGGTCAAACACCTTGTGTCACTACATTGACACAACACTACATTGCTTGTGTGAGGGAGTAAGGGAACTTCATTTACCATTTTATAATTTAGCATTTTATTAAATTGCTTAAAGAACCAATATCAGTCCAAGACTCTGTTAATCAAACCACTTTCTTATTTGGAAATGAGTAGGTATGAACCTTGAAAGCAATTGATAGGTCTCATAGGGCTTAATTATTTTAAATATCTCTAATTATCTATTTTAAATATTTTCATGTGTTTGTGGTGTTACTCAATTTCAAGAAATTCAACTAATATCAACTAATATTAACTTTTTTATGGGAGTTGAAGGTAAGCTTATTACTGTGTATTTCTGAAAAAGCATGTTTGTGATCTTTTCACAAGTACCATAGTACCTTTTCACCTGTCAGTCAGAGTAACAGAGTTTAAAACTTGCGATTCACTCTTTAATTAATTTATTCATTATTGTAAATGGTAACATAAGACACTTTACTACACCTAAAGAGTAGTAATGTGTTGTATATGTAATGTATATGTGTTGTGCACGTACAAGCTTGTAACTACAGACCAATCACACCCAGCGTTTTATCTCTGTGTTCATTCACCTTCTCTTCTTGTGTGCTGTAATGTTATTTTTTAATCCTAAAAACTTCTCCAGCATACTCAGCTCCCAGAGCACCATCTTGATAACACCGGAAACAGACTACAGACTGTGCTCTTGGATTGGTGGAGATCCTTTGTTCCCATCCACTCACATTTTGATTGACTGATCAGACCACACGCTCGTTAAAATGTGAGGTTTCTGTGCTAAATCATACAGACTAAAACGTCTGGCTTTAAATCAATTTATAAAAAGAGAGATATAAATATCATAATATCCAGTGGTAATATTTGCAATGTGAACTGGGTCTGGTTTAAATGTTTCCCCAACTTTGTGGTTATCTATATAAATTATCTATACTGAAGGACCACATTAATAATACAAAAAAGGTATGAATATAGACTAGAGTATAGACTGTGAATATTTCAAGATTTATGTGCCCTGAACAGTTTGTGTATTTTCAAAAGTAAATGTTAGAGTTGTATATATTTATATATATATATATATATATATATATATATATATATATATATATATATATATATATATATATATATATATATATATATAAATAAATATATATTTATATTTATATATATTTATATATTTAGATTTATATATTTTTATATATTTATTTTTTAGGTACTACATTAACACTTGACCATTGTTATTATTGTTATTATTATTGTATTATTTGTAAACTACTATAACTTTCGTTTTTACTGTAGTTCAGTTTGTAATGCATAGAACATGTCAATTAATTGTCTATTTGGTCTTTTAACACCAATTTCCAACCTTTACTTTGACCTATGCAAACCATTATTATTATATGATGTCACACGTAGGTAAGTGTAGGAAAGAAAGATGTTTGGTTACTTAAGTTATATCTTTTAAGTTTTTACATTAAATCTATACTGACTTAACGTGCATGTTTTTATATCCTGATCTCTGTACACTGTAAATTCCTTCATCACAAACTAAATGTAATTATTTTCAGACACTTCCAAAGACACAGAATTTGAACATCTGTTTGCTTTTCCTTTGCAAAATTTGTATTTGTACCACTAACCTGTAAGATACCACATAAGTGTGTCTTACAGGTAAGCATTAATCATTAACATAACTTTAAAGTTAGCATTAACATTAAATTCCAAGATGGCGTCGAGTATGGCAGCCGTGATGCAAGCTACATCAAGACACTACAGTTTTTTGTTTATTTGTTTATTCTGTGTGTAACCATGTCGTCTTTCGTGTGTTTTGTCGTCAGGTTAATTGTATTTGATAAACAAACACTTTTGGATATTGGCTACACTGTCGCTTACCAGAAGCCAGACATTGAGTTCTTCGAAGACGCTCTGTTTACAAACACGACAACAGAGCCCTTTGTCTGGACGGCCCGGCCACAACCTCGGAAATGCACCCGAAAAAGAGGAAATAGAGCCGGTGTTCTTGTCAGGCTGAGACGTTGTGCCTTCCAAACCCCGCTCCCCACCATTCTACTGGCTAATGTACAGTCACTGGACAACAAGCTCTGTGAACTGAGGGCACGTCTCCTTCTCCGTGCACCACAAGGACAGGGCAAAAGACCTCTCGGGGAAGAGCAGAGGAGGAGGTGTATGTTTTATGATCAGCAACGCTTGGTGTGATCGAAGGAACGTGCACCCAATCAAGTCCTTTTGCTCCCCTGATCTGGAACACCTCATGCTTTTGTGTCGACCATACTGGCTGCCGAGGGAGTTCATGGCTGTTATCATCACAGCTGTATACATTCCCCCTCAAGCCGACACAGACCAGGCACTCAAAGAACTGTATGGCAGTATAAGTGAGAGGAAACTGCACACCCTGAGGCTGTGCTCATTACAACTGGTGACTTTAACAAGGCAAATCTCAGGACAATAACACCAAAATTCTTCCAGCATATAACATGCAACACACAAGGAAACCGGATCTTGGATCACTGTTACTCTTCCTTCCGGGATGGCTAAAAGTCCCTCCCCCACCCACCCTTCGGCAAATTGGACCACTCTTCTGTGCTGCTGCTGCCCACTTACAGGCAGAAGCTGAAACAAAAGCACCCGCCCTTAGGACGATCCAGTGCTGGTCGGACCAATCGGATTCTATGCTACACGACTGATTTGATCACGTGGACTGGGAGATGTTCCAGTCTGCCTCTGATGGTGACATCAAGGTCTACTCGGATACCGTGGATAAACAACGATGTTCGAACAGCCCTGGAAGCGGAAGGAATAAACACCCCGCTATAAACACTGCTGCCTCTCTCCTGGACGAGCTAAATTCTTTATATGCTAGTTTCGAAACAAATAACCCTGTCCTAACGAAGAGATCTCCCGCAACTGCTGATACAGATACGAGTGCGCTCTCTGTCTCTGTTGCGGATGTCACCCAGTCCTTCCATTGGATGAACATTCGCAAGGCTGCAGGTCCTGACGGCATTCCGGGCCGCATACTCAGAACATGCACAGTCCAGTTAGCAGGTGTTTTTATGGAGATCTTTAACCTCTCCCTCTCTCTATCCGCGGTTTCCTCATGCTTAAAAACATCCACCATTGTGCCTATACCAAAACAATCAAAGATCACATGCTTGAATGACTGGCGCCCTGTTGCTCTGACGCCCATCATCAGCAAATGCTTTAAAAGACTGATCCGAGACTACATCTGCTCTGTACTACCTGCCTCACTGGACCCACTACAGTTTGCCTACTGTGACAACCGCTCCACAGATGATGCAGTTGCACTTATCCTACACACTGCTCTCTCCCACCTGGAAAAAGAACATCTATGTGAGAATTATAGCTTACTATAATCACTAAGCTTGATGCGAAACTACGGGCTCTGGGTCTGAACAGCTCCCTGTGCAGCTGGATCCTGGACTTCCTATCAGGCAGGCATCAGGTGGTCAGAATGGGCAATAACATCTCCTCCCCGCTGATCCTCAACACTGGAGCCCCTCTGGGCTGCATTCTCAGCCCTCTCCTGTACTCCCTATATACCCATGACTGCGTGGCCACACACAGCTCTAATGTCATTGTAAAATTTGCTGATGACACAATGGTGGTAGGCCTGATCACCGACAATAGTGGCCTACAGAGAAGAGGTGTGCACTCTGACACACTCGTGTCAGGAGAACCACCTCTCACTCAACATTGACAAGACCAAAGAGATTGTTGTGGAATTCAGGAGACAGGAAAGATAAGACCCCCATCACCATCAATGGGTCGCCAGTGGAGTCAACAGCTTTAAGTTCCTCAGTGTTCATATCACTGAGGACCTCACATGGACCGCTCACACAGATGCAGTGGTGAAGAAGGCTCATCAGTGCCTCTTCTACCTCAGGCATCTGAGAAAGTTTGGTATGAACCGCAACATCCTCAGATCATTCTACACCTGCACTGTGGAGAGCATTCTGTCTGGGTTCATCACGGCCTGGTACAGGAACAACACTGCCCTCAACTGCAAGACCCTGCAGAGGGTGGTACGGACTGCCCGCCACATCACAGAGGGTGAGCTTCCCTCCCTCCAGGATATCTACAACATGCAGTGTCTGAGAAAGGCCTGGAGGATCAACAGTGACTCTAGCCACCCAAGTCACGGTCTGCTCTCCCTACTGCCCTCAGGTAGACGGTACCGCTGCATCCAGACCCACACTAGCCGACTAAGGGACAGCTTCTTTCCTTAAACTGTCCGATTACTTAATATGAACTGACATAATCTCAATCCACCCTCGCCCTTCTCCATACACTGCACACATCACATAACAAGGTTTTATTACGAGTTCCTGTTCACTGGTTTTGTATGTACACTTTACATAATATGTTTACTGTGTGTATGTATGCGTGTGTGTGTGTATATATATACACATATGTGTAAATGCACATATTGTGTGTACAAATGTAAATTGTTACATATGTATATTTGTACATATTTTTAAGTACACTACAACATGTCCATGTGCATTTTATGTATATTGTATATTGTAAATTTGTAATTTTGTATATTCTGTCCATTTTGCCATTGTATATACTACATACTGTTATATGTAAATTTTTTGTTACATGTCTGTTTTACATACTGTATTGCACTGTCTGGAGCCACACTCAAAATTTTCACTCACCTCTACACGTGTTGAGGTGATGTGACAATAAACTTGATTTGATCTGACTTTTAATGGCATGTTAAATTCACGCTGAAACAAAAATAAAAACTGAAACATTTACAAATGAAATTACATCTAATTCTGTACGTATGTTTGTTTCCTACAATCCTTTGGTTGTAGAATGGCTGCACATGCCACGTATTTGTGACTATTCTTAATTTCTTGATCAAATTTGCTTAGAGCAAATTCAAATTTATGAAAAAAAACTATTGACTGAGTCTTTGTTCATTTATTGCTCAAACCACACTGAGGATTTGTAACTTGTTTGGAACTATCCACTGAAATAAGAGCCATCACAGAGATCATAGCAATTTGGAACTTCACAGGAATACCCCACCAACACAGAATCCACAGATCCTGCATGGATGTATTGTATAAACAATTTTTCCTATGTTTGTTTGCATGCAATCATAAGTATCTCCTTGTTGGAGAATTAAGAACAACGCTGCCTGTGATCTTGCCATCAGTCCACACAGACACAACTGCACAGCAGATGAAAGGGCTACAGTGCAGTTTATAGTAGCATATATGTATTTACTTATTGTTTTTCATCTAAATTCTGGAAATTTAAATCAAAATGACAGCGAGGGTTTAGAGTTTCCCGAGTCCTGCAGCAAGTTTCCCTCTGCTTCACTTGGCTGTCTGTTTCCCAGTATTCTCCTGCTCGTCCTTCGCACGGTGTGTCAGTTTGGATTTACACAATCACCACGACTCCTCCGTAATGAAATGTCAGCTATCAATCAAAATCTGCCTTATTAACTCTATAAGGTCCAGGTGTGGGTGACATCACAGAAAGCCACTGTGGCTTTGGAAATGCTGTGTGCCTCTCGTGCACCCATCAGTCAAATCACTGTCACTGGCACAGAGGCATCTTGACCGAGCAGAAGAAAAACATGGTGCTCGCATTTGTGCAAGGCTGCGGTCGACCCTTCTTCAAGACAATGCAAAAGAATTCCATCCTAACCCACAAAATCCTAAACAGGAACAAAAAGCACTTCTGTGATGTTGTGTCTCATTTCAGGAAGATGCGACAGCATATATCCGCAGTCATTTGGTTCTTTCAAATCACAATCATACTTGGGCCTAAATTGCAGAGATTATACACCACACACACTAGATATAGTCTAAACAGATCCTAACATGTGCTATTCATTTGCTCTTGTTGTTTTCATTTTATCTTGTTTTATTTTCAATGTTGCAATTACTTCCAGGACCAAAAAAACAAATAATGAACAACAATTGAAACAGCTAGTCCTAACAGTCCTAAATAGCAGATTCACAATGAGCACATACACAAACTCTCAGGAACAATTAGGTGCTTAGGAAGAAGGTAAAATTAATCCTCTTGCTTCTGTCCCTGTGGTCTTGTTTGCATGTTGCAGTATGTCAGACAGCTTTAGACTATAGCACTATCATGAATGCGTGCCCACAGCAATGCAGAACGCCGCTGTGGCACAATGCACCGAGCTGCCACATCCTGTATGTATGAGTTGCCACGCAGGACAGTGATCTCCACCTCCGAAACCATCCGTAGCCTGTGGGAAATTTCTGATTGCCAACTGTGATACACAATATGGGGTTGCATTAGTTAGGAATATATTGTGGGGTCAGCGATACTGTTGCTGTGGGGGGTCTTGCATGTCCAAATCTCCTTATTTGCAATCTGTTTCCACCTCAGCCCACGTCTGTTTCTCCAGATCTCTCCCGTTACCCTGATTTGTCTAGTCGAGCTGTGTCTCCTGTGTGTAACTGTCTGTACTGTTTCCTCTCATAACCTGTAAGTGCAGCAGCTGTGTATTTAAACATACCGCAGAATTGGGCGCAGTCAGCCGGGCAGCGATGCAAATGTGCAGCCTGTCAGGAGGGATTTGTGTGCTTGTGTCTTGGATGGGACGCAGAACGACTGTGTGACAGGATGAAGAAATGCAGTCCTGACGCCACAAGAGGCACATATCAGCTGAGAAAGCCCATTGTTTGTGATTGTGCCGTATCTTTTTCTGTCTCTGGTTATCTGCAAATTTACATGCCACATCACCCCGCACAGCTCAAGAGAGAAGAGTATGTACAGAGGAAACATTCATACGAGGCCCCCAGATATTTCATGCTGATAAATAATACTTTGGCGAAGTCTAGATTTGCCATTTATAGATTTGACATGCAATTTCCCTAAAATATCACTTTGGTCAATATTTGCAATCTCTGTGATTGTCTGTTTTAAACATCACAGAAAATGTATGTCTTGATAATGCTGATTGGCTGCTATGACATCAAGTGCAACAAAGCTATTTATTGTGCATTTCTATGACAACTCAGTACTTGGAATTCTCACAGCACAAAAATGGACATGTAAAGTGGGGTTGGCAGATTGATAAATCCTGACCCCAGTAATATGCTTTATTCACCTTTATTTCTAAGATGGCGGTGGCCAAAATGTAAGTAAATTTTTAATAATCTATTGCACAATAACATATTTAAATGGGTAATATGAAAACAGATACATTTAGAAGAAGTGGCTGTGCATCATTGAATGGTTAGGTTTTGCTTATTATTGAGCTGGTATTTTATGCATGAGGAGATGATTGGATGGTGAAAATTAAAAGGGATTGTGACATCAAATGGAAAGTTCTTTTAAAGGTGGAGCAAATTATTACATTTTGAAGAAAAAAATCTCATCAGGATAATATGCAGAGATGAAACTTAATAAACATAATGCATAATAAGACATGAATTAAAAAAGTAATCCATCAAAAGCCATCATTGAACATGGACAACATTTGGCAAAGATGCACTCAGGCATCAAACATATGCATGTGTGATGCAAAAAATGCAAATACACCACAAAAGGGGGAAAAAATGCTGGTGACATGAAGATGCTGCAATTTTTTGGCATCTCTTATCTTTTCCTTCTCTTTTGTGACACAATATTAACATGCCCACCCAACAGAGGGCAGACCCTGGAGACACGGAGAGAGCTGAAAAAATGAGTTCAAGTGACAGTACAGTTCCTCTGTTTCACAACACATAGAGCAGTCTGAGGATTTATGCAAGGCTGAGGGTTATGCAAAAGGCTGCGGATCCCAGACCACAGACCATATCAGGCATCACTCACTCTTTAAACCAGTTGTAATTACCCTGTGAAATATTTTTTTTTCCAGCGATAAAGATAAAACATCCTCAGGGAAGATGTTGATTGGTTTATAATCTGAAAAGTCACTTTTGTTGCCATTGCCTACTGGCCATGAAGGTTGTCTGTAAATGAGACATGAAGAAATGAAATTCTAGCAGGAAGCCATTAAAGTCATGCTTTAGCATCGCCCACATGGGTAGTTGTAGACACAGCTCACCGTTAGTAAATCATAGCAAACATACATCTTGCAAAACATTCACACACATAAATCACCTAATACTGTTTTTTGACCCTGTCATCTTTGGGGTGGTGAACTGGGTGTTTTTTAAGCTCGTCCAGCAGGGAGCACTGTGACTCTTTCAAAGAGCTTCCATCACAGTGCTGCATCAGATTTAAAACACTTAGTCTTTCCTAACATACACAAACATGTTCTTTGAAAGACAAGCTGCCAGACAGAGCAAATGCTTTTCATGTGATTTTACCTGAAAATACTGTAATATTAAACTTTTACAAAATTTAAATATTAAAAGGTGATTAAAAGTGTATTATGCTCAGGAACTAAAATCTATATTTTCACTCTTTCTAGGTATTTTACTCCATTCTTAATTATTTCAGTGCACTAATGACTGCCATAATTAGCAAATGTTTAAAATTGGGGGGACCAAATATTGAAGTTTAAAAATGTGCTAATTGAAAAAAACAAACCCACAAACCGGTTTCTAGGATCATGGAAAAAAAATAAAACAATGTCACTGTTTGAGGTGGTCACAGTCCCTTCATTTTAAAGATACAGCCAAAGGAAGTGACTTTATGACACTTCCTGTGGCTTATATTAGCTGTTCACAACTATTATCCAGCAAAACAAAAAAGTGTGCATGAGAACAGTTATACAGTCATGTGAAAAAAATAGGACACCCTGTAAAAGAATGTGTATTTTACAACATTTTTTAATATATGGTTATTTAGTCTCAATTTTAACAATACAGAGAGATTAAAGTAATACAACTAAACAATTAAAACTGAAGAAAAGTCTTTAAGATCTTCTGTAAATGTAATTCTACAAAAATGCCTATTTTAACTGAGAATAAAGATAGCCCCTAATAGCTAGTGTTACCTCCTTTGGCTGAAATAACTGCAGTGAGACGCTTCTTATAGCCATCTACCAGTCTCTGACATCAGTCTTAGGAAATTTCACCCCACTCCTCAATGCAAATTTTTTTCAGTTGTGAGATGTTTGAGGGGTTTCTTGCAAGTACAGCCCTTTTCAAGTCACCCCACAGCATCTCAATGGGATTCAGATCTGGACTTTCACTCGGCCATTCCAGGACTCTCTATTTCTGCCTTTTCATCCAGTCTTTGGTTGATTTACTAGTATGTTTTGGGTCATTGTCATGTTACATGGTCCAGTTCCGCTTCAGCTTTAATTTTCTAACTGATGGTCTTATATGTTCTTCAAGCACCTTCTGATCATCATGAATTCTACAATCACAGTAGAATTCATGATGGATTCTATGATGGTGAGCTGAACAGGTCCTGCTGCAGCAAAGCAGCCCCAAACCATGACACTTCCACCTCCATGCTTCACAGTTGGTATGAGGTTCTTTTCCTGGAATGCTGTCTTTGGTTTACGCCAAGCATGTCCTCTGCTCTGGTGTCCAAATAATTCAGTTTTGGACTCATCTGTCCAAAAAACATTATTCCAGAAGTCCTGGTCTTTGTCAGCATTCTCTCTGGCAAATGTCAGTCTGGCCTTGATGTTTCTCTCAGAAAACAAAGGTTTCCTCCTTGCACACCTCCCATGCAAGTTAAACTTGTGCAGTCTCTTTCTGATTGTAGAGGCATGCACTTTTACATCAACAGTAGCCAGAGCCTGCTGTAGGTCCCAAGGTGATTTTTTAGGGTTTTTTGGAGACCTCTTTTAGCATCTTGCGGTCTGCTCTTGGGGTGAACTTGCTGGGGCGACCAGACCTGGGCATGTTGGCAGTTGTTTTGAAAGCCCTCCACTTGTAGACGATCTTCTGGACAGTGGAATGGCTGATTACAAAATCTTTTAAGATCTTTTGAAATCTCTTACCAGACTCATATGATACTACAATTTTCTTTCTGAAGGCCTCTGACAGCTCTTTTGCTCTCACCATGGTGCTCACTCTCACTTCAACAGTCAGGAGCACACCAAACTAAATGTCTTAAGTTTAGATAGGGCAAGCCTCATTCAAAATGCTGAGAAACAATCTACTAATTATGTGCACCTAGTGTGATACACCTGTGTGTGATTTGAGCCATTTTAAGAGGGAATACATGTGAGGGTGTCCTAACTTTTGCCTGTTAGAATTTGCATTTTGTGGAATTACATTTAACAGAAAATCCCCTCTTCAGTTTTAATTGCTTAGATATATTACTTTAATCTCTCTGTATTGTTAAAATTGAGATTAAATATCCATATATCCAAAATGTTGCAAAAATGTTACAAAAATACTAGGCTTTAAATATAGGCTTTCATAGGGTGTCCTAATGTTTTCACATGACTGTGTGTGTTACAGACAAACAGACACACATACAGAGACAGAGAGAGAGGCCCGGGTGACAGTTGCATCGTTAGTCCTCTATATGAGCTCAACTTTATTGCCAATTTCTGCTTTGTGACAGCTGAGGCACTGACCATCATAACATACGCACACGCATACACACACGTTTACTTATCTATCTAAATGGGGACAGAGCTAGTTATAAATAATATAATCTATGACTCTCTCCATATTTGTACAATTTTACAAAAAACGTATTAGTATATTTTGATAGTGTTTTTACAGATGAGGGCCCAAAAGGTTTTACTCAGATTTTTCCGGTTTTGTTGACTTTTGGGTCCAAATTTTTCCCCAATATATTGTTACGTATACCCACACACAGGAAAAATAAACATTGTAGTACTTGGTGTGAGCAAAATTTGGTTGCATGAATCCCCACATACAAGAGACCAACATAACCTCAAGGAAAGTTTCTGACCAGAATCCCCTTTAAAGATACAGAGAAGTCTCTAAACAACCTTTTCACCTCACCGCTTCATCCAATTTAATCACTTAGAAGGTTTCATTGGAGTGAGAATGCTGCCTCAGAAGAAAGTTGCCTAGGTAGTAGGCAGCAAGGCAGCTCCCTAGGTTATGAGGATGTGTGTGCGGTTGTCACCTCCCCTCAGTGTCTGTGCTGAGGTCTCTCTCTAATTAGGCTGATTAAAATGTTATTGTCATGACTTTTAAAGGCTTCACTGCCATAACACATCCAAAATACCATGTATGAAAAACCAATGTATGACAATGATATGGCTTTTCCTGATAATATTAGCAATATTTCTACATCTAAATATGCCTACTTCCTTACTATATAGTACATGAAAATCATTATGCAAAATTAGTATGTCCGAATCCTGCAATATTAAAAAAAGTATTCAAGAAATACCCAGGCGGTCTGCTACTTCCGGTGAGATTTTTAAGTATTTGTCAGATACTTTTCTATCCCCTGAGACCACAGAAGCTAAGGGGCCACCAATATACAATTTAGGTACATGGAAATTGTGTTCCTTGTGGTTAAACTGTACTTGTTTAATGAAACCTTAGTATTTTTTTGGGGGGGTTGTGGTTAGTACATCCTAGGAACATTCCCCTGAGGAATGTTCATTACCTCTGGGAGGTAATTAACATTCAGGTCACATGACAATGCAAACACCGGATGCAGTATATTTGGCATACCACATCCACAAATACAGTATACACTTTTTGATCCTTTCACAATGCATATTAGGATTGCTTTCTCTGTAGGATACAATGCTGAGGATACAATGCTGAGAAAGGTATCTTGGAACGCAGCCCAATATTGCTGCCTACACTTTTGGAACAGCCATTTTGTCGGGAATGTGCCTATATGCCTTAAAACGCAGTTTTGTAGGCACCTCATTAAGCATTGAGGGATATTGTCTTGATGTTTGAATATGAAGTGTTACTAGTGCATGGTGAGAAATTTAATAAAGGTGTCCATTTGTAAGTCTCTGTGTATATGTTTATTGTGAATCTACTGCATCTGCACTGGACCCCCAGCAACATCCTCCATCAAATCGAAGATGTTTACACTCCCTCTTTCTCCCTGGCTCATTCTCTCTGCTTCATAACCCATTTATCTCCAGATAACTTTGTCAGATTGTCAACCAAACTCTCCGTTGGGAACTCGGCCCAAAGCCTATTATGAAGGAATAAACTCTATCCTCACTGGGCACCGACAGGCAATACCTTTCCTTGAGCGTTACTGTGACCATGTTAACAGCACTCGTTACTGTAGCCATAGCCAGACAGGCTAGTAATCATATTTCCAACAGTAAACAACAGACATAGTTCATTGATCACATAAAACAGAATGTAGAATGAAGAATTGTTTTCCCCCGACCAGATGTAAACCTAGTTTAACAAGCCTGTGTTTGTGTTGAATTTCTTGCCATGGATATAGGGATTATAGAAAGAAACATAAACAGTAAAGAATTAGCTCCCACAAAAATAAAAATTCTGTTATTATTTACTCACCATCATCATTGTTCCTCCCTTATTATAACATTCTATCTTCTGTGGAACACAAAACATGAAATTGTTGATGAAAATCCTGACCACTATTTCCATACAATCAAAGGAAATAGGATCTTGGAATGAAAGTAGTTCAGATGGCTCATGAGAAATATCCCAAGTTCCAAGACATACTGAAACACACATGAAATACAGATCAATAGTGTTTAAAAGGGCACAAAGCAAGAGCAGCACATAGACATGAACAATAACCAAGAAAACTAGCACTGGAAACACAGGAGTATATATACAGAGACTAATCAGGGTAACACAAAAGACAACAAAGACCAGAGACATGGACTTTATAACATGACTTTAAAATAAAAGACATAACACTAGAACACATAGACACATAGAACAGCTTTATGTAAGGCATACACCAGAACTGTTGGCAGAGACCAAAAAGCCATTCTCCACTGATAATCTCCACCAAAGCTCTGAATGACACATACACCAATACACCAAATGTTATTGGCTCCTATTTGTCTCACCACCAGCACACTTTTTCACATTTTCTGCACTGTTTGGGAGAAATGTTCAGACAAGGGTTATTGGGGATGCAGGCAAACTTCATCATATTTAATTGAGAGCTACAATGAAGCTTATCAATTTATAACAAATTAGATTTTAGTCCATACGCAAAGCTATGAATGACTTCTATAGGAATAGAGGAATACAGTGTGGCACTTAACCATGTTTTTTGAAAGGCCCTTTATCCATTACCTTAAAAAGACCAGCCAGAATATTCTACAAAAGGTCACCTCATACAGGTTTGTAATATAACTGTGAGTTAATGATGACAGGTTCTTATTTTTTCCTGTAAATTCTTCCTATAAAGAGGCAATGTGGTGTGGTTCTCTCTGCAGCCTCAATTACTCCAGACCTATTAATAATTAGTGTGTGTTAATGTTGAGTGTTGCTGAGTAAAATTCACTTTTGAAAAGTGGTGTGCTAAAGGGGTTATGACAGGAGGGAAACTTCAGTTGTAATAGGGCCAGTGAGAGAGAGGTGGAAAAGATGAGTGAATTTTATACCAGTCTGGCCACTTTTTGTGTTTTGAAGCCTTTCATGTTCTGGCCTTGGGAGTATACAGCTTTTCCTCACAGCCAGAATGTCTTTGGTCCACATGTCTGTAATAACTTGGTTCTCTTTGAGCAGATACTTTCATTGATTTGATAAAGAAGAAATACACAGAAATGGCCTTGGTTGGTCATTCATACTTCATTTTTAGATGTTCATCTGCTACCTGAAAGGACAGCTGTAATAATTAGGATGGCAGCCCCGAACCATAAAGCGACAAAGGACCACTGTGATATTCTCTGCTCTGTGCAAAGAAACCCCAGTTTATTGGTGTAATGACCCAGAACTAATAGTGCCCCAGTCATTTATCCCTATCAATGTCAATGTCACACACACTCACACAAGATAGCATTGCATCAACCCCATATAGTGTAAGTATGCATGTACGTTAGACATTACCCACCATTACAGTACCTGAAGATGGCATTGTAATGTACAAAACCAGAGCTATGTATGCTGCTTGTCAGAGGTAACGTCACCCATACGCAAATATAGTATATGTACATATATCCAAAGTCCATAAGAGAAATACATGTACATATATGCCCAAGCCATAAATGAAACCTACTAGAATTATATATGTTATATATAAATATATATATATATATATACATTCAAATTACACATAAATGCATTGCATATTATTTACATATGTGACATATATAACTAATATATTACTAATCACTAATATATGTGTCATAATTATCATGAGCAATGAAACATATGGCTTCATTTATTTGTTACATTACTTTTTATACAGGTTAAATTATCTTTTAAATCTCTATGTTATTTTGATAAGCTTGAATATAAATTAAATATATATTGTTAACATATATGGATGTAACATAAAATATCATATAAACATCCATCATGTACATATATGTAATGCATACATACATACGTATATATATATATATATATATATATATATATATATATATATATATATATTAGTAGTAGAAGAAAGTAAGAGTGTATATATATATATATATATATATACACACACACACACACACACACACACACACACACACACACACACACATTTTATTGGGGATATATCTTCATATATCCAGAGGGGGAATATATGTAACATGTATAGCAATATCACTCTTGTGTGGGGATATATATGTCATAAATCACATTTATGTATGGGCACTAGCTTACGTACTGCCCTGTGAGTTTTTTATTCCTGCATTGTTACTAATCAGTGAAATTGTTTAGTGTACATTGTAATTATAAGACCTACTAATTAATAACTCAATAAAGGGTAAACACCTGAATCACTAGCAGGCATCAGTGATTAACCAAATCACAGAGATTCAGAGATATTGCTCAAAGCGTATCTACTATCTCTCCCTTTTTACCCTGAAATCACAAGCATATGTTTACAAAACAGCCATATGCATTGGGGTAACTCCCATCTACTAATTTCCTATTGGCATTATCCACTTAAAGAAAGAAACCACAGTGATGAAAATCACATGGACTTCCACATCCTGCTTCCTGTTATGACATCATGTAGTGTGTCATGTGGCCTGTCAGTCAAACATAAATAAAGCTGTTTCCATTAAGGTACTGCTATCTACACTGCTCTGCAGGGCAGGCCTTACATAATTATAGACTGTAATACTCAGTATGTGAGTGACACTAAAGTACAGGCTATTAATTTTAATGATGTGTAGTTTTAGGAGTGAGAAAATGTATCTGGCTATTTAATATCAAATATCTTGTGGTGTGGTTATTTATTACATCTTTATTACATATTTGTATTACTATATATGGAAATGTAAACAAACAAAAATGCAATTTTCAGGTCTAGTGCCATTTGTGTTTTGTGTGTGTTTCTTCTTACTTTCTTCTACTACTAATATAATTTACAGGATACTAAACTGTTATCTGATACCATATACTGTACAGGATACTTCCATTATTTGACTATTGCAAAACACATTAGGTGATTTACATGTCACTGTTCATCGCTATTAAATTGAGTGACACTGAATGCATTGAATTACTCAGTTATCTGTTCCAAATGCCAGACTAGATAAAATAATGTGGGTCAGTTAATGTTATAAAGGTCAGTTATAATTAATAACAGGAACATTGGAACTTAAGGTTGTAACCACATATTAAGAATAGAGGTAATATTTTATGAATTGACTATTGACATTGTTTAAGCACTTATCAGAACATTGGGGAGATACCTCTCCCTGTAATGGTCCTTCGGTGCGCCTATGATGGTTACTAAGCTGGTACTTTGGACCTTAGGTGTGAAAAACGGATTTTTGAATTAAATGGCTAAAACATATTGATCAAAATTATTTAGAGCTGGAATATGAAGTGATGACAATAATATTGTTTAGATTTTACAATCTCAATTCAAACAAAGTTGCGACAGTGTGTAAAATGTAAATAATAACAGAATGCAATGATTTGCAAATCTCATATACCTCAGATAAATCTCAGATAAGAAACAGCTGGAGGAGCATTTTGCAAATAATTAGGAATGGGGCTGTAAATGTGAAAGACAAATTCCATATCCCTGTTCAGGTCCCAGTCTATCAGTACATCAGGGCTGTGGTGTGCACTGTTGGCTTGGCTGGCTATTCTTTAGTCCTGTTACAGTTATCTGATCAGAGCTTTATACACTCCCTGAGTCCTGACCGGTCTGAACCTCCTGACAACACACATATCATTATACTGTCTGAGAACTGTGCTACCTCTGAGTGGAGCTGACACTGTAATATACCTATAAGCCCCCTGTTGCAGCTACCTCCATCCCTGTCTCTTTTTGTCTGTCTCTTTCTCCCTCTGATCCTGTTTTGTTGGTTGCTTCATAAGAAAAGGGGGGTGACAAACGTCTATTCTCTGCTCTGTGTGTTTTTCCACTAACTGCACATGGCAGCTGATGCAGTCAAACCTGTGTAAATCGCCAGCATGCTTGTTGCCTTAATAAGGGTGCAGATGTGCATGGAAGAATCTCTCCTGGTCTAAGATGGGGAGAAAGATGGGAGAAGAGATGAGGACATTTTGGCCCCACCCACCCAGCATGACCGCGGAGACCAAATTGACTAGGAAACCTGGTTATAACAATTACTTGTCAAATGTCTGTCACAGCCAATCAGATCTAAGCTTATCCTGCCAGTCAGCAAGTGAACCTTAATTTGCTTTAGCCAGAGGCTGATCCGAAAAATACCCCCTGCAAGTATATGGTCGCAAATGCTAGCAAAGTACATTTTTGTTGCATCCGCAGCATTACCACAAGAGGCTCTAGAGCAGAAATGAGCATAAACTGTCTTTTTATAAAGTTAATTAGCAACACATCCAGTTGATGGAACCGTCAGGCCAGTGCTGCATTGTTGCTGAATCTTAAATTTGGTGATCATTAACAGTACGTGTTTTAGACAAATATTTTTGTGTTGTATACTTAACACTGTTGTGCTAAATGCTACTTTGTCACAGGAAATGCTAGCAAATGGACAGGGTTTTTTGGAATTATAAGATGATAAATTCAGTAAATCAATTTCTGTGAAATAAAAAAGTGTATAAATTGTCATTTACGACTAACTACTAATTTGTTATATATAGTTTTAGTGATAAAACTAAAAAATATTTAAAAAAAACATTGCTTGAAACTTAATAAATTGAAACTTGAATAAAAATTTCAACAAAGCCAGCAGAAAAATGATTATTGTTGAGTGCTGCATGTTTAATAATTAGCAGGTCTTGCATTGGCCAATTTATGTCTGAGTAAAGTTTGTTTCTAAAGATTAATTTAAACACATTCCGACATGCATATGCACCAACACAAAAAAAGATGCAATGTTTGTCCATCAGTTTCTCCATCAGTATGTTTAAGAAGTCTACTCAAATCTGTGGTTTACATTCTCTTTGTCTCTCTAGAAGGGTCATTTTCCAGTAATGATCCCTCCTCACAAGGGATCTTGAGGCACCCGGAGATTCTGCCGTTGTTAGTGTCACCCTTCACTCTTATTCATCACTAACTCTGTCCCACAATCACACCCACTTTACCTTATTTACTGTGATTAGAGTTGTTATTCCCCTCCATGTAAGCTGTACTTCTGACAGGAGTGCATATATCCCTTATCTCTTACTTAGTCTTACTTTATCTGTCTTTCTCTCTGTTTCTCTCCTTGTGTTTCTGTCTCTTTCCATCAGTAAGTAGCAGATGTAATATCCTATTTACATTTAAGTCTATGCATCTGATGAAAATCTTGCATGGCTAAGCAGATCGAGGACCATAGTGTCTATTTGACTTTAAATTCAACTATACCACACTAGACTAGAGTAAACTAGCATCAGTCAACTAGGGTACAAAATATGAATTAAGATGCCCAATTCACATTTTGAACAAGTTGCCTATTAGCTTGCATATTGGCTATTTATTATTTCTATAAATCACATATTAATGATTTATTCTTCATAACAATTTTGTACATCCTTTAGTCCTACCCCATAACTACACTTAAACGCAACAACTACTAATATTAATAGGCAGTAAATTAGTAGTTTATTAAGGCAAAATTCTTAGTTAAAAGTAAATGTGTTCCCCATACTAGTGTTACCAAAATCTGATTTGTGTTTTAATTTATATAAATTATACATGTCTTTAACAGAACCCAATGTTGGTTTGAAGTTATTGATATATTCACTATAAATGTAATAAAATTATGTGATTGATTACTTTTCTTATCATTACTTTGGCAACAGGGCTAACTGTTAACACTACATGAATGCTGTTGACACTACAATTTTAAAAATTGAGACAATGGCATTATAGTATTTACTTGTCTTTCTGCCAAGCTGTAGAAAGTGTTTAGATGCACAATTAAGATAAATAATTATAATAATAAACAAATATGGATATTGATTAAACAGATCATATTATGATTGTATTTTAATGGACTGTCAAGGACTGTCAGGACATGATCAGAAAGGTGAGAAAGAAATTTGATGATTATAAAATAAGCCACTTTTCCATTATAAATTTATGTTTTCACGGGTGGTTAGGAGAAACAACACATAAAAGATGACAATTAAACAAAAATAGTCTTTAATGCATTAACTGCGAAGGAACACACACCTTAACACTGACTTAGAAAGGACAAGGAACAAAGGAAGACAGGGAGTATAAAGGATCTAAGGAGCTAACTAGACAAGACACAGGTGAACATAATGAGAAACCAAGGGAATGGAGGAGGGGCTAATTAATTTAAACAAGAACTAATAATTACTAATAAACTCAACACCAGGGAACACGAGGGCTAAACATCTGGGAACCTACAATGACAAAACATACATATGACAATTATCTTATAAAGTTTTCTCTGCAAAGAACATGGGGTTTGTGCCAAACAAAAAGGCTACATGTACAGCATATTACCATATTGCATGAATTATAATATCTTTATAGTGAATTTATATGATTTTGTAGAAAATGCATTGATGAAAGTTGCATTATATTGTTTTTTGGTAAACTATTTTTCACTTCTCTTATTACAGCTCTTTAATTTAAATTATTGGACCCTGTCTATTTATCTGTGCTTTTTTTTAACATGAATTGGACATAATAGGATAGAATGGAAAAAAGATAGAATGACATTCTACAGAGCAACTCACGGCTCTGGGTCTTTCAGCATCCCATTAGAAAACATCACATCCTCCTCCTGTTACACTTATACATACTTGTCATATTTTTTCATCTTTAAATTCTAAATTGAAAATGACAATATACTTAAAGAGGTAAATAATGTCTTAATTATGTATGTAAACTCCGTTCCGGGAACGAGGCGTTGTGTCGATGTGATACTAGGGGTTTGACCTTGGGACACAGATTGATCTTTTCTTTTATAAAGAAAGCCAGTGAAAATTGTACTTAAAAATTAGTGCCAATAGGAATTGTCAAATGGAATTTGCATGCCAGCCTCTGCCTTGGATATCTGGGTATAAAATGGAGATGGCATGCACCACTCATTCAGGTTTGTGCTGAGGAGCTGGGATGCGCACGGCTGCCAGTGGTCAGTTCAGCATTGTGGCTGGAGGGACACAACTTCTCGTTCCCTCCATCAAAGAATGGAGGTAACATAAATAACAAAAGACATTCCCTTTCTGTCACTATACCAAAGGGGCAGCATATAAAGCTTCAAAAAGGTCATTGCAGAATAATTCTGCTGGTCAAATGCATTGGAATAGTGAACTTCTCCTAGAGAGGAGAAGACAAATGAGAGAGAAAGAGGTCAGAGAGAGAGAGGTCAAATGAGGTGAGTAGCTCTTGGAAGCCTGCAGCATGGGGTTTCCCTAGGTGGATATTGAAGGCCCAAAAACTATGAGCAGGCTGCCATCCTCAGGGAAGGAGGAGAGAAGCATGTCTAGCTCCTCTAGGAAGTTGTGTAGGGGACCTGGGGGATGGTAAACTATAACAACATGAATTCGTGAAATGATTGTAACAGTATGATATTCAAAATATTAAAGGATAGTGATGACGGTGGAGTATACCACCATCATCACTTCCTGTTATTTGATATAAGCAAGCCTGTTCCTCCACCCATGCCTGATTGGCGAGGAGTGTGAGAGAAAGGATAGTTGGTGGAGAGGGCAGAAGGGGTCGCTGAATCCTCTGAACGAATCCAGGTCTCAGTAAGGCCTAATATGTTTATAGAATGGGAGGCGACGGCTAAGATGAAGTCAGCCTTAGAGTAAACAGGCAGTTTAAATATTCTTACAGTCACTGAACACACCTTTTCAATTAGCAAAACAAAAGCTTATACCACGTGAATGGCTCTGTGGAGAATCATCAACTCATCAAAATGACTTTTACTGTAAGTTTGAAAAGCCCAGCCTCACGCCCCTCACCCGCTCTGACTTGCACTTCACACCTACACCAATATCTTCTGCAGCCGCCCTTCTACCCATCAACCTGGAAGCCTGAAGCTTCTCACCTGCCTGTCTAAAAGTCTGCGCAGACCAACTGGCCCCAATCTTCACACAGAAATTCAGCAGATCTCTTGAACAGTGTGAAGTTCTCTGCTGTTTCAAATGCTCCACTATTATTCCAGTCCCCAAAAAAACTAAAATCACTGGTCTCAATAACTACAGACCTGTCGCTCTCACATCTGTGATCATGAAGTCATTTGAAAGACTGGTGCTGGTCTGACCATCATGGACAGCACTGTGGTGGCAGTCATTCAGGTTCCTGGGCACCACCATTTTTCAGAGCTTGAAGTGGGACAATCACATTGACTTCATTGTGGTAAAGGCCTAGTCAGTGACAGAAAGGGAACTAAAATCCTTCAAAAAGGATTTTTTAGAAAAAAAACAAGGACTGTGATTTCACATATTGGATTAGAAATTGTATGGTTTATAAAGTGCTATGCAGTCTAAGTGTCACCAGAAGGAGATGTCTGTATGAAAGATATTTTTCCTGGCTTTCTGTGAGTGTGTCTCGAGGCACAGTCTTGGCTCTTCTATTTTATGTGTCATAATGCGATGGTGGAGTTTCCCCTGCGAGGCATTGTGGCTATTGGAATGGCGAATAACATATGTTGTGTCTCAAATGCATCTCTCTGCCTTATTCCAGTGCTACAGATGACCAGGGAGATTTCCAATGCTAGGGGCTGAGGGCAGAGAGGCAGCACTCTGTCTGTCACAAAAACACTCGCTCAGGACAGACCAACAGAGACCTGTGGAGAAGAGATGAGAGGACAGGAATGTGTTTTAACAAGCCCCTGTCTATAAAGACAGTGACGTAATCAAGATTATACTGTATAATTTTATTTAATTTTTATCCTGGAGGGGGATTAACTCTGCGATTAAGATTAGAAAGTTTTGCAAGCCAAATTTTAAATCATATTGTACATATCGTTCATGTTACAATAGCATGTTAATGCATGTTTTGAATGTGTCAGAGCACCTTTACTTGGTGTTAGGGCAGAACTTTATCATAGTTATTTAAATCTCTGATATACTGAGGAGAAAAATCTGCAATGGTACAGTAACAACCACTAGTATACTAAACAAAATACGGGAAGCAATTAATTAAATAGGATGTCTGCAGCTACACCTTTTATTCAGTTCTGTTTTATTGATGAGATTGTACATCAAATTTAAACCACTTTGTTACATGATTTACACATTGACACCAACATATTTAGCATTTATTGGTGAGGCATAAAAATATAAAAAAAACTCTTTGATTTAAAACAAGCATTTGTGAGTATACATACTCAGCCAATCTCTGTAACTTAGCTTGCACCCGGTTCCATTGTCAGAGCTGGTGCATGGGTGATGTCTGGTCTGGCTATCGAATGTCCCTCAGAACTGGCCCACATTCCCATTGACAAGTTACATTGATTATGATACTACTTAACCTACCCACAAATAAATATGGCACAATGATTATAATTTGAAGGCCCCCACACTTACAGTTTCCAGATACTAAGAAATGTGTTGTTTTTTTGTTTAGCTTTTTTTTAATGCTTGTTTTGTCTTATTTTAAATCATTTTAAGTCATCCTGAGGCCACCTTGGAAGTTTTTTGAGTCCCTCTGGTTGAGAAACACTGCTGTAAATGAACAGCCTTGATCAATTCGTTTTACACAAAGACTCTTAATATTTAAAGTACTGTCATATTCAAAAATAATAGGGCATGATCAAGCAGCGATTTATATCATTTTGGTGTATGTAAATGTGTATGCAGTTGCAAGGATTTGCTCCTGAAGCAAATCAGTGAGTCTAGTCAAAAATCTTCTACAGATCATGTGTGGGTGTTGTAGGGAGTCCCATTTCTTAATGGAGCTCTCTACAACACACTGCGGGACCACAACAGGCCTCTACCTCCATCCTGTTAATCTTGTCCCTTTATCTCTGAACCAAAAGAGAAAACTAACAAGCATTGTTCACTTTTTGCAAGAGAAATTACCATAGACATATTTAAAAAGATGGAAGAAAGTTTATAAAAGGCCTTTAGGGACCAACTAAAGATCAAGAGTAAAGAAGGAAGTCCTACAGAGCTAATTACTGATGGCATCAGATGGGGTGATTTAATATTTACCCATTTAAGTCCATGCTGTCCATCTGACTGAAATACAAAAAAAACGCATATAATAAATGTTTGATTCACATCATAATGCCCATCTTCTGTATAAATGCTTAGGAAACCACATGAGGAATAGAAAGGATGACACTGACTTTAAATATATTTGCACACAGATAACTGTATGTCCCGTCAACTTGATATATATTTAATCATTTGTACAGTAGAGGAA
Source organism: Chromobotia macracanthus (assembly GCA_036877525.1). NCBI lineage: Eukaryota > Metazoa > Chordata > Actinopteri > Cypriniformes > Botiidae > Chromobotia > Chromobotia macracanthus. Next base: position 5,397,978 of record JAZGTH010000034.1, on the reverse strand, counting down.
AATCATTGCAGAATTTATTCTTAATTCAATTTATTAATTTATTTGTATATGCATTTGTATTTCACAATGCATATTGTTTTAAAGCTGCTTGACAGATAAATGAAAGTTGAACATGTTGTCAGTAAAATGGTACAGATTATGCAAACTGGAAACAATATTATGTATGTGTTGAAGCAGAAATGGCAGTCATCCAATGTCCTTGCAGAGTTCGTCATCATGAGCATGCGAAGGCTCACACCTATCTCAGTGGTTTATGAGAGGATAATGTCCTGGTTTTCTTGTCTTGGGTTTTTTAAAAATTCTCTTGCCCAGGATCCTGACAACCATATGTTTTGTGTCAGATCTAAACTCATGCTCTGTCTTTAGTGATCTGTGGAAGCACATGGCCATTGTTTGTTTACCTTGTGCCATGTGCTCTCCTGTCTTGAGTCTTGACCCTGCACTCTTGTTTCCTCGTTAATTATTCAATCATTAGTTCATTCACCTGCCTGCTCTCAGTACCTGCCTTGGTTGTTCCCCTATTTAATGTCCTTGTGTCTGCTGTCTTGTGCAGATGTATTGTTACACGTTTTATGTTGTTGATTCCTGCTTGTGGAATTTAGTCAAATTTAGTATACTGCATCTTGTTTGAGCTCAACTTAATAAATGTATCTAGTCTTGTTTTGGTTTCTTGTTTTGAGTATTCCTAGTCAGGGGCAATTCTAGGATTTTCATTTTTTAGGGGGGCTCAGCCCCCAATGTATTGTAATATGTTTTATATTGAAATTTCAAATTTCAAATATCAAGATGAATATTTTCGCTGTGATGTGATAAGCGGTGAACACAGTAAACATTTTACAGTAGGCCTAGTAGAGGTAGAAAACAGATTGCTCCCCCATGACATTTTTGTAAACTGTATTTATGACAAAGAAATAAACAGATCCAGATATTATAACATCCATCTATAAACACACAACTATGTCACCTGCTTCTTTTCTGAGTCTGCACACCATGCTCTGCGGACTGAAGAACGCATCCGCTGTTTTTATATTAAATTTAAAGTGGACTGAGGCAATTACAAATCATGCATGGTTTATGGAGCTAATCGCAAGCTTAAGCCGCCCTAAAAATGGCCTAGTGATGCCCCTGTTCCTAGTCTTGTTTTGGTTCTTATTATTCCCCTTGTGGGAGTTTTTATTTAAATAAAATATATTTGTTGTTAAAGCTGTTCTGCAACTGGGTTCTTCCCTCACGGTTCATGACACAGTCTACAAAAACATATTTTTGAGACTATGCAACATTTAGTCAATTAACATAATTGATTACAGGTATTATATTATATGTTCCAGCTTACATGTAAATGGCACTTGTAAAAAAGATAGAATTTATAGAACAGGAGTTTAAGGGATTTGCAATAATACCATAAAATATCTGAACATTGTATAATGAAAGAGAATGGTAAAAAAAGAAATAATGAAATACTAGCGTCTTATTAGATTATTAGAAGGATTATTAGCTCATGATAATAAAAATAATTTTGTCTGTCTAAGCTCACAGTAGATGTACTTTGTGTTAGATTTGTAGCTGTTAATTGTGTGGATGTTGTTTAATACACTTTCATTCAGGAAACAAGTCATTCGGCTCAAAGGAAAATATGTATAATTAATCGTCATTAAATATATTTTGTAGCACCTGATATGCAGAAATGCTTTAACAGGACTTTAAAGCATGTAGCAAGATTGAACACAGTTTAAGTGACCTTATTTGTGAGCAATGAACACACCAACAATCAAGGGTGAATACATATGGGTGTAACATAAACAGATATGTTACTTTCACTAAACACATATCCAAATGCAAGGAAAGCAAGGAGAGAGAAAAAGAAATTTCTGAAAGAACCATCAGTCGAATCACCTTGGACAAGGGCACAACTTAACAGTTATTCTGTGTACATAGAAATCAGATACTTGCATTGACCGCTAGTGCAGAGTACGAATCCAAATGCGAGTGGAGAGAGAGTCCTGAGTGGTTCAGATATGTGATGTAGTTAGCAGAGATGATGTATTGGAATTTTCCTAGTCTTTCTTGGGCCATGTGGTGTTACTCCTTCCAATGGAATTCCTTTGAAGCTTGGGCAGAGTGTCATAAACTGCCCTGTTGTTGTCAGAGGTGCTAATAGCCATATGAAGGGAAAGTTTGCCTTCAGACTCTCAGGAGCCTGGGGTCTTTGACCCCCATGCTGGGTTTGGAAGTCTTAAGTGAAGAGGGGATTTTATGATCCCTAAATGATCCAAATATTAGGCCATGCCAGACACTACACCACACTAAGTTACCAGTGCTTGTTCCCACTACCTTTATTCCTTCCAATCTCTTTTTCTACTACTAACATGTATTTCCAGTATATTCCCACTGTTCATAGCAAACGTATAACTAACCGGTCAAACCAATGTGTTTTGGCACTGACTGAGACATGGATCTGCATAGAAAACACTCAGCTAGTTAGCCCCCTCAACTAACTTCATTTTCACATACACTTATCCTACAGGGCGTGAAGGGGGCAGGTTTGCTTGTGTCTAACACCTGGAAATTTACTCCACATCTATAATCCTCCAGGTCAACTGGGCAATTTAATTGAAGACCCTGACATGCTGCTATTGACATCTCTGGAAGATAACACCTAGACAAACCGCAACCACAGCTGACTTCTTAGTTCTTCTGTCCTCATTTGATCTCATACTGACTAACACCCCTCTCACTCACAAAGGAGGGAAACAACTTGACCTTATCTTCACTTGTACGATAAGGTCACGTGTTGGCCCTCTCACCTTCAGCCAACACGTGCAACAACCCCCAGTCCCTGGCTTTCTGAGACTCTTAGTAGCCACCAGACCAAGCTCAGGGCTATGGAGAGAAAATGGCACAAGTCAAAAAAATCACAGAGTAAGAGTAAGGAGACCCGTGCACCGAGGTGCCTTCTCCTGGGGGGATAGGAACAGTTGTCACGATCTCTCAGCACTGGGTAGGTTACGGAGACAGGGGAGCTGTCGTACAGAGGCACGCCTTGCCTGCCAGTACTTGCATTCCTAGCCTGTAATGTGGGTTCGGCTTGTGGCGTGTTCCACAGGGACCCATATGTACATTGACGTAACGTCGAATGTGACTGACTGAAGGGGAACGTCTTGGTTACGTATGTAACCCTCGTTCCCTGAAGGAGGGAATGGAGACATTACGTCCCCTTGCCGCAAACCCGATTCACTGCACACAACCTGAATGAAAGTAAGTTCAGCGGCCGGCTTTATATCCGCTTCCGGGTGGGTGTGCCTCAGCACGCAAATCCTTTGCCCCAATGCTCATTGGCTCTGTCCTCTTGGGCCGATGTTCATCGGCGCGTTTTCTACTACTCGAAGGTGATAGGGCTCCCAGACGAGACCCCATACCTCAGTACGTTGACGTAATGTCTCCGTTCCCTCCTTCAGGGAACGAGGGTTACATATGTAACCAAGACATTTTGTTATGCTCTATTTTTCAGACTGATTTGGCAGCAAGCAGCAAGCTTGCTTTGTTTAAGTTATCTGAGACTGTTGCTAAAGCAATCTTTATAATGGCAGAAGTTCTACCATATTTGTAGCAAGGAGCTGATTTTACCACCTTAGATAAGTGTATTAAACAGGACACCAAATAAAGATCTGAAATGTCTTCGCTCTGCTGCAGAATATTAGAATATTATACAGTATAAAATAAAAATTATGATTACGAGCGAGTCCTGACACGTTGTGAAACTCTGATAGAGTTTAAAATGTCTTTAAAAGCCAATCCCAATGCATCTTTTCATTATCCAAATAGATGTTAAAATTGTCAACAATTAGGACTTTATCTGCTAATACTAAAGGCCAATACTGGCCAATAATATTTCTGATAAAAAAAATCTGCAAATTCTTTGATAAAGTCTGCATGGTGCCATGGCCTGTATACAGTAGCCAGTAGAAATTACAAACTTGATTCATCATTTATACTAGATAAAGTTATATTAAGCACCTTTACTTTCTGGGTAACTTTAAGTATTTAAATATAAATAAAACCAATATAAATATAATATAAATATAAATAAACTTAAATATTGAAATATATTGAAACAAGTTTAATACAAAGAACTGTTCCACAAGCTAGTGATCTGCCTTATTGTCCAGGCAGCTCCTAAATGGAACCTGAGAAACTGGTTTGGAACACTATATATTTGGTTGCTGAGCCATATACAATGCATCCATAGTCAAAGCATGAAAGAATCAATGCTTGATACATGCATAACAATGCACTGCAACTAGCTCCCCAGTTGTGACTAGCAACTGTACGCATTTAATTTATGATCATTCTACAATTTGATTAAATTTTACTTATATGCAGTTTCCATGTTAATTTTTTGTCAAACCATAAACCAAGGTATGTTTTGATCATACAACTTCCATTCAATCTTAAACCCCAGTCCAGGGACCATTCCTCCACTTCTTTGACTCGTGTATGGCTTTAACTACATTTTTAATATTGTGTCCTCTCTTCCATAATGCTCCATCATCTGCATAAAGTGCTAGTCCTATTCCTGTTTTTTTTTACTTTATCAAAAACATCATTAATCATTAAATTAAACATTATTGGGCAATTGCACTACCCTGCAGAGTTCCATTTAGAATGTTTTAAGAATTTGATACTTTTAAGAAAAGTACATTCATATAGAAAGTCTAAACTCCAGTTATACAATTTTCCACCTATACCAATATTATTCAGTTTAATTAGCAAACCTTCCCTCCACAAAGTGTCATAAGCCTTTTCTATGTCAAAGAATACTGCAAACGTATTCTTTCATTATATAGGGTTTTTTTTTAACTTTTTTAACTGTATCAAAGCATCTACTGTAGATATACTTTTCCTAAAACCACTTTGAAATGCTGATAGCATTTCCCTTTTCTCCAAAATGTAATTCAGTGGCCTCACAATCATTTTTTTCCTTACTTTACATAGCGTAGTGTTAAGAGCAGTGGGTCTATAACCACTAGGTTTTGTCAAATCTTTCCCAGGTTTAGCTAGAGGAAGCACAATTGCAGTCTTCCATTGCTTAGGAAGACTACTCTCACTCCACATATAGTTATACAGTTCCAATAATGTTTCTAATGCTTTAGGTGGTAATTTCTTTAAGATTTCATAACTTATCATACATTTACCTGGTGTTGTTATTAATAGCTGTTTTTAATTCAAAACAGTTAAACTCATTATCCAAACTACTATTAAAATCTTGCTTTTTTGCATGTATTTCCATATATATTCGTAATTTGTTGTTATCTTGTTAAGAATGCATCATTTAAGTTTTCAATGTTATGAGCTTTAGCAAATGTTTCAGCCAATATTGCAACCTTATCTTTATTTGTAATAGCTACCTTCCCTACCTTCCTAAAGTTGTCAATTCCATTTATCCATTTATAGCCACAAGAACACTGGGGAAAGCACCCCATTTCAAGGAAAATGAAATGGGTCATTTCATGACCCGCTGCGGAGACCACACCCTGCTAAAAGGAGGTAACGTGTGGAGATGAGATATAGACTGACAAGGCAGTACTACCTATAAGAAGGTCTCTGTGCAGGTCCTACCTACTGGGACAGCACTACTGTCAACAGAGACTGGCAGCAGTAAGCACCAAAGGGTTTACCGACAGGGAAACCATATTATCGTGGAGAATACACACATGGGGAAACACTACATATGGGGGAACCTAGCCCACTACAAGGGCTGACTGTGGCATACACACTGGGCCTGGTGTGAGGCTCCTCCCCTGAGCCTACCCACTGGCGGGTGCTGGAGGAATCACAACGCAGGGGATTCCACTGCGAAGGAGTATGCCTACTTCCCCCTATCCCAGGGGGGAGGCAATGTAAGCAAGGACACCAGGCACATCTTCCCGGCCACTACGTAGTGGGCCCCAACACACAGGAGGATATGGTCTCCACCCTGAGATTGTAAAACCTTGCAAAGGTGTTAGATGTCACCCAGCCCGCAGCTCTGCAAATGTCTGCTAGAGGGGTGCCGTGTGCCAACACCCAAGAGAAGGCAACACTTCTAGTTGAGTGAGCCTTCACTACGAGGGGGCAGGGCACACCTTGGGAATGGTATGCTAGGCAGGCCCAAACTCTAGGCACGAGTTGTTTACTGACAATGCCTGCAGATCCCCAACCCTCCTGACAGAGACGAGCGTGGTCAGGAGCACTGTCTTGAGAGACAGGCTTTTCAGCTATACCAACACAAGCGGCTCAAAAGGGGCTCCCTGTAGCCCAGAAAGGACTATGGAAAGGTCCCAAGAAGGAAGAGGGGTGGCCTTGGGGGGTCAGTCTCCGGGCGCCCCTCAGGAACCTGAAGACCAGCTCATGGTTTCCTATATACTTACCTTCTACTGCTAGGTGATGGGCTGAGATAGCAGCCATGTACACCTTCAGGGTGGAAGGGTGGACAACCCTTCAGGGTGTACACCCATGTACACCTTCAGGGTGGACAACCTCCGTGCGCAGCTCCTGCATCAACCCTGGCTCAGAACTACCCTCTTGGAGCTGCTTGAGCACCTTGGCCTGGTGATCGGATCCGGTACTCATGTCCGGAGTGCACTTACAATATAAAGCCCTCAAATTGGGTTGAGGCTAATCCAGCTTCATATTTACGTTATCTGTTCCACCTTAAAAGACACAATGCTTCCGTATTGCCAGTTTCTTATTCGCGCTTTACCTTACACAGTTAGCACATTTACTACAATCTTACTATTTTAAAGTGCAACATTTTATAGAGCAATATCCTACACTGGGGTGTAAATATATATTTATATTTGTAAAATATAAATATATAAGATTTTGTTATACAGGACTTATCTGCTAAACAGGAGCATATCTGTAAATAACTCTGACTTAAATCTTATGTTTATTATTTATTTTATTATCTCTATATTATTTTTTTTTCTCTTTCCTGTGTATATACCACAAAAAAAAATCCTTGTGCATGTGTGCACACTTGGCAAATAAAGCTCATTCTGATTCTGATACTGGTAGCTGTTAATACTATACAAGATGCTAGTTATGACTTACATGGCTAATTGGCTAATTCCATGCGCATTTAAAAACATGATGACATTTAAACTATATTATTTTTAAGTTATGGACCCTTTAATGTACCTTCACTTTAATATCTCTTTATAGTCATTCTAATATCCCAATACCTCCACCTTATGTGTAACCTTATATTTAACTGTGCATCTTATTACCGTCATGTTACTTATCTGTCTAGGTATAGTCCTGTTATGTTATTGTAAGTCTGAGCCTCTTCACAAGTATGCAGGTATAACAATGCCCAGTTTTCTGCATTTACTTGTGCTAACGACAAATAATTTATGTGACCAAATGATGCTGCAAGACATTGGGATATTAACCAATTTGGAGGCGTATATTTCAACCGACCTTTAAGGCAAGTTGAAAGTTTCACTAGGAGACCTTTTTTCTGTAGCATTCTGAAATTATGAACCTATACATTTGATATATGTGACAATACAGTTCAATGAGACATTGCATTGTTGACCAATTTGGAGGTGTTATATCTCAGCTGACCTTTAAGGTTTTGTGATAATGTTTTTGTGATAATGTTAGTAGTAATTACAATTGACTATGTGTCAAACTGTCAATCAAATCACATTAATTTATTACCCTGTTTTGGGAGGGTGTCCGATTTTTAGTCTAGTTTTACATGTCAATCATGTATATGTTCAAAATGTACTCTTAACCTCTGTCCACCACCCTCCTGAGGAACTGACCCCTCCCTACTTTGGCTCTGTCTATCACCCTGAGGATCTGCCCCCCTCCGCACCTTTCTCCAAATTTATTACCCTGTTTTGGGTTTGTCTGGTTTTCAGTCTAGTTTGTTCATGACAGTAGTGTTTATGAGCATAAGATTTACTCTAACCTCCACCATCCTAAAGATCTGGCCTCCTCCCCACTTTGGCTCTGTCCATCACCCTGAGGATCTGACCCCCTCCCTACCTTTCTACATCAGGTTGTTACGGAGTAGATCCCTGCTCTATCTCCTCCTCACCACCAGAGGGAACCATCGCCTGAATACTAGTTTCATGTTGAACTACATTTCCCATCATGCCTCATACCTGGGAATGATTACTTCTTGTATGTTTACCTGAACCTCATTAGCTTGTTTATTTAAACCCCATGCTTCATAGTAGTCTTCGCGAAGTCTTGTTTTGCCTAGCAACAATTATGAGTGTTTATATTACCTTGTTGGATTACCTGTTTTGACTCTGAACTGAGTTTTTTTTTTTGTGGATTATTCAATTGTTTGCTGCCTGCCCTGATCTCGGACTGTGTTTGTTTTTTATGATTCTTGCTGCCTGCCTATGACCCATGCCTCTGCCTCATCTCAGATTTACCAGTTACTATTGTTGACCCTGCCTGTTTAACTATTCTATTAAAACACTGCAAATGGATCCTTGTGTCTCTGACCCTTCGTTACACAGATGTTTTCTGATTTTCTCCTAACACCATTGTGAACAAATAGGTTTGAATGTGTAAAGGTTTTGTATAGGGTAAATAAATGTTTACGGGGTGTATGTGTGTTTGTGTTGACAAATACCAGCTGTGTTATTTGAAGTGTTCACACTTCAGACACAAAATGAAAGTGTATGACCTGAGACTTTGGGTTCCCCATGCGTCCCCAAGTTGTGTATTCCAGATTTGTTTATTCCAGTCTGTGGGGTGTGTCGTTCAAATGTGTGTATCGGTACCTCTTAAGGTAATGGCTTTATAGAGCCTGTTAAAACGTTTTAAAAGAAAACATGGCCCCTATCCTGTCTGACCTCTTCTAAAAGCTAGTTTCCTGATTAAAGGACATGCCCCAACTTGTTCTTCTGGTCTGGGATGATAACCCTGTTAACAAACTCTGATGCTGTCTGCTTCTATTGGTTTGTAGAAGCTATTAAAACAATAACATTTTAACAAAGCACATGGCCCCTATCCTGTCTGACCCTTCTGGCTTGGTTCAGCCAAAAACCCTTTTAGGGTGCACCTACAGACTTTCATGAAAACATCTTTTTATGTAATTTTTTTCACATGGAAACCAGAAAACTTGTACATAAGTTTTGTACATAACTTGTACATCATTTTTTCTTGTTAAGTGTTTACTTTTAGAATATATATCTGAAGATAAATCTGTATAAGGCTGCAAATACTCATTTTAATTTTGAATAAATAAAAAAATAGAGATATACCATAATCTTAGTTTCAAATATGCAGATTGTTTAGCACTGTTTTAATTTAAACACCTAAATTCATCTGCCTGACATAGTAGGATAAAAAAAGCCTGTGTGTGTTTGGGTGTACAGAAGCTGCGTCTAGATGTTCATAGCATCACACCTCAGATAAAGACTCAGTCCTTTTGGTGACTCCTTGTGTTGTAAACTTTATATTCAGAACAACATAAACTCTTTACTCTTTGTACTTCTACAAAAAATGTTTCATCACTTTAGACAGTATTTTAGTTTTAGAGTTAGAGTTTGCAAAGACTATTTCATTTTAAAATATAAAAAATAACGATACAACCTTCATAATCCTGTTTTAAAATATGGGTTGTTTTGTATAATTTTAAATTGAAACAATGACACCCTCATTTGGGAAAATATTTGTATCATTACCATTTGTATCATCATTTGTGTATCATCTGGTGACATCTCAGCAATGGTTCAGAGAAACTGAGGTAGTACTGTGGAAAATGTCTTTCTAGCCTAACAGTAAGTGTTTCCATTTGTATGTTATGTATTTGTAAGAATATACATTAAAAATCCTTTATGTGTGTCACTGTGGTATTTAAAATGATGTTTAAACTGTTTTGTGTAACGCTCCAAGAAGATCAAACAACATTTTCCATTAAAACCAAGAACTGAACTGATCTCAACAGGGTATGTTTTATCTGTTTGTCAACATTGTTTTATGTTTTTGACCCAGAGTAGGTATTGGATACATTATATTTTCTGACACAAAGTAACTGAGGATAATACTAATAGTTGTTGCTGTGTCTATTGTATGGCTATAATTAGAAGTCCCCTCCGTATGTATCTGAAAACCAGCTGTAGCTTTTCTATGTGTGTAGCTGATAATCTTTTTATTTTCAGATAGATTGTGAACTGGCTCATGTAATCCCTCTAAAATACAGGTAAGCAGCAAAATGTAATTACATTTATGGGTTTCTAAGAACTCCTATATCTAGTTTAAATTCAGGTTTTACAAATGACTAAGAAAGTGACTATACCATACAGAAAAATTTGCAACTTATGCAGAAAATAACTTTTTTATCTTCTGAAGTATTGTGAATGGGGTGTCAATGTTTAGAACGTACTCTTCTAGAGCTACTAAGACATGTTTTGTTATGTTTTCAGCTCTTAGAAAGTTCCTGATTTAAAGGTAGATGCTGTTATGGAGGAAGTCCCTGCTCCACCTCTTCCTCACCTGATTCCCGTTAACTCTTGTGTATATAAACCCCTGACTTTCGCTAGCTCAGTGCGAAGTCTTGTTTTGCCCCAGCGACATTTGGTTTGATAGGACATGTAATAAAACTAACCTGTAACTGGCAGGCTAAACACACTGGAGTGCATGTCATCTATGAATATTGGCAAACATTAAGAAAAAAACAAACCTGAAAAAATATAAGGTGAAGTCTGACAACATTGTAACCTGACTAAATAGTAATGCATTTTTTAACAGAAGGTGAAAAAGTTAATTTTGAAACTATGGAATTTTGTAACAAAGGTGAATAAATTAAGACGTTCCTGACATCCTTGGGGTTTGAACACAACCCATGTGGATAAACAGACAGGTTTGTGAGACCAAAAGAGAAAGATCGGTTCCATGCTGTCAGCGAGTGATCCATGTTGTGTTATTTCATGGTATAGCTTTAGGATTTGGCCATTTGCTACATTCTCTACTTACAGTACAGGTATTTATTAAGACAACACAATATCAAAGTTGTAGAACTTCACTGACTGAAATATTCACACTTCAAATCATTCAATTTTCATCGAAGCAGTGGTTTAACAAAGAACACACAAAGTAAATCAATCCATCTAAAACATGAGATTTGGTTTTGGTAATGTGTCTACCTTTAAATCAGGAACTTTCTAAGAGCTGAAAACATAACAAAACATGTCTTAGTAGCTCTGGAAGAGTATGTTCTAAACATTGACACCTCATTCACAATACTTCAGAAGATAGTTATTTTCTGCGTAAGTTGCAAATTTTCCTGTATGGTATAGTCACTTTCTTAGTCATTTGTAAAACCTGAATTTAAACTAGATATAGGAGTTCTTAGAAACCCATAAATGTAATTACATTTTGCTGCTTACCTGTATTTTAGAGGGATTACATGAACCAGCTCACAATCTGAAAATAAAGAGTATCAGCTACACACATAGAAAAGCTACAGCTGGTTTTCGGATACATACGGAGGGGACTTCTAATTATAGCCATACAATAGACACAGCAACAACTATTAGTATTATCCTCAGTTACTTTGTGTCAGAAAATATAATGTATCCAATACCTACTCTGAGTCAAAAACAAAACAATGTTGACAAACAGATAAAACATACCCTGTTGAGATCAGTTCAGTTCTTGGTTTTAATGGAAAATGTTGTTTGATCTTCGTAGAGCGTTACACAAAACAGTTTAAACATTTTAAATACCACAGTGACACACATAAACAATTGTTAATGTATATTCTTACAAATACATAACATACAAATGGAAACACACTTACTGTTAGGCTAGAAAGACATTTTCCACAGTACTACCTCAGTTTCTCTGAACCGTTGCTGAGATGTCACCAGATGATACACAAATGATGATACAAAGTATAATGATACAAATATTTTCCAAAATGAGGGTGTCATTGTTTCAATTTAAAACGATGCAAAACAACCCATATTTTAAAACAGGATTATGATGGTTGTATCGTTATTTTTATATTTTAAAATGAAATAGTCTTTGCAAACTCTAACTCTAAAACTAAGATACTGTCTAAAGTGATGAAACATTTTTTGTAGAAGTACAAAGAGTAAAGAGTTTATGTTGTTCTAAATGTAAAGTTTACAACACAAAGAGTCAACAAAAGGACTGAGTCTTTATCTGAGGTGTGATGCCATGAACATCTAGATGCAGCGTCTGTACACCCAAACACACAGAGGATTTTCTTATCCTACTATGTCAGGCAGATGAATTTAGGTGTTTAAATTAAAACAGTGCTAAACAATCTGCATATTTAAAACTATGATTATGGAATCAGTATATCTCTATTTTTTTATTTATTCAAAATTAAAATTAGTATTTGCAGCCTTATACAGATTTATCTTCAGATATATATTCTAAAAGTAAACACTTAAAAAGAAAAAATGCAAACCAATAGAAGCAGACAGCACCAGAGTTTGTTAACAGGGTTATCATCCCAGACCAGAAGAACAAGTTGGGGCATGTCCTTTATTCAGAAAACTAGCTGTCAGAAGAGGTCAGACAGAATAGGGGAGAAAGGTAATGCATTTGGAGAAAGGTGGGGAGGGGGGCAGATCCTCAGGGTGATAGACAGAGCAAAAGTAGGGAGGGGTCAGTTCCTCAGGAGGGTGGTGGACAGAGGTTAAGAGTACATTTTGCACATATACATGATTGACATGTAAAACTAGACTAAAAATCAGACGCCCTCCCAAAACAAGGTAATAATTTAATGAGATTAGATTGACAGTTTGACATATAGTCAATTGTACTTACTACTAATTTTATTTATGATAGACACAAAAGCAAGAAGGGAAGGAAATAAGGGAAGGAAAGCCAGATTGTTGATCTTTGAGTATGCACCAGTAACTCCATTATTCCCTCTGCAATTAATACTGCCTGCTCGACAGACCATCCACTCTCGTTTCCTCCACACATCCATCTCTCCATCACTCTGTGCTCTCTGACCATATACTCCATTTCAACTCCTTCACTTATACTAACAGGGTTCTTTGAGAACCAATTAAAGCATGCAGTGACCAGGAGCTGGCGATCTAGCCATAAAGGAATAGTGCAACCAAAATCCCCTAGGTTGTTTATGCAAGCAGTTTGTTATAACCTATAGTTATGTTTTAAAGTCAAGTACCCTCTGGCAAATTAAAAAATAATGACACTGTCATGTGTGTAAAAATACTGTTTTACTGTCGTTAACAATCACATTGTAGATTTGATTAAATACAATGTGTGAACTTTGTACATGGTTCTTTATCTGCTGTTTTTCTAATTTCCAATTCACAAACTTGTACATTGATTTTTAGATTTACATATTTGGCAGATACAGCAACTTACAGTGCATTATCATACAATATGATGATAAAGTTACGGACTACTTTTATGGTGTTTGGCCTTCTTGGCAATTCACTGTCATGGTCACTAACTATTCTTGTGCAGAAAAGAGCTGCTATTCCTTGAACCTATTATATGATAGGTATGTGAAAAGTCTTTTTTACTTATGCTTTGGGGTAAGTGTGGGCAAATATATAATATACAAAATATACAAATTCCTCACAGCTCCGAATTGTTGAATATTCTCCTACCAGAGTCTGTATACACTGAGGAAAGAGGTTAGAGGAATAAAACAGTGCATTTAATGTAAAAAGTTTTACATTAAAAAACTTTACAGGCGACAGTATGAAACGGCAATTGTTGAAAGACTCTTGAGGCAGTGTCAGGAGCTAAAACACTAATTACACTCTCAACACAAGATGTACCACACTGCTACACCACTCACAGACACAATCCACTCCTGTGAGCTGAAAAAAGAAATGTGAAGAACAGAAAACAGACAGATGGTGAAGAGTTGAGTAAAGTGAATGCAGAACAGGATTTGATCACAGAACACACTGACATAAAAGTATGCTTTGGGCCAGTCATTCTGCATTCAACATTCTGACACAAATGATGCATTTACTCTGTGCTGTTTATGGAAGTCAAAGCAGAGATGTTCTAAAATAATGTCACTAAGTCAGAACAAACATGTAAACACTTAAAACTAAAAACCAACAAAAATATTGACTGCGTATATTCGAATACAATGCCCATCATATTTAAAACAACATTGGCAGTGGCGCAGCTGTCTAGAGCTCACTTACGGTTAATGACATGACTGTCACAAAGTCACCCATTGTAAGCCCTCCCACTCACCACCAGAGTGTCCTGTGCCTGCTTTGTGTTTTAATTATGTTTTCCTGGATATACCTGTTGTTTGTTGCTGACCTTGCCTGTATTACTGTTTTGCTGCTTACCAATAAACAGCATATGGATCCCAACTCTGTTGACTTTGATTTACCAGTTTTTGGTACTGATGTGTGAGTGCTATATTACCAATGAGAAAAAAAAAAAAACATTGTCTGTGAACAGCACATTTGTGTATTTACCCGTAAAGTCATTCTGGTAATTTACTATGTCAAAGAGGCTTATCTGTAAGTGTTTGAGATTTAGCATTGAAGTGGATGTCTTGTCACGTCACAAGCATAACCCTCAGTAAAGACAAACACCAGAAGTGTCTTCAATCGGGTTTTTACTACATACATAAAATAGGACAGTGTTACAACAAATTGTCTTTTCTGTATCAGATTTTCTCCTTAGAGTACCTCTCACAGACTAGGAGGATGTCAGAGATAATAACAGAACCACTTTAAGAGTTAGAAACTTATCTAAGACTGAATCAAATAGCTCAAATGGATGATGAAATGCCTCAGCTCTCTGGCTCCATGCAAACAATGAGACACTAACAGATGTCTCCCAATGGAGGCTCCATCAACAGGTTCATGGTTAGCAGAAACAATGGCCACGTAAACCTTGAGGGTAGCTGATGCCAACCCTGGAGATAGGCGCTCTTGAAGAAACTCCAGCTCTGATTCAACAGGGCAGTGAACCGGGCCAACATGGTGTTGTTCACACCATGACAAGATCTCCTAGTGGACTGCGCTCTGGAATGGTCTCTACATTCTCATTTGAGAGACCATCATTTATGAGGTGGTACCCCTCAAGGGCCAGACCCACGGTTTCCAAGTTTCTGGCCGGGGTGAAAGATTGACACCCGAGCCTGATACATAAAAAAGGCTGGACGCTCCCAATGGACTCTATCCAGGAACGATTTTAGGTCTGAGAATTAGATTTGTGTTGGCCAGAACGGTGCTATCAAGAGTAGACAAACTCACTCCTGGCAAACCCTTGCTAGGACACCTAGGGGAAAGGCATACAGCCTCGGCCATGTCTATACCATGGCATCTAGCACCCATTCAGCTGGAAGACTGAAGCTGAAGTAGAGGGCCTCATCCCCTTCCAGATTTGCAGATTTGCATACCCTGTGATGTACAATGCTTTGCCAGAGAACAGTCTGGTGTCTGCTCAAGGAAGAATCTACTGCACCAGCCTGAACAGTGAGCATGAGCACAGCCTTTCCTGGTGATTTATATACAAGACCACTGTGGTGTTGTCCATATTGACTAGAACATGTTGACCATTGAGATGCAGAAGTGCTTCAATGAATCACTGCCCTCATTTCCATTCAATGTATGTGCCAGAAGATAAGGGCCCTCCCACAGACTACAGACTGGGCGGCCATCGAGAACCGTACTCCAGCCTGTGAGAGAGGTCCATCCAGAAGTTGTCAGAAAATCTGAGAGAGGTATCATCCTCTCTAAAATAGGATTCTATAATAGCTCTAACCTATTTCCTACTCACTTCTGGGCTGATTCCATCATTCATCAATGCATTCTGGACTGATTCCTGACTCATTTGATTCACTTTGTTGTGCTGCTCCATTACTTTCATTCCTTTTTCAAATGGTTGACGACTCAGCAGGGTCTGCTGGGAGGTTTTGTGCTCCTGGGATGTACTTGAGATCACTGCACCCAGGCCATCCATAGACGCATCAGTGGACAGAGGGAGCAGGAGGAAGGCTGGGCAGGGGGAAAGAGAAAAAGAAAGAGAGAGCAAGAGAGAGAGCGATAGAGAGATGATGATGGGAACCGGGGCGGCGATCTGCAAAACAGAGGAAAAAGAAACCAAAAACAAAAGAGAAAAATGCTACAGGCTAGAGTCTCTAGACAGGACAAGCGGTCAGGTGGCGGTTAGCACCAAAACGATCTGACAACAGACGCAACACGAGAGGGGAAAATAAAGGGGAAGCAATCAACGCAACCCGGTGCGGAGAATAATAACGAAACAAGGAAACAAGAAAGGCGGGGAGACGCAGACGCTGGGGCACGTGGCGAGCTGTCAAACAAATGCCGCGTGCTCTGACAAAAAACAATAACAGAGACACGCAGACCAAAACAAAGACAGGGATGATCACACCGTGGGCCTCACAGTTTCTCTGCTTTAACAGGGCTTTAGAGCATGTAGCAAGATCAAACACAGTTTAAGTGACCTTATTTGTGAGCATTCAGCACAGCAACAACCAAGAGTGAATACATATGGGTGTTTATTAAACTACACAACAGGGGAAGCATGGAATATATAACTATACATGCAACCAAATGCAAGGTAAGCAAGGAGTGATAGAAAGAGAGAGAGAGCAGATGTTAAGCCCATAAAGAGTTAAATCAGCTAAGCATTTCTGAATGAACCATTAGTCAAATCACCTTGGAAAAAAGGCACAACTTAACGCAGCTATTCTATTTACATAGAAATTAGATAATTGCATTGGGCTCTAATGCAGAGCGTCTCTTGGGCCATTTGGTGTTACTACTGTCCTTTGAAGCTTGGGCAGGGTGTCATAAACTGTCCTTTTGGTGTCAGAGGTGCTGATAGCCATCTGGAGGGAAA
Source organism: Chromobotia macracanthus (assembly GCA_036877525.1). NCBI lineage: Eukaryota > Metazoa > Chordata > Actinopteri > Cypriniformes > Botiidae > Chromobotia > Chromobotia macracanthus. The sequence continues at coordinate 5,381,106 of JAZGTH010000034.1, read as the reverse complement.
GTTTTCCTTCAGACTCTCTGGAGCCTGGGGTCTTTCACCCCCACACTGGGCTTGGAAGCCCCCTGACCTTTCAGGTGTGTCGACAGCGCTGGACAAAGGCCAGGGCAGACGGGCCCGCAGCCTCGGTTTCCTATGCAGGGAACAAGGGAGAATAATGATTAATATTTAATCTTATAATAATCATTTATAATATGAGCTTCTGGCTTCATTTGGAAGTGAAGTAACTTACAATTTCATTTTTCAATCAGAAATGATGACAGAGGCAACAGTTACAAACTGCAGATTTTTAAAATCGCATAAAGCCATATGGAGCGTGTTTTTTATATCTGACACACCTGCCAGCTTTCTCTGTTTTATTTATAATCACACAATGGACTTCTAGTTCTGCTGCTGGCTTTAGCATGTGTCTGTGTTTTTTCAGTTTTTCATTTCTTTCCACTGCTTCTCTATGCCAGTTGTTCCTTCAGAGGATCAGATCATAGTCCACAAATGTATTTTAATGGACAGCTCTCTGTGTCATGAAAGAAACTTTGTTGTCGGCTGAACAGACAGTTTACCTTTAAATCCAAATGAAATAACATGCTTTAATACCATTTAATTGTGTTAATTAAGTTAATTTGCCATCACTGTAGTATAGATTGTGCAGTATTAGTCATGGATTTTATGTGTGTTCTATAAAATGAGGCCTATTTATTTAAATAATTAAGTAAATAAATACAATCTGCTTTTGCTCCAGGGATGGTTATGTTTAGGGGTGGACCTTCATGCTTGCTTTTTTGTAATTTTGTACAATTCACATTGTTCAAACTCATACAAAATTGCCACCCCATACAATAGTTAGGCTTCCTATGAGGTCGGGTTGGTTAAATAGATAAGAAATGTTTGTATAAAAATTGAGATAATGGAATGAGATTACTTAGTGGAAACTTAAAAAGTTACAGTGTACCCTGTTTGTGGAGAGCATCATATGCTCAACAACAGTAAGTGTTGCATATTTTATGTGAATAAATACATCTAAGTGGCCACATCAAGAAAATGAAACTGAACATTAAGCAGGCATTTGTTTGAAGTGAGCCTCTTCACATGATTTTCCGTATGAAAAATGTGGATATTGACAAAATTTAAAATTCAGATAACTTTCCTTGGGGACTCCCATTTACAATGCATGGCCATAATGTATTTGTTGTCTTTACCATTTAGCCTAGCCATTGAACATCATTAGATAATGTGCTGTCGCCAGTTCAGAAAAAAATAAAGTGTTTATCATCATTATTTGCTGTGGATGTCATTTAAGTGCCCCAGACTGACTTAAAGTGACTTCCCAGTGCTCTGTCAGAAACTCCAGTGTACTGCCCAGCTCACCTCATTCATCATTGGACTTACATACTGGTAGAGTATTGAACAACATCATTAGTATGGCCTGTTTATAAAGAAGAAGGAAGTACCATTTGGGAAACAATATGACAGCCTGCAGAGAGATCCGTTAGAGGCTGTTTACACTCTTTAGCATCATTTGCATTTAAATGTGATTAAATCTGCTTGTGACGAATATCCAACACCTTATGGAAGTACATTAGTAGGTGGTCCAAAAACAAAAACGAAACAAACACTTTCATTCACAGTAAACCAATAGATAAAACTGTAGCTTTACAAGAATAATGATAATAATTAATAAAGGCCAAAACAAGGAGTTTATTTGATATTTTTAAATATGGTTAGTTATATTTAAATTTTTAAATATAACTAAAGAAGTTTTTATTTTAAGTGATGCCATATTTACTATATTGTATGTATGCTAAATAATTTCTGTTATGCTGTACGTGTTCATATGCCCATATATATCATTTCAAACATGGAAATCATATTAGTTAGTTTTCTTTCTCAGAATTAAACAGACACTTCCATTTATGCAAAGCCCAAATGTAAACAGTGGAAAACTGGTCATTTATTAACCATTTTCCACGTGTTTCCTAATTTTTTTATTTCTGTAATCAAAATTCAAACAAAGATATGGCATGTGGTAATTAATTGTTCCTAATGTCGCTTATTAGAGATGGGTAAAAAATCCATACTAAAATGAACACCTTCATGTTGATCCCTTACTAAGCACTGCTCCCTTTAGCTCTTTTTTCTGATTCTGTTGGAAAGGCTAATGATTTTGCCATTGTTTAAATAATGAAGTTATAATTACTGTAAAAAGCTTAGGGGCTCTATTTCCTACAATACATGAAAATTCATTTTATAAAGTTGCAGAGTTTAAAAGGGACTATATAACAGGATTAACCCAGCTGTAGATTCAGTGAAATTGTATTATTTCTCCCACAATGAGGGTCAGTTATGCTGAGAAATAGAGCTTCTTAAAATGCAACACAATGTTCCCTTTTTAAGCAGACGAAGTACACAAACCTTCTTAATTACAGTAGGGGTAATGCCTGTCTAGTAAATATGTAGATAATAATGTTGTGTAAGACATAAATCTATCCACATGAGACATAACAACAGCTAATATCCCTGGCTTACTTCAAGTCCTAATATTTGTAGTACTGGATTATGACTGAGGTCAGCAAACTACATGTTTACTTACCGTAATATAATATAAACCCTTAATTACACAGAGATGTTATATAAAATAGACAGTATGTACTAGACATGCCATTGTGTTTTCCTTTCATATAAATCAAAACAACTTTTACAATCACACACCAAAAACACATTTGTTTGTATTACTAGTGAATATTTAAAGAAGTTGTTAATTTTTTAACCCAGTGTTTCAAACAATTTTGTAATACCATAGGCTGAAAAACAGACTGAAGTTGTGATTTACTAATAATCTTCCCTTTCATAAAGCTTAAAACAGCACTTTTGACATGCTGCTCTTGTTTCAATGTCCTAGGTGGCAGAATTATTTTTTCCCCCACATACAGCTGTTAAATGGTGAAATATAGCACAGAAATCATATGGATTTTTTATGATGGTTTTTATGATGATTTTGTGTTGTCAGATTTGGGTGTTTAGTAGCTTTTATCTCCATTCAATTTACAACGATAGAGTTTTGTGAACCTTGCTACAGAAGTTGTAAAGTCACCTGATTCAACATGGCGGTGTGCAAATAATGACAATTATATGTATTTGAGGTAACATAGATAAAGCCCCTTACTTCTATCACTCTTGTCTTATGTAATGTTACCTGTTGTTACTTTAACTACATGGAATTAACAGTTTAAGTTACAGATAAGCATTAATTTAGCTGTGACTGCTATACATAAATGAGCAGACATGTATCTTTTATTTTTTTCCTTCTTGTCTCACAGTGTGGCCTGCTTTTCTCACCTCCAGTCTCTCTTTCTGGGTAATAGAAGAGGACTGTGTCTTGAAGTCCCCTGGACTCTTTCTCGCTTGCAGGCAAACATCCCTGAGCCTTTCAAAATGTAGCACGCACCGCAGACTGCAGTCTGTGATTGGAGCGGATGGCTCTTCATTCCTGCACTCTCTGCTGCCTGCCATCCTGACACACCTTTGTTTAGAGCCTGTAAGATCTTGACATATGCCTCAGATGGTTTGATCTTGCTGAGCTGTGTGCCGTTCTGCACATGACAGGAGACAGTGTACGGCCATCTGCTGAGCGAGAGGGAAACAAACAGCAGCAATGTATGCCAACACACACAAATACGTACATGTTCTCCTTTCTTTTACATATTTAGTTCATTATAGTCAGAGAACATTTATTGTGGTTTGTGTCTTACCTGTTTGGCACCAAGAAGTAAATAACCCTTTGGCTAATACCCTGTTACTCCTTGGCCTTTTTAAACTAGTGACTACCGCTGGCATTTGGTGTCATAACAGCTAAACTTCCTGATGTCTGCACATGCCAGCCCACCTTTAAACAGCTGTAGAAAGTTGTAACTATAACTCTGGTCTTAGACAAAAAAATTCTTAATGATCTTTCTGTTCTTTAAATGTGTGCATTAAATACAACTTTTTAGTCAAGTTTAATTAAGCCACAGGATATGTTGTAATATAGATTAGGCTGAGCAATATTTACAACCCAGTTTTGGCTTTGTCTCTCATTCCCGGACTACCTATCTTATTTTGGGCATACTGTTGCAAGTTCCATATGCAAATCATATCTCAGTTACATGTACTGAGGTGCTACCCTCTACATTAGGCACAATTTTAAAACCACAATTTTAATAAAGTTCTTAAAGGAAAACATCTATTAAATGTAATAAATCACTAATTACTATACCTCGATTATTACTACATGTGGTGCTGCAGACTTACCAAAAACAAGATTATGGATTATCCAAAAATTGTCATTACCACAAGGTTATGTAATACAAAATATTTTGAGTTGATTTTTACAACAAAATACCTATATCATGAATCATGATTATACCATGAGCATGATATTAATACACTCTTATTGTTGTCATAGTGACTATCTTTACATTGTTTCCTTTGTCTGGCAGTCTTTTCTTCTCTGAACATTCTCATTGTCAAGCTAATTCATGATCTCCCAGTCTTCCAGTGTCATTTAAGCATTGTTCATCTCCCTATTCCCCCTCCCTGTACCACGTTTATAATAATAAAAAGCCCAAACCAATTACCAGCTAAATGTTCCCAGTATCCAGATGTTGAGATGGGAATGGATTCAGATAAAAGCCGAGCAAGAGGAAGGAGAGTGGTGTAAAAAATAGGTCATCCACAGAAATGTCAGATTGCTAGAGTATAGCTGCAGCATTTCATGCTACATTAGTCAGCTTTTTTAAAGCTTATCTGTGTTTTCTGCTTAATTTCATGGAGGTGCAGAATGGCTACCTGGTGCTGCAGTGGAGTGGTGGAGCAGAGACTATGACATGTATTAAATCCCCCGTGAGGCCATGAGCCTGTGGAGAATCAACGATGTGAGTTTAGACACTCTGTCTACATGCATAATGTAAGTGTGTGATAACAGTCAGATGCCATTATGGGTTTATGCGACACTGCTGTTAATGGATGCTGCTGCAGTACAGGTACGAAGCAGAATCACAGATGTTTGCTCTACTTTAAACAATGAAACACTCAAGGGCTTTTCTTTATTTAGATTAGCAGTAGATTTTAAAAATAAACACAATGAATAAAAGATGCTCTACTGCATGTTATGTGTTATGCTGGAAAAAAAAAGTGTATAGTATTAATCTATCTAATAGCAAACTGTATAGTTTTAGGCTTAACTTTAACTCTTACCTTTAACTCTCTATTAATAATTTATTAATTTAAAGTTGCAATTCGTAACTTTCTTTGGTTAAAAATGAACAAAATCAGTTGTTAAACAAATCATAACAGATCAGTATTCAAAATCTTCATAAACCTGTGTTTATTTACAATGATAATTTTATAATAAAGATATATAATTTTGCTGATATATAAAGATATAGCTGATATATAAAGATATCAGCTGTTGGGTCTGATTTTGCAGTCAGTTTGTTTTCATCCATTTTTCATGGTTACACGATTTCAATAAACAGAAAGAAAACAGCTGAGGATGGTGGAGTGTTTGTAGCTTGTTCTTACAGCAGTTTCTTATAATGTACACATGTCATCTACATTAGGCAGATAGGTCTGCAAGTAATTTGCAATGTTATGTTTCAAACAGAGATGGCAATAGAGGGGCAAAAGTAACAGATTGCAGATTTACTGAATGCAGCTTTAAAAAAAAAGTCTCCAAAAACATGCACAGCAAAAAGTCTGCAGATTCCCAGTGGAAAGAAAACATATGGTACATTTGGAATATTTGGTATATTTCTATTCATATATCAAGCTTTTACTCCTTATATGTCAGTGAACAAAGACAGTGAACAAATTATTTACGCTATTGTGATCTTGTGGATCTCATTTAAAAATTACCAATAAAGTAAAAATACACAGGGCATTTGGTCGAAATACCAAAATACATGGACACACAGAACATCTTGTGTCTATTATGTGTTCTACCTACGCCAATCATTATCACTTAGACCTTTTTGAGAGCCAGTGGGAGGTTTTGTGAATTAAAAGCATTTAACCTGACTCTAGCAGAGATGCATTTTCTGCATAATAGTGCTCGTGCCCTGAAGCTAAGCTAATCAACACTGGGCTTCCTCCCTCTTCTCCATTCATTTTTAATTGGACGTATCCAGCTGATTTGGCAATAGGGCCCTCTTACAAGTACTTACTAAGATCATTGATTTGAGAAATCATCCAGTAGTCTGCAAGCTATTATTGGGTGGGTTTGTAATGGCATTAGTGGAGCTGGAGTGCTGATGTGTTTGCTAATTGTGGCTAATTTACTGTGAAGTTTATCTAAGGTTGGAAATGTTTGGGGACTTCCCTAATGATGCTTGCGAGATCCATGAAACACTTTATTATTAGCAGAAAAGACAGGCTACAGATCAGTGGTGATAAAAATATGCTGCAGTCCAGCGCATACCTACAAGGTTATTCAGAGGAATGAGGTTAATTGACCAAAGAACTAAGGATGCAGCCTGTGAAATTAGGTTTTGTGTAACTGGAATATGTTCACAGCTATTGCAAAGAAGGGGGTAACAGCAGCTAAATACACTTATTTAAAAATGAATGTTCCTAGAAAAACACCATGAAAGCATTATTAAACTAGTCCGCATTATTTGTGTGCTGCTTTCTTGTGATGTCTTACAACAGCTGGGTGAGGAACAGATTGGAATTAAGTAGTCTAAAAATTAAAACTGTTTTTTCAGTTTATACAGGCACCAAATGAAACAATGCCACTTCCAGTGGATGCATCTTGGGTAAACAAGATTTCATGACTGCTATCGTTTGCTAACCAAATGAGAGGGTAGTTTTTTGCTTTAATGTCTCACCTCATTCTTACCTTTTCATCCTCACCTTGCACTCTCTTTATCCCTCTGTTTTCTTGGTCATATTATTCCATTTAAACTTCAGTCCTATTTATGACGTCTCTCTCTTCGTCATGCCCTGGGCTATCAAACAATTCATCTAGTCACTCTGTGAGGCAGCACAGGCCATAAAAACTTCTCACGTGCTGTGTGAGAGAGAGTGTGGGGGAAAGGGCTGTATAGGTGAGACAGTATAAAACAGTCTCTCTAAATTGAGGTTGTTGTTGATGCGGGTTGATTTTTTCATAATCTTATATTGTAAATCTGTACAGTAATATCAAGTAGCTTGCCCATGCAAAACTCACCACCACAATGTTGGGGTGTTGTGGGGTTTTGCTAGGGCATATCTATGCGGAGTTCTGAGGTTTTTTGGGCATGTTGCAATCTACCTTGTTTACTAGATGTGAAAATACCCATTATGCTCTGTATGCGCGCTCGGATGCTCAAAACTTCTAGGTTGTAATCTGTTAAATTTCACTGTTTATATTTGACATTAAGTCCATAATGTCAACAACCAATGGCAGCATTAGTTTGCTGCGGCAGCATGGGCAAGAATATTTCAGACCGTAATCAACCCAACTGTTCCTCACTCTACGAAGATGCCCAGTGCCTCCATCTGGATTTATGTTTTGAAACTCTATCACCCAGCAGTCACATATGTTGATATTCTCATTTTTTAAAATTCTGTAACAAATTAGAATTGTGGAGAGAGGTGGATGTTCCTGCATAGCTTGTCCGGGTAGACTTTGTAGCCATACTGCTGCTGTGTCGTTAAAGGTTAACTACAATGTCAATGTGGCTACAAAATACATTTAAATATTGTGTATGTGCTGCATGATTAAATGTGAAGACGTTTTTTTTAATACAGTACATATAATATACTATGCAATGAGTTTCAATAAAATAAATTACAAAGTAAACAGAACTTTACTTTTGATTATTTGAAACATGCAAAATGCAGTGGCATTTAGTGGAATAAATGGCATTTATTCTGCTCTTCTTGTTGACTTGTGGTCATAACACTCATGTTCGGAAATTTTTAAGTTTTTTTTCAGCTGTTGTGATGGACATCATAAGCACAAATTCATAGATCATGAATGAAGAGACGAGGAGTCCAGGGTGGAGATGAGGTTTTTAAAGACACTTACTGTTCAACTGTCAGCTTAGAAAGAGACTGAGTACACAGGAATCACAACTACATATATCTCTTTGCCTGCTCAAGCATTTGGCATACTTCCCAGTTCCCGGGTGCACCATATCTTGTTTATCATTTCTTAACGGAAACATAGGAGGTAGTTCAGCCTTGCATAAATCTTTGATTGTTACACAGCATAGAAAGAAAAGAATGGAAATTTATAATACCACTTATGTCCACACATTCCCCCCTTTAATCATATAACATATTTGATTAAATAGACTGATTAAATGCAAGCAAACCTTCATAATCATTAAAACATTCTTTGAAAAGTTTGGATGGCACCAATCCATACTCTTCCCTTCCTTCTACATGCTCTTAAAAGAACAGATCTTCTCTGTCATACCACATACCAGCGTCAGTTGAAGAGATGTGTAAAGTTACTTGTTTTGTTTCTGAGTGTAAACAGAATGCTTCAAATATATATTTCCATGTCTAGTTTTTTTTTGTAACCATGTACAAATCTCAGCTTGACAGCCATTACTTTGTTAATCTACTGTAATATACAGGAGACAATGCATGGTCCAAAAAGACAAAAGAGGAGCAGTACAACCAATACAGGCACAAACATTGAGATCAAACTACCCCAAGCCATCAAATAACCCATCTACATCTCTCTCTGCAGATTGTGTGACTTTGTCATAACCTAAAATTTCCATCTGGGCCAGTTTCCAAGGGGATATAGGTACAGCAAGTATCATTGATCATTGCTCAGACACCTCCCTTATCAGCAAGTAAATAATCTAAAACCATTCGGCTTTGGAGAGTCATTCTGCTGGTAGCGTCTAATTGTCTTTCCAATGCTTGTAAAGCCTTATTGGTATAATTAGTCATTCTTTGTTGATTGTAATGTAAATAATTTATACATTCAGTATTTTTGTTTGGTGTAACCCATAAGACAGACTTAAAGCCCGTAATGAAATTGTAAGTGAGTTTAAATTCATTAGGGATACCTCTGGGTTGTCCTATAGCATCTATAAACACAGTAGCATCTTTAGGGATGGAAATAGCATGCTGTTTCCTGTGTTCTTTCATGGTGCTATTTGTGGCTTTATTAACCAACCTAACAACAGAAATATCTTCCTTTAAAGTCACTCTTGCACATAATCCTTTTCCATCAATCTGGACATGTGTCAGTAATATCTTGCCACCTATGAAAATCAGGGACTTTGTTAGCATACATTCCCATTGAAATGGGATTTCCCCCTTTATCATATATCATAAAACACCCAGTGGTATTTCCATAGTCAGTTATTCCCTTCCCTGTTCTGGAAAACCAATAGCATTCAGTCTTGTTCACTACTTCCAAGAATATAACATCAGCTGCATTTGGAGGTATCTCATCATCTCTAGCATACCAAAATCAATCAGTACATTCTTTAAAATACACAGTAAATGCATCAAATTCAGTCGAAGACATATACTCAAGGCATTGTACGCTTGTATATCCCCCTGGCAAAGGACCCACAAGTTTAAATGTTTCCTGTACCTCTTGGTAATGGCTCCCCCATGTATAGGGGTTATTAATCAACATCTTAGAACCTGGAAGTTTCTGACATATAATGCAATCTCCTAAAAGGGCAGTTGTCACAGTGTAATTCATATATTGCCACCAAGAATTTCCACTTGCTGTTATCAGTAATGAATTGTTAACTAGAGAGAGCTGATTTCACCCCAGGACATTTAATAGTGCCAAAATTACTGTGATAATAAACACCATTTTGTACTAGTTGGATTTAACGCAACATGTATGACTTATGCTGTATCAGAGATAAAATCACAATCACAGATAATATTAATTATATCAATAACCATGTAATGGAATATACTTTGGGTGATACCGAAGTGTTGTTTCTTTCCAGATCAACACTGACAGATCAACCTACATAAAATAAACAAAGTGAAAATTCCACACCAGGTCACACAACCTGATGTTCTGTACAAATAACGTCCCCTTTGGTGAATTGTATGGTTAGGTTAGGGACTGGATAAACTCCATAATGTCTGGAGAGCAGCAGGCCACATGTTAATATGCTTCTGTCTTCGTGGCAGAAAGCAGTACTTTGATGCCCATGTCACCAGTCGATCAACTTCACTGAGATGTTTAAACAGTTGGCATGTGCTCAGGTTCTGTAAAACAGGAGAAAACATAAAACAGGAAAGCAGTGTGCAACAGTAAGTTGATAAGGTTGATGTATCTCCCTTTTACTTATCAGTCTTTAAAACTGTGAAGTGTCAGCGAGCAAGCTAATGGGGGAAGTGAGTAGATTTCTTCACTCGACGTATTGGCCCCTCCCTCCCTAAAAGAGGAAGTTCTGTCCCTGAGCTCTTATGCCACCAGGTCCGCACCAACACTTCACACAGCACGACAATGTGAGCCGTGTATCCAATTGGTCCTACCCTGCACTTTAACCACTGTAGGCATGATTGGGAGAATTTGGTAAGGTCCTTCCCATTTAGGACCTAACTTTTCCCGTCTTAGAATTTTAACATAAACCATTTGTCCTGAAACCAACATAAACCAAAAAGTTATGAACAGTTACACCGTCAGATTGATGCTGGCATGCTTCTTATATCTCTCTAACAGAGGTCAGATTAGTCAGTTTCAACTGATTTATTATTACTGTTTGTTGTGTGCTGAGGCCTTGGCTGCTAGATCTGCTCTTTTGTTTCCCTTTTCTTGTGTTGTGTCACCCTTGGTGTGTGCTTTAACCTTGAGAACTGATACCACTGCAGGCAGACTGAGTGCATCTACCAACTCTGCGACTTACTTCTGGTTTAGCATTGGTGTGCCTACACTTGTGTTGTGTCCCCTAGCCTTCCATATTTGCCCAAAATCATGCACTACCCCAAAGGCATATCTGCTGTCTGTGTAAATGTTACATCTCTTACCCTCAACTATTTTGCAAGCCTCAGTGAGTGCAATTAGTTCTGTAATTTGTGCTGTGGTGTTATCTGGCAGTCTAGCTGCTTTTAAAACTTGATTTTCATCCACTATATCATAAGATGCTCTTCTAACCCCTTCCACAATTTGTGAAGAACCATCTACATACAATGTTATGTCTGGATCAGAGATCGGGTCTATGATTATTGCATCTTGTTGCCATAACTCAGGTTTGTCACATTTACATCCCTCATCCTCTTTTCCTCAGTCTTTTTAATTTTTTCAACATCTGTCCCCCCAGTAGAAATGTAGCTACGTTTGCGGAGTGTGATGTGTGGTTGCTCTAACAATGCACACCACCTTGACCAGCGTGGTAAAGTGACACATGTGAATCTTTCCATGGAAAGCATGGCCAAAATTTCATGTTTACAATGAATTATCAAATTGTTGTCCAATACTATGGGTGCAGTATCAATGACAGCCTGAGAGACTGCTTGAAGGGCTCTCACACATGAGACTGCTTCAAGGGCCACACTATCCAGGGCAGAGCTATAATAACCTACAGGTTTGAGTTCTGTGCCCCATTGTTGACAGAGGACATGTAACCTTGTTTCTCTGCTACAAACAAATCATAATCAGCCGCTCTCGAACAGGCGAGGGCAGGTGCGTTTCAATTCAAGGTTCAGTCAAATTGCGTGAATTGCTGCACTGCAAAGTCAGCAACTTGTTTATTGTCCTTGGCATGGCCCTTCAGAGCTATCTGTAATTCAGATGTTTTTTTGCATGATTTTCTACCTATAGGCGACAGAAGTTAAACAACCCCAATACTGATCTGAGTTCATGTATTGTTGTGGGTAACTTTAGGTTGTCTAGTGCAGCAGTACAACTTGGAAAGGGAAGTTGGCCTTGAGCAGATATCACTTGTCCCAGGAGAACAACTGAAGTTTTGGCACATTGAGCTTTGTTTTGACTAACTACGTGACCATCAGCATGCAGCAAGTCGAGCAACACTTCCATATCTCTCATGTGTGTATTCTCATCAGTACTACAGATCAAAATGTCATCTACTCACTGAATTAAGGTTGACCTGATGATAGATTGTGGGACTATTATGAAGCCCTTGTGGCAATCTATTCCACATGTATTTTTGCCCATTGCATGTAAATCTAAACCTGACAGGATTCATGAATGGGTACTGACCAAAATCCACTGGATATGTCTGTTATAGAAAACATTGTAGAAAACATCAGCTGGTACACAGGAGAAAACAACAGTAGGATCAGCTACCAGCGGTTTCATTTTATCAACATACTTGTTTAAATCTCTGTAGTCAATTGTCAGCCTCCATTTACCATTTGGTTTCTTTACAGGCCACAATGGTGAGTTGCTGCTGGAGGATGTTTTTCGAATTATGCCCTGTTTTTCCAAATTTAGCACTACCTCAGCAGCCGCTTCCTCTGCTTCTTTTCCCAATGGATACTGGGAAGTACTAGGGGGAACTTTACCAGTGAATCTCACAGGACTCATTTTTATAAGACCAAACACCCTCTGAGCATTTTATAAGACCAAATGACCCTCTGGTCATTCTCAATGGGAATGACCTGTCTCAGCCAAATTAATGTGTTCCCCCTGCAGCCGCAGACTGACTGGTAGTTTACACAGTATGGCAAGGCCTAGTAGAGGCTGTGAGACTAGCCTGACCCATTCTGCAGCCAATACATACCCTCAATGGTTATCATAATAGGTGTAGTTTTTCTCAGCATAACAACTTTACCCGTAGCACTGTCCACTGTCCACAATAGTTTCTCCCGTGTAACAGAAAATACCAAAATAATTGTTATCAGGTATTACTGTAATCTCAGCCCGTGTCAATTAAAAAAATAATTTTATGCCCATCAATCAAAGCTCTACCATAAAACCCATCAGGATGGTGGTCAATCACAGTTGATGCAGAGGGAACAGCATTATAGTTTTCCATTGTCTGGATATTTTCTCATAATTCTTTTTTCTGATCTACAGTCAGTTTTGCAACCTTTGCACTGAGGGACACATCAGATTGATTAGACTGAGATTCGGGCTTAGGGGTTTTAGATTTTCCATCTTTTCTTTCAACGTTCTTTTCCCTATACCTGATGCTCAATGGTCTTTTACTTTTTGGAGAAGTTTGTAGAAGCAAGCCATTTCTTCTCCAAACTTTCCAAATTGAGTTGTCCATTTACCACTCTCAGTTGCCCTGTTAGTGAATCAATAACCTTTTGCAGCCTTTGAACTCTATCATGAGCTTCTTTCAATTCTTTCTTTTATTGCCTGTCAATGATTCCATTCAATTGTCTGCCTTTCAAAATCAAACATGTACATTCTCATCTGAGGGTTTCTTTTTCATGGTTTCTGTGAAAACTTTAAAAAGTTCATCAGCTGTCCAAGCTTCCCCATAATTTTTCCCTGTTTCAAACCTCTTTAAAAGCGTCTCCTCATGTTTCTAAATGTTTAAACTGTTTTCTAGATGTTCTAAGCATTTCAATTGTAAGACTGGTGCCAAAATGACTGAGCCCAGAGAAAACCATGTCAATGCCTTCTCAACATCTGAATACCTTATCACTACCTGAATACCTTCTCAACATCTGAATACCTTTTCAAAGTATGTACACCACATCCAAGACAACTGCCCCACTGTGTATAGACAGATGAATCACACCTCATCAACGACTGTCCACATCTGTTTCCTTGCTCCCTCAACCTCTTTCTCTCCCCCTTCTCGCTTCCCAAAGCAAAGATGCAAAAAACTTACCTAAAACCATCCATTTCAACCATTTCAACCAGATGTGAACATAACCATTCATGTTTAGTAACATTTTAAGTGTATGTGTGTCTCAGTGTGTATGGTAAAAGGGTCTCATTCTGTTTAATGTAGGAAAATCCACAATTAAGATATATAAATTGAGCTAGAATCTGTATGCAGCTGGAGAAAAACTCCACCCAGGTCTCTCACACAAATTACCTCCTGTATGCAAATGAAATGCATCTTCTCGCAGAAATCAAAGAAGAACTTTCACCACAGGTTGCAACCCCTAGTGTGAGATGCCCAAATGTTGATAATAAAGAATGAGTATTTAAGGGATGGTGGCAGGAAATTCAGCGAATCTGTACACAGATCTCCCGCATGATTGTAGTCCTTTCATTGCCAGGTAAATATTCTAATCTCTGAAATGTTTATGATGTATTTGATTGATTGATGTTTTACTTTCTGAATTAGATTTTGAATTATTGTTCTTTTACCTGGTTAATAAATTGTTACATTTTTATTCATTCTGACTTACTCTATATTATTGACTGAAGTAGATCACGTTGTATCCATTGTTACCATAAATCTGCATCAGGTTAGTAACGGACTAAGATCTAGCTTTGAGTGGAGCATTGGGGCACACCAGCTAGATCTTAGAGTTCCGCCTAACATTTGGTTCAAGTGTACTTAGACTGTGAAGGCTAAAAAGGCAATTTCCGTTTAGGTACAAGATGTTGACCGACCAACCTAAATAGGGTGAGCCTTACCTCTGTTTAATGTAATGTTAGTCTAGTTAAGTGTACATGGGGAACCATGGGATGACTATACCAAACTTACTATTAGAGAAAGTATTGGTCGGCTTATATCTGAAGTAATGGTCATGACCTCTGACTAAAGGTAACGTTGCTTTATTCAAGTGTACACAGATCTATGGGGACTAAATCAAGTACTTTTAGAGTGAGTGAGCATGGGAGCAACCCTCTAAACAGTATAGTCAATTACCTCTGTCTAATGACCAAAACTGGCGAGTTTGTGATTGTGGGATCAGTGTAAAACGGCCGACACGAGTTCCCTAAGCAACAATGGTATCCGGATGAACCAGTATAATACAAATTAAGAAGTAAACTAGAATGTCTAAACATGCACCTAAATTTAAGAATCATCAAATAATGGTTAAAAATGTTTTATTATTGGAGTCAGATAAAACAAAGAGGTAATAGATAGAAGAAAATGTATTTGAATTAATCCTGTTATGTTGCATAAAAGAAAGACAATAACACACAAGAATCCTTCTGCCGCGCCATTGGCTACCGTCGTTAGACCTGTGGGCGGACCTTACACAATAGCACATTTTGCACTTTACAGTAATCAGATTCCTTCACCCCAGACCCTAACTCCTCCATTTTCATAGACCTAACAGACATACTCACTCACCAGTGGTACTATTAATGATTATTTATGATAATCTGTGACCTTTGAAGGTTCTCTTACCCATGCAGAATAGCCAACGTCTCTGGTCTAAAGCTTAGACGGCGGTACCTCAATCTGTCACAATCTCACTTGACAAATGCCACTGTGCCACCTCAATCCGTCAAACCAGGTCCACCCATTCTTCCTCTGCTTTAATCTGCAACTTGAAATGCACCATCTAGCCACTGTGTAGGCACATTCATTTGCAGCAACAGCAACACCATATAGGTATGTTTCACACAGGTTTGATCCTGTTCATGACGCCAAAATGTTAGATCATGAATGAAGAGACCAGGGTGGAGATGAGGAGGTTTTTATTAAAGACACTTACTGTTCAAATGTCAGCTTAGAAAGAGACTGAGTACACAGGAATCACAACTACATATATCTCTCTGCCTGCTCAAGCATTTGGCATATTTCCCAGCCAATTCATGGAGATGTGAGGGAAAAATGCATACAGGTGTACTTGGTTTCATTGGTGGTTGCAGGTTGCAAAATTCTTCAGAATTTTCATATTGTGTTATGTTTCTGGGTTTGTTATACTGTATTGTCTTTTATTTTGAAATCTTGTTTTGTAGTCCATGTCCCTGGTAGCCCATGTTTCTCATGATTAGTCTGTGTATATATACCTCTCTGTTTGCCATTGTCTCCTGTCGATTATTGAATGTAGCAAAGGTCAAAGTCAAATTCATGTTTGAATTTATTAATCTCACAACTGCATTTAGATTCAGTCTCTGTGTCATTGTTTGGACAATGCATTACACTGTTTCTGTGCATCGCTGGGCATTAAATAGAAAATGAGCTGTGTTTGAGGTGAGTGCTTTGTAACTAATGTTCTGATTGACAGGCTTGGGTTGCATTAGGCCAATTCACTTTTTAAAGGGCAGCATTACATGGGCAAAGTTAAAAGCAGCATCAGACTGTTTAAAACACACCTCCAATTCTAAACATTGACTCAGAGCTATGCCAAAAATGCTTCAGTTGATGTCTCAGCCCTGTTTAAGTGACATGCCCTGCTTTTAAGCTGCTCTGAAAAGAACAAGATGTTTAATGCAGCAGTAATTAAAGAAAGCCACTGTTTCGCAGTTCACCCACTGTAAGTCATTATGTTTTCAGTAAGGCCTCTTTTTTGTAGTACCTACACAATTCTTCACAATAAAAGGTTCACATTACTTAAATTGATCATTAAAATAAGCACAAGTAAACAGAAATAATTTCTGGAATTAACTCAATTTAACATTTTCTTGTTTTCCAAAACAATTAATACAAATATAAAATCTATAAAACCTCACTAGTTAGTTAGCTCTTCAAGTAATTTTATTCTGTGGTTACAAAATGCACTTGTTCTTGTGTACTCAGTTTGTTGAATTTGTGTTTGCGTCTTGTACAAAGTATGTTCTGGACTAAATTTGCTTACAAATACCACTTTTGTCTTGGTCTTTATTTTGAATGCTTCATTTGGTGTATGTATCACTATGTCACTAGTTTTTTAAATACAGGTATTACATTTAGACAATGCAGTACAATGCACTAAGAAATGTGTATGTGTGGGTGAGGGTGTTTACTTATTTACTTTATTATACTGGGGACAAATTTGTACCCAAAAGTCAGCAAAACCTGACACATCTGAGCCAAATCTTCTTTGTACCTCATTTGTAAAAACGCTATAACAATATAGGAAATAAAGTCTTCTTTTGTGAAAATAATGCAGAAAGGTTAAGGTTAGACTGTGGGTTAGATTATATATATATTAAGTCTATGGAATGTCTGCATTTAGATTGTGTGTTGTTGAAATATTATCTCTTTAGCCTGGGCTTATTGTGCTGCAAAAAGACACGGCCACGCCGCACCCATACACATCAAATAGCAAATAGAATGCTCTTGCTATTAGGACATAATGTCCCTTTTATCTGGAACAGTTAGATGCTCACTCTTTATTCCAACCTGGGTGATAGCCATCAGAAAATATGGATTTAGAGAAATAGAATAATGCTGTGAAAGAGAAGAGAAGAGGTCTTTGACATTGCATCAAAGGATTTCTGATAAACAGAATAATATGAAGCATTTTTAAATATGTGGCAGCTACACAGACTGAGCAACAGTCCAATAGATTAATGATACAGCGACCCCCAAAAATATTTGCACTTAGTCCACAAAATATCTAAATATTATAGCAACACAATAAAATATCAAATATTGATCAAATATTATTGCAGGAAATAATAAAAATGTATACCATTTTTACACAGAATAACACAAAACTCTTAGTGACTTCAAGAACATTAGATAGGAGTACTGACTCTTATTTTGCCTGGCCAAACAAAGGCTATATGCAAAACAGTGTGATTTGACCAGGCAGATAAATGTTTCAGCACAGCCCACATGTGTAATGAAATATTAATGCTGTAAACCAATTTGTAAACCACAAACAAAAAATGAGAAAAAGAGCAGAAATCTTATTTTTGGTTTGTTAAACTAAAGGAAACAAACCATCTATTTAACCATCTAACAAACCATCTATCTAACCTATCTATTGTTCTAAACGTCTGTCAGTTGTTATTTCTTATTTTCATTTTTAAGGGGCTTAAAATCCAATCATGCAATCAAGAGCCCATGATTTGTCTGGTTAGTTTCAGCCAAGGGGTCAATAGTGGAGGGGTAATATGCTGCTTGATATTTTAACTAAATTTTAGACAGACAAAGCAACTTTATTGATGCCCATTAAAAATGCATTTTTAATTAAATTGTTACAGTAGTTAAATAAAGCAAGAAACATATATTTGCAATTATTTCATTATAGTAGATGTTTTATCAGTGCCCAATAGATAGATTAGTAACAGATCTTTCTTGTGTGGTGTCATCTCAGGAAACAGATGCTATTAAAGAGTTTGGGACTGTCCACATTGTTATGGTGCCCTCAATACATAATTTTTCTTCTGCTTTACACTACACTCTACACACTTGTTCCATTGGCACAATTGCAAAAGCTGAAGAAAGGAATCACAGGCTCATACAAAGTTGTTTTGCATTTCGGACCTTTTAAAAGTTCAAGTTTAATGAATTCTGACCTGTGACCAACAAAAGAATTCACGTACTTCACGCACAACCTTTTCAAATAGATGAAAGCAGTTTCACACAATCCATTTTATAAAACACAGTTTTAAAATAACAAAAAAAAACCCAACAATAACAGTGCAAGCATGTTGGAATCCATGACAAAAAACAAGGCTTTGGTGTATGTGTATGTGCTGTATATTTCAGCAGTATGTGCTGCTGTCCAGATTCACAGCGGTCTCCGTAGAATTTTTGCATGCTGAATTCTAGTATGACCACACTTCTACAGTGATTAGTCACATGACATTTAGCCATAACTCACAAAAACAAAAGATACACAACTGAATGCCCATGAGCAACTACAGCAGATTTCAAACTTCATACTTTTAGGGGGTTGTGTGTCAGCTGAGCAGCTGCCCTTGAAATGAATGGTAACAAATAGCTTTCTCTTAAGTTTAAATTATTCGGTCACATTTCTTTAACAAAATGTTTATCCAATTATGCATAAAGGACTATATGAACCAATCACAACACATCCTCTGATGATGTTCACAGCGCTAGATGAATACATAATGAATGCCTTGGTGTAAGTGATTACTGTAGGTAATGTGATAATGGAAACAGGTTTGCATTGTTTCAATACAGAAGTCAACAGTAGTGGCAAATATTTTGTGTTGCTCTCTTACAAAATCTCTCTGTGCCTTTGTTGTATTCTTTGTCCCTTCTTAATATATCAGCTGGCCTTTACCTTCTCACCTGCCTTTTCTTTCTCTCAGATGAGCCCATCCTCTCTTCCCACATGCTGTCCTGGTTGTAATAGCTTTCACTACTGCTGACCTGAAACTCTCAGCCTGCTGACTCTGTAACAATTCAAGAGCTCATTATCTGAAATGTTGCTCTTGTACTTGATGAGACTTTTACAAACTTTTCACGTACAGTAATGCATTTTCAATAGAAGTCTATTGTAAGTAAACATCTAAAATATGAACATCTCACATAATAATAACATAATACACCTGATGACAAAATTATTTGATGCAAAGTTATATCTAATCTTTTCACACGTCATGACCATGTAAACACTGGAACGTACAAGGATACAGAAAGGGACATGTAGTTTTACAAAATCCATGACCTGGAATTGTATATAACACAAATGTAACGTTTTGTAAGTTATGCAAGTTATTAACCTAGAAACGGCCCGTCTCAAAAACATTTCAGACAAATTCACAGGTTTTTGTACTGAAAAATTCATTTGCTTTAATAAAAATATGTCTAGTGGTTTCACACCATGCATTTTTACGTATCAGATAACTAGTCGATCGTAAAAAAAAACTAAAAAAAATGTGTTAATGACTTTTGAGATGATAATCTGGTTGTTCAAGCGGCATACAGTATATCACTTCTCCTAGCTGTGCTGTTGTTAGTGCATTACTTTTAACCTGATTTATGTTAACAGGTTATCAGTAAGACCATGATGTTTGATAAAGGGTAGAGACAAGAAGCATAAATTATTCAAATCAGACCTGAGATTGACTCATGTAATATATTTTCATGCTCACACCGTGACTGTCCATTTAACTTACATTTTCAATTTTTTACTTTTCATTATAAATGCTTTTTTAGTGTTAAATATTTTTGTAACAGCTGCACATCTCTTCTGAGCTATGTAAAGCCACTTTAAATACAATGAGCAAATTTCCCAGTCCTGCACTGAGCTTTTCTCTGCTGTTTTTATCTTTTTCTTCAGCGCTGCTCAGCGTAGATGGCAGACAAAACAGATGAGGGCCACAGAAGACACATTTGCGTACTCATATTTTCAGCACCTAATCCCGACTGTACAAAGCCCTGTTCTAATAACATTTGCAGTGTTTACTAATGTATCATTCATTAAGTATTGGCCGGTGTGAGGAAACATTGTTTGTCTGGCAAAGTGGAGGTTATTATTGCATTAAATCATATCACAATATACCTGTTTGACTCTGCCTGACAGTCACACGCACGCAGTCTATCTCTCTGAGCTCTCTGCCCTTGGGCCAACTGTCTGTCTCCCTCTTCCTGTCTTGCTCTTCCTCTTTTGAGATATGAGCTCAGAGGCTGATAAACACCATATCACTGGTGTGTCATGGAGAGAGAGCCACTGGCTAGCTCAAATCTTAAATACATTTTATATCAACTCTTTCTATCTGTACACAGTTTAAAGACGTGTCTGTCTATAAGCTTACATTGATAGACTTTGATCATATTAATGCTTTAGCAACACAGAGGCTGTCTGTCTTTACATACTGTAGATTAGTGTTTGTGCAGCCTATTGTTTGTGTAGACATAATGACTTACTGTGATTTATAAGCTATATATTCTATCCCCTAACCCTACCCATATACCTTACCCTCACACAAGCATTTTTTATTTTTTTAAATAAGCATCATTTAGTATGCTTAATAATTAATTTCCCTTGTAGGGACCACTGGCTTGTCCCCACAATGTAGGTGTTTGTAACTTTTACCATCCTTGTGGGGACATCTGTCAACACTTTTGTAGAAAAACTTTTTTATGCATGTGTACAATTTGTCTGGCCTGTCTAACTTGAACTGTGGCACTATACAGTATGTTTTCTGCATTCTTTGTCTTTGTTACAAGTATTGCCTACATCTTGATCTATTAAGTTCTGACTTGATGTGCTAATGTGAAGAAATAGCATTTTGTTGCAGTATTATTAGTGATACACTTCTTAAGTGAATAAGATATACAGAACACGGGTCCAATTTTAAAACGGCAATATAGATTTTGAGAATTCACAGCAATAAACAAACTTTTTTTAAGCACTGGTATTCAGACACAACTTGTGCAGAGTTTTCATATTAGCTCCTGTATACTGTATGCTCTTTACTGTATTGAACTGGGCATGTTAACCACTTACCCATTAAGCATTAACATATTGTGTGTCATAGCAGTTACACTTCTCATTACAGTTTCTATCTTGTTATCACTCAGTACCCCCCACCTAATTGCAATAATAAGCAGGTCTCATCTACAGATTTACTGTTAATTACTGCACCACACATACACACACAGTTAAGGCACATACACAAATATGTGTAAATATAGTAGGGATAGCACAATACCACATTTTTATGTTTGATAGTGATACTGCAAACCTAAGTATCTGCTAATAATAATTCTATTCGGATACACTCTTTCTCCTCTAAAACATCTAACCTGTTAATAAAACATTTGTCTGCAGGCCCTTTGTTTAACACACATATATAAAAACAATGTAATTCTGTTTTCATGTATTTATTTAAACTGTGCTGAAAATGATATGTTGTCTGTAAAACAACCCCATGAAGGTAAAAGTGTGCCAAAACTAAACAAACAAACTCAGCAAGTGCTGTGCAAATACAAAATGCAATTTGAGAGAAAATGCAGAGGTGTAAGAAATACATTTTTTTTTATTTTACTGTGTTTTACAACACACCTTTTGTTTGAGATTTTCTCAACATGGTTTTCTCACAAATGTGATCATGCTGATTTTTTGGTCATTGCAAAGACAGACTTAAGAGTACAGCCAGTACATCTGTTCTTATGGAAAGTGTCCATGGTTCCAGTTTATCTAGTTAATGTAGCCTAACAATCCCTTAAGAGATTAGTAATATATCCATAGGACTACATGTAGACTAGATTAAAGAGGTGGGTCTTCATTCTAGATTTAAACTTGAGTGTATTTTGCCTCCTGGACAACCCTGGGAAGACTGTTCCAGAGTTTTGGTATGAAAAGAATCTACTACCCTCAATTCATTTTGAAATTCTAGGTATTAATAACTGGAATTTTAAGATCTCAATTAACGTGAAGGACTGTAATGAGAAAGGAGCTTGCTCAGGTACTGAGGAACTAAACCTTTTAGAGCCTAGTAGGTAATTAGTAGAATGTTATACCATGCTTAGTAAGCAGCCAGTGGAGTGTTGACAGTCCAGGTCATACTTTTTCGTTCTTGCAAGAGCTGCAGCATTTTGAACTAGCTGGAGTTTTTGTATTGAACTTGCAGTGAGACATTACAATAATCAAGTGAGACATTACAATAATCAAGTGAGACATTACAATAATCAAGTCTTGATGTCATGAATGCATGAATTAACCTTTTGTTGTTTGATATAGAGAGCATGTGACATAATATATTTTAAGATGAAAAAATTGTTTTACAAATATTGGAATTGTGGCTTTCAAAGGACAAATTGCAAACAGGAATCCAGTGCAGTTCAATTTATGCCAAGTCAATTTACTTTGACTTGTATTTCATTGCAGACAATACAATACATGTTCCTCATGATTTTTATTGTTTTTTCTTCAAAAAAACAAAATTCCTATTTTGGTTCTTGCAACACATTTCAAAAAAGTTGGAACAGTAAAGCATTTACCACTTTGTAATGTTGACATTCCTTTTCACAACACTTAAAAGACGTTTAGGGACTGAAGACACCAAGTGAAGAAGTGTTTCAGGTGTAATTTTGTCCCATTCTTGCTGCAAATAAGTCCTAAGGTGGGCAACAGTACGGGGTCTTCGTTGTCGCATTTTGCGCTTCAAAATGCGCCACACATTCTCTATTGGAGACAGGTCGGGACTGTGGGCAGGCCAGTCAAGTACCTGTATCCTCTTCCTCCGCAGCCAGGACTTTGTAATGTGTGCAGAATGTGGTTTTGCATTATCTTGTTGAAATGTGCATAGATGTCCCTGACAAATATGTCTTCTTGAAGGCAGCATATTGTGCTCCAAAATCTCTATGTACTTTTCAGCATTAATGGTGCCATCACAGAAGTACACGTTACCTTTACCAAGGGCACTGACACAATCCCATACCATGACAGACCCTGGCTTTTGGACTTGTTGCTGGTTACAGTCTGGATGATCCTTTTCTTATTTGGTCCAGAGCACACGGCGTCCATTTCTCCCCAAAAAATACCTGAAATACTGATTCATCTGACCACAGTACACGTTTCCACTGTGTGATAGTCCATCCCAGATGCCTCCGAGCCCATAGAAGTCGACGGCGCTTCTGGACACTGTTAACATAGGGCTTCCTTTTGGCACAGTACAGTTTTAACTGGCATTTGTGGATGTAACTACGTATTGTGGTACTTGACAAAGGTTTGCCAAAGTAGTCCTGAGCCCATGTGGTGATATTACTTATAGATGAATGACCATTCTTGATGCAGTGCCGCCTGAGGGATCGGAGAGCGCGGTTGTTCAGCTTAGGCTTGCGCCCTTGTCCTTTACGCACTGAAATTCCTCCACATTCCTTGAATCTTTTAATTACATTGTGCACTGTTGAAGGTGAAATAAGCAAATGTCTTCCTATCTTTCTTTGAGGAACATTGTTTTTAAACATTTCAATATTTTTCTCACGTATTTGTTGGCAAACTGGCAATCCTCGGCCCTATCTTTGCTCCTAAAGGACTAGACCTTTCTTGGATGCTGCTTTTGTACCAAATCATAATTACAATCACCTGTTGACATCACCTGTTTCAAATCACATTATTATTTAACCAATTTACCTGATTACTAGCCCTAAATTGCTCCTGTTCCAACTTTTTTTGAAATGTGTTGCAAGAACCAAAATAGGAATTTTGTGTTTTTGAAGAAAAAACAATAAAAATCATGAGGAACACATTAAATAATGTGCTGTTGTATTGTCTGCAATGAAATACAAGTCAAAGTAAATTTAGAAATCACTACTTTCTTTTTTTTATTTGTGTTTTCCATACTGTCCCAACTTTTTCTGATTTGGGGTTGTAGATTTCAGGAAATTTCAGGAAACATCTTGTTCAGCAACCTGATAGGTTGTTAATTTACATTATTTTTTTTTGACAGGAGCCTTTACCTATAGTATAACTGGATTTAATGAGGATTATAGTATGACTGGAGTTGCTCCTTGGGCAAACTATGATGGTCTGATTGTAATTATTTCTAAGTAAGTAATTTATAAAATCATCACTGCTATGATATTGACAACTGTCTTCAGCAGTTTAAGCTTTATTTTTTGTTAATTTAGCCACTATATCAAATAAATATCTAGGGTTGTATTCATTTTCTTCTAGATTTAAAAAAGTAGGCAGATATGTAGTTTGTATTGCCTTAAAGCGTTTTGTTTGCAACTGTGTCTAAGGTGTTAAAACAAGTGTTCAGAGGTGTTGCACCTCAAATTTTTTCTCAAACGTTTTTCTCAAATTGCCTGTTGTATTTGCAAAGAGCTTTTTGTCTGTTTGAGAGTCAAATGTCCTTTCCCAAAAAGATTGCATTTGTTTGCCAAATGCTGGGTTTGTTTAGTTCTGGCACAATTTTAACTCCATAAGGGAAATGCTTCTCCGTCTGTATAAGTATATATAATTATGTGTGTGTCCAATGCTTTCCAAAGGTCCAATATTCCCATGAGTTATTTAGGCTAAAAAAAGTTTTTTTAACTGGCTTAATGTAGCTAACAGGTGAGACAGGCATGTAATTTCCCCATGTTTTAGTTCTTAGTGATGTTCAACATAAGAACATACAAGTCTAGTAGTGCTTTATAGGTGGCAAATAATCTAGGCAATAATAATATTAAATATAAATTTGTAATTACACTTAAGTTACTTCAAATGGAGAAGGGTGTGGCATGTCAGTGATTGTGGATAAACTGTGCTTTTTTTAGGGTGAAGCAGTTTGAGGAGTGAAAGAAAATAAAAGTATTACTCCATTTGCAAAGGTAAGCATTCAGTTTTGGAATTTGTACTCTGTACTAAAGCAGTGCAAGTTAGTCCATCCACCTTCTGTCTGTCAGCCCATGCATCTGTGTCTAGCAATTACCATGAACACCCTAGAATCCATTTACTAGTATCTGTCTGTCTAAAAACTTTAGAAAAATCCAGTCAGGGCCAAGCCAACATTACCATCAATAGTAGTTAATGTGTTCTAAGGATATCACCCTGCCTCCTTTAACAAACTGCACCCTTAACATCTTTCTCTGCATGATGATAAATGCAGTCTGATCCCCTCTGGCTCTTGAAAAAATTTTGAAGTGAAACTTTCTCTATGATTGACCTATTGCCCAGGCATTTGATTTTTTAACCTTTTGGCAAAAATTAAGCAGAACATGCAAAATATTCTGTTTTTGAACATATAACTCATTGCCATCATTCCCCTCTTTCCACACGGGTAAACAGCTCCTAACCACTCATCTATCCATGCACAGTTCTTCTTCCTCTTGTTCTTCTTCCTGTTTATTAATTTGGTTTGTGGGCAGAGACCAGCCCACATCATTAAAACCTCCACAAACTCTCTCTCTCTCTCTCTCTATGTGTCTGTCTCTCTTCTTTCATTTTTTATGTGGAGGGGCGCCCACAGCTTATAATAAAAGGCAGAGGATTTTAAATTAGAAATTAATTTGGATAATTTGTCTCCTACGAGCGGCCTCCTCTGACTCGCCTGCTAGGAATATGTTAATATATCATATTAAGTAATTGCTGGACCCAGATGCACATGATTATGGTACTGAGGATAGAGATCATCTAATTAGTGAGAGCTCCTTCTTCACAACACACAGTGCTTAGAGTACACGCATGACACAGAGATGACAACCTCACACACACACGCGTTGGCATATGTGGTTTATGAGGAAACTTCAAAGACGAACTGTATTCTATCCCCTAACCCTAGTCCTGCCCCTAAACCTAGCCCTCACAGAAAACTTTAGACATGTTTTTAATGAACAAAAATTCACCATTTAGTATCTTTTAAAGCGATTTAGTTTAGGAAGGACACAGGAAGTGTCCCCATAAATCATGTTTACATTGTTTACATAGACATCATAATAAACATGTGTCCTCATAAACCACATATTCAACCCCTCCACAACACACAGAGATAACAACTTCATCTAAATAGGGACATTCCATAGACTTCTATTGTTTTATACACAGCTGGTTATAAACACTATAACTAACCTGCAGTCTAACCCTTATAGAAAACTTTCTGTATTTTTACAATTAAAAATACTTTACTATTTACTATATTTACTTAGTTTTTACTATATTTATTGTATATAAATATATATAAAAACTATAGTTTTTATTTATTATATTTTAGTGTTTTTACAAGTCCCCATCGGCAGGACATCCCTAAAAGGGTTTTTTTGGTAGATTTGTCAAGTTATGGTGACTTTTGGGTACAAATTCGTCCCAAATATATGGTTAAGCCAACACACACCAGATCAGGAATTCTCAGCTGGTTTTGCACTCACATAATTATTTGCACTTAGCATTGTTTTTCCCTGCTTTCTTTGGTCATATTGGCCTATTTTGGGTTATGGGTCATCATAAACACTACTGAAAAATCTGTGTGTGTGTGGTTGGGCATCTCACATTGTCACATTTTGCAGCCTAGGTAGAAAAGTGGTACTAAGGACTAACTGCACACCCGCCCTACATAATACATCACAGATGAAACTGTTGAGTTTGTCAGACATAGTACTGTATTGTAGTATAATTTATTTCATTCTATTAAAAGTGGAAAAGTGGATTATTTCTGCTTAATACTTTCTTATATACTTTATATAAGAATTTATATAATACTTTCAATAACTTCTGACCATGAACGTATTCCAAAGCTTTGTAGATAACATATTAAAAAATATCAATGTTAATATTTACCTTGCAGGTATTGCAAGATATCAACTGAGATTATAAATTGTTAAAGTAGAAATGTTAAGTATGTACATTTATACCACATGCTTGTAATAAACTGCTGGCATTGAAGTCATATTTTGTGTAAAGTGGTTAGATCTATAGTGTATAGTGGTTATATATATATATATATATATATATATATATATATATATATATATATATATATATATATATATATATATATATATATATGTCATTATTTAACCTTGATTAAAAGCAAAATAATAAAAGACAGTGGAATTTCTCTTTGCCCAGAGTTCATTCCTATGTTGGAGCACACAAAACATAGCATAAACACACAGGAGAGATAACTGTGAAAAATGCGACACATTCTCACACACCACTCATAAAACAGAGAGTAAATGCCTCTAACCTGCATTGGGTGCTGCTTTAGATGTGCCCTGTGGGTAGCATAACAATGAGAGCTGGTGGAATAATGTTCACTGGACATAACAGAAAGTCACACATCACAGCATGCCATTTTTACCAAACATTCCTTAATCGCTTTCAAATTTCCCTGCAGTCCCTTCTTTGACTGACATATAGCCTGCTTCTATTTGCTGTCATGCTCAGTAGGCTGGGCTTTATGTGTGATTTTTACTATTACAAATAGAGCCTCTCTATTTTCTATGCAATATAACAAAATATACTGCAGGTTGATGGCCTGTGTAAATGTGTTTCGTGCATTGTCCAAATGAGTTTCTCTGAGGACTGAAAACACTATAGGCCAGTGACTCTCTGAAAAATTAACATGCAGAAAAGATTAAAATGTGTATGACAAAAACACAAACTTAAACCTTCCAGGTTGCAAGGGGCTTAAAATGTGGTAAACACACAATTAGTGCAAACTTGCCATTGTAAAACAAGTGGTTCACTGCAAAAACTTTTTAAAAATGTTTAATTAGGCCATATTGATTAAAAGAATCACTCTTTGTCTTCCACTGTTTATTTTTGCCTCTTTTCCAGTGGATCTACAACATTGTCTCTAGGTAATTGAAACCTTGGAGAACCCCCTTACATAAAGGCACAGTGGCTGCAAAGCAAAGACCTGCAGGTATGCAGCCGAGTCACACGGTGGCCCTTTCCCCTCCTTTGTCCCCTCTGTTGCTCTTCTGGAACAAGTGTTATTGCTAACTAGCTGGGAATGCATTAATTAAATGAGGAAAAACTGACATAATGTTTATAGGGAAGATTTTTCCCCAGAAGAGAGAGGTGGGATAAAAAGAAAGAAAGAACATGGAGGGAAATAGAGTGTGCACCCCATGACCTCAAGGAGCCTCATTTTTGGATTTCCCCTTGATGATAAAGTTACAATCACAAATAACTGTAAAGTGTATTGCAAATGATATATGTACACTTAAAATATATGTGAAATCCATAGTTAAGCACAACCCACAGGAAAGAAGAACTACAGTTAAAATTTTTGTATTTCCATTTTTTCTTCTAGACAGCAAACATATTAACTGGAGAGCAAATGTTGACTTAAGTTTTCCCCTGTTTAGAGAAAAAACAAATCTACAATCGCAATTCAGGGACTTTAATATGAACTAATTTCTCATCAAATTCTAGAGCCAAGACCAATTCAAGCAAGCTGGAGTTTAAACTGAAGTCCAAATTATCTGAGCTATGTCTTCCACATTTTATAGATCTGTAGTGTCACAAACCCAGAAAGACACTCTGTTCATAGAACGAGTACAAACTGAATTGTGGTCTCTGTTGTTCACCAAAATTACGTAATGGTGATGATGTAGGAAAGATAAAGACAGTTTGAGGAATGGAGATAATATGAACACCTCAGTGGAGCTCCTCAGATAAGGGTATTGAGGAGGAAGTGGAGGTGGGAGCGGTGTTCACAATTTTTGTTAGCAATTACTGTATACACATTTCACATTCAGTTGCAGGTGCCGCATGCAGATCAGCCCAGGGGCAGCCATTACTGATGCTATGCCCCGAGGGCAGGCCATATGGGCTCCTTTCTCACAGCCTTTTATTAATTCACCATAACATATCTCTCCTGTGCTAGCATTTACACTGTGGAGAAATTGCTCTATAATTAAAAACAGACAGTGCTAGCACATTGCTTGTCTGCAGTCGGAGTGAGACATAAAACAGCCGTGTTGTCCCTCAAAACCCCGCTTCCAGACTCCCCTTTCCAGCTCTATACAAATTAATAGCCAACCACCTGTGATGCATTAAATTGCTTTTACTTCGCACTGAAGACAATCAGATTATTTGTTTTTTATTAAAGCAATTCCTTGACTCTACATTACACAAAGGTGGTTTACTTTGAAATATCACAAAACAGTAAAAGAAAGACTCCTATAACACACAAAATGAAATTTCAAAAACATGAAATTGTGTCTAATACGTAAATTATAAATGCACAACATTTCTTTATTTGACTGGGAATTGGCACAATGGAACTATTATGCTTAGCAATTGTTGCAAGTTGTTATATTCCAGTTACTGGAAATGTAATTTGTTGAAGACACAAGGTTTGAAATCAATGAGCAAACATAGTTCCTGAATGTCTCATAATCTTACGCTCCAAATTTTAATATTATCCATGCAAAAATTACAGTCACAGCAGTGGAGGGGAAAATGTTCAGTGAATACTACAAATTTCAGTCTGTCCCTCACACAGTCTCAAATGCTTCCAAAGACTTCCCGAGCATCCCCATTATCTGCAAATCAACTCTTGTTGTATGGAAAAGAGCTATGTGAACATTCTTAAAACGTATTCAGTCTCTTATAGAAGAGAGTCACACATGACATGAGGGTGAGTAAATTATGACAGTGTGTTCACTTTTTGGCTCAACTAAGCCTTATCTTGAAAACAGCACTTCATCAGTTCATCAAGATTACAGCATGTGAATGGATCTCTGATGACAGCTCTGTTGTTTGTTGGCTTGTTGCTGTACTCTAGCATCATTTGGTCTCACTGGGCCTCTATATTGTTTACATGTGCTGTCAGAACAGATCTGTGCATCTTTCTTGCAGAAAACTCTGTGCACACCAGCACTGCTGTTTCTATTTGTTTACCCCTTTATCTTTTGCCTCTCTAACAACAAACATTTTTTCGCTTCTTCGTGCCTGCTCAGTTGTTTCAGATCTTAACGTGCTGGAGCACCTTTCCTGCCTGCTGTCCAAAGAGCTTGGCCTCAAAGCTACTATGGCGAGCACAGGCAGTGCTGCGGCGCATATGCATGTCAGGCCAGAGGTAAGCGCTGATGTTATGGGCTCTGATAGCAACATGTTCTGTGTTGGTGTCAACTGTTACTGTGCTCAGGTATCAGGCCATACTGAGTGCACACATTCAGTGATCTGCCCAGGAGAGGCATTTACTCTACATCGTCAGGAATAAGACAGTGCAAGATGGCAGCTAAGCTTGTAAGAGGCAACATAGCTTGAAATTCAATTTTCAACTAGTCCATTTGATTTTTTCGGCACTTATAGATACGATTGTAAATTCATGAAGACTTTGCTTTTATTCATCTAGTTTTAGCTAAATATGTATGTCTTATAAAGGTTTTTTAACAAAGTAATTGTTTAACAAAATTAAAATTCTGGCATTATTTATTATTTACTACTATTTATTTTTATGTTACTCCAAACTTGTATATTTGTATGCACATAAGTTGTATGAACCACATGTATAGTACTTTTATAATGTTCTTTGAAGTTACACAGACATTATCAGAATAAACTCAGAATATGGCAAAGAGCTCCTTAGCGGCATCATCATGACCATTTTGAGGGGACATAATTTATATTGAAGAATAAAAATATTAAAAATGATTGAGAGTTCTCTGTTAAGGATGCAATCATTAAGAAAAGATATCAGGATTCATTTAGAATGAACGTCATTGAGGTTTAGTGATGAACATAAGCCGAAGTGTCAATTGGTTATCGTGTGGTAGCGTGCTGTTTAAAATTCAGTTGGCCTGTCATATTTGTCAGTTGGCCTGTCATAATTTGTTGGAAGTCATCTGTAACAAGGATCTGGCTCGGATTTACAGACTGATTTGAAAAATAAATAAGAGGAATACAGACCTGCGTGGCTTTAATGACATACTGTACAGACATAAAGGAGTTGAGATATGAAACGGAGAGAGGAAATTAGATATTATGCCCCCCAGACAACTGCAGCCACTGGTCCATTCATTATTAGTGTGATATTTATTATTAAGAATTCTTCTCAGAGAGAGAGAGAACAGAATATTTCCTGGACTCGAGCACTTGGAGCCTGTCAGGAGTGAAGTGTGTGCTGGTCATTTCTGTAATGCTGCTGCTGACATGGCAAATCTGCCAGATGCAACGTGAATATTGTCTTGCTCATACACACACATGCACGTTCATGCGGAGGTTTATTTACACCGCTCAGACATTCATGGGATGAATATTTACAGCTGTTGTGATGGGAACCAATTTGTCTTAAAGTCTGTTTGTATAATGTACAAAGAATTAAAAAAAATTCTCTCTACAAAGAGCAGCAGGATAGATTTTCTGCTAAAAAACGATTTTGTAAACAAAATTACAATTTTATTTAAAAGATGTTTTTGAAATGGTAATCTGGACCAAATAATGAAGAAAATCAGCCAGAAAGTGAAGGATAAAGGGGAACTTCGTTAAAAATCTTCTCAGGATGATTCCTTAAGAAACTGGATGATGCCAAGGAAACATTTTTTTACATTCTAGGCAAAGTGGGATTACATTGATATAGTAGAATAAAACCTAGTTTATTTTCAATTTTCTTTAGTAATTCAACATAATTCCCAAAGTTGGATTTGTGTAATGTCATTGTTTTCACTTTTTAGAAAAATAGTAAACTTATAAAACTATGTTTTGACTAATACTGTAAGTAGATAACTGTACATGTATACAATAATTGTAAATGTTTTTATTACTTAAAATCATCTTATTTATCTTGAATGAAGCAGTATCGCATTATTTAAAACAATTTACTAAACACTCCAAAAATTGAAACAGAAAATGTGCACAATTTACTGCCTGTCCTTGGGTTGTAAAACTGATGCTAGGTGAAACAACAACTTATGTTGATTAACCCATCAGGCACAACTTCAAAATATCCGAGAAAATAATGACCAGTTTCTGACACTGATCATAACCAGCCTCTCAGGTTTGATGTTCTCTGACAGTTCTCGGACATCACACGCCTGCCGCTGGTACCCTATTTACCATCAGCTCTGAAGTAGGCCTGTGACCTACTTTAGTCCATTTCCACCCCACCACCCACACGAGTTTCCCCTTTATCTTTTTTTAAAAAACTCATAGCCTCTCTCTCTTTCACCTGGCTGGCCAGGTCCGGCCCCGGTCCAAGGACGATATAACCATGGCCTTTGGTAATGGATGGGCTGCCAGCAGGACCTGCTGGGCAATTGGAGGGAGTGGATGTGTTATATGGAGTTTTACTGCAGCCTATTTACTAAGGGGATGAGCTGCAGACGTCCCCCATTATTTATGAAAGGAGGCCAGCGGAGGAGGGGCAGAGGTCACTGAACCCAAGTGGACCCCATACATTAATAAAAGCTGGTGGACGTCTCGCTTTATGTGAAAGTAAAAGAGAAAGAAAACAAAGAAAAGAAAGATAGGAAAACAAAATACAGTCATTTATATGAATAGGTGTAATATATAAAAAATTTCTTTTGCAAATAATAATTTGCTAATTCCATATTCAAGGTAAACATCAGTGCAAATGTTTATCAATCATATTTGATGGTATTTTGGACAACAATATGTCTAATCTTAATGTAATATATAAAAACAATATTTTTTGTTAGACTTAATTCTGTCAGATCAGCCATTGAACTGTTTGTGTATACGGTCAAAGACATTGTTTAATAAATGTAAGCCTCCCACTTCAAGTGGTTTTTAAAACTTCATTTTTCAGTCTGCTACTGTTTATCTTAATAAGTGATTCTGTTAGTTGCGGTCAGCTGGGGCCTCCAGACTGACTATGATTCAAAAGGACCTTAATAGCAATGACTGTCTGTTTTTGTGATAAATGGACTGCATTTGGAATGCATTTGATTTCAAATAAGAGATAACATTACTCTTCTGGTCCTGATGTTTCACTTTTAGGGTGAATGTATCATTTTGTATATTGTACACACAGTGCCACACTACGCTAAAGGAACAAAAACCTATAATTTATCCACCTTATTTTGCAATGTAGAATTAAGCTATTTTCTGTGAATGTGCAAGATTTCCAACTCATTAGCCACTAATGGTAAATAACTAGAATAACAAGGTTCAGTCAATGGTGAAACTATTTGCACCACAAACCAGCGTTTACACCTACAACACATTAAAATCATATGGTAAGAAATACCATTTTTTTGCATTATCAAGCATACCAGGCTGTTTAGTACATCTAAAAATAACTAGTAAATGACACCAGAAGCCAGACACAT
Organism: Chromobotia macracanthus; assembly: GCA_036877525.1. Lineage (NCBI taxonomy): Eukaryota > Metazoa > Chordata > Actinopteri > Cypriniformes > Botiidae > Chromobotia > Chromobotia macracanthus. The sequence continues at coordinate 5,347,681 of JAZGTH010000034.1, read as the reverse complement.
TCAAACCTTTCAAATAGCAGTACCTGCCACAAGTTAGAGCACATTAGGTGAAATATAAGGCCCATTCTTATTGTGACTTACCACAGATATGATTCAATAAAAATGTTTGGTATTGAAGTTAGCTACATTATTTGAAAGTTTTTTTTGTGATGTTTTCAACACCCTACAGTTGAATGTTTATTGTGTGAAACATATTAAAAGACAAAGCCAGTAGCAATACACATTTTTCAAAAATAAATTACATTTATCACAAATTGCATATTTTGTATGTTTGTTGAAACTTGGCATGCACAGATAGTAAAATAGGGCTAATGAAACCTCTTAAACTGCCATAAATATAATAGATTGTATTTTTATCCATATTAGCTTATTAATATTATCCAATCAGTCTGACAAATTATTCCATCATTATTGGAGGCTTCTGGAAATATTTTGTTTATACATACACTGTAAAATAAACGTTGCTGCCTTAAATTTTTAAGTTTAATCAACTTGGCTGTACAAGTCATTTCAACATAAAACTTAAAATCCTGACTGGTATAATTAAAAAAAAAATAGGTTAAGCAATTACTCAACCATTATTTAAAAGATACAGAAACTCAAGACCAGTCAAGACTACAAAGAGTAAGTTGAAATGACTTGTGCAGATAAATTGCTGCCTTAATTTTTTAAGTTTAATCAAAGTATTTTGTTACTGTGTAGCATTATGAACAGAATACTGCTTTTTGTGAGAAGTTGTGCTTGGCAGATTTTCAGCTTTCTTTGCTGAAGACACTGGATAAGAGGCACCATTTACATTTACGCAATTTGCAGACACTTTTATACAAATCGACTTACAGAACGTTATATATTTTGTATGTTAAATGTACATGTAGAGTTATCCATGTTATACATACAGTCGAGTTATCCATGTTGTCAGTACATGCGTTCCCTGGGAATCAAACCCATGAGCGTTTGTGGTGCTAACGCAATGCTCTACCAACTGAGCAGGAACACTTATTAATGGAAATACTCCAGACTGTCTAAATCAACTTCCCAGTTTGTTTTTAATATAAAAACACCCATCCTATCAGCAAACAGCAAAAATGGCAGTTGATAAGTTTGTCTACTTCCTAACTTCAGCCCCTTAAAACACAGAATTTTCATCATTCATTATCACCGATTTCTTTATCCCTTGTACAATCACAATGCAATTCAAGAAATACAGTCCTGTCTTGAGTGTAAAGTGTTGCCATAAAATAATGGCACAAGCAGGTATAATGGTTTAAATTTCATTTGAACCACCACTGGCTCTATTAGTCTAACATTCATCCTGACACAATTAAATTATAAGGCATTTTAAATCAGTTCCAACTTCATTTTCTATCACTGTCCAGTGCAAATCATTGCTTTTGGCTAGATCACAGTCCCTTTGTTTTAAACAGGTCACCAAGATCAATGTGTGCAAACTTGGCTATGTGCCCTGGACAGGCTTCCAACCACACCTGAACATCACCTGATGGAGGATGCAGAAAAGATCATTTTGAAGCTTTAGTTTTTCCTACACACTCTGAGACAGGAGATGCACCTTCCTCCTTCTGAGCACTCGTTTTTTGAGATCTGCTAATGACGGAAGCCTCATTTTGTCTTTGTTTTTACTGTAGACATTTAAGAATAAGCCAAATGCCACCAGCAGACCCCCCCAGACATACCTGTAAAAGAGCATTACCAACAGAACAGAAATTAGTAAGGACAAAAATTGGACCTATTGGTCTTGTTGAGCACAACTGGTGAATATTATTATAAAGCACATACAGAATTTTTATGAAATATTTTTTTCAACCTCTGAAATAACTTATTTTTCTGCTTCTGGGTGTGGAAAATAAGGTTAACCAAGGACATCACAACAAATACTGAATCACCACCTCACACTCCAATCAAATCTCATATCCAAAATATATAAAATCAAGTCTTAGCCTACATTATTACTACTAAATACTAAAAAAAAGTTTGCAATAACATCTAATTATGTGCCACAAATGTATTATTTTTAATGTTTAAAATGATTGTGGTCAACTTACTGAAAAGTGAAAGGCTTTGAAAAGAACAGAAAGGACAGTACAATGGTCATGGCTTTCCTTCCCGTAGTCACTGAAAAAAAGTTTAATTTACTTGCCTTTGTGTTACATTTATGACCATAAACTACCACATCAGCATGACAATCTCACCTGTGACAGCAACCAGTGCTCCAAATAGCTTTATCAGAGCCAGAACGAATGAAATGCCAAAATATCCCGTCAGAGAGAAGAAGAATGCATAACCATAAGTGGTCACCGGATGCTGAATTATAAAGTGTTGAGGACATTTAGAACCTGAAAATACAGACTTTCAGGGCTAACATATAAAAGTCATTGTGTCTTGGTCTTTTAAAACAAGGGATAACCGTAAGAAGTAAACATTAGTGGTGTAATAGTTTAAATTTCTCATGGCATTTTTACAACTTTTGCAAAATGCACCACATAAAGTTGGCTTTTTTAAAGAACCATTTATCCTAGTAAAAATACCGTAACTTTCAGAACTCATAATTCCCTCAGACAATTTACAGAATAAAAATATGCTGCAAAATGACTCACATAGATCTCCCTGCATTTACATAACATAGTCTGTTTACATTTACGTGTTTCTTATGCAAGCAACCCTGGCTTATATTATAATGAGCTGAAGAAAAATAAAGTCTCTTATGCTCCGTCCAACACCGTTCACTCCTTCCCTATAAAGCAAATGACATTTGAGTCCACTATATAAGAAAGAAAGAAATTAAATGATTTAACAATTTTTTACACTGATGTAAAACACCATGTATCAGTACTGTCGTGGATATCTTTGTTACACACTTTACACCTATCCTGTTGCGGATTGTACCATAAAATGATTTATTTTCTCATTGTTTGTCAAATTTGTTATGCTTATTGTATTTGTTGCTAACAGAGAGAACAAAACAACTACTTGTCATGCTTATTTGCTGCATTTAATATATTATTTTAAAATAAAACAAATAAAAGTATTATAATGTAGGTCACATTTATTTCATGTTTATTTTAAAAAAGTAGAAATTAATGGTTAACAAGAACAAACAAAACTTTTATTTTCGGGGTGTTTACTGTCAGTGCCCTCAAGTCAGTCAAGCCACTCAGGTGGCCACCTCAAATTGGAACGGAAATCAGATCGGAAATTGAGAGTGAGCGAGTGTACATTGGACATGCACTCAAAATAACAGTGCATTGTGAGTAAAATGTAGCAAACAAATGTAAGGAATGAGTTGTTCACAATTTAGAAAACACTGATACACTGAAAACAATAAGAGTATTCAAACAGACCTGAGCACAGAAGGAAACGGCAGGCCCAAGCCCCCCGACACACAGCAGACCCAACAGAATATACACAAAGCCAATGGAGTAAGAGTACAAGACCTGCAAGACAATGATGATAATACACTTACAATTACTCAGATGACAACAGGAAAAAAATCTACAGACTACAGAAAATCTACAGACAGTTAATAGTTGGTACCATCTCTGAGTTGGTTCCACTATGAAGCTTCATGGCTTTTTCTTGCACATTCCCAATAGCTGCATCTGCACAGAGAGCCATGGATATGAGAATAACCCCTACAGAAACAAACAAAACACACAAAAAATACTGTAATTAAACAATTATTTAAAAAAATATAAAACAAATCTTTATTTTTCCTGCCAAAATATTTATATTTACTGCATTTTTATTATGTCAGCTGAAAGATAACGCATTCAGAAAATTGTGAACTACAGTAATCAGTATAAACATGAGGTCTGAATATTTTACAAACCAGTTCCCACAGATAACACTTTATTTTTATCAATCAGAACATATGTAAGCTGATCAATACAAAAGCTTATCCATAATTCAAATTAAAAAAGTTATCATTTTACATGCGTTTCTCATGATCAGCTGACTGAAGAATAAATTGTGATTTACCTGTTACATTGAAGTTTGGTGCAATTTTACTGTCTGCCAGTGTGAACCAGGTCAGACCCAAACTCATGCAGAGAGCAGCGGACACATCTGCAACGTTGTAGCGCTTCCCTTAAAACATAACACCAACAAGCATTATCAAACCAAGAAAATTTGACACAGATCTGCACAAACACATCAAAAAGATTAAAAAAAAGCATAAGCTGAAGGCATTATCGCCTGTCTGGCTTTTCAAAGATCTTGTTGATCAAAGACATGTTCTTCAAATCAATCGCAGGCGAACAGGTGAGAAACGAGGGCTAGAGGTCGGAAGTGAAAATGCAAAGTACAAGACAGAGAAAAGAAGAATAAAAGAATCTACATAAATGCCGAACTGTGTTTTCGAACAGGTAGTTGGGGATAGCCGTGGGGATAGAGGTGATACAGCAGGTTGGGTGCTTTGCTTTGATTCGGTCCAGCTTTGATGGGTTAGCATCTCACACGCATCCTGAACCAACATCCCACCGATCTGAGGCAGCAGCCTTAAGGGACACAAGGTCCATGTCACCAGAGAAAAAACAATATATCCTCACAGAAAGGGGGAGATGCTGAACTGCTCCCATTCTTTCTTGTTCAGGATATCAAAAATCCAATCCAGTTCTTGCATAAGACAAGTGAAGAACTCCAAAACAACAGCCAGAAAAAGAAAAAAACAAGGAACCAGCTCACAGAAATTGATGAACCTAAGAAAACGGACATTTGAAAAGATAACATTTTGAAGAATCCTCATTCATACATTAATAGAGATGTCTATAAAAGTTCAAAATAGTGGTTTAGCACTGTTATGATGCCTTTTGTTCTTTTAACAGCTTGACAGACTTGGTCACTATGAACTGGAAAAACAGCTGTGTAAAGATTCTTCAAAACATCTTTCAATCCATTTTTACACGATATGAGTTACCTTGTATAAAAACTCCCCCAATCATGACAGGAATGAGTTTGCAGCATTTAAAGATAACTTGTGTAGGATAGTTCAAGTATCCCAGAGAAGTGTTGGAAAGGCCCATGGTCCCAACTGTTAAAAATGCGATGATCATGTATGTTTTGCATGGTATCCTGCAAAACAAAAGTTTCATTAACAGATGTTTTCTTAGTTTGTCATTATTTGAATACATTTTTAGGGCTAGTTCACACTGTTCCCAAAACAATATCAACAAACTTTGCATGACTATGTCATTTTTTTGTGTATTAAAAGGGAGAGACTTTGGATGGAACATGTCGACATAACACACACACACATACATGTTTGTGTGTGTATTGGAAAATGTGGTTTAAGAGGACATCAAATGTGTATAATGACCTATGTCTAATGTGTATAACTATGTAAACTTCACAACACACACACGCACCACATATCCTAACGCGCATGTGTGTGTGTGTGTGTGTGTGTGTGATTTAAACTCATCTCGTCTTTGTAACCCAGCAAATTTTATAACTATAAAAATGTGCACATTTATTTCTCAATTTAATTCCAATTTATTTATATAGCATCTTTCACAATGTTGAATGGTTGCAATGCAGCTTTACATATGATAAAAGACAGCACAGAAAAGTTAAATTATTACAAAGAATATATAGAATACATTGTATTAATAACATGATAAACATGATAACATGATAAATGACAGATAGCATATAGACATGCCTTTCCAGTTCACATGGAAATGACCCTTAGAAAGAGTCAATTATATAAAAACGGGAGAATAATAATACACATAAGGAATTGGCAATAATACCACACAATGCCTGTCAACATTTGAGAAATCAAGAAGAAAATAAATAGCCAGATAGTGAAGTCTTTAAATCTGTATCTAGGTCATTATATTAACAATGATATTATGACCAATTATTGCCTTTTTCTCCTAAATGTCACAGTAAATGATTTCATATAAAGTGTGCATTTCACAGGGGATTATTTGTCAAATTATTAGTTAAATAGAATAGAATATAAATAATATGAAAAGGTTTAAAAACTTTATTTATGGAGACATGACCCACCTCCTCTTTTTATCCTGAGTCAGCTGTAATTCCACCAGACCAAACAAGGAGTACAATCCAAACTGCACTAAAGTCAGATACCAGCCAAATGGTTTAAAGCCTTCCACTGAGAATATGAGCTCCTGAAAATACAACAGGCAGCATTTCACAAAGCATATCAGGAGTAGTTTAATTAACCTATTATAATGTCTGTCCTGTTTAGTAACAGGTGCAAACATAATACTGTTGATGAACTGGTCATATTGTAACCTGCAGGTAGCCGTAGACGAGGTAAAAGAGGAAGACACCGGACACACAGATGAAGAATTGTGTGGGTGTGTTGAAGCTGGTCAGGTTGATGCCCAGCACTCTCAGATCTTCTACTGATCTGATATGAGGTGACATCACCTCTGTGGATGAGGGAACAGTTATAGAGATGTGCTTCCTTGAGCTGGAATTCACTAGCCCATATTTACTACTCATAGTGTCTGGAGACCCCTGAGAAAACAAAATGATTTGTCCAAAATACATGTGTGCCCTTATTTGTTTCAAAACTTCATTGTGGGGCATATTGGTCTCTCTCAAACTCCTTCAAACAGAATCATTTCAAAATCGTTCTTTTGTGAGTGTGTGGGGTGTCAGTCACAACAGATTTATTGTAGTGACAGCTAGCAAAATGTAATAAATATGGTATTTTAATGGAAACTATTGTTACCATACTTTTTTTATTTATTTTGGCAAGCTGACACTCAAACAGGCAGTTTTATTATTTATATTACAGATCTTATAAAAGGTTTTACGGTTTTAATACTTTATGTGCCAAAACATGCTTTAATGCATAATAAATATAATTCAAACAGCCATTTTCTATCATTAACATACATCATAATGTATCCACTTGCTAATCCAGTGCAGTTTAAATAAACATGTTACAGCAACAGTATACTGAAGTGCATTAGAGACAGCCCTTACATCCAGTCTAACAGAAGATAAACACCCTTACCTGAATAAATCAGAAAAGGACGAGAGACTGGTCAGTTTAGCTGATCAGATCATCGGGATCGATCAGCTGTCTGACTGTCATATCAGACTCAAAACCTATGACTGTGCTCACATAAACAAGTGAGATGTCAGTGATTTAACACACAATCACTCGCTTACGTGTCATTTAAAAACATGAAAGAAGGTTAACGGCTAGGCTAACACCTGCTACTCTGCACCACTTCCGGTTTTAAAAATAAGTTTGAAGCGCGTTTCAGGACGACACGAACATCATTACATCATCCCCACCGGACAGAACACACGCCAAATCTTTAATGGATGAAAACACGTCTCGTGTGTGTAAACTGTACGGTAATGCTGAAGGTTTTGTGTTGATCTGTCTCACGGCAGCATCCAACAGAGTCCGGTGAACTCTGATCTCACACGCGTCATTCCACGCGTTTCACTCTGAGCACAGATCTGACGATATCACAGAGACTGCCTCTGTATTTTATGTGCACAATATTAACTGGTTACTGACTGTTTGTTCGTCTTTTATTCTGTCTGAAATAAAGAACCGTGGCTCTAAAGCTAATGAGCCAAACATTGTTGGGCATTTGTGAAGATTGTGTTATTTTTTGCACACAGAGAGAGGGCAAAAGTTTGCAGTTTAGCATTTCAGTCTGATTAGCCACTATTGTCTTAAATTGTTTTAAATAGCCTGTACATAGTAGTTCATAACATGATATTTTGTCCACATGTGTTCAATCTTGAGTTTGCTAAAATGCTGTTACAGTATGTTTAAAACAAGATGGTGCATACAAGGACTGGGGCGGAAACTAGTGATGGGGAGTAAATTCCTAGACTCTCAATACTTCTAAAGTCGTATTCGACTCCAGGACTGGAATTGACTCCCCTTGTCGACTCCCGTTTTTTTAAAATGCATGATGATGTGAGTGGCTCAAAAACTGATGTAAGGTAATTCTGTGCATGGAGTGTTTTTGCAGACAATTTAAAAAAGGAATTGCATTTATAATTGCGTTTTCTATTTGTGGGTGTAAAGTTGTGACACAATTAAAATGCAAATTGCAAAGTCCATTTTCAATTGCATTTTCCATGTCTCACGAGTTACGACCCTGCCATATTTAAATTGCAATAGCAATTACCCGTTTGCGATTTTATTTCCTTGGCTTCACGTATTGAGTCTGCCAAAACTCCAAAGGAATTACAATTTTTGCTTTTCCGATTTCGATGCCTTGCACACAAATCTGTCAATTAGTACCAGGGGTGGGATTATACTATGGGGCGGGTTTGTGTTGGGAAGCGGTCATTGACAGCCGACCGTATTTTGGCAGTTTTGCGGTCAGCGTGTCGAACGAAAATGTGATGAACTGAAGATCAGTTCCCAGTTGCATGATAACCCTTAAGTAAAGAAAATAAATATTCCTGAGGGAAGGAAAAGCGTTGCAACAAACGGCGTAACCGTCACCATTACCTAAATGTTTATATTAAGCGTTTTGCGATAAATTCTGTAAAACACGGAAATAAAGAATCAGTTGCTATAGTTATGAAATCGCCCACAGTAAACGGAACATACCTCGCTGACGCGTACAATCACGTGAATTAAGAAAAACAAGCTGGATAAGCGGGTTTCACTGCACATACAGCTACTCAAATTGTCTTTATAAACACATTGTACTGTATGTTTATTCATGCCACACACTCAGATGATTACAACTACTACGTTGTAAACATTTACACCAATAATCGGAACATATAAATTAATCACTAGTGATCGCCAACACCGTTCTCCTCTACTGTGTCGGCTGCATCGCGTTTTTACACAGAAAAGTGCACCCTAAATAGGGCACTTACTGCCACCTATTATTAGCATACATAATTGACACTGTTACAACAAAAACGTCTCCGGTTACTATCGTAACCTCGGTTACCTGAGAGACGGGATACGAGACATTGCGTCAGTAGCTGATGCTATGGGAAATCCCTTTCTTCAAATTTCCTGAAATCTTATTAAATAACGCCTGTAAAAAACTGACCAATGTTCACTTGACATTGCGTCAGTAGCTGACGCTATGGGGAATTGTGTATAATCATGCCGTCAGCGCGTACAGATCAGACCGACTAGGCGGAGCTAAGATAGGATCAAACGAAATACAACACCCAATAAGAGGCCGCCAACCTCCGTATGAGGAAGCAGGCCAACAGCAGCCGACTCACAGGTAATGAAAAATTTGCATACCTAGAAAGGGCCCTATCGATAGTATATAAACAGCAAGAGCGGCAATAAACACGATAATTATCCCACATATGCCCAAGCACAGCATGACTGCGGAGACTAACTGTGCCCCAGCCAGATGCCATACAAATATCTTGAATAGAAGCCCCCTTAGACCAAGCCCATGAAGACGCCAGGGCCCTCATAGAATGAGCTTTGATATTAAGAGAACATTCAACCCCTTGGCTTTCATACGCCAAAGCGATAGCCTCCACTATCCAGCGCGACAGTCTCTGCTTAGAGATGGGTTGACCACCGTTGCACACGAACAGCTGGTCAGACTGACGAAATGAAGCGACACGATTAACGTAAATGCGCATGGCTCTAATGGGGCACAATCCCCGGCGATAGCTCGCTTCATCTGCCGGGAACGGTTCTGTAGAAAAAGCCGGAATACTAATGACCTAAGCCGAAATGGCATAGACAGTGATTTAGGTACATAGCCCGCTTTTGGTCTCAGTGTAACACAACAGTCATTAGGTCCAAACTGCATACAGTCAGCGCTGACTGAAAGCGCTGGCAAGTCGCCCATACGCTTTGCCATAGCCAGGGCAAGAAGCAGAGCTACTTTTAGAGACAGCTCTCTTAAAGGTGCCAAATCTAACGGTTCAAATGGTGGTGTCGTAATTGCTCTTAGTACCAAGTCCCACGGTGGTACGTAGGGAGGGCGCGGCGGATGCAGCCACCTCGTGCCTTTCAAAAACCTGACCACCAGATCATGTCTGCCTACTGATTGCCCGTTAATAGGGGAATGAAAAGAGGCTATAGCGAACACATAAACCTTCAAAGTGAAAGGCGAGCTACCCACTTCCATTCTATGCTGCAGAAATGATAATATATCAGACACGGGACAGTGCTCCGGGTCCGTGTTACACTCCACACACCATCTGACCAGAACTGCACATTTCAGAGCGTACAGACACCTGGTAGAAGGAGCACAAGCCTCTGTGAGTGTGTCGAGCACATTGCGCGACAGAATTGGCCACAGGGGGGTCACCAGTATCTCTGTCAGATCGGGAAACCAAGGCTCTCTCCTCTCTGATTTTGCATAAAACCGTAGGCAAAATCTTCACTGGAGGAAACGCATACAAGCTGGCTTTTGGCCAGGGTGAAGTCAGTTCACGCTTTCAGTTCTAGCTGGTTATATGCCAAATTTTTTCTTCCGTCCAGGAGCCCGAAACGAGGCTGCCTTCGCATATTGCCCCCCAGCCTGTGGTCGACACATCTGTTGTAACCACTCTCTGTCTGGTTATCAAACGCAGCGGAACGCCTAGGCTGTATAGATCTGGGTCATGCCAAAGTTTCAGAGCTTTTAAGCAGCTGTATGTTACTGTGACGCGCAGGCTGCCTCTGATCTACGCTGTCCGTGGAACATGATTCGCCACAATTGCAGGGGTTCCATGAGAAGAAGACCGAGATGGCAAACCAGTGTTGCCGTCGCCATCAAACCCATGAGCCTCTGAAACTGCCTCAGGGCAAACGAGTGGCCAAGCCTGAACGAGCGCAAGGCGAATGCTCTGTATGCGACCCTCCGACAGGCAAGCCTGCATCGCAACCGAATCTAGGTGTACCCCTAGATACGTTATAGATTGGTTCGGGACCAACACGCTCTTCAGCGTGTTCACTCTTAGCCCCAGGGTGCGAAGATGTTGAAGAATCAAATCTAATTGGTTATGGAGTGCATTTTGTGAATGGGCCAGAATCAACCAGTCGTCTAGATAATTCAAAACGCGCACACCGCTCTCTTTGAGATCATTAATGCTCTTTGTGAAAGTGCTTTGTGAAAGAATCTGAATGTGAAAATAAGCATCTGTCAGATCGATTGAAGCAAGCCAGTCCCCGGGATGGATTTGCACTAGAATATGCTTCAGTGTCATCATTTAGAAAGGACACTTGTGAAGCACCTGGTTAATCGACCTCAAATCCAAAATCAGACGATGCCCATCGTCCTTCTTTGGCACAAAAAATAGCGGCTGTAAAAAAACACTCTCTCTTTCACTCGGGGGAAAAATTTCTATTAAACTAAAGGGAATACCTTTTCTCTATAGTGCTCACTAGCCTAGTCTGAATTCGCTTTTCAAGCACTCAGGGATTCGCACAGCGGCCACAGCGCTTGCACCGAACTGTCCCGTGAGGCGGGCATGTTGTGACACCACTGGACACTGGGCTGCAAGCTGCCAACAGGTCGGTATGCAGACCTGCCTCTCTTCCACAAAGAGGACTGGAGAGCGGGGAGACAGCAGAGAACACCGGCCCTGGAAGGTCCTCACAGTGCGGGCAACTGGACCCGGATAGCACCACTTCAGCATGAGCGAGGCCCAGGCAGACGATGCAGTACTCGTGTGAGTCCGGTGGGTCGACTGGTCCCACGCAGAGAGAACAAGATGATGCCATTGCTGGAACGTGGCGAGGAATCTTTGGTTCAAGATCATTGGTCACAGCAGGCGATTCGTTACTCAACAAGTGAGGAGAAAGGAGAAAGATTCTGAGGTAATGTCGTTATGCAGCGGAGAAAGGGATTTCCCATAGCGTCAGCTACTGACACAATGTTGAGTGAACCGCTTTTGAAAGGGAACCAGTGTTTCATTTAAACCAAACTGATTTACTCTGAAAATGTACTCTGTGTTCCTCTTAGTTAACATGAAATCAGCCATTGTGTTTGAGGCTTAAGGGAGCTTGTCTCTTAAAGGTGAAATTGTTATTAAGGACTGTAGCAATGCATGACAAAACATAAGGGAACGCCTAAGCAGTTAAGGGGAATTTCCCCTCTAGGTTGTCGACTGTGAGTGATGTCACTTCCCAACACAAACATACGTCTTCTCGGGTCCTAAAATCCATATCCGACCTGAATCATCTTCTTACCTGAACCCGACGTGCATAAATTAATTTTTTAAAAGAGAAACCCGACCTGAGACAGACCCAGTGAAATTAGACTCAATGGCATTTATTTTCGAACCCGATTGGACCCTATTGTAAACAGCATTGAAGTGTGCACAGCCTGCAGCCCCGCAGTTAGTCAGGATAGAAATCCTGCTGTTCTGCTGACTGATTTGGCCGCTGCTACATTTCTTTCATTTATTTATTTACTTATTTATTATTACTATATTTTCTTTGTATGTCTGGTGTATACAAGTTATTTATGAGTTCGACTTTAAGTTGTGACCAGTGGATCTGAAAAATAAGCGTGATAGTTTTATAAAAAATAAACTGATAGCCTAAATCATAGATTCATTAGTGTTGTCTACAATGCTGTTTGCCTCATTTCCGGTGAAAGGATTCTGCACACAAAAAAAGAAAAGCCCTTTCCTAAATACATACCGTAATGAAGCGAATGGATTTCCTGATGGATCTCATACCTGTAAGATGGATTTGTGTTTACAAGGTTACAAACGTTGTACAAATGTTCCTTTTCTATGTGCGTTTCTCAAACATGCACTTAACACCAACAAGTATACGCTAAATTTCTTAAATGTCAACCACTCATCCCTCAGTGATAATCTCTGAAACCTCACTACAACTTTTGGCGTAATGTTATTCAACATAAGATGATTGAAGTTTATTTTTCTAAATATTCCGTAGAATTATCTAAATAATTATTAGTGAATTAGATTTAACGTTTCTTCAGGGACATTCAATCAAGCAGTGTTTGTTATCCTCAAACCCAAAGGGATAGGCTATAACATTAGTTATGTAGGACTGATGGACTAGTACAATCACTTTGTTTTTACAATTGCATATTATTTATTTATTAGTAGTATTTTATTTGCTGCACCATTCTAATTATTCACTGAGGTCACAGAAAGTGGAGATTTATTAGTTTATTAGTTTTTAACATTTTGTAGTTTGACATTTCATCTTACAACCCCGAATCAGAAAAAGTTGGGACAGTATGGAAAACACAAATAAAAAAAGAAAGTAGTGATTTCTAAATTTACTTTGACTTGTATTTCATTGCAGACAATACAACAGCACATTATTTAATGTGTTCCTCATGATTTTTATTGTTTTTTCTTCAAAAAAATGTTGGTTCTTGCAACACATTTCTTGCAACCTTTGTCAGTGTGCTCCACACTGTCCCTCACAACACGTGGTCGAGCTGCAGTCCTGGATGTCCATCTCTGGTGAGGGGTTATGATTCTATGTATGCCTCCCCAGGCTTGATTTCCCACCCTCTTTTCCACCCATTCATTTCCTATGCTTCCCCCATAGATGACAGAGGCCTTTCGTCCACCGCGAGAGGTTAATTCACTCACAGATGGCATTATTTCCTTGCAGCCCATTCCACAATATAAAAATTCAGGGTGGACAGGCCCATCTCTCATCCGTCTGAGATTTGATTGGAATGGTATTGCTTCCTGTCCCGAGGAGCCCCTCCACTGGCTTGGCTGCACTTTATGACACTAAATAGCCAGGCTACAATTTTTCCATCTATTCAAAAAATTCTCTTAGTAACTCATTCTTTGGAATGAGAGCCCTCGCTGTCTGCTCTCTGCCGAGGATACGCCCATTCCATTTATGTCCAGAGGTCAACGAAACACAGCCCTGAAAACGTCCAGAATTCAACGGGTTAATTAATCTCCGAATTTATTGCCACCTTCTCACCGAATCATAGCCCCGTGGAGGCATCCGTGCTATATTTACTGCCCACTAATAGTATTCAATGCACAGAACCTTCCGCATGCATGCAGGTCTTTTGCCACCCATCTAACTTTATAAGTGATCTTATTTATAAACGATGATGGATTTCTGCAATGATTTCCCTTTATGCAGCCCTTATAGCACATCTTTCTAAATAATGAAAAGGCTATTTATTGATTACTCAGAAAGGTGTACATATTCTCGTAATAGTCCCAGTCCTTATCAAATAACCTGTAATAAATAAATCATTGAATTTGTAGGAAAATGCATTGGCTTTTAAAAACCAAAATCTGCACCAAACCATATCAGTGGAATCTTCTGGGAAAGCTAAATGGTTAGTGATTCTAGTGATTAGGTGGACAACCTTATCACTAGATTAGATCACTATCACTATAGTGATAGTGTATGGATCTGATTAGAATTTACATGGCATAATGACTGTTGTGATTCTATATGTATCTGCAACAAATATGAAAAGTAACACATAACAATGTGATGCCTTTAAGGAAAAGATAATGCAAATTAAAGTCCTGTCATTATTTATTCAACCTGATGTTTCAAACCTGTATGCTGGAGAACATTTGTAAACCCTTCACACAGCTTTTCCATTGCATGCTAGTTCACAGTGTCCTGCCTGTCAAGCTCAAAAAAAGACAAAACAAGTGTCATAAAGGAAGTCTTTCCTCTTAGAGGTTTGTGAACAAACCAAAATGGCAAGATTTCAAATAATAGCAACAGTGGAATTTTGTCTGTTTAACTGTAGAAAACTCTGAATGAAAATGTTGAATGAAAAGTCTGCCAGAACATTCTTCAGAAATAAAAAATAACATGTTTGTAAACATACAAGTTAAGAAAAGGTTGATCATCCTAAAGAATTTTTTTGGTTGTTTTGGGTTTTAATGTTTTGTTTTTCCGCTTACAATGGCAGTGGATGATGCCCGCCAGCTTTAAAAGAACAACAGTTTTTTTTTGTATGTTTTTTTCACAATTTTCATTTTGGGGGTGAACTAACTTATATTGTAAAAATGTAGAATCTTAAAATTATAAAAAATCTTTTAACAGACCAATAATATTAGCAATGCAAAAATTTAATTGTGGTATAAATTCCCTCAAACTTTATTTATTATATAATGCTTCTCTATCCAACAACCAGGCGGAAACGTCTTACAGAGACAGAGAATCTCATAATACATTTCTAGGTTTCTTAATGAGCCATTTTTGGCTTATTAAGAAAATATTATTTTTTTGTTATCTGGGGCTTAAAAGTCTTCTCTGTTGTTGTCTTCCTGTGCTTGTCTGAATCTTGCTGCATGACTTGAGAAACACATGATATCTGCCTATTATTACTTCTTAGAGTGCTCATATCCTTTCTCATGTTATTTTCTTTGATCTGTTGGGCTTTCTGTACCCGCTTTTTTCTTTTTGCAAGCCTGTCTTTCTCTCTGTCTCTGCATCTGTCTGTCTCTCTCTCTTTCTGTTTCTAACTATTTAAGGTCAGCACTCACTTAAACAGGAATGTATGCCCATGTAGATATAGCTCTACAGATGGACTGTATTGACTTGCTTATTTTATATCGTATTGATCAAAACAGGAAATTACAGTATATCCTTTTTTATCTCTTTTAATTAAAAAATGAATTAAAAAGAACCGTAAGGTAAAATGCTTATGGGGCAATAGTAAAACAACTAAAAAGAAAATTGTCACCATCCAAATAGTTTTATTAAAATTTTATAACCTATTACCTTAGAATTGTATTATTCTGCTTTTCAGAAATAATAGTCTGCATCTTGGATCAACAAAGTTAACAATGTTAACACAGGAATGTTTTATAGATTGATCTCTATTGTTATTTGAACAGTGAATGCGGACTCACAGACTCTTATCCTTTGCAACAAAGCTATTCCCCTCTGCTTGCCTAACAGTGTTTTGCATTTCTTTTTTGACTGCAATTGAGGGGAGTGAAAATGAATAAGTCATTTAATTTATTCACCTTGAACAAAACTGAAGATCATAAACAAATTTAATATATTTTTATTCAAAATATGTGGAATTTGTCACAAAATATGTGACAAATTCCCCCTCCTGGCTGAAGTCAGGAGGGGGAAGCAGACTTCTGTTGAACTTAGAAAACACATAGCACACCTCATATCTGCAACATAAATTATGATGCTAAGGTTTAATACCTAAGGTTGGGAGTGTTTAAACCAAACAAAGACAATAACTGTGATGGAAACACCAGGCTCCGCCCCCAGTCAACGATCCCATTTGCCAGAATATTAATCACACTCACCTGTTCGCCATTTCCCCAATGACTGGAATCATCCTGGAATCCACTGTCATCTCCTTTATCCACCATGATCTGGTAAAGAATATCAGCCATATTACTTGCCAATCTACATTTACTCAAGAACTATTATAACATTGATACTTACCTGTTTCACTAACTTCCGTTAGTGCCCAGAAGTAGGATCTATTCACTCTCCATACGTGAACAGAAGGTCATGGAGAAGTACATTGAGGAGGCTCTACAGCAAGGCTACATCCGTATATGTGAGGGGGACAAATAGAAGACGACCATTGTGACTCCAACAGGGCACTATGAATACCTTGTCATGCCCTATGGATTAGTGAATGCCTCCTCTGTATTCCAGGGATATATGAACCTCAATCGCTTTCTCATTATTTACATAATGACCCTCTCTGACCCTGCTCCGCCGGGTTGTCCACCTAATCACACATACGTTCCCCCAAGTCAGAGAATAATGTACAATGAGAGGATGCCAGGAATGTGCAATGTCCAGAACATCCCGTCATCTTACTCCCGGAACGAAGCAGAACATCACCACCATGTCTCTGAGGTCCTCCTACAGCTCCACAAACATCAACTCTACCTCAAGGCAGAGAAATGCACCTTACACCAATCATCAATTCATGGGCTATGAAATCAACTCTCAAGGAATCAAGATGGATGAGGGGAAGGTGAAAGCCATTCACTCCTGGCCAACTCCCACCAGTATCAAAGAACTCTAGTGTTTCCTAGTATTCTCTAATTTCTATTGTTGTTTAATTTATAATTATAGTACAGTAACCACTGGCCTCATTAACCTCCTAAAAGGCAAGCCAAAGTCTCTGTCCTGGAATCCAGAGGCCACTGAAGCCATGAAGACCCTCCAAAAGGCATTTACATCAGCTCCACTTCTGGTCTATCCTGACCCATCAAGATCATTTGTGGTGGAAGTGGACGCCTCGACATCTGGTGTAGGAGCCGTTCTTTCCCAGCAGCAGGGAACTCCTCCTCGACTCTATCCATGTGCCTTTTTCTCTAAAAAACTTTCCCCGGTGGAGCAGAACTACAACATCGGCAACAGGGAACTTCTCGCCATCAAGCTAGCTCTGGAGGAGGCATTGGCTGGAGGGAGTCCACCATCCATTTGTGGTGTTTATCAATCATCGCAACCTGGAATATCTGAGAGAGGCCAAGAGACTCAATCCCTGACAAGCTAGGTGGGTTCTCTTTTTCACACAATTCAATTTTAATTTTCACACATGGACCAACAATACTAAGGCGGACGCCCTGTCTAGACTCCATTCTCCAGAAGATATATTGGAGAACCCTGAACCTATTCTCCCTCCCAGTCTAATTGTAAGTCCCATACAATGGTCCCTGGATGACAACATAGCAGCAGCTAGTGTCTCTGACCCTGCTCCACCGGGTTGTCCACCTAATGACACATACTTTCCCCGAAGTCAGAGAATAATGTACGCGATGCATACCTCTCTGGGCACTGGTCATCATTGGGCCAATAGAACCCTCTCACTGCTTAAAGATTGCTTTTGGTGGCCTGGCATGGCAGAGGACATCAGAAGGTATGTGAGAGGATGCCAGAATGTGCAATGTCCAGAACCCCATCAACTACCAGCTGGCATACTCCTACACCTTCCCATTTCTCGGCGTCCATGGTCACACCTAGGAGTGGATTTCATTACTTACTTACCGGTATGAGATGGCAACACCTGTATCCTAGTAGCAGTGGATAGATTCTCCAAAGCTTGTTGTCTGGTACCGATGAAAAGACTCCCAACCACTATGGAAACAACGGAAGTCCTCTTTAATCAGGTATTTCGTAATTTTGGTATCCCCGAAGATATTGTCTTTGACAAAGGTCCCCAGTTCATCTCACAAGTCTGGAGATCATTTTTCTCTCTCATAGGTGTGACCGTCAGCCTATCTTCTGGTTACCACCCTCAAAGCAACGGTCAAACCGAAAGGAAGATCCAGGAGATAGGTCGATTTCTCCGTACCTTTTGCCATGCCCACCAGAACTCCTGGAACCACTACATCACCTGGGCCGAGTACGCACAAAACTCTCTTCGCCAACCCACCACAGATCTTACTCCCTTCCAGTGCGCCCTCGACTATCAACCTCCTCTGTTTCCTTGGTCAGGGGAACCATCAGATGTCCCATCAGTTACTCATTGGTTCTAGGAGAGTGAGAGAGTTTTGGACCCAGCACACCAACATCGGTAGCGAGCCATCAGACGGCACCAACATCATGCGGATGTCCGGAGAGCCCCTACACCAACTTTTCAACCTGGACAGAAGGTTTGGCTCTCCACTAGAGATATCCGTTTGAAACTTTTCAAAAACTTTGTAGAAAGCTGAGTCACAAGTTCACTGGTCTCTTCCCCATCATCAAACAAATCAACCCGGTCGCCTACGAACTTACGAACTCAAACTTCCAGCACAGTATTGTATCCACCCCACATGGATATGATCCTGGGCTCCTGGTGTCATGGGGGTAAATTAGAATACCTGGTCGACTGGGAAGGGTATGGACCCGAAGAAAGATCCTGGGTCCCCAGAGATGACATACTCAATCCCAATCTACTGACAGAATTCCATGCCTCTCACCCCCAAGCTCCAGCCCCCAGAGGTTGAGGACATCCCCCATGACATTGGGTACTTTGGCCCTCGGGAGCGAGGTTCCCCCCCAGTCAATGATCCCATTCACCAGAATATTAATCACACTCACCTGTTGGCCATTTCCCCAATCACCTTCTGCACTATAAAAGCACACACTTCCCTCAAGCACACTGTCTGGTCTCCAGTTGGAAAATGACTCATTCCCATGCGAATTATATACCTGCTA
The DNA here is from genome assembly GCA_036877525.1 of Chromobotia macracanthus. Classification (NCBI taxonomy): domain Eukaryota; kingdom Metazoa; phylum Chordata; class Actinopteri; order Cypriniformes; family Botiidae; genus Chromobotia; species Chromobotia macracanthus. The sequence continues at coordinate 5,328,609 of JAZGTH010000034.1, read as the reverse complement.
TCGATCCCCATCATCTACTTATATACTTATATTATATACTTCGTCTTCATCATCTTCCCTGTGTTCTCCATCGTCTGTGTGTGCTACAGTGTTCCACAAACCCACTCCAATACCAGCTCCTGGAATCCATCGTCATCTCTTCCATCCACCACGATCTGGTAAAGGACATCAGCCATATTACTTGCCAATCTCTGTTTACTCAAGAACTATTATAACATTGATACTTACCTGTTTCACTCACATCTGTGTTTATCTCAATAGACCGCCTGTTTGGTACTTACCCATCTGTGTTCCTGAGTCTATTTCCGTTACAATAACACAGTTTAATTATAATAATATATGATACTTGCCTTTATGTATGTTAAAATCTGTTTCTGTTTGTTTGTGTGTTTGTGTGTTACTTGTAAAAACACAGCACTATGCATCACAATGTTTCTACACATTCTTATTGAGAATTTCAAATAAAAAACACTTCTCTGGGATTATGATACACAATGACACATTGTGAAACTGTTCAAATGGAATTGCAATGGAAGTTTATTTAGTTTGCTCCAGGCAAATGCTGTGTTCCCGGTGACTGGAACGCTCAACTGCATGATGTCACATTGCTTTAATGTGGCTTTGATTGACAGAAGGATGATTGGCATTCTGGGCTGAAGGGTTTATGGGGGGTGGGTCTCTTCAGTTGGCACAGCAGGACCTTGGAATTTGAAGATGACTGATGACACTAATAAAACAGGAGAATGAGTTGTGTGGTCAGAAAGGAAAACAAAGAAGGAATATGAAATTAAAGAGCTCAGTGACAGCCCAAAACATGCATATGATGTTTTATGCCTTGCCAGTAGAGATTAGCACCTGTGGTTTCTACAGTCAGAGTTCAGAATTAATCACCAGCTTTAGCAGATCACTCTTGGAGCAGACAGGCAGAGACACGGTAAAGAAGGAAAGCAATGAAAACAGAGAAACATAAAGGTTTCCAAAACACAAAGGCTCTGTTACAAAATCTAGTGAGCTGCCTTGATGTCTACAGCCTTCATAGGCAGTTGCCTTTTAAGTACATAGTCTGTTCACTAGGTTTTGGAACAAACTCATTCTGTGTCACCTGTGTTTGTGTATAATCAGACTGTGTCTGTGGTTTCTTATGAGTTTATACTTACACAGTTTACTTTTCTAAGGTCTGATAAATGGTCCCACAAATGACACATCGAAATGACTTGATTCTTTATAGTACAGATCTGTGGGGATTAACTAACATTAATGGGGTTTAATTAGGCAAAACAGAGGTCCATAAATCAGAACACATCTAAAACAGGATATTTGATTTGCTGTAATTTAATTTCTGTTGTTTATTTCATGGTTTTTCTTTATCACCCTGCAACCCAGAATTTTGTTTGCCTCTATTGCGGAATCTAAATGACAGGTCCTTCTGTCTTCTCTGAATTATTTAGTTCCGTAATTTACATGTGTGGCAGCTGAGTGCAACTTTAAATCAGGGGGAAGTTGTGGCCCACTGGTTAGTGAGTCAGGGCTCGTATTCAAAAGGTTGCTGGTTTGATTCCAGTGCTGGCAGGTAGAAACTGAAGTACCTGGGTGCAGCATTGCTGCCCACTGTTCTGGGTTTGTGTTCATGACTTGCAGTGTGTGTTCACTCCTCACCTTGATGGTTTAAATGCAGATGTCACATTTCAGGTATGCGTTACCATATCTGACAAATGTGTCAGTTTCACTTAAAGGAATGTTCAGGCAACTAGTGAGTTTTATTAATTATTATATAAAAATCATTGTAACAACTGCATGCATTGAAAGGCACTTAGGGAACTTTACATTCACACTGTTTTGAAACTATAGCCACAAGTCTTTAACTTTACAGTGTATCCAATATTTTAACTCCAGTAAACTTGTTAACTCTTTAACCTATAAAGACTGTGATCTAATTACTTTATTGTCAATTATGTTTTAAATCATTATAATCAGATTACAGTCGCCTACTTTTAGTTCCTTTGGGTTACAATGTATTTCTAAACTATTGCTATTTGTCTGAACTTGTTATAAATACAAATAACATTTATAAATATTTTTATTGTATTTCTGTAACAGGTAAATGCACATTTTATATAGTTTATTACATCACAAGCCTTGTATATCAGGTACACACACATTAACAGACGTGTTTACCTGCACATAAGCAATTTACATGCGTGCACAGACAAAACAATCTGAGTAACTTACCCAGCATGCAGCACAACTATTCATAACATACATTCACATGAAGCAAACCCCATATACAAGATTTACATCAGTAATGCAAACCTTTTTGATATAAATAGTCATTTTGACAATTTTGACGAATTTGCTTTGTTCTGAACCTGGAATGTAAAATGTTTAAACATATTGAAGGCTTTTAAATGAAGTGAATTTTCACACGTTCTTGTAATGTATTGCTGAAAACAAAGTTTGTTGTTTTTATTTACAGTTCCCTTACAGAAAGTAAACAGACAGCATTGTAAGAGATAAGCTCATATCATGCATATCCACTGCCTTCTCTCACTCGTACTATATTAATAACCATCTGCATTTCTACGTCTCTCTCTGCCTACAGCATAGAGTTAGTGTACAATTACATATAGTTCAATATATCTGCCATGCACCTTTAAACAAGCATTCAATGCATGAGGTGATTTGTCTTCTGCAACCATTACTCCATTGTACATCTTAATAGCCACAGATTGCTCGCAGCCATGTTTAAGCATTAAATAGTGTATTATTATTTCACATAAATCAAGCAGGGACATGGGGATTCATAAATTTTACATTTCACACAGACAGTGTTTAAAAGCCTTCTCAATCTTACGGTGGGGCATCATCGCGAATAACCATCTACACACAAACACATAGTATCACAACATGAAAAAATATTTAGAATCATTTTATAAAGTGTAAATTTAAGTGCTAACCACTTCTTAGCAACTGTAAATAGCTCAGTATGTTACTACAGTGTACCGATATGAAATCATATAATTTATACAATTATGCAGAATGTTTCTTATCAATTTTATGAATTTAAATATTAATAATAAGATCAATAATATCAATGAAAAATTATGAATGTCTATTATGAAAGATAATTTTATCAGAATGTCTTATTGATTGTGCTTCACTGTGGTTTACAGCCTGTTCATTAAATTATTTGAAACAAACAAATTAAGCATTTTAATTTGATTTGATTAAATTGACTTAATTTGTTTTCATTTAGCATTACCTAATGCATAAATCATGACATTAGTTAAATTGATTTCTGTAGTTTGTTCTCTAGATCTGACTGTGACTTCTGAAATTTATAAGTGTAGACCAATAGTTTTTCTGGAGTATTTCTTTAGCTCCCTTTCAAGAGAACTCAACACTGTGTCCGGTTTGACGGTATGGGGAATACCTTTGGTGTGACAGCTGTTTGAATGTCATGTCTAATCAGGCCAATCCCAGTGGCCTACAGCAGCGCTTGATGCATCAGTTCACCTGCTAGTATATTAAGGCATCTGTAGTGCATGTCTTGGGCTTTTATGTCTTCAAGAGCCAGCTGTCTGTTGTTCTCGTGTTAAAACGCTAATGGACCATGCTGCAAAAACTTCAGGAAGTGCATGCCAGTGGTTTCTGACACCTGAGGACACGCACAAATGGTGTGTTGTTTCCCTGGGTTAAGAACATGCACGTGCACTTTGCAAGGGTTTCTTACTGAAGAAGCTCTATTCCCGTCTGACTGTCTGCCTGGGCAGATGCCCTGCAGATCAGGTCCTGCTGCTGCTAAGGCTCAGCAACAACATGCTTAGTGGGGTATGCAGGTGGACTTAGCAGTGGAGATTGAGAGGGGCATGGTTCTATCTCCCTCCACCGCTGAGAAAGAGCGCGGTCCACTGGGTCAGGGGGAGTGCTCATCAGAGTCCTCTGATGTCTTGTCTTCTCTACCTGCATTGGGTGATCTGAAGTCATCTTAAGATGCTGGATCCATACTGGAGCTGGTATGATCTGTAGCTATCCCCGGATAGGTATCCCAAAATAAAAACAGAGACAAATAAAGAATAATTAGCGTAGCTGCAGTTCGTAACATTACTAGCACAAGGTAATCTTTAGTGTTTTATCTGATTAGAATGCATTATGTGAATTCTTGTCCAAAAAGATGTCTGAGTCCTGAACAGTATCAGGAAAGCTGTTCCAGAGTTTAAGAGTCAAATGCGAACACTTTCTCAATTTTCTGGATCTGGTAAGAACTCTCTTTGCTGCATTTTGGACCAACTGTAGATTGTTTATTGAGGATGTTGAAAAACCACCTAGTATTGTTTTACAGTAGTCCAGATTGAAGGTCATAAATGCATGAACTAGGCTTTCTGCATCAGGAATGGATAATATTGTAACAGGGCTACCTGTTACTTGCTTTTCCTACTTTCCACTAGGGGGCGTTTGAAAGGATAAATCCAAGTATTTAACCATATAAATATTATTTTGTACCTGGTGGTGAAGCTACATGAATTGCTACTTTCATGAATGGCAAGACAATTTTTCTAAATGGATCATTGGTGCTGCATTTTGTTTTGTGGATAAACGTGTATCCCAAGTACAAGGATCTGACTCTGTGGGCTTTGTCTTTTTTTTTTGGATTACTTGAAGAGCACATTGGTGTGCATGTTTTATTTCTTCATCACTGGGACAGGATTCTTGGATATGAAACATTGACTGGTACAACTTTCATTGTAGTTTTTTGTTGTTTTGTTGATATTCAATGTAGCTGTGAAATACTGTTGTGGGTTTTCTATCATTTATCATCTTTTTTGAAACATTATGTCATTATTAAAGGGTTTATATATATATATAGGGTGCCTTGCTCAGGGGCACTTCAGTTGCTACCTGCCAGTGCTGGAATCAAACCAGCAACCTTCTGATAACAAGCCTGACTATTCTTGGGTCCTGGACAGTATGTTAATTTAATCACCAATAGCTCACGATTTCCTGATGTTGTAGTTCTGCTCCGCTGGGGTAAGCTTCTTTGAGTAATAGGAGCAGGGATGGAGGAGTAGAGGCTCTCTGTGGTACTGAGACAGCACAGCTCCTACCCCAACGGTGGAGGTGTTGATTTCCACAACAAAGGGAAGTTGAGGATCAGGGTGTATGAGGATCGGAGTGGTGAAAAAGACCTGTTGAAGTCTTTTGAAGGAAGTTATGGCTTCAGGGTTCCAGGACAGAGACTTGGGGTGTTTACGGAGCAAGGAGGTGAGTGGAGCTGTAAGGTGACTGAAGTGCTGGATAAACCGGTAAAAAAGAAATGAGAGAATCCAAGCAATCCAGTCATGGATGGCTTGCATCTTCCCCTGGTCCTTCTGGATATCTTTGGGACTGATCATGTATCCGAGGAGCTGGATGGTGGTTTTGTGGAACTCGCATTCTCAAGTTTGAGGTAGAGTTGGTAATCCCTGAAGGATCTGCTCAACAAGGTGGCGATGTTCAGCAACGTTCCAGGAGTAGATCAGGATGTCATCTATGTATACTATCACAAATCGATGGATAAACTCCCAGAACACCTCGTTCATAAAACCTTGGAAGACAGATGGACAGTTGGAAAGGCCATAGGGCATGACCTGATATTCATAGTGACCTGAAGGGGTAATGAAGGCTCCTTTATATACTTCCCCATGGCCTTGCATTTTGCAGCCCCACCGTATCGTCGTAAATTGCCATCGTCGTAAATTTTGCAGCCCCACCGTATCGTCGTAAATTGCCATCTGCAATTGAATCTGTGGATTTAGCCCCTGTCGGTAGGCGGTGAAGAGCGCTGTCTCATTTCATCCGCTGGGAGTGGCGAGTGTGCAGAATTCTAGGGTGTAATCACTCATGGATGATTTTCCCTGGCACGGACGAATGAGTTGATCCTGGATAGACAGTGGATTGTGAGGCAGTGATCAGTGTGAGGGTAGCTTGAAGAGAGTTAACCAGTTCAGCGAATGGATCTGGAGCTGTGGGGTTACAAGATATCTCTTGTAGGTACAGGCAAAGAAGTCAAGACAGCTGGGTTCAGGGAAGTAGGCACATAGCAGATAAGAGTTTATGTGAACTTAGCTAGAGTATATAATGAGTCCTCTTTGTGTTGCAGGTTTGCGTGGAGATTGCATGGGGTAGGGATTGTAGGAGCGCTGGAGATCGATGGAGAGATCGCTGGAAAGACTTCAGGTGAGCATACATCCAACGGGAGTCAGGGAAGTCACAAGGATTAGCTGTGAGACAAAGACAAAGGGGGTGTGTGTGACTATATAGGCCTGTTGATTGGCAAGTGTAGGTGATCAGTAATTGGGTGATTGGGAGTGTGTCAGAGTGGCTGGCAGTGCGGATGTGTCCCTGACAGTATCATGCAAGTTACTGGGTGTGGGAATTGTAAGCCTGTTTTTTTTAGTGATTTATGAAGTATTGGTTGCCGGACAGGTGAGGTGGTTGCCGCATGTTGGTATGTAAAACCTAAAACACTGGTTCTTATGACATCTTGAAAGGTATGAATCCATTTCATAATTGTTTTTGTATTATAGGGGAATAAACCAAGCCGCTTGGCGTGTCTTTCCCTGCTCTACATGGCTTGGGGATTTGGCACTGCTGTTTTGCTTTAGCTTTTTCTAATTTGGTTTATCTTTTTGTTTTGCTTTTGTATTTGCTTCCATTTGGCTGGCTTTGTATTGGATTTCTTCAGTTGTTTTATTCTGTTTCTTTTTTTGTTTGCATAGTTTTTTTGTTTGCATAGACTTGCCGGCTTATGCTCATGCTGGTTGCGATTGTGATTATCCACCAGATTCCTGTGTGCTTGCTGTTTTTTTTGGTCTTATTTTAGCTAATATTTTGAATTCTGTTGTGTTTTGTTGTGTGATTTGATTCCCTTTTTTCTAGCCCAGTGGTTAATTTAAACGTGACTACTTGCTGCTCTGAGACTGAAGCGCTGAACACAACTTTTAGGTCCCAGTGCCCATTTTGCTTTTGGTTAAAAATTGTTGGATTAAAGATTAGAGTTTTTCTTTTGTGTTTCTCTTTTCCTTTGTTATTGTTTGATTATAAGTTTATTCTTGGTTTTGTTTTGCTTTGATAGTAATTGCGGGTTTTATTTCTTTTCTAGGAGCTGGGGGTTCCAGAGCAAGCAGACTAGTCATCCCAGGGCCATAGAGGTCCTCTTGGGTTGTGCTGTGTAGACCTTGTAATAGCTTCCACTGAAGTGTGTGTGATTATAGTGCATGTGTGGGTACTTATTAGTGTGGGCCTTCTTGATGCCTGGCATATAGCCTGTCTTGCTACTGGTAAAGCCCCAGCTCCAGGAGTTCTTGCATCTTTCATTCTTGAATCTTGCATCTTTCAAGCGAGTCTGTATCTTCTCCCTTTGCCATAGCTGCATGATGCTGTCTGATGAATCTGTTTTTTGTATTGCTTGATTGCTCTTTTAAGATATTTATGGTATTTAATAAAGACTGCTTGTAGTATTAATACCCACACCTTATTGTCCCTTGTTTGTCAGAGGGAACAAGCTTGTGTGTCCTTTAATGGTGTTTTCCCCAGGTAGTAATACTAGGGTGGGGCTAGTTGCTATTTGTTGCAAAGGCAGCACACACTGAGGGGTGTGCTCCTGGTGTTTGTGATGTCTGTGTTCTGTGCTGATTTTTGCTGATTGCTTACAAGGCCCTGAATGGTTTGGCTCCTTAGAGTAAGTTCCTCTATTATTACAGTCCATCATGTTTACTGCAATCTGAAATTCCGGTCAAGAACAAGTGGTAGATCCTTTTCATACTTGGTGCCCAAACTCTGGAACAGTCTTCCCAGTGTTGACCAGAAGGCAGATACAATATGTCAGTTTAAATTTAGATTAATGACCCATCTCTTTAAAAAGTTACAATTTGCAGCTTTAATGTGCCAGAGGATAACTAGCCTTCCCAGTTGAGCCTGGTTTCTCCCAAGGGTTTTTTCTACACATCATTGGAGTTTTGTTTCTTTGCCACTGTCACCCTGTTGCCTTGCTTACTTCGAGACTGCTTTGAGACTGCATTTAACTTGGCTTAGAGTTTTATAAATTATTATTATTGCTTTTAGCATAATGCTCTAACTACAATCATGTTCAAGTTTATTTATATAGTGCTTTTCACAATGGCACATTGTTACAAAGCAGCTGTACAAATGAAAAATGTCCAAAGATATTTAACAGTGAAATAAAATGACAAATTATTTGAAAATGAAAATAAATTAACATTTTTTAAAAAAGAAAATTTAAATTAATAAAATTTTTATTAAACAATGAGTTCTATGGCACAAGGATGAGCACCTGACTGTACCGGAGCAGGGGCAATTTTCAGGATGAACTGGACCTTGGGTCGGTTGGATGCTAGATCTGTTCTGGAGCAGACTTAATCTGTAGCTACCCCGGGATTGAAACCCTGGGATAAAAATCCAAAACGGAGTCCTAAAGACTCTATTATTTCACTATTTCTTTTGTCTCCCATTCTGTTTAGATATTTTATGGTATTACTGCAAATCCTTTATACTCCTATAAAATTGTATCTTCTTTTTAAGCGCCATTTCCATGTAAACTGGAATGACGTATCTTGCTTAATATGATCATCTATAATCTATCATGTTAAGTGACTAAATGTTGCATAGTCTCAGAAGAGAGAGGTACATGCCTTCACACACAATGACAGGGATTTCTAATGCACATCCATTTATTCAAATGGTCCAAATGAGTTGTCATCAGTAGTAGTTATCATCAGTTCAGGCAACTCTAGTTATAAACCAACTATAATCTTAGTATCCTAATTAGTTTAATTAATATACATCTTATAATGAACACTATTTGCAATAATACAATGTACTCTGTTTTCTGTGTTGTACACGTTTGATAATCTGTCTGTTTACTGTGTGTTATTTTGCATTATATGTAAAGCCTATGTGTCAGTCAAACTATACAAACTAAAATAAACACTTCTAGTACTTTGTTGGGTCACTGTTTGATGTCCAACATAGCTAAGCACTACCACTAAAGCAAACCACTTATATCTGATTAAATTGCAAATGTTTGTATTACGAAATAAAATAAAACAGATGCAACAACAAGAATATAAGACATTTTAGCCAAATTAAATGAAAATAAAATGCCCAGATTTCAAAACGGGATTCATGTCGAAAGTTGTGAAAGCGTTCAGTCACATACCTCTGGAAATAAAGGATTGTGCCTCATGTTATGAAGGTCTGACACAAGAACTACAGTGATTGCTACAGTGATTATTAGTACTTGTTAAAAGATTCACTTTCACGATTGCTCATATAGAGTATTACATTTTGTCTTGCAGTTCGTCTACAGACCTAATTCAATTCAATTTCTGTATTCACTTCTGTATTCACTATACAGTGCATTTTTAATTTTTTTGCATTGTTGCAAAGCATACATTGTACAAACAAAAATAGACTGAAGAATAAACAACTGAGAAAAAACAGTATAAAAAAGGAAAAAGAAATGATAAAAAACAGGAAAATTATAAAATACATAGGATACATAGACAAAGATGTAACAGAGCAAACTATAAAAATAGTTCTATATAGAATAGTAATTATACTGTTATTTTCACAACATGTGTGTGGTATGTGTCTTAATATTAGGTAATGGTAAGGTAAATGGTGAATGCTAAAACCGGCATATCCATACATGCAGTGTCAAAAAAGTCACATCTCATGGAAAGATATCATTATGCCTGTTAAAAAAAAAAAAACACAAACATACTGAAAACGCATAAGTGACCATGAAGCAACGACCATACAAATGATTGCATGACAATGGCTTGGCAACCACCCACAACACGCTAGCATTGTGGCAGCAAGCACCACTCACAATTTCTTATCAAAATTTTATTATTATTATTTTGTTATTATTATTATTCCATAAACCTGATTGGGCAGACCAAACATAAGGCTTAGAGACTTGAAACTTGGTCAGATGGTAGTCTAGGAAGACTACTCATACACAAGGACTCAACCAAATTGGTCAATAGGGAGCGCTACAGTAATCAAAAATGCAAAACTGCTAGTAACACCTACACCTTTTGTCCAATATCCTTACAAGTGTCAAATATCAAGTGCCTTGAATTCCTTGGCTCAAGACAAATAAAATGTATGTCTTTTCATTCAAAATTTTAAAATTTTGAATGAAAACTTTAAATTTTAAATTAAAGTTTTAGATTTTTAGAAAATATTTTGACCTGATTGGAATGTCTTAGGTTATAACTGTAACTGTAATCCCAAGACGTTCCCTTTTGATGGAACTCATGCAGCTTCATATAGCAACACTTTTGGGAATAAGGTACCCACACAGACCTCCTGTAGGGAAACCCCCCAAAAAAGGGCTTTATAGGAAGCCACTGCTCTAGTTGAATGAGCCCTAAGTTGAAAAGGCAAATGCAGATTGCACTCCTCATAGGCTGTAGAGATTGCCTTAACAAATGCCCTACATACAAATGATTTGTTTAGAAGCGATGAAACCCTTTTGTAGTTTATGGTCTAACCAAAGGTTACCAGTTAGATCGTAAAATACATGGAGGGGATAGGACTCTGAGTGGGGGCTGAGATCGATGGTTACCCATCAGTGCCAGGGAGTCTGTACCCCCACCACCCATGGTTTTATTGCCAACCAGAACACCTCTGGCCTTTTGTTCCCCCTCTTAACCCTGACAGAAGAATGCCCAAAAGGGGGAGGATAGCTCTGCTCATTAAAATGAGAACAACCAGGTGACTGAAGAGACTGAAGGACTTTCAGTACACATCAGTGAGAACTATGTATAGTTATATATAGTTAACTATGTACTAGTATAATTATACTATGTATAATAAAACTATTATGTTCTTGATTGTATGTGTCTCCCCATAATAACATTGTCTATTGTCTTGGTATATATAGTCTGATATGTATTTTACCTTTATGCATATTCTCAGATAAATTGCATATTAATGTGTGTCAGACCTAGTCATGTTTACATTCTAAATGCTCCTCTCTTGATTTGCTGACTGATGCAGTATAGTGTATGAATGTATCTGGCATAATACGCTTATTATTTTAGATTCAGCTAAAATGCACAAACTTTCCAGAGACATGAGGAACATGTAAATGAAGAAACTCTTTTCCCGCCTCAGTATACACCTCATTATTGGTCCATCAGCCCTCAAAGGGTGTGGTACACCTAGGGTTAAAAGTCCACTACACAGAGCAAACTTCACTTGCTCTCTCCCTCACCCACTCGCTTCACATCCTCTCGAGCCCTGCCTCACTCTGCGAGACAGCCTTTCTGGCGGTGTTTACTTCGGCTCAGTTCGTCTATCTTCACTGATCAATCCGTCAGGAAGGACCAAACGAATTGCCGCTCACTTCGACTGCATCCCTCATGTACACCTGGACTCTTGCTTCAGGACTCTTGCTTCAGAGTTCAATGCAAGTATCCAATTTATTGCCTAATAGCTGTGTTTAAGTGTTACCCCTTCACCAGAATTCACCAGAATTGCAAAGTCCACTAAAGGTGGCATGGCTTTTTCACACTTGGCTCCTAAACTCTGGAGTAGCCTGTCAAATGCTGTTCGGGGCTCAGTTACTCTCTCACAGTTCAAATCTAGTTTAAAGACACATCTATTTAGCCAAGCATTCTCATAATGCTTCTCATTCTACCTCAAAGTAAACAAAATCTTATGCTCTTAATGTTATAAACAGCAGCTACGCTAATTTTTTTCTGTTTTGATTTTCTATCCCGGGGTTCAATCCCGGGGTAGCTATAGATTACACCTACAGATGGACTAAACTTCAGACAGATCTACTCAAGCTCCAGTTCCTCCGGAAAAATGCCCCTGCTACAGTTCAGGTGCTCATCCTCGTGCCATAGAGCAGTGACTACAGCGACACTTGGCCCTCCCAAAGCACTGGGAATATGTGATGGACATCTTTTTTTTAAAACAATTTAGCTTTAGCTAAGGACTGCAGCATTAGCGTGCCAGAGGAGAACTGGCCCTCCCTACTAACCCAAGTTTTTTCTTCATTTATATATTACTGGAGTTTTGGTTCCTTGCCACTGTTGCCCTGTTGGCTTGCTTATGGGGAGACTGCTGATATTAGCTTAGAACATGTGCTCTGTACATTGTGTTATATTCGTTGTTTGTTCATTTCATCAATTTTGAATATTCTTTCTTTTCTCTTCCTAGTTTTCTCTCCTCCTTCTCTTTCATTTTCAATTTCAGTTTTCACTTATACTCTTGGATATTGTCATTTGTACAGCTGCTTTACAACAGTGTGCCACTGTGAAAAGCTCTATATAAATAAATTGAACTTGAACTTGAACAAAACACACAAGACAGTTTCACACAGAAGAGTTGCTGAAGACCAGAAGCTAATTTCTGTTTCGGCATCCCTTTGTTCCAGCAGTCATTTGCTTTATCTGCCCTTAAGAATTAGACTAATCCTAATTTATTGTACTCTTTTAAAACATTCCTGCTATAATTGGATTTAAATGCTTTTTATATGGAAGACAAGACATTCCGAGGGAACATGCTAAGTTTAATGAATATGTTTAATGAAAGAGGAGACAACAGCAATTTCTTAAAGATCAACCACATTATCACAGATGAAGGCTGCAGTTCTGTATTTTGTCCAGTAGAGGATCACAAGATATAAATTCATTCTTTTTCATTAAATTAATTCCAATAAGTCTTTTCAAGCCATCACTGTACAAATGTATAGAACTTCATTTAAGGAAAAAATTTAATACTAATTTAATACTAAATTTTAATACATAAAATAAAAATTTAATTAGTTTGCAAATAAACATGTATGCAACCAAATACAAGAATGTTTTGTTCATAAAGACAACGCATTTTCCATCGTCAAATCAATAGAAGCGGCAGTCATTTGGTTTATTATCTGCACTGACCTCTGATTAACACTAAATTACTGTACTCTTCCAAAGTCTAGTGTAATATGCTTCTTTGTGTAGTATTATTATGATAGGCTTTTGAAACTCACTAAAATAATCAAGCAGAATTTCAAAGGCTAGTGAAGGTAGTGTAAAAAAGTGTTTTTTCACCCCACTCCTCAATGCAGAATTTTTTCAGCTGTGAGATGTTTGAGGGGTTTCTTGCATGTACAGCCCTTTTCAAGTCACCCCACAGCATCTCAATGGAATTCAGATCTGGACTTTGACTCGGCAATTCCAGGACTCTCCATTTTTGCCTTTTCAGCCAGTCTTTTGTTGATTTACTAGTATGTTTTGGGTCATTGTCATGTTACATGGTCCAGTTCCGCTTCAGCTTTAATTTTCTGATGGTCTCACATGTTCTTCAAGCACCTTCTGATAAACAATAGAATTCATGGTGGATTCTATGATGGTGAGCTGACCAGGTCCTGCTTCAGCAAAGCAGCCCCAAACCATGACACTTCCACCTCCATGCTTCATAGCTGGTATGAGGTTCTTTTCCTGGAATGCTGTTTTTGGTTTACGCCAAACATGTCCTCTGCTCTGGTGTCCAAATAATTCAGTTTTGGACTCATCTGTCCAAAGAAAATTATTCCAGAAGTCCTGGTGTTTGTCAGCATTCTCTCCGGCAATGTCAGTCTGTGTGTGATTTGAGCCATGTTAAGAGGGAATAGATGTGAGGGTGTCCTAACTTTTGCCTCAGTTAGAATTTGCATTTTGTGGAATTACATTTTACAGAAAATACCCTTTTCAGTTTTAATTGCTTAGATATATTACTTTAATCTCTCTGTATTGTTAAAATTAAGATTAAATATCCATATTGTAAGGGGGCTGAGGCAGAAGCTGAAGCAGGATCCAGTTGCGGATGTTTATTGGGGTTATCCATATTCAAAGTCGAAAGTACAGGCAAAGGGTCGTAATACACATAGACAGTCCAACCATGCAACACAACAAAAGGGAGAGACGTAAATCAGAGGTCGTAAATCCAGGCAGAGAATCAATATCTAAACAAACAGTCCGATCCAGGTGTCAAACAAAGGGGCTAGGCAAAAATCAGAAAACGAGAACCAAACAATAGGTAACACAGGAAAGCAGGCAGTAAAAGAGAATGCTCAGTAGTCAGGTGTTAAGCTGGCAATACTTATAACGTGGCCATGTGGCAGCAAGGTTTATATAGCTGCCAAACAGGAAGTTCATAGTTCAAAGTTCAGAGTTCAGCAGAGGGAGCATGAGCAGTCAGTATTCCGGTGAGGGCTCCCTCTGCTGGCGTGATGTTACAGAACCCCCCCCTCTAGGAGCACCTCCAGGTGCTCTACGTGGGCGTCCCCGTGGACGTGGTGCTGGACGGTCAGGTCTGGCTCGATGAAACTCCTCCGTGAGCGAGGGATCCAGAATGTCCCCTGCCGCTACCCACGATCTCTCCTCTGGGCCGTATCCCTCCCAGTCCACCAGGTATTGTAACTGACCCCCTCTTCGCCGTGAGTCAAGCAGGACGTTCACCTTGTAGGCCGGCATTCCGCCAATGTCCAGCGGTGGCGGTGGCTCCTGCAATATGGCCTCGGGGTCAGCGTCCCGGTGGAAAGGTTTGAGGAGTGACACATGGAAAGAAGGAGAGATGCGGTAGTCAGCAGGAAGCTCTAATTGGTAAGTGACCTCATTAATCTGTCTTATGATTTTAAATGGGCCAACATACCTGGGAGAGAGCTTCCTGCTCGGCAGACGTAGCTTGAGATCCCTCGTGGAGAGCCAGACCCTTTGTCCAGGTTGGTATGGAGGGTGTGGGCGACGGTGACGGTTAGCGTTAATCTCCTGCCTCCTCACAGCGCGTTGAAGCCGTACATGGGCACTGTCCCACACCCTCTCACTGTTACGAATCCAGTCGTTAACAGCAGGCACAGACGATGGTTCTCCTGACCACGGGAACAGGGGAGGCTGGTAACCCAGCACACATTGAAATGGTGTGAGTCCTGTAGAGGAGTGCGTGAGTGAGTTCTGGGCATACTCGGTCCAAGGGAGAAATTCAGCCCAGCGATGTTGTTCGCGGCTGCAGTAAGTCCGCAGGTACCTGCCGATCTCTTGGTTCAGCCTCTCCACCTGACCGTTTGACTGCGGATGATAGCCAGAGGTTAAACTCACATTGATATCTAAAAGGTTACAAAAGGATTTCCAAACCTGAGAGGTGAACTGAGTTCCTCGATCTGATACAATGTCTTCAGGTAGACCATAGTTTCGAAAGACATGGTGGAACATGGCTTGAGCAGTCTCCATGGCAGTAGGTAATCCTTTTAATGGAACCAGACGACAGGCTTTGGAGAAGCGGTCGACGATGACCAGAATTGTGGTGTAACCATCAGACAGGGGTAAGTCAGTGATGAAGTCGATGGAGAGGTGAGACCAAGGTCGTTGGGGAATCGGGAGAGGCTGTAGAAGTCCCGTCGGCAGGTCCCTGGGAGTCTTGGACTGGGCACAGATGGAGCAAGACTTGACATAATTGGCCACATCTTTGGTCATTGAAGGCCACCAGAAGGAATTCTGCACAAGTTTAAGGGTTCGTGAAATGCCGGGATGTCCCGTGCTGAGTGATGTGTGGACCCACTGGATGACCCGGTGACGTAGTGTCTGGGGAACATATTGTTTGGAGGGGGGGCAGTTCGGTTGTGATGGTTCTGTGAGGACGGCCTGGTGAATTTCCTCCATTATGTCCCAGTTGACCGGAGCAACAAACAAGGCTGGACTTAGGATAGGTTCAGGATTGTAGTTCTGTCGTGGGGGATCATGGCGCCTGGATAGTGCATCTGCCTTGCTATTCTTGGAGCCTGGACGATAAGTAACTGTAAAATGGAATCGTGAAAAGAACAGAGACCATCTTGCCTGGCGTGAATTCAGACGTCGAGCAGACTTGACATACTCAAGGTTCTTATGGTCCGTGATAACTTGAAAAGGATGAGCTGCCCCCTCGAGCCAATGTCTCCACTCTTCCATGGCAGCCTTCATTGACAGAAGCTCTTTGTTTCCCACATCATAATTAAACTCAGCGGGGTTAGCTTCCGAGAGAAGAAGGCACACGGGAAAAGCTTGGGAGGCTGTCCGTGACGTTGAGAGAGCACGGCTCCAATCCCGCAGTCAGAAGCATCGACCTCCACAATGAAGGGGAGTTCTGGATCTGGATGTTTAAGGATGGGGGCCGTCGTGAAGCTGGTCTTGAGCTTTTGGAAGGCTGCATTGGCGGAAGCGTTCCATGACAACTTTCTGGGTTTTCCCTTGAGTAATGAGGTGAGAGGTGCAGCAATAGAACTGTAGTTTCTAATGAAGCGTCGATAGAAGTTAGCAAAGCCCAGGAACCTCTGCAATTCTTTCAACGTGGAGGGCTGCGGCCACTCAGTGACGGCGGTTACCTTAGAAGCATCCATTTCAACGCCCTGGTGGCTGATGTTGTACCCCAGGAATGTTGTCTGCTTCACATGAAACTCACATTTTTCAGTCTTGACATAGAGTTGGTGATCGAGAAGCTTGGAAAGAACACTCTTGACATGAGTGACATGATCCTCTTCATTCAGGGAATAGATTAGGATGTCGTCAAGATATGCGATGACATACTTGTGGAGGACATCTTTGAAGACTTCATTTATGAAGGATTGGAAGACGGCTGGGGCATTGGCAAGGCCAAAGGGCATAACCAGGTATTCGTAGTGCCCCCTGGTGGTGAGAAAAGCTGTCTTCCACTCATCTCCGTCCCTGATGCGTATCAGGTTATAAGCGTTTCTCAAGTCGAGTTTAGTAAAAATTTTGGCCTTCCTGAGTTGTTCTAGGGCAGAAGGGACTAGAGGCAGTGGATACCTGAATTTAACAGTGACATTATTGAGGCCTCTGTAGTCGATGCACGGACGCAGACCCCCATCCTTCTTCTCCACGAAGAAGAAGCCGGCTGCAGCGGGAGAAGTAGAAGGACGGATAAAACCAGCTTCCAGAGCCTCCTTGATGTAGTCCTCCATAGCCTGTGCTTCTTGGCGTGACAGCGGGTAGACTTTGCTTTTGGGAGGACACATGTTGGGAAGAAGGTCTATAGCACAGTCCCAGTGTCGATGTGGTGGTAACTGTGTGGCTTTAACCTTGCTGAAGACCTCCAAAAGCTCGTTATAAACCTTGGGGATCTTTGGTTGGGTCAGGCTCGGAGGGCTCCCCATGCTTGTGGACAGACATGGACTGGACTGCTTAAGGGTTAGACAGTGACTAAAACAGAATGGAGACCAGTGGGTCAGCTCACCCGTGCGCCAGGAGATGTGGGGATCGTGGCAACTTAGCCATGGCATTCCTAAAATTATTTCATATTTGGGTGAGTCGATCAGATATAGAGAGATGTTCTCTTCATGAAAAACCCCAATTTGCATTTTCAGTGATCGGGTCTGTTCCAGAACTCCTCCTTTGATGGGTTGGTTATTGACAGCCGTAATACTGATAGGTGGAAAGCATGGAATGGTGGGTAGTTGATGTTTCCGGGCGATGTCCGAGTTGATGAGGTTGAGAGCGGCGCCGGAATCTACTAATGCTGTCAACATAAAAGAACCACTTTCGGTAGAAATCTGTACAGGTAATGTGAAGACTTTAACTGGATTTTGTGAAAAGGTGTCCACATTCACCCGGTCTTGTGCTGTGAGGGACCTCCGGGTCTTTTGAGGACACTGTGACTTATGATGACCTGGTTCACCACAATAAAAGCAGAGGTTGTTGATGAACCTTCGTCTACGCTCGTCCTCAGACAGCCTGGTAGATCCTACTTGCATGGGCTCGGTAACACATGGTGCCTCAGGATTCCGAAGTGCAGGTCGTGACATAAGGTGGGATGCATGCGCTTGCTTGGGTTTAGGTGAGTTCCTGAGCAAATTATCAATCTTAACAGTCATGTTAACAAAGTCATTGAAAGAAGATTCCTCACCTCGACATGCCATCTCCAACTGCAATTGGGGACATAGGCTTTCCCGAAACACCCCTTTTAGTGCAGCATCATTCCATCCACTCTGAGCTGCAAGAGTCCTGAATTCAACTGCGTGCTCTGCTGCACTATGTGAGCCTTGAGAAAGGTGTAAAAGACGAGACGAAACATCCCGACCCCCAGCAGGATATTCAAATACTTCTCGGAGTTGTTGCAAAAAATACTCAGGTGAAGATCTAAACTGTTCGTCCGTCTCCCAAACCGCAGCAGCCCAATCAATAGCCTTGCCAGATAATAGTGACATGATAAAAGAGCATTGATCAGAACTAGCATGAGACTGATCCCCCAACGATTCCAAATAAGTGCGTACTTGTCGAATGAACCCTTTACACCGTTCTGCAGAACCATCAAACTTATCGGGAAGAGCAAGTCTTACCGTGCTCGACATGGTGGAAGGAGGAGAGCAAAGTCGCTGGAGCAGTAGTTCATTCGATGCCTGTACGTTAGCTAGCTGTTCGTGGTAGCTGCGTAATAGTTCTCCCTGGTAGACAAATGCAGCTTGCAGCTGTGAAACATCCGCTGGATTGAGGGTAGGCGAAGTATTCTGTAAGGGGGCTGAGGCAGAAGCTGAAGCAGGATCCAGTTGCGGATGTTTATTGGGGTTATCCATATTCAAAGTCGAAAGTACAGGCAAAGGGTCGTAATACACATAGACAGTCCAACCATGCAACACAACAAAAGGGAGAGACGTAAATCAGAGGTCGTAAATCCAGGCAGAGAATCAATATCTAAACAAACAGTCCGATCCAGGTGTCAAACAAAGGGGCTAGGCAAAAATCAGAAAACGAGAACCAAACAATAGGTAACACAGGAAAGCAGGCAGTAAAAGAGAATGCTCAGTAGTCAGGTGTTAAGCTGGCAATACTTCGCAACGTGGCCATGTGGCAGCAAGGTTTATATAGCTGCCAAACAGGAAGTTCATAGTTCAAAGTTCAGAGTTCAGCAGAGGGAGCATGAGCAGTCAGTATTCCGGTGAGGGCTCCCTCTGCTGGCGTGATGTTACACATATATCCAAAATGTTGCAAAAATGTTACAAAAATACACAGGCTTTCATAGGGTGTTTTTATTTTTTTACATGACTGTATAAATATATAATGACTGATGACATACAGGTAGCTGTTGTTACATCAGCTACCTGTATGTCATACCTGTATGTTATTGTTATCGGCTGTAACTCAATAGGTAGCTAGGCAGCCCACTAAAACAGTATGTATTTTTGAGGCTATATTAAACTTAGTCAATTAAAATGATAGATGACAGGTTTCATATTACGAAAGATATGCCATCCCAGCTTACATGGAGATGGTGCTTAGAAAGAAGATACAGGAGTATAAGGGATTTGCAATAATACCATAAAATATCTGAAAATTGCATCATGAAAAGAGAATCGGAAAGAAGAAATACTGAAATAGTAGAGTATGTAGGACTGTATTTAGATCAGTATATTAAAAGCAATATTAACAATTTACAAAACCCTAAGCCAAGCTAAATGTCAGCAGTCTCTCAGTAAGCAAGCCAACACGGTGATGGTGGCAAGGAACCAAAACTCCAATGATATATAGATGGAGGAAAATGTTACAGTCTGTGATAAATGTGCATGCTCGATTCGAAATGATCCCGTATTTTGAGATCTCATGAATATTGCCTTATAAGTTAAACAGGCTGATGAAGTAACCCATGTGCCCAGTGTGCCTCTGACATGATGGCTGCATGAGAGCATTAAGGGCTTTCTGGCTGAATTCTGCATCTGTTTGTTTTGGTGATGGATGTCTGTCCATTGGCTTAGCAGCCCCATTTGACTCCCCTCGTAACTGAAATCTCTGCTTTGTTGTCTAGGAATTTGTGTTCTATAAAACAGCTTCAAAACAGGAAAAGCAATAGAAGGACCAGAGCCGGAGTCTAATTAATTTTGGGACTATTATTGCAGAAGGAAGAATTCTAATCAGTTACAGATTCCTTCCTGTTTGGGTAGCATGACCGTAACCAATTGCATGTGAACTCTGAGTTAGTTTCACTTCCTGCACTACTTTGTGAGTGAGTGCCACAGAGACAGAGAGAGACACTGTGAGAGAGGGAGGATAATATAACTGTACAAACAAAGGACATGTTTTACCTTATGTACAATAACGTGTTTGTGTAACTATTTGAATAGGTTCAGTTCATTTTCAGTTTCATTTCATTTAACAAAAACAAAATTAACACTTGTACTTTTTTGTAATTTATTTTAAATATATTTGATTTCAGTAGTGAGTTTTGTTTTGGGCCAAAAAGTGTTTATTGTAAAATTGTAACAAAACAAAAAGGCCCTGAAACCAAACTGAAATATATTAATAGCACAATAAGTTGCATAGGTCAAACTATATGTTAATGTGTTAACCTGACCTAAGCTGAATAGGAAAACTGACATTTGTTTTTAAATCCATATACAACAGCAGAAGTGTGATTCACAAGCCCAACACACAGAACAAACACATCCAAATATTGTTTTAGTATTAACTACTTAATAACAAACTAATAGTAACCATATTACCAAGTGATAACCTATTTTGTGCCATAGTTTTTAACTGGACAGACATGCTTTGACTTCAACAGCATTTCTTTAATTTAAAAGGTTTAACATAACCTACAAAACTAAAAAGTAGTAATTCATGGAACACGATACAGGTGTAGCACATGTAAAGATCTGTTGTGCTCATAGGGACTGTCTGATCTCTTCTAACTAATAAATTAAATGAAACATCTTATGGAAATGAGTTTTAAAAGTTGTCAGTTAAAATACTTTATCAAATTGCTAAAATACAGACAAAATACTACAAAAATACATTTATTAATTAAATACAGACATTTTATTCAAAATAACTCACGATTATAGCTACAGTTATAAAAGTAGAAGCCATTAATCTGTTAAAGAAAATGATCCAGGTAAACATTTGCAGAGAAAAATTATCAGAGATTATTGGCACTGGGCCATTACTGTGTCAACTGTATTATGTAATAGTATGTAGTTGAAAATATTGTCATCAGTGGTTCTCAACTGGTAGGTCTAGACTCATTAACTGACAGTCTGTCACTTGTAACACAGATAATATTAAATTAATATTCAGTATTGTTTTTTTTTAATGTCTTTGTCTAAATAGGAAAAACGAATGTTCTGCTGTTTATGAATGCATAGGCTCTCTAGGAAAACAATAGGCTTATTACACTTTCAGTGCTTGGGCCCTAATAATTTCTGTTTTCCAGAAAATATATTAATTGTGAAATGTCAAAGTTCTAAATTTAAAGTTTGTTGGCCTACACTTTTGTGTTATGTTCATTTAAAAGTCAATCCAAAAAAATTAATTTGTATGAGTGAGCATCAGTAGCCATTCATTGGAGTTGCATTGCATTGGAGTGACATCAACTTCCCTCTGTGATTGATTGACTAGAGGAGGAGCTGTCTGTCTAGAAAGTGGACCAATGGTGGCGCTAAAGCCTGCCCTGATTTACATGAAACTGCAGCATTTGGAAAAGCAAGCGCAGAACTTGGAAACAAGAGCAAGGGGAAAAACTGAAAAAACACATGACGTGAAATCATAAGAAAATGTCAGAGCACAAAAACAAGTGGGAAATCAAGATTTTAATTTTGCATTTATGTGGTTTTGTGCATTTAAAGTTTAGATTTGCACTTATTATGTTTATCCCATATATATCCCCCCATATAAGCAGTAGAATTATCACAAGACAAAGCATTAGTCCGAATTTAAATGTTAAACTACACTGTTAAGTGCCATAATAAAAAATATGGTGATTCAGTGCTGTTGGTAGTTCAATGAGTTCTTATTTCCTCTCATAGCTCAAGTGAAGGCCAATGGGCTTGCGGCATGCCAAGACTAACAAACATGTCTTTTTATTCTATTTAAGTAATGACTTATATAGTTTATTACACAAAGTGGCTGCTGTACAAAATACTCATAACATGAAAAATTCAGTCATTTCCAATGCATTTTGGGTGAACATGAAAACCCAACCCACTAAACTAATACAAGCACAACTCTCCTCCCTGTCCCGGGCAGAATCATTTTCCAAACAAACAGTATTCCTGCAAGAATTGATTCATTGATCACCTACATTGCCTGCAGTAAAGAGATAGCTTTACAAGCAATAAAATGAGGGATAATTATATTATTTTAGTGAAATAAGACAAAGTGCAGGTGCAGAATGCCAATAGCAAAATAATTGCATTGTAGGCCAGTGGTAGTGTATGTGTGCTTGATTCTCAAGTGGCATGATAATCCAGTAAAGTTTCTTAGCTCTGTTTCCATCTGAAATCAGAGAGTAGTGGCTTACCTCTGATTATGCTCATTTATAAAAGCATCCTGCAGAAATTGCAGCCCAGGGCCAATAGAGTATAAAGATTCTGATCAGAATTGCAGCTAAATAGACTGCACTCTGGGACATGAAGTGTCACACATAGATCTGGAAAACCATCACTCTGCAGAGCACATTCCAAACACTGCTGCTTTGTGGAATACACAACAATGCTACACATGGCCGCTCTTGCACCCTGTCGCCACACACCACAGAAACTAAATACAATATTTAAAGTGTTACATGATTAAGGACAATTCCCAGTGGCCTGCTGTCGATGGCTTATAATAATTCATGAACAACAACAGTAATGTAGTTTAGTCAAATCAGATACAACAATACAATAAAAAAGTATTGACTGATAAAAAAGTATAAAAATGTGTTGTAGTGTTCCTGTAGCTCAAATGGCATTGCGTTAGCAGCAAAGGTTGTAAGTTTGACACTTTAACATCACGCCAGACTGTGTTCCGCTCCTTCTTCTTCCTTGTTGCACACACACACACACACACACACACACACACACAAGAGCAGTGGGCAGCACACTACTGCGCCCGGGGAGCAATCGGGAGTTAGGTGCCTTGTAGTTAGGGCACTTCAGTTGCTACCTGCCCATGCTGGAATCAAACCAGCAACTTTCTTATCACAAGCCCGACTCACTTACCAGTAGGCCACAACTGCCCCGTTTAACTGCCTTACCGAGCGTTTATATTCACTGTCTTGCTTATCTTGTGTATGACTATTGCCTTCCTTGCTGATTCTGCTCTTTGCTACCAGAGTATGTCAAAGCCTACCAGGTCTGTGCCCAATCCGAGACACCAAAAGAATTGCCATTAGGTTTGTTACAGCCTTTACATCCCACAATGCCCTTGGTCTCATTTGTCCATAGACTTTGTCACTGATTTACCCCTGTCTAATGAGTTCACTATCACCCTGGTCATCGATTTTCCAAGGCCTGTCTCCTGGTACCCCTTAAAGG
The DNA here is from genome assembly GCA_036877525.1 of Chromobotia macracanthus. Lineage (NCBI taxonomy): Eukaryota > Metazoa > Chordata > Actinopteri > Cypriniformes > Botiidae > Chromobotia > Chromobotia macracanthus. The sequence goes on along the minus strand of JAZGTH010000034.1, from coordinate 5,305,292 downwards.
TATGCCTACTGCTGTGGAAACTGGCCAAAGCTTGTTCCAACATGTATTCAGAGTCTATGGTATCCCAGAGGACATTGTATCTGACAGAGGAAGTCAATTCACCTCCCAAGTCTTGAAAGCATTCTGGAAACAGTTGGACCTTAATGTCAGCCTTACCTCAAGATATCACCCTCAGTCCAACAGTCAAGCGGAAAGGCTCAACCAGGAGATTGGCCAATACTTATGGTCATACTGAGCCACCTCCACCACTGGACATTGATGGATCTCCTGCATATGCAGTAAAGGAGCTGTTGGACTCAAGACGTAGATGGGGTCATCTCCAATACTTGGTGGATTGTGAGGGGTATGGACCTGAGGAGAAATCTTGGGCAGCCACTCACAACATTCTGGATGCATCACTCATTCAGGATTTTTGTGCCTGACCTGACTGTATTGCACCCAGTGATATTGTCAAGCACCAGGAGTCGCTCCTAGGGGGAGTATTCTGTAATGTCACGCCAGCAGAGGGAGCCCTCTCCTGAGTACTGACCGTTTTCCGCTCCCTCTGCTTCCTCGTTGGTTACTTCCTGTTTGTTTCTCACATAAGCATGGCAACGCCCATTTGGCATTTGCAAAGTATTGCCAGTTTACCTGCCTTACCAAGCATTTATATTTAATGCCTTGATTATCTTGTGTATGATTATTGCCTGCCCTGCTGATTCTGCTCTTTGGATTATCCCTGTATATTGATGTTTTGGATTGGACTTCCTTATTGTGTATGAACTCTGCCTGCTTTCACATTCATGATTATTTGCCTGTTGACTTGGATTTGTACACTTTGGATTTTAATAAACATCTGCATATGGATTCTAACTCGGTTGCCGCCTCATTACACACACATGCTGACAAAAATGTATAACTTGAATGTACTGTAAGTCGCTTTGGATAAAACACAGGATTGTACTGTGGCCATCACAGACTCTTTCAAGTTTCTCTGATTGCCATCTGCAAAGGCTTTTAAGATTATTTTTCAGATATTTGTTTCAGATATTTTATGGTAGTATTGCAAATGCTTTATGCTCTATTTATGTATCTATTTATATCTAGTTTAATTTGATACCTGTCATCTGTGATGTAATTAATTAAATGCTGCATAGTCTCAGAAAAATTAAATGCCATTTAAGTAGGCTGGATATATAATCTTCTCATAAAGCTCTTGAGATAGGTATGAGCCTTCACACACAATGACAGGTATTTCTGAGGAAAGCCCATTTTTTCAGGAAACCATATCCTGGAAACCCACACCCTGTGGGGATTTGTTGTTTTATAATATGCTCCCACAAACAAACCCAGTGCTGATCACCAGACCAGTTGCCTTACACTAACTCCTCTGTATTTACCCATTTGCAATATCAGTTCCTTGTGCAAAATATTCTTATCTGTCCAGTTTATAAAAGCAATAACTGGACCATAATTTGTTAGATCATTTAGCATTAGGTTTGCACAGAACGTGTGCTTTTGTTATTAAGATTGTTGTTTGTTTTTGTATTTTACATTGTCATGTCTCGTCTGCATTATTGTACTGTATGCACTCTGCTAATATATGTTTGGTCTGCACTAACTGTTCTATGTGCATGACTCTGTTACGAGAATCATGTTTATATTTAACTGTAATCATGTTTGTATTAATCTTTATCTTGTTTAGTACAAGACTAGTGGGTAGTGACTGTATGAGTAAACTTGCACTATGGGAATGCCTTAAACCGGCAACAAATTCCATGTATGCCCAGGTATACTTATTTAAAGGTAGGTATACAATAAAGCTCTCTAATTCTAACTTAGTTTTACATTTTAATTTTAAAGCTTTTGTTTAGATTTAAAAATTTCAACAAGTTTTAAATGTTTGTTAAATATAAGGCACAAAAGCAGGTCTATACAGATCTATGGACACAGTCAGAAGGACAGTGAAGATCACCAAGAAGATTCCATCTTCTGCAACAGAACCCATATATCGCACATAAATTCATTAAAAAATGTGAACAAGCTGGTGTAGGTTAAAGCAATAAGCCATGACAGGTTGTCTGAACCTGTCATGGCGTGATTTTGACAGAAAAGAGGTGTTCAGCAAACTATATTCCATAATAATACATTACACCAGCATGTAAACAATAACATTTTGCTGAACTACCTCTATTTAGAAGATTTAACCTGTTTTTTTTTTTGTTATTTTTTTCTCATAAACTTGAAAGTAAAGATGACATAAAATAAATATCTGTGGTAGGTTCTCCAGTTTTGTCAGATCTCTGCTCTGAGATGTCCTGTCAATTTTAGAGGCTTTCAAGAATGAAGCATTTGAAGATCAAGCTTTGATTGACAGCTCCAGCTCATATTGTGTGCCCTCAGGCTGACTGACATCTCACATTTAGTGACTGAGCTAATCCAGTAAATTTCCTAGAAGACAGCTCACTCTGTCCCAGGTGGACTTTTATCTCCCAAAATATTTTTTTTCATCCGTGACTCTAAAACAAACTAAACAGAATTAAGTGCAAGTATAATTATGCCCGTTTAATAATTATGCCTGTTTAGAAAGCACTCCTTTCCCATAAATTAATATATAAGCTAAATACATAAGGGAATCTTTCTGCTGTGTTTAATGTTTGTATTTTCATAGGTGTCAGAGTAAATGAAACTGGATCACTTCACTGAAGTTATTCTCTTGCCAATTTAATAATTATCCTGAGTTGCATCAGACACTAAACACTGTTTTCCTTTTCCTTACTAGGTAGAGGGAGATTTTACGATCTTGACCTAGTGATTTTTATATTGTTCAAGCCGAAATTGGTTTCGAGTATTAAGCTGTGTGTCCACAAAAGCGCTTTTACATGGATGAAAACATGGAGTGCATTTTGTAGGAACAGCTTTTTTCAGTGGGCATTTGGTGTGATATGGAATATTCGCAGAATTAAAGTGATGCTATTATCTTATTTTGTAGAAGGTTTTATTAATAATATTGTGATAGTAGTCCATGGATATCTTCTGGTACAGATATGTGTCAAAGACCAGCATAATAACTTCTTCATTGTATTCAGTTGTTACTACTGATCGATGTGGTGTTTGTCCTGCCCTACTGCACTGTGATCTGATGGCTGAGCAAAAAGTGACTTGATGAGCGCAGCTTTTAACGCAAAGTAGAAAATTTTAACTCTTAGCCAACAGAAATCATTTTGAGTGCTTAGTGCAAGGTAAACGCTTAGCGTCTCGCCAGCTTCTCACATTTTTAAAAGCGCAGTGCTCCCATTGCAAACCATTGAAAAACAATATGCTGGACGCAAGAAAAATGCTTTGGTGGACACACTGCCTTAAATTCCTTCAGCATTTGAGCTCAAATTTCCTGTACTCGACAACCAATGTACTCAACAATTTTTGGTCAATACTTGCTTATTACTTAATTACAATTGTCAGGTATTTAAAAAGTTATCAGGTATTCAAGTTGGGAAGCAACTTGAAATGTTTAGGTTCCCATTTAAAGCTCTAGACTTTAAAAAATTACCAGGATGGGCTGTATTGTCTTTTAGTGAAATACTATGTATACTATGTATCATTTCCACTGTATGCGGTAATATTGTATGTAAGAGTACAGAAATATTCTAATATTTAACAAATCTAATACAGGTCATACAAATGTAAAATGTTACAAATCAAGAATGTTGTCACTAGCACCTTGTCATGAAATCATTACATTTATTAGTTTTTGAAGTTTCTGCCCCCAAAGGTCTATAAGAACCTCTGTAGCCCATGTATATGTATGGCATAATACAGACTGTGTGATGAAAAGTATGATGAAGGATGAAAGGCAAATCTCCTCAGACTTTCAGACTGCCTGCAGGTATGTGCGGTTTGGTGCTTCACATCAACCTGTTATAACACTGGGCTTGTAAATTTAAACAGGAAGTAAATAAAATCATGTCTGAATGTTTGATCATACCTAAACATCGCCATTCACTCACACATAGCAAACAGATATAATAAATATAATAAATATTATAAGTAAATAGAGTCCGAAAAACAGGCAGAAATGGACTATGTTTTAGGAAAACTAAACTGGGGTCCGTACAGAAAGGAAATAAGCACATCTTTTTCTTGTTTGAGTGTTGTGAAAATGCCTTGAGCTAGGCCAACTGGACTGACTAACAGTTATCAGTTCTCTCAAGTTTTTGCTTCTATTTTGTTTAGCTCATTAGAGCATCTAAGGCACAGTGGTGCATTGATCCTCTGATCAGTGTGTTCTGTCATGGGTTTTGAGGGGATAAAATATACTTTGCTCAAAGATCTCACATAATGGCAAGAGCCATGCAAACTCTTAACAGAAAACTTTCTACCACGTGCTGTGTATGTGCTGTGTAAATTTATTGGGGTAATACACATTTAAAGATGACATTAATAGTATTATTGTTCAGAAAGTTCAGGGCCATCAAAACAAACTGCAGTTGCATTTGGTGCCACTAGTGGTGCAGAAATTACATACTTCGCCTTTAAATAAAAGAAAAATACACTCACTTTTCAGCATTTAGCCAAAAGATCAGAGTAGCTGTGGGTGTTTCTGAATGTTGGTTCATAGCCAATAGAGAGGACGGCCATGTTTGACAAATCAGTGACTTGCGAGTCCAGACAGTTTGCCATTTGCACACAATAAATGGCAGTACCCTAAAGTAAGCTCAGGCAGGCTAGCTGATAACAGAGATACTCATTTCACATATGTTAAAACTGTATGATAAATGAGATGCCTGACAGCACTTCCTGATGCTTTTATCACAGACACATACAGCTCCCTCTCTCTTGAGTCAATGTTTTCTTATTATAATGTGGAATCTTTCTCACTAGTCCCTGGCTGTCACAGCATTATAATTAACATCAAATGGAACCATTGTTTCATTTCTCTTTCTTGCTCCGTTTAATTTTCAACCTAAAAAAATGCCCTAAATTCTGATACTAGCCACTAAAGTTCCAGTATGTCATTGCAACAGGTGAGTGTTAGTTTGTAAATGTTGTGGTCACAACAAATCACAAACAATACAGAGAAGACTTAGCACTACTTCAGCATTACTTTAAACAAAGAAAGATTGCTTTAGAAAATTGTAAATTAATAGAATTGCAAAAAGAAAAAATAAAGTGTAGTTTTGTGTAGATTGACTGGTAGAGCATTGCATTATAGCAGTGCAACAATCATGGCTTTGATCCCAGGAAAAACACACTGATAAAATGTGTACTTTAAGTGCATTGTGTATCACTTTCCAAAGCTTCTGTCAAATGCATAAAAGAAATTTCTGTAAAATAATAGACAAGGGGTCAAGTCCACACATTGTGTTTAAAGTTACAAATTGCAGGAGAACTGGCCCTCCTGGTTGAGCCTGGTTTCTCCCAAAGTTTTCTTCATCTATAAATCATTGGAGGTTGTGTATGTTCCTTGCCAATGTTGCCTGTTCGCTTGCTTACTGGGAGACTGCTGACATTTAGCTTGGCTTAGGGTTTGTAAATTGCTAATATCCTTTTAGCATAATGATCTAACTACATTCTCTTTCATTATGCAATGTCCAGATATCTTATTGTATTATAGCATATATCCCTTATACTCCTGTCCAATTTTTTTTTTCTTTCTAAGCATCTCCATGTAAACTGGAATGGCATATCTTGCTTACTAAATGTTGCATAGTCCCAAAACTACATACTGTTTTAGTAGGCAGTCTGAATACATTACTCCCTCAAAACCACTAAAATAGGAAAGAGACTTTGCATGTAATGACAAGTATTTCTAAGGCACATCCATTTATTCAAACGGTCCAAAAGTGTTGCAGTTACTATCTACAAACATAAAATGGATGAAAAAAATGGACGAATTGCAGCTTTAACTAACAACACACAAGCAGATTAAGGAATGCAATGTCATGATTTCTACAGAAACATCATTGAGCTTGAGGATCAGCAGAGGACTCCGGTAGGCACAAGGGTGGAGGTCTGTGCATTTATGTTAACAATTTGTTGCGCACAGGTTCTGCTGTAACTGAAAGTCATTGCTCAACTTAGAGTATTGATGACTAAATGCAGACCCTTGTAATTACCAAGATAATTTTCTTCCATTGTTGTGATTGCTGTGTACACGCCCCCAGATGCTAATGTTAACTTAGCTATGGAAGAACTGCACACAAAGATCAGCAAACACCAGTGTGAACACCCAGATTGAGTTTTATTGGTGCTGAAGACTTCAACCACTTCAACCACCTTACCTAAGAACAGTTTTTTCAAACTTTTATCAGCATGTCTCTTGCTCTACCAGGAAGGACAACACTCTGAATCATGTATAGTCTAACAGGCACTAAGGCATATAAGGCCATTACCCTCCCCCATTTGGGTCGGCCTGATCACCTCTCTTTGTTTTTGCTATCCAAATACACACCACTCATCAAATGTGTGAAACCATTACAGTGTGAAACAATTTCTTCATTAAAGCAGCAGTTCCAGGATCCTGACTGGAACATGTTTGCCTGGCGACACAACCCAGAGGCCTAGAGCAGAGCCAAGGCTAACCAAGAGGCATCAGGAAAGCCAAGCATTCCTATAAACTCCACTTAGAGGAGCAATTCCACAACATCTCCAAACCCAGACGCATGTGGAAAGTACTACTACCGACTACAAACCTGCAAGATAGACTCTTCCAAACAGTGATGCCTCCCTCCCAGACAAGTTTAACCACTTCATTGGTATTAGGTATTAATCATCACACCATAAATGCTGACTCCTTTGCTGATCACCCACTATCACTCTCTACAATCAATGTGTAACAAAACATAAGTATGCTGTTCATTGATTTCAGCCCCACATTTAACACAGTAACCGCCACTAAACTAATCACTAAGCTTAGTGACCTGGGTATCTGCTCATTCATATACAGCTGGATTCTGGACTTTCTGTCTAACAGACCTCAATCTGTAAAGTTGAGCAATCACATGTCCTCAACACTCATTCTGAACACCAGTGTCCCACAGGGCTGCGTGTTGAGCCCATTGCTGTATTCTTTGTTAACCCATTGTCTGTGTTCCTATACATAACTCCAATATCTTCAGATTAGTAACAACGTCAAATCTGCTTACAGGGAGGAGATCCAAAAACTGTCAGCATGGTGCTCCAACCTTACCCTCAATACCTTGAAGACCAAAGAGCTCATTGTGGATTTTAGGAGATCTAAAAGTCACTTCAGTGGAATGTGGCTTCAGCTTTAAGTTCCTGAGTGTCTACATCTCCTGTCCTGTCATGGCATTCAAACACTTCAAACACATTCAAACGTCTATTTCTAGTTAGGAAAGCACAACAATGCTTATACTTCCTGCGAACACCTAAGAAAGCTTATCTGTCTCCTCAGATCCTAATCAGCTTTCTCCAATGCCTCATTGAGAGCATCCTGACCAACTCCATTACAGTGTGGTATGACAGCTCCACAGTGTGTGAAAAAAAAACAGTGCAAAGGGTGGTGAAAACTGCCCAGTGCATAATTGGCACCCATTTACCTGCCATCAAGCCTTTTCACCACAACCTCTTCAGTCAGTCTTTTCAGCCTCCTGCTATAAAAGAGGAGATAGCCATTCAGAGTAGAACCACCAGGTTCAGGAACATTTTTTCCCTACAACCATCACACTTCTGAATTCTACACCACACTGGACACCAGGTATCGCATCCTGTTTACATTGTTAATTCTCCAAACCAACACAACAATACTTTAATTTGTATTTAGAGTTAGCATGGCCTAGTTTATCATACTTGCGCATTTGTACTGTAAACCACCTTAATTTTTTTACAGCAAACTGTTACACATCCTTATGTATTCTGTACTTTGTTCTGTAAATTCTTCTGTTGTTCCTTACATATATACATAGTTTTCTCTGTATACTTGGTCCATAACTTCTTTACACACTTTCTTGCCATAGCCTGCTATTAAATAATTGTATAATTTATTTTCAATACATGTATAGCTGCTTTGAAACAATGCAACATTGTAAAAAGGGATATATACTAAAACTGAATATAATTGATAAAAAAAAATGATTGGTAATGGTCATAATTTCATGACCACAAATACAACACCACAAAGTCGTTATTTTTACGTCGCTAGAGGGCATTTAACTTTATGAACTAGTATGAACTGTTTTAATCAGGGCCAGACAGAATCTGCAGACTTTCTTTGCTGTTCCTGCCATGACACAGAAGAGTGCATTTGGGTATGAGTAAACAACTGCAGGTTTATTGGCAATATAGTTCACACAAGTGAAAATACAAGATACAGAGAAATATTCACAGTTTCTGAACAGTCTTTAGTTAACTTAACTTTACATTTCTTGTGCAGATATGGGCAACAAAGTCAAGACAGCTGGATTCAAGGAAGTATGCATGTGGCAGATCAGTGTTAAAGACTTTGTCTTGCAGGTTCACGTGGAGATCAGGATTGTAGGAATGGTGGAGATCGACGGAGAGATGGCGGGAGAGACTTCAGGTGAGTATACATTCAACTGGAGTCGGGTAAGTCACAAGGATAGCTGTGAGACCAGACACAGGGAGTGAGGAGTGAGTGTGACTATATGGGCTTATTGAGGTGTAGGTGATTGGGAGCATGTCAGAGTGGCTGGTGGTGCAGGTGTGTCCCTGACACCCTGAAGTTTTAGAAAAATCTGCAAAATTCTGTGGAGTAGTTTTAAATGCGTTAAAGACAAATTATGTAATAACCAATTAAAACTAATTTAATGCTACAGTAGACAAATTAAAAAAACGTAAATCTTTAACGTTGTCTCAATTGTTTTATTGCATTCTATTATACTCTGGTATCTCTGGTTGGGTCTGGTGTCTGACTGCATGTAGAAGGTGTGTGTGAGTGCAGTCCCAGACCTCCTCACGGCATTAGAGCCATCCTTGTTGAGCAAATCTTTGTGTAAAATAAAGTTGCCGGCTGCTCCAGAGTCTATTAATGCTTTAGTGGTTAGAGACTATTTCGACTGGCAGTTCAATTGTGGAAGCATGGGGAGTTAATGTATTGGCACTCACCGAGAGCGGGCTTGAAGCAGGCCATGCAGGACAGGTTGACTTCATATGGTTGGCTTGTCCAAAATAAAGACATAGGTGGTTGATAAAGCGTTGTTCACGTTCCTCTGGGAACAGGCAAGTGAGGCCTAGTTGCATGGGCTCTGCAGTGTTTGTATTCTCAGATACATCTCGGGGTGTGACGAGGTGAACGCCATGAGCAAATCAGATTATCAGTTTGGATGAGTGAGTACATTGAACTGTCCAGACTTTTACCCTCGCCCCAGCAGGCCAATTTGGATTGTAATTTTCGAATTTGAATTTGTGTGTCATCAACCCAGTCTGTTTGAGCATACGGAATGTCAGAGCATAATCCGCAGCGGTTCTCCCTTGCGAGAGAGATAGGAGCTGCTCCCCAGCACTCCTGCCCTCGGCAGGATGTTTGAAAACCTCTCTGAAGTTTTGTAGAAATAATCCATATGTGGGGTAAATGGAACCTTCCGCTCGCCAAATGGCTGTGGCCCAGTCCAAAGCTCGCAAACAATGAACACTGAAGTAAGAAACCTTTGCATTTGGATGGCTTGCCATTGAATTTTTCCGGGAAAGCCAGGCTTGGACTGATCGGTAAAGTAGGCGTTGGAGCTAGACTGGAGGGCGCTGGGGTAGGGGGTCGCTGTCGTTCCAGGTGGTGTGAGTCGTAGACCCTGTAGTGCCTTGACGAGCTCCTCAGTCAGCATGGTGAGCCTATTGAGCTGATACTGATGGTTGGCAAGTTGAGAAGCTTGAGCAGATAATTCTGCATACAGTTGCATAACCACTGCTGGATCGTTGTTTGGCGAAGTCTTCTGTAATGGTGACTTAGAGGCATGGGGATCCATTTGCAGCCTTATTTACATAGGTCAACACAGGCAGGGTTGAGAACCAGCAAACATGATGGGAAATGTAGTCCAAATGGAAAATGGTTAATATTCAGGTGATGGCTCCCTCTGGTGGTGCGGAGGAGGCGGGACAGGTGCCTCATCTGTAACAGTCAGAATGGGGATGTAAATCAGCAACTGAGTTAAGTTCAGTAGGCCAATAGTTTTAATAAAATAAAGTCCTCCCTTTTCAAAGACACCTCTTACTTCATCCACAAACTGTTCAGTTGTAGAAGTCTTTGCTGTCACTTCAGCAGACTTAGGATCTGCTGAAATGACAGCAAAGACTTCTGCAACTGAACAGTTTGTGGATGAAGTGAGAGGTGTCTTTGAAAATATTTCTTACCATCCATAGACAGTATTTGTGATGGATGACCTTGATGGATGTCCTACCCTGGAGGGTAGCTAAACACCAGAAACGTACTAAGAAGTTTTCACCAACCAATTGAGGGCCTTCAGTCTGAGACACTGCAGTAACCATACCACATGTGATGTAATTCATTAGGATAATAGTGTAGCTGTTCAGAAGAAGGATCTGCAGGATCTGGGGACCCAAACTTTCTTTTTTGTCAGTTGGTACTTTGCTTCCACATTGTTTAATGCATACCTTGCCTTGGGATATCCCTTATTAAATAGAGCAAATTAATTGTCATAACTTGAAAATAAAGCATTTAAAACACAATGTGACTGCTATACTGGAATTGTATCTGTAATGAAGGGTCAAACTTTCAAGGATCCATTTGCAGTGTTTAATCATAAACCAGACAGGCAAGGTAAACAACAACAAACAGGGACAGCGGAGACAAGGCAAAAGGGGTAAGTGTGGTACAGGTGTGGGTCAAGGCAGGCAGCAAACAATCATTAACGTGTGCCAGTCCAATAATCAGGGCAGGCAGCAAACAATCCAAAACCAGGTAACAATCCGATAAACAGGGCAGGCAGCAGACAATCCAAAAACCAATAACCAATCCAAGTCAGTAACAGCAAACCGAAACACAGATAATAAACACTCAGTAATGTTGCCGGGGCAAAACAAGTCTTCACACCAGGTAGCATGTGGCTGGGGTTTATATACACAAGAGTTAATGAGAGTCAGGTGAGGGGACAAACAGGAAGCAGGAAGTGATCAAACCCAGGTAAGGGGCATTATGGGAAATGTAGTTCTACATAGCGCTAATATTCAGGAGAAGGAGAAGGTGGAATAAAAACCTCCTCCTTAACAGTATCCTTGTATATCTGTTAATGTTAAGCAAACAAAAAAGTAGATACAATATAAAATAACTCACTACCTTCAATTGATTGATTTTTGGACTTCCTTAAATTGGATTATTTTAAGATTCTGCAGTTTAATTTGACTAGTTTAGACTAATTTACTCAACTAATTTACTAATTTAATGTAATTAATTCTTGTTTTATTACTGATTGCTTACTTGTCTTTAATAATTGCTTGACAACTTCTACGTATTACGTAGCAAAAACAAACATTGGGTGCATTCTTCGATGAATTCAAATTTACACATTTTACAATTACACAGTTACACAATTACACAGTTACACATGTTTATTTTTATACATTTATATGTACATACACTATTAGTCAAACCATTTAAGATCACTTGACTTAAATTTAAAAAAAACACATTTAAATTAAATTCTATAGTGTTGGAGGGTTGTAATTTATTCAGGCAACAGACAAAATTCTTTGGGCATCAAATTTGTTGTTTAGATATTTAAAATACCTGTTTTACATCAAATTTGTGCACACCTAACATTTATGTATTTGTGTGGAATAAACTCTAATCCATCTGAATATCTAATGTGAAAATCTGCATGTCTCTGTAAAGGACACAGTGACTGATTTCTTGAAAGTTCAGCAGTAACCTTGTCAAATGATCAGAAAATAATAATAATAATAATAAAAATAAATATTTCTTAAAACATTCAAGCACACACCAAAAGTACTCACACAACAATAATACACTGTAGAATGCTGTGACATCATGTAGGAAGTCACAACATTACTTTCAAAATCCCAAATGAAGAGGCAAGATCGCAGTGGGCTGAACATTAACAGTGTACCGTTGAGATGCTTTCAGGAACATCTTAGAGCAGCACAATCACCTGACACCTAAGACCACTCTTCAAACCCTCCAGGGAGACAGTTAATCCCTCTGCCCCTGATCTGCCCAGTGGCTGGGCAACTGGAGGTGTCATCTCAGCTTCACAAAGTTCTGGGAAACTCCACGATCACAGAATAATCATAAAATATAATACGCTTATATAATAATAAAATATCCTACACTGTAGGATAATCATAGAATAATCAAGTAATGTTATACGTTAACATAAGGCCTGTCTATGGTTTTTACTGACTGCCTGTAAACAACATATATTCCCGCCCTCAAACACTTCTCCTGTTTTGTGTGGTTGCATCATGTTGAGAAAACACATCTTAATAAATTAGAAATAGAATAACACTGCTATTGTAGTACTCCTGAAAAAAGTATAATAGCAAAGATTAAAGACGAGCTACAGTGATGGCTTCCTTGACTATGTATTTAACATTAATGAAAAATAAAGGCAATATGTATATAACAAACGTTCAGCACATTACACCAATGCATTTGCCATTTCCTACAATAATGACTGGCTATAAACCTTAGAGATTTTAAACACTTTCCATCACACTAGAAGGAACAAAAAAATACAATAGACAGCTCACCTAAAGAACACCGTCCACACAATAAAGACATACCTAATTGATTACGACGAATGTAATGCATAACTCGCAGTTAACAGACATGGGGGAAGTTAAATGACCCAAATGTAAATTTAAGATGACTCGTAAATTTTAAACATCATGAATTCTCATAACATTGACATACTGACCATTTGTTATGAATAGCGAGCTATTGCGCTAACCGTGAAGCACCCCTGCTAACCATGTGCTTTTGCACACTAAACTCTTTTCTAAAATTAGAAAAATAACATTAAACCATTTCAGAATGAATTTAAAGGAAAATTGTACAACCAAGAACATAACTTACATTCAATATATCACACTCTCTCCTATTAATAAGGACATCTGCCAATGTCCTTATTAAATTTCTATTGCTTTCCTTCAAGAAACCCTTTTTTCCACACACTTGTACAACAGTAACTGATTACATACTTTAGCCCCTTTTTATTGCTTATTCAGTCAGATACTTTCTTTAATGACATTATATTTTCAACACAGTCCTGGTCAACTGTAAAAATTCTTTCTTGACCCAAATGCAATAGATTCCCGCATATCCTGTGTCCACACAATAACAAAAAAAACCCCAAAAGACCAAGAGTCCATCTTGGTGCACAAAAAAAAGACCCAGGCCGGTGCCATATAGAAAAATAATCATTCAAGGTCTCTGCACAAAATGTTTCAAAACATGTTTAGAATGGTCACTGAATGTTTTAATAGGCCCTGCAAAACAGTCCATATTCTTTTGGCCTAGAAACAGTCCAGTGCATGTATACGTGTGTATATGTACACAAACGTTCACTGATTTGTTCCTTTACAGTCCGTATGAATAATTAGTGTAAACGTGTGCAACAGTTCATTCTTAATAATAAACAGAGTATTATTGCTCTGATATTGCCTCTCCTCAGGACTGTCACTTGACTCCCCTGTCTTGACTGATTCCTTCACAGACAAGCATTTGTGTGCACTCACTGGACTGTTTTCCATTTGCCTTTCAAGCATTTCAGACATGTTCTCCTTCACAGGTACATCCTTCGAACTGTTCTCCTTCACAGTCTCTGATCATAAATACTTGGCTGTTTTCTCAACTGGCCAGGCTCAACTAGTAGATAATACTCAGAGTCACTTTCACTTTCCAACTCACTTTCTTCCATTCTATTTACAGTGGAAATCTCCTGTGACTGTTTACACTTGGGTTTGGATCTCTGCATTAGATCAACTTTGAGAGGTAAGTGATCACATGGCATCAGGATGTTTCGATGAAATACTCGTGACCTCCCTTTTCCTTTTTCATGTTTGACCTCATAAATTGGTGCATCCTCTGTGACTATGTACTACAACATGGACTTGCTCTTCCCAATAGTTCCAAAGTTTTTCTGGTCCCCTCCTGGGGTCAAGGTTAGGGGATTATTGTCGCTATACACTGTAAACATTGGTGCAGTAACTAAAGTAGTAAAGATAATCCCTTTACTTCTACGTGATAGTCCATTTGAGAGCCAGGAATTCCAATTTTTCGACTTTGTAAATGGTAATTCTGTTCTGCTCTTGTCAATGTCCTTGATCCATAAGCAATCACTCTCAATTTTCCCTCTTGATGTTGATACAGGACAGCTTCCAGTCCCAGATTTGACGCGTCAATGTACAGTACAAAGGCCTTTGTAAAGTCTAGGAACCCCAGCACAGGTGGCTTGACTAGGCAATCAATCAGATTTTTGAGCGTTTCCTGATGTTGCTCCATCCACTCAATCAACTGACTTGATGAAGCCACATGACTCTTGAGGTAAGTCCCTTTTGTTTGTACCTTGTTATTGTCATTTTTCAGCAGACCATACAAAGGGCAAGCAATCCTTGAGAAGTCCTTAATGCAAGGGCGGTAGTAACTTAACAAGCCTAAGATCTTCCTTAACTCCCCTAATGTTGTGCTTCTCTTGAACTTCAGTGCAGTCACTGCTACAGTGTCTGCTGGATTCATCCTGCTCCCTTCTTTCGACACTATCCTTCCCAGGTAGCGAACCTCCTCCTTCAACAGCTCACATTTCTTTTGGGCTTCAATTTCATCCCGTGTGACTGCAACCATTGTAAGACTTTTGTTACTGCCTCAACATGCTCGTCAAAGGATTTTGTGAAGACCAGGATGTCATCCAGGTAAGGGACACAAATGTCATCTCATAACCCTTCCAAACATCCTTCCATGAATTGCTGGAATGCAACTGGTGCATTCATGAGTCCAAAGGGAATACGGATCCATTCATATAACCCCCACAGGGTACTAAAGGCTGTCAATGGCCGGCTTTCTGGTGTCACAAAACTCTGATGGTATGCCTTCCATTGGTCTAACAGAGAGAACCATCGTTTTCCTCCCACGCCATCCAGTATATCCTGCACTCTTGGAATCGGTTGGCAATCAGGCACTGTCTTCCCATTGAGGTCCCTGTAATCAATACACAACCTCAGGTTACCGTCTTTTTTCTGAAACGCACAATTGGGGATGAATAAGGCAAATGAGATTTTTCAATCCACCCCTGGTGATCTTCAACTGTAGGTCTTTGACACACCCAATGTCCTCATCTGATTTCGAGAAGGACTGACATTCCTCTCGCAGCATTTGTCTGACTTTCTGTTGCTGTTCCAAAGACAAATGGGTCACAGCAACAGGTGGGTCCCACACACCTTCACTCGTAATCTCGCACTCACTTGCTGATTTTACTTTCATTAACACAGGCTGTTGTTTCACAAAATGATGCTGTCATTGGTAACAATGACTTTACTGTTTGTATCGTCCCCAGTTCTGTTTTTCCCACTAGGAGGATACCATGGTTGGACAAATTCTGAACACTGATCTGAATCACAAGTTAGCTTCCCTTCTTCAGAGTCAAGAGTGTTTCAAAGAGTTCAAGTCCATCAGGATACACCAGGTTGACAGGTGGTTTAGACAACATGACACTATCTTGCTTTATACATGGTGCTTTTACTTGACACTTGACTTGCACAATAGCGTGTTTTTGTACGTTGATATGGTCTTTTGTCACCTTAACAAAATACTCACCTGAACTCCCAGCTGTCACCAGGTTAATGAATGTTTGGACTTGGACTCCTCAAACTTGGAAATGCACATCTAACAGCCTTGTTTAGAAATCGTTTGCTTGCATCACTCTGTCCCCTTTTTTCACTCTGTCTCATTACCTGCTTAATTACATTGTAACCAATAAGTGGTTTGGACAACTGCTGACCATTTAGAATGAGTACAGGAATGACTAATTCTTTCCATTTGTTTGTAGGAGGGGCTAAACTGAACGTAATCTCCACCTATCCTTCATAGGGCATTCTGGAACCATTAGTTGCAACTAGATTCATGTTGTCTGTGGCCTCTGACGCTTCAGAAACATGCCTTAACCTTACTCCAGGTATGTACTCATCTCTCCACTGTTGATCTACGATACACACTTGTGGGATCCTGTGTCCCACAATGGCTCCATTTTGTGTCCATTTAGATAACATGTCACTAAACATTGTTTACCCACTAGGGAAGTCACAGGCAAATGTTTGTTGACTTGACACCCAGAAATTAGGTTACACTCAAAGGGGATCATCTCTGGCTGTAATCCTATTCTTTCAACCCACCTTGAATGTGGAGGGGACAATTTCACTTGCTGGGTCAGTCCCTGTCCCGTGGTGGCAACCCTTCTTTGTTTAATTGATACTGGAAGTTCTCTCACTGTGCGTAGACATGGCCATTCAGACACAGCACTCACTTTACATTCATCCATGGTGACCCTCTCCTGGCTGATTAAATATCCTAGGAATGAAGTGCTGTTGCAATGAAATTCACACTTTTCCTCTTTGGCATTGAGTTGATGCTAATTGCGACGTTTTAGAACTGCCCTGACATGTTGTATGTGTTCCTCCAGTGTATTGGAATAAATCAGAACGTTGTCGAAATAGATGATACCCACTTCTCAAGTATATCTCTGAAGACGTCATTCATAAAAGACTGGAACAAAGATGGCAAAAGGCATCACCAGGTACTCACAATGTCCACTGGTAGTTGAGAACACTTCCCCTTACGTATGCGAACCAGATTATAGGCACTGCGTAACTCCAATTTGGAGTAATACTCTGCCTTACGAAGCTGTTCTAGAGCAACAGGAACTACAGGAAGCGGATAACAGAACTTCACGGTGATATCATTTAAGCCTCGATAATCAAAGCATGGTCGAAGACCTCCATCCTTCTTTTTGACAAAGAAAAACCCCGCTGCCACAGGTGAATTAGAAAGACGAATGAATCCTTTGGCCAATTCCTCTATGTAAGCTCTCATGGCTTCTGATTCAGGCTGAGATAGTGGGAAGATTCTTCCCTTGGGTAGAGCTGCCCCGGGGGTTAAATCAATTGTGCAGTCCATGGATCAATGTGGAGGTAGTTGAGAAGCTCCTTTCTTACTGAAAGCCTCCTTTAAATCAATGTATTCCTTGGATAATGTTAAAACAACTACTGGAACCTCCTTCTGAAGAGCTTGATGAGGAGTTAGATGAGACACGTTAGTTAAACAATGATCATGACCTGACTTTCCTTCCATGAGATTACAGGGTTATGAGTACGTAGCCACAGCAGTCCAAGCACTAATGAATGATGAGGTGAAGAAATTACGTAGAACTGAATATTCTCTGTGTGTAGTACTCGTAACTTGACCTCCTCGGTTAAATGTTGAATCCTCCCCTCTCCAAGAGGTTGACTATCTATCACCTCCACTGCCAAGGCTGAGTTACAGGGAATTAAGGAAATGTTATGTTGTAGAGCAAATTCAAAGAAGATTAAGTTTCCAACTGCTCCGGAATCTATTAGTGCTGGGGTGATTATGGCATTGTTTGCGACAGTTAACTCCACAGGTATACAGATAGTTGAGGATGAGTAGAAGGTACTTTAACTGAACTCACCACTTGTGGTTTTCTCAGAAGTTGGACAGGGCAGGAATACTTGAGGCATGATGGGAAATGGAGTCCAATTGGAATGAAATTTAAACATTTAAATTTAATGTAATACAAAGGAAAATTTAAAAGAAGTTAAAATAGTATCCAAAACCCTAAACCTATGAATAGAATAGCATCTAACAGGATTTTTTAGACTTCTGAAGGTCCAAAATATAATGTATTCATATTAACAATTGTGTTAGTCTTTTTAAACCCAAATTGATGGTTTATTAGTGACAGCTAGGTGATACATTTGTGTTACTGTATTGTATTTAGGTGGAATAGTATAAGTAATAACGTAAATAATATAAAGTTAAGTTGTCTAGTTTAAGTACAAAATAGAGCAAGTTAGCGGCTATACTGTTATCCGTTCAGTTGAAACTGAACTTTCAATTCAATTTTATTTATATAATGAATGCTTTTTACAATGTTTCATATATATATATATATATATATATATATATATATATATATATATATATATATATATATATATATATATATATATATAGACCCATTTATAAAAAGTAGACATATATATATATATATATATATATATATATATATATATATATATATATATATATATATATATATATATATATATATATGTCCACTTTTTATAAATGGGTCTATGCCAATTGCCCAAAAGTAGAATTTCACTTAGGTGTTTCCCCTAGGGCAGCTCCAACTGGGCAACATGTGTAAGACTCATCTACACAGCAAACACTGCTCAATGTTTATGTGTTTCTGTGTATGTGTATCTATTTAAGTTTAGTTCTAGTTATTGTTTGACTAAAAAAACGTTTCATGTTCACTAAATAATTCTCTTTCAGCAATTGCAGTATTGTTTTAATAAGATTAGCTGTATTTATTAGATGTTTAGAAGCAAACTGTGAACAATAACCTTCCTGCTGTTTCAGTCTAATCTATTGACAGATAGGCAGTTGGTCTTACATTATGAATACTCACTGTAAGAAGTTTGTTAACAAGTCAAGGTGATCATGATGTCCAAAATCTAACTGTGTTGCTGATTTTAATCTTTGCCCCAATGACAGCGGCATTATTCATAGGAGATCCAAATTTTTCATTTACATTGAATTACACTTAACGGACATCTACAGATAAAATTGTCACAGCACATAACTTTCTGCACATGCATACTCTGTCAGATAAACATTGTAAAACAATATGTTTGAATGTACTCGTATTTTATGGTAAAGGATTTCCAGAAGTTGTTGTTTTACAAATATTGGTGTTTTACAATGGTTTCTAGGGGTCACCCAGTTAGAATTAGAATCAATCCATAAGCCAATACAGATCATTGAACACTAATTACTAGTGTAAGATATGTTTTATTTCAAATTTAAATGTATCTATAGATGACTGTTTGTGCTTGAATGAATGAATTTCAATTTACCTACACAAAGGATATGCAGCTGTAACGAAAGGTCACACACAGAGGGATCCATTTACAGTGTTTTATTTGTTAACCAGGCAGACAGGAGTATACAACAGCAAACGGAAACAATGGAGACAAGGCAGAAGAGTAAACGTAAGACAGGCGTAGACGTTAAGTCGTAGATCTCTAGTGGAGAGCCATACCCATTGACCTGGTGAGTAGACAGGACTGGGACGTCGATGCTGGTTGGCCTGTTGAGTCTGACGTCGCACCGCGTGTAAGAGATGGATATGTGCTCGGTCCCAGACATCCTCACTACACTGAAGCCAATACGTGATTGAAGGTATACAGGAGAACAGTGGTGGTTGGTAGCCCAGGATACATTTAAATGGTATCATCCCTGTAGTAGGTTTGACCAAGAAGTTCTGAGTGTATTCGGCCCGCATTAAGAAATGGCTCCAATCGTTCTGATTCTGGTTACAGTATGACCTCAAGAAATGGATGATCTCCTGGTTAAGCTGCTCTGTTTGCCCACTGGACTGTGGGTGATAGCCCGAGGTTAAACTTGTATTGATGTTTAGCCCAGTTGTGACCAAATTCGAGACGTGAACTGAGGACCCCGGTCTGAAACAATATTTTCGGGTAGGCCGTAAAGCCTGAACACTTGATTAATTAGTATTTTGGCTGTTTCAAATGCAGAGGGAAGCTTGGGCAGAGGAACTAAGTGGTAGGCCTTTGAAAACCAGTCAATAATAGTAATGATGGTGGTGTTTCCAGAAGAGTTTGGTAAATCCGTGATAAAATCTATGGAAAGATTTGAGACCAGGGGCAGCGGGGAGTGGGTAACAGTTGTAAAAGTCCGGCTTGAAGCTGCCTGGGAGTTTTGGTTGTTTGACACACAGTGCTTAATGTAAGTGATTGTGTCGGAGGATAGAGTAGGCCACCAAAACCGGTTCTGAAGTAGATGGATTTTAGCCGTTATTCCAGGATGACCGGAGCTAGGGGATTCATGAACCTCAGCAACTTGACGACGAAGAGTTTCTGGAACAAAGGTAAGACCTTCAAGGCACTCCTGTTGGGGCAGAACCTCAGCATTAATTAGATCTATTTCGGTGATAATGTCCCATTGTGCCGGAGCTAGGAGGAGATTTTTGGGGAGTATATTTTCATTGCTAGTGGGGTTGGAAAACTCCTCAGTTTGACGGGATACAGTGTTTGCCTTTATATTTTTGGAGTCTGGGCGATAAGTGACAGTGAAGTTAAAACTGGTAAAAAACAAAGCCCATCTGGCCTGCCGGGGGTTCAGCCGCTTTTTTTAGATACTCTAAATTCTTGTGATCAGTCAGAACGGTAAAAGGATGTATAGCGCCCTCTAGCCAATGCTGCCACTCCTCAAGAGCTAGTTTCATTGCCAGCAATTCTCTATTGCCCACATCATAATTCTGTTCGGCCGCGGAGAGCTTCCTGGAATAGAATGCACAGGGAAACATTTTTGAGGGTGTGCCCTGACAATAAGAGAGAACTGCCCCCACGTCAGTGTTAGACGCATCTACCTCCACTATGAATGGTTGTTCTGGGTGTAACATCACGCCAGCAGAGGGAGCCCTCACCGGAATACTGACTGCTCATGCTCCCTCTGCTGAACTCTGAACTTACTTCCTGTTTGGCATTTATATAAACCTTGCTGCCACATGGCCATGTTGCGAAGTATTGCCAGATTAACACCTGACTACTAAGCATTCTCTTTTACTGCCTGCTTTCCTGTGATTTACCTATTGTTTGGTTCTCGTTTTCTGATTTTTGCCTAGCCCCTTTGTTTGACACCTGGATTGGACTGTCTATGTTTATTACGACCCTTTGCCTGTACTTTCGACTTTGATTATGGATAACCCCAATAAACATCCGCAACTGGATCCTGCTTCAGTTTCTGCCTCAGCCCCCTTACAGAATACTTCGCCTACCCTCAATCCAGCGGATGTTTCACAGCTGCAAGCTGCATTTGTCTACCAGGGAGAACTATTACGCAGCTACCACGAACAGCTAGTTAACTTACAGGCATCGAATGAACTACTGCTCCAGCGACTTTGCTCTCCTCCTTCCACCATGTCGAGCACGGTAAGACTTGCTCTTCCCGATAAGTTTGATGGTTCTGCAGAACGGTGTAAAGGGTTCATTCGACAAGTACGCACTTATTTGGAATCGTTGGGGGATCAGTCTCATGCTAGTTCTGATCAATGCTCTTTTATCATGTCACTATTATCTGGCAAGGCTATTGATTGGGCTGCTGCGGTTTGGGAGACGGACGAACAGTTTAGATCTTCACCTGAGTATTTTTTGCTACAACTCCGAGAAGTATTTGAATATCCTGCTGGGGGTCGGGATGTTTCGTCTCGTCTTTTACACCTTTCTCAAGGCTCACATAGTGCAGCAGAGCACGCAGTCGAATTCAGGACTCTTGCAGCTCAGAGTGGATGGAATGATGCTGCACTTAAAGGGGTGTTTCGGGAAAGCCTATGTCCCCAATTGCAGTTGGAGATGGCATGTCGAGGTGAGGAATCTTCTTTCAATGACTTTGTTAACATGACTGTTAAGATTGATAATTTGCTCAGGAACTCACCTAAACCCAAGCAAGCGCATGCATCCCACCTTATGTCACGACCTGCACTTCGGAATCCTGAGGCACCATGTGTTACCGAGCCCATGCAAGTAGGATCTACCAGACTGTCTGAGGACGAGCGTAGACGAAGGTTCATCAACAACCTCTGCTTTTATTGTGGTGAACCAGGTCATCATAAGTCACAGTGTCCTCAAAAGACCTGGAGGTCCCTCACAGCACAAGACCGGGTGAATGTGGACACCTTTTCACAAAATCCATTTAAAGTCTTCACATTACCCGTACAGATTTCTACCGAAAGTGGTTCTTTTATGTTGACAGCATTAGTAGATTCCGGCGCCGCTCTCAACCTCATCAACTCGGACATCGCCCGGAAACATCAACTACCCACCATTCCATGCTTTCCACCTATCAGTATTACGGCTGTCAATAACCAACCCATCAAAGGAGGAGTTCTGGAACAGACCCGATCACTGAAAATGCAAATTGGGGTTTTTCATGAAGAGAACATCTCTCTATATCTGATCGACTCACCCAAATATGAAATAATTTTAGGAATGCCATGGCTAAGTTGCCACGATCCCCACATCTCCTGGCGCACGGGTGAGCTGACCCACTGGTCTCCATTCTGTTTTAGTCACTGTCTAACCCTTAAGCAGTCCAGTCCATGTCTGTCCACAAGCATGGGGAGCCCTCCGAGCCTGACCCAACCAAAGATCCCCAAGGTTTATAACGAGCTTTTGGAGGTCTTCAGCAAGGTTAAAGCCACACAGTTATACCACCACATCGGCACTGGGACTGTGAGGATCATGTCACTCACGTCAAGAGTGTTCTTTCCAAGCTTCTCAATCACCAACTCTATGTCAAGACTGAAAAATGTGAGTTTCATGTGAAGCAGACAACATTCCTGGGGTACAACATCAGCCACCAGGGCGTTGAAATGGATGCTTCTAAGGTAACCACCGTCACTGAGTGGCCGCAGCCCTCCACATTGAAAGAATTGCAGAGGTTCCTGGGCTTTGCTAACTTCTATCGACGCTTCATTAGGAACTACAGCTCTATTGCTGCACCTCTCACCTCATTACTCAAGGGAAAACCCAAGAGGTTGTCATGGAACGCTTCCGCCAATGCAGCCTTCCAAAAGCTCAAGACCAGCTTCACGACGGCCCCCATCCTTAAACATCCAGATCCAGAACTCCCCTTCATTGTGGAGGTCGATGCTTCTGACTGCGGGATTGGAGCCGTGCTCTCTCAACGTCACGGACAACCTCCCAAGCTTTTCCCGTGTGCCTTCTTCTCTCGGAAGCTAACCCCCGCTGAGTTTAATTATGATGTGGGAAACAAAGAGCTTCTGTCAATGAAGGCTGCCATGGAAGAGTGGAGACATTGGCTCGAGGGGGCAGCTCATCCTTTTCAAGTTATCACGGACCATAAGAACCTTGAGTATGTCAAGTCTGCTCGACGTCTGAATTCACGCCAGGCAAGATGGTCTCTGTTCTTTTCACGATTCCATTTTACAGTCACTTATCGTCCAGGCTCCAAGAATAGCACGGCAGATGCACTATCCAGGCGATCCCCCACGACAGAACTACAATCCTGAACCCATCCTAAGTCCAGCCTTGTTTGTTGCTCCGGTCAACTGGGACATAATGGAGGAAATTCACCAGGCCGTCCTCACAGAACCATCACCAACGAACTGCCCCCCTTCCAAACAATATGTTCCCCAGACACTACGTCACCGGGTCATCCAGTGGGTCCACACATCACTCAGCACGGGACATCCTGGCATTTCACGAACCCTTAAACTTGTGCAGAATTCCTTCTGGTGGCCTTCAATGACCAAAGATGTGGCCAATTATGTCATGTCTTGCTCCATCTGTGCCCAGTCCAAGACTCCCAGGGACCTGCCGACGGGACTTCTACAGCCTCTCCCGATTCCCCAACGACCTTGGTCTCACCTCTCCATCGACTTCATCACTGACTTACCCCTGTCTGATGGTTACACCACAATCCTGGTCATCGTCGACCGCTTCTCCAAAGCCTGTCGTCTGGTTCCATTAAAAGGATTACCTACTGCCATGGAGACTGCTCAAGCCATGTTCCACCATGTCTTTCGAAACTATGGTCTACCTGAAGACATTGTATCAGATCGAGGAACTCAGTTCACCTCTCAGGTTTGGAAATCCTTTTGTAACCTTTTAGATATCAATGTGAGTTTAACCTCTGGCTATCATCCGCAGTCAAATGGTCAGGTGGAGAGGCTGAACCAAGAGATCGGCAGGTACCTGCGGACTTACTGCAGCCGCGAACAACATCGCTGGGCTGAATTTCTCCCTTGGACCGAGTATGCCCAGAACTCACTCACGCACTCCTCTACAGGACTCACACCATTTCAATGTGTGCTGGGTTACCAGCCTCCCCTGTTCCCGTGGTCAGGAGAACCATCGTCTGTGCCTGCTGTTAACGACTGGATTCGTAACAGTGAGAGGGTGTGGCACAGTGCCCATGTACGGCTTCAACGCGCTGTGAGGAGGCAGGAGATTAACGCTAACCGTCACCGTCGCCCACACCCTCCATACCAACCTGGACAAAGGGTCTGGCTCTCCACGAGGGATCTCAAGCTACGTCTGCCGAGCAGGAAGCTCTCTCCCAGGTATGTTGGCCCATTTAAAATCATAAGACAGATTAATGAGGTCACTTACCAATTAGAGCTTCCTGCTGACTACCGCATCTCTCCTTCTTTCCATGTGTCACTCCTCAAACCTTTCCACCGGGACGCTGACCCCGAGGCCATATTGCAGGAGCCACCGCCACCGCTGGACATTGATGGAACGCCGGCCTACAAGGTGAACGTCTTGCTTGACTCACGGCGAAGAGGGGGTCAGTTACAATACCTGGTGGATTGGGAGGGATACGGCCCAGAGGAGAGATCGTGGGTAGCAGCAGTGGACATTCTGGATCCCTCGCTCACGGAGGAGTTTCATCGAGCCAGACCTGACCGTCCAGCACCACGTCCACGGGGACGCCCACGTAGAGCACCTGGAGGTGCTCCTAGAGGGGGGGGTTCTGTAACATCACGCCAGCAGAGGGAGCCCTCACCGGAATACTGACTGCTCATGCTCCCTCTGCTGAACTCTGAACTTACTTCCTGTTTGGCATTTATATAAACCTTGCTGCCACATGGCCATGTTGCGAAGTATTGCCAGATTAACACCTGACTACTAAGCATTCTCTTTTACTGCCTGCTTTCCTGTGATTTACCTATTGTTTGGTTCTCGTTTTCTGATTTTTGCCTAGCCCCTTTGTTTGACACCTGGATTGGACTGTCTATGTTTATTACGACCCTTTGCCTGTACTTTCGACTTTGATTATGGATAACCCTAATAAACATCCGCAACTGGATCCTGCTTCAGTTTCTGCCTCAGCCCCCTTACACTGGGTCAGGGTGCCAGAGAATGGGTGCAGTGGTAAATCAAGTTTTGAGTTCATCGAAGACAGACTGTGCTTCGGGGGACCAGGCTAAACGAGACCTTTTAAAAAGTTAGCAAAACCTAGAAAATGTTGAAGTTCTTTAATTGTTTGGGGGTGTGGCCATTCTGTTACTGCTTTTACCTTCCTCTCATCCATGGAGACCCCCTCTCGACTGATTATATAACCAAGGAAGGAGGTGCTGGTACAATGGAACTCACACTTCTCCTCTTTGGCGTAGAGTTGGTTCTGAATGAGTGTAGAACTTTGCTCTGCGTAACTGTTCCAGGGTGGCAGGAACTAAGGGGAGAGGATAGCAAAATTTTACAGTAACATTATTAAATCCACGGTAATCTATGCAGGGTCGCAAACCTCCATCCTTTTTCTTCACAAAGAAAAACCTTGCTGCAACAGGTGAATTAGAAGGACGAATGAACCCCTTACTCAATTCCTCCTGTATATATTCCCTCATTGCCTCGGATTCAGGTTGTGATAAAGGGAAGATTCTACCTTTAGGTAATTCTGCTCCAGGTATGAGATCGATAGCACAGTCAGTCTTTCTGTGTGGTGGAAGTTGCGAAGCTCCTTTTTCACTGAAGGCCTCTTCTAGATCGTAACTTGAAGGTACTCAGAAGGTAACTTGGATTCATGCTTGGAATGTTCCTCCTGGAGTGCTGGAGGAGAGACTTGATGGGAAATCTTAGTTAGACAGTGGGTGAGACAATGGGGTAACCATTTGATTATTTGTCCCTCCTTCCAAGAGATAACGGGGTTATGAGTTTGCAACCAGGGTAATCCAAGGATCAAAGGGTATTTCGGGGAGGTTATGACATAGAAACTGAGTCTCTCAGAATGAATTGCACTAACCTAAAGTTTTATCTTGGCGGTGGTCTGTTGAATTCAGCCTTTTCCAAGGGGTCGGCCATCTAGTCCCTCCACTGCTAGGGGAGGAGTTAAACTGATCTCGTAATGTTGAACAAACACGTGGGAAATGAAATTTCCAGCCGCCCCAGAATCAATCAGGGCCTGAGTAGAAATTATCAGTGGTTACAGTGACAGGGACCTTTATGACTGATGGTGAGGAGGTGTTCGTTGAAACGGTACTCACCATACCGGGAACACAGACTGGATTATTAGGGTATGAGGCTTTGATATGGTCCGGTTCTCCACAGTAGAGGCACAATCGGCACCGTACCCGGCATTCTCTTTCTTCTGTGGTGAGACAAATGAAACCAAGCTGCATGGATTCTGACGGCTCACATACTCTAGACGGGGGGTATGGATTTAAATGAATGGTGCGTCTAGAACATATCAGATGATCCAACTGTATGGTGAGCTCGATGAGTTCTCTCAAGTCCTTCCCCTCATCTTGACAGGCCAACTCAGATTGCAGCTTAGTGCTTAATCCTCTACGGAAGAGCAATTTCAATGTATTCTCAGTCCAATCTGTCTGGGCCGCTAGAGTGTGGAAGTGGAGCGCGTATTTAACTGCCGTTTGGCTTCCTTGGGACTATTAACAATTGTTCTCCAGGGCTCCTACCCTCAGCAGGATGGTTGAAGGCCTCTTGAAACTGTTTTAGAAAAGCTTCAAATGTGGGGAAATTAGTACCGTCCACCCTCCAGATAGCAGAAACCCAGTCTAGTGCCTTGCCGATGAGAAGAGAGCTGATGAAGGTGATTCGGCTGGAGTCAGTGGGGTATAGGGCTGGTTGTTGTGAGAGGTAGATGGAGCATTGTAGGAGAAAACCTCTACACCTGGGAAAGGCCATGCGTGGACTAATCGAAGTGGCGGATGGTACCGGGATCGGACTTGCAACAGATTGGGGTCGAGGAGTACTGGGACTTGTAGCAGACCGAGAGCCTCGGAGTGTCTTCACAAGCTCTTCGGTTAGAGTAGTTAAGTGGTGTCAACTGGTGATCAACTGGTGTTGTTGGGCGGCTATTAGGGCGGCTTGATTTGCTACCTCCGTGGTCAAACAGGACACCACTACTGGATTGTTGTTTGGCGAAGTCTTCTGTAACGAAGGGTCACTCACAGAGGGATCCATTTGCAGTGTTTTATTCGTTAACCAGGCAGATAGGGGTATACAACAGCAAACGGGAACACAGAGACAAGACAGAAGAGTAAACGTAAGACAGGCGTGGGTCGAGGCAGGGAGCAAACAATCATTACCATTAGGCAGTCCGATAATTAAGGCAGGCAGCAAACAATCCAAAATCCAAGTAACAATCCAAAATCCAAGTAACAATCCAAAACAGTAACGGGTAATCCAATAAACAGTAGAAAACACTCAGTAATGTCGCCGGGGCAAAACAAGACTTTGCACTGGGCTAGGGAAAGTCAGGGGTTTATTTACACACAGATTAATGCGGTTCAGGTGAGCAAACAGGAAGTCATCAAACCCAAGTATGGGGCATTATGGGAAATGTAGTTTTACTGCCGTTAATATTCTGGAGACGGCTCCCGCTTGTGGTGCAGAGGAGGTGGAGCAAGGGCCTCTTCCATAACAGCAGCATTGTCTTAAAACAATATTCCTAAAAACATATACTTTGCTCTTAATAAGTAAAAATCTGTAATCCTCTAGTAAGAAGACTACTAAAAATATTCAAGAGCGTGCAACCCTTCCTGTGACTCGCCCCAGTGGATGTTGTCGTGATCAGATGAAAACATTGTTCACTTCCTATTTTTTATTTGTTACAAGAGCAGAGACCAGACACCTCCTATTAGACACATTATCAGACATTTCTGGATTATTAATGGCACAAATATTAAGAAGAAAGTCTCCCTTTAGAGTTGAAAGAGTGTATGTCTATATGGCTGTGTTTGGGTTTGTTTGCATGTTTGTGCGTACGCATCTGGGTCCCCCTGCTTTGCTAATTGGAGGCCATTTCATACTTCTGTCCCACATGTCATCCCCCAGGGTGAAGGGAATTACTGTGTCTGCCCTTATATTTAGCCTGTTTAAGGTTGTGGTCTGAAAGCTAAAGTCAAAAGATGCCATTCTTTATTAATGTCTGAGGCTATGAAATGGGTCGAGTTTCCTGCAGTTGCCCCGGAGGAATTCACCTTTTCAAATATAATAAATGCCTCAATTACATTCCCTTTCAAACACCATGCTTATTTTTTGATAACAATTGCTCTCTTTTCTCTTTTCTGTGCCTTTTTGCAGAGATGACATATAGGAGCATGAGAGAGAGAAAGTGAGAGAGAGACAGAGAGAGTGTTGAGGGACCAGCAGATGGCAGGGTAACAACAGTGATCACATTTAGACAATCCAGAGCTCATCATGTGTATTTAGCATTTAGCTCTAACAATTCACCATTAATACACATGTATCTGATATTTGACTGTTTAGCAATAAAGTGGCTTCTAGCATGCGCATCTTGGAATGGCGAGGCACATGTATTTGTGTACTGTGTGCATGTCAAAGGAGCAAATAGCTTGTGTCATATATAAACACCCACAGCCCAATAACCTTATTCTGCATCCATGTATACACTGCATTTGGATTCATCAATCTGATCCGGTTTCTGATCTGGTTTCATTCCGATTGAAGCAAAAAGTGTCCATGTAAAAGCAGCTACTCCTTATTGTTTAGTGATACATCTGTATCAGCACACATATGCTGAAGACTGAGCAGTGTGAAATAACATTTGTTATCTGGACCTTTCTATATTTACTGTAACCAGTTAAATTGGGAAGTTGTTGCCCTTATGAGCCATTTCAGTATGATCAGAGCCTTACAAAATACTTTTGTTGTTGTCAGAACAATGTAGTCAAGTTGATTTTCATAAAAAATTCAAAGTAAAACAGTAAAATTATATTATTAAAAGTATCATTTGATTATCACATTATGCATCATTATAATTTTAAGGAGGCAGTTTTCTACTTTGTGTCATCTATGTACATAGAGGAGTTTAATTTGGTTTTATCAGCGTTATTCCAGCAAAATACCATTTAAGGGAATTGAGTAAATGTAGAAAACATGCTGGCTGGTTGCTGCACTGAAGAGCATGTTGTTGTTTAGCTGTTTGGGGATTAGCCTTTGGGGATTTGGGGGGCTGAGAGGATTTAAAAGAAAATACAAACTCTTTAGTGGTCAAAAACTGCACACATATAGTAATTATATAGACATGCACATGAATGCTTTTTACATATTTCTTGGGTAAACTATGGCAATAACATCCTGTCACAGTTCATAATTCAGTTTAAGTTTTTATAATAATTTGTGGAATTGTTCCATTTGCTGTGACTGATGTTTGTTGATGTATACTGAAATTGGATGCAACGATCCCTGGTGACTGTCCAAACATCTACCAAATGCTGCAATATAAATCTTTTTGACTGCAATAAAAATGTGGCTTACAATGTGTACTATGTGCTGCAAAGAATTCTGATTACATTTCATGTTCTTTGTTATTAGACACAAAGATGTGATTTTGTCAAACTGGACATGATGTGTTTTTATATCTTATATTTCAGCTGAGACTATGAATGAGCCTAGAAATGTTGAGCAGTTTGAATACATGACAAAATGCATGTTTTTGACAAAGATCCTTCCAACATCTTGACAAAGATGTTGAATTGAATAAACAGCCCATTAAATTAAATAATTAGCAGATAGACTAATTAACAGACATAAGTGATTTAACTAATAAACTGCATTCTTACATAATCAGCCATAACATCACAAACACATTTTCAAGGCTTTATTTAATTATTCAATAAATGAAACAACTTAAACAATAAAAACTAAACATATTTAAAATAACCCATTCCATTTATTCCAATTACATTTTTTGTTACTTAGACTAGTAATCCTTGTTTACACATAGTTTATGTTAATATTTGTTCATATAATATTGGTAGTAAGGTATGCCTTGTTCTTTCTGTTGGTCAAAACTTTCAAAAATAACTATAGGAATGAGTAAATTCTATAAATAAAAAAATGCATGTGGTTCATATACACAACAGTGTTTGAGCAGGAATGAAGAGGTGAATCTTTGTGCCTGTTTTTGGTGACAGTGTGCTAAATAATATGGAGGTGAAAATAGGTGTCTGGATCATATTCACAGTCAGCCACAACATGTTCATATCTAAAAGTTCATCAGTGGTTTCATCCATTTCTCTGGACTCTTCCTCAGTGTGACATGAAGGAATGGGCTGCCTGAGCTTGCTGGAAATTGTCATTTGTGGCTGTCCGGCTGCAGGTCTGTGAAAAATTGTGTGAAAAAAAAGGCCTGTAGGAATATCACAGAGACACATCACTCATATGAACTGTAGGATATACAGATAAATGAATAAAACTTTTTCCTTTTGCCTTTATAGTATATAAAGGATATATGTGTGTGGGCAAGCACTGTGTGACTTACGTATTTTTAGCAACCCATTTATAAAAATTAGTTAGTTTTGAAAGGAAAATGGTAAAACCAATCTACAACACTGTTGCTAACACACACACTGTGGTCCATGCTAATTTATCTGGAGTGAAAATTAGATATATCTGGGTAAAGCATACCAGACCTAAAAACCTACTTAGGAATCACAATATTCATTTATTTTGCTTTCCGTCCTTTAATTGATTATTTAAGGCACTGGATGAGTTATTAAGTTTCTGTCTGAGGCCTGTCAGGTGTAACTTTTACTATCTGAAGTCAAATAGTTGTCAAATATGTCATAACTAAATATCTAATAAACAGACCAAATTACTTCCTTGATTATTTGTTTTCTGAGTATAAAGATTCAAGATGCAGGAATTGACTTGACTCCATCAAGATTTGCTAGGATCAGGAAAGGTGAGTAGTACATACCAGCTGGATGTTTTTTTTTCCTACATGACAAAACAGGCACACTTTTGGAAAACATTCAGTGGTGGGGATGTGGTGTGGGCCAAAAAATTATTCTTTGGAAGAATGTGCACTGATGAATGCTTCCCAATAAGACCAAGAATGTGCCAAAAGGCAATGTTTGATTTCAGGGTTGATGGTGTGTTGACTTTAAGAGGGATTGACTGCACAGGAAACACTTACAAAACTCTAAAACAGCATGTAATGAGGATGAATTATGATGAGCATCAATGAGTTGTGGTCCACAGATCAGCGTTACAGTACTGTAAACTGCTCCATTTAACGCTTTTCATGTCCCCGTGGCCCTCTGCTAAATAAGGATATCAATTAGGCTAAAGCATGCAGCAAAGACTCCCATGTAAACCATCAACCCGAGCATGAATGAATCCTCTGGGATATTGACTGCTGCAATGATGGCTTTGTAAGTGAGCTGACCAAGGGTAATTAAACATGCATTATCATGTTAGCGCATTTACAGCCCTGATGAAGCTTGCTTTCTGTTGGTATGCCGATGCATGTCGTAGGCCAGACAAAATACGAGAATGATGTTGGGTTATCACAGGAGCTTGACGGCTCTTGGTACAAAAGTATCCTTGATCTATGTGCAATTACACATAATTTTAATTACAGAGATAATTACTATATGAGCAAGATTAATAACTTTATTATCTGGAATGGTTCACTTTCAAAAGAGGGGAAATGTATATGTTGCTCTAAAAAATTGTAAATTAATGAGTCAATTAATTAGCTTTTCACTACTTATTATTTACTTGTTCTACCTTGGAAAGACACCATGAAAAGTAAATTTAATATATAAAAAATGGTCAGGGAGTACAATTATAAAAATTACAATTATAGCCAGGCAGCTTTAAATTCCAGACAGCATAAAGACATAAAAGCCTCCCTTAGTAAGAGTTGCACTGAAAAGCTTTTTAGCAGTGCTTGTGCAGATGTTTCTGTATTTGCTTAATTAGATATGTAAATAATTAACATGGCAGTTTTAAACTTTTTTTTGGTTCCATCAGAAGAGGTGTCTTTCTGCAGGACCACTCATAAAATCACATTTATTTAATCGTATTTGAGCAATATGTTTAGATGAATTTGAACAAATTATTTAAGCAATTCAAAATCTGAGTAATGTTGCTTTTTATGACTATGAAATGCTATCTTATGTTTGTTAAAATGTAACTTCTATATTATATCCCATCAACAAGTGAATGTCCTGTATTAACAATAAAACACAGCATCCATTAACCATTTTCTATACCCAACAATCTCACGTGAAAGCATATTTGTATGAGGTGATGATTTTGTTTGAATTTGTTTGATGTGATTGTAGAAAAATGTACATTTTTAAGAGAAAAAGCAAGCATGAAGATCCACTCAAACCCCACCACTGTCTATAACCATTACTGGGCCGAAAGTACAAAAACATGCAAATTAGACTGTACAATTTCATATGAATTAGCCATCAAATCGCTAAAATGTAAAATAGGTAAAAATTGCTGTTGCTTTACCACAGGCCAAAAATCAGAACACTATTCTTATCACATTGAATGAAGGTAAGTTCTTCCAATTATAATTAATAATTGCATTAATACATTTAACTTTGGTGTCTTTTATCAGACTGATGTACCAACACCATTTTAAAAAGTAATAAGCCATGCATTAGAGACTTTACCATGGGGTGTAAAGGAAAGATCACTCCTTACCCATGGTGAAATCACTAAAAAAACCTGAATGGTTTTTATTTCACCTTCATCTCTAGTTAATGCCATTTAGCTTATACTAATGCAAATAGCTCCAACAGCCTGACTTTAAATCACCCAAGCCCGACAATCAGAGTTTCTTGTGTCAATGGTATCTTAGTAATTGTACCCATTAGACACTAAACTGTACAGGTAAACACTGTAGCCTTATTAGAACAGACATTAACGTATTACTGTGTTACACTATAATGGGACAAACAGAATCATCAACTGCTATAAGAAGATCTCAAGCCATCAGCTATTACTGCCGAGCCACAGAGAGAGCAGCAATCCTCCAGTATTTTTTCTTTATATATTGTGTAGTGTGTCTTTTCTGGGAATTCCACAATAAAATGACTGTTATTTATCATTACAAAGCCCTTTATCATTTAGTCAATAAAAGGGCTCTCTCTGTCTCTCAGTGCATTTGGCGGTGGACTGCGAGTCAGATATCTGTATTAGTCTGTGGCCGCCTCGGGGCCGCCAGTGTCAAAAGCTAAATCATGATCAGCACGGGCTTTCTGGCTAAATTGTGTATGAAGGCCTAGGGCAGAAAAGGTGCACTCGCTCATTATTTGAAACAGAAAAAGTTTCTCTCCCCTTTGATTTTCCCTTTTTGTCCCACCACAACAAGGCCTTATTTTTACCTGTGAATGCACTTAGTCAAAGATAGGGTCACATGTCATCTTAACAGCCAATAACATTAACTCATCACATTTGCCTTTGAGTATTAGATGTATTTATGTATATGATAAGTCTTTAGTTATCTACATCTTTGAGGACAATAGTACAGCCACCGATGAAAGTATGATGTGAGGGGTGCAGAGTGTTCAAGTAAGGTCAATACCACTCTTCACATCATGAATTTGAACCTACAGTTTCTATTAAAATTAAATTTGGCCTCCATTTTCCTTTACATGAATACTGTCTTCACGAGGGCAGGCTGGGCTGTCCAGCAAGGGCAGTTTCATGTTGATTTGCACACGCAGTCGTAGAGGGATTAACTGTTGCAGCCGCTGTGTGAGTGTGTGCAGATTGCATCTGGATGTATAGAGACCTGCGTCACTCCAACATTCGGACATTATCACCTTGTCAGCACACAGAGGGACTGTGTCCCCCATGGGCGGGACTTCTGCCAGTGCTAATTAATTTAAAGGGCAGGTAGGCCACAGTGGAAATGGAGCCCAGAGCCTTTTCATCTCACTTACAAAATGCTTACAGATTTATCAGTTCCCTTTCTTTTCCTTTTCATCTCTCCGTTAAATGTTCTGTCATTCTAAACACAATTCTGAATACGATGGTGCTTATTTTTTCTTAGCAAACCTTCTGAACACCCAAAATCACGTAATTAGTTTTAATCACTTTTTGCAAATAAAATAACCATTTAGCTGAGTTGTGAGCTTGCAGCTTGAATTGCACATGATGAGAGAGGTTCTTGACTTACCTGCTTGTCTTACTTAAAATGAACCAGTTTGGTGTCATGTGTAGTTAATGTTTGTGAGACTTAACTGACTGGTTCTTAAAATAGCGGCATGTACAGTTGTTAAAGATGAGCGGCTGAGTTGTAATAAATAGCATTCAGAAAAGAATACTAATATATGTTACCAAACTTTGTATATGGTATTTGTTTAATTATACAGTTAGGACCCATTTTCTTCAAGCACCAAAGTAATCGTTAAGTAACTAGAATCGGAATTACAAATGTTTGATTCCCAGCCTTGTTGCTTGTGTTTACTGCGAGCGTTGCATGGAAGCAATATGCGAAAGTGTCTCCCATCAGGAACATTAGTATGCACATTTAGTGTTAAATTGAGAAAAGAATAAAAGTAGCACAGTGAAATAGAACAGCAAACAAGTAGAAGAGACATAATAGCAGCACATTTAATGAAAGGTTAAATTTTCATTTACTCTCTATTGACTGAACAAAAAAGCCATTTTTTATTGTATTGGCACGATGTGGCCCATTAGTGCTCTATTGGAATTGGTTGTTTTTTTCCCTTCTTCTCTTTTCCTCATTGTAACAATCGCTCCAAGCAAGGGCAGAACTTTCAACGTACCCACTCTCTCATCGGTAGGATGGAGTCTACACCTCTTTCATGATCTCCACACGCACAACATGCCTGGTAATTTGCCATCGATCTGTTGTTCTATCTTTCTCTGACACATCAATGACAATCTAATTCCATTCACTGGATTCTATTGGCCTTGTGTCTGCAAAGTGACAAGACACATTGCTTTGTGCTTAACCCAATAAATGAATGTTCGTTTGCAGCAGATTGGGTCATCAGTGCTGACTGGCCTCTGTCCTTACATTTGGTTAGAGCTGGACTTTAATTGGACGACTTGGGAATTGGAACTCGAAAATGCAACTTTATTTTAATTATGGAGGGTGCCCTGGAGGACGATGCAAATATTAAAGTAATAGCTCATCATAAATGAAAATTCTGTCATTATTTACTCATGCAGTTCCAGACACATACTTTGTAGTGTCTTATTAAGCTCCCAAAGAAGCCTAGAACAATTGTGCATTAATGTTATAAATACAGCTTGTTCCATCATTAACTGGTTTTTGTGTGTGTAGTACCTGAACAGCTTTTTCTTCATTACTGAACGCAAACGCGAACATTTTCAGTAAATAACTTAAATTTTGACCTGTTCTTCACATAAAGTGTGCAAGTCATATCATCTTTATCAACTTCCTTTTGGATCTTAACAGCCATAGCCAATATGTCCTTGTATGTTAAGAGCTATGTTTCTACTTTGATGTTGTTGCCCAAAAAATCCATATATGAGCAACGCGCATGTGTGGAAATTAAGATAAGTAAATAATGATAGAACTTCTTCTCTAACTATTTTTGGGCTAACTATTCCTTTAAATATATTACCTAATAGATTACCAACACTTAAAGCCTTAAATATTGTATGTGTATCGCTTTCAATTTAACATTGGGGAAGGGAAATATTTTTTGTCTATGAGTGTTTCTGCAAATGTAAATGCAAGTAGGGCAGCAGATGGCCCTCATGTTGTGTGCCTCTGCTGAGCAGACGATCTCCTTAGGATCACACAGGTTACAGGATGGTTCAAACCTCCAACACAGATACCAAGCTCCTGCCATCTGGCCTGCAAGGTCAAGGTTGCAGCCAGACTTATTTGACGCACTGCGTGAAACAGTATTATGTTGACTGTTTCCCTGTGAACTCCCCATGAGTTTTGCTGGCATTCACAAGCTGGCATTGTTTAGCTCTGTGCTAAGCTGCTATATAGTTTAGCCTCCCGTTGATTAACAGTTGTAGTCTTACAACTCTAAACCATCTTGTTTCTCTTTTTTTGAAACAGCCGCACACTTCATTTATGGTCTGGAGATTTTCATCCGCTTGCTTGTAGCCCTTAAAATCTTTAAATGTAGTAAATCTCATGGGACTTTACAGTCTAATTTTCTGTTTGTGACTGGTATCTGTTCCCTTCCTGCCACTTTTACAAGCCATAAATGTAGCTGGAAGTCTTTCATCTAGTCAGTGTAGCACAGTACTTTGGGTCTGTGGCCCCTTACTGGATTAGCACCCTGATTAAACTGCTCCCACACTGAGCTTTTAAGAAGCTCCTCCAGTCACAGAAATAAGCACTAAAGTCGTTATAGCCCCGTCACTAATTAATTGTTTCCAGTGAAAGGCAAAATTGCAAAGGATAGCCTCATTAATTTAACATTACAACTCCCTGAGCATACATGCATTATATGTGTCGCTTTATACCACAATTGTTAACTCTCATAGCTAAGCTAGCTTGGCACTGTCAGCTATGACCAGGCACATGGATCGCATATAAGCATCAGTATAAACCAAGCTTGACAGATGGTGCTTTTCTGCATACCATCACGCAACTTTTTTCTGTGACTTAATGCACTTAATGAACAAATATACATATACTGTGTATATAAAAATGTACAAATGTCAAAGTTTTCACATACATTTAGTGTGAAACAGTGAACATCTGTGTTCACTGTTAATCTCTGAACAATCTGTGTCCTGTAAACATAAACAGTTTTAATAAACAATATTGGAAACATGCATTAGGTCTTAAAGTGAAAGCAGTCTAATATTCCTTCTGCTGTGAGTTAATATGAATCAAACAACAAAAGAAAAAGATGGAATCACTAGCTGCTCTTGACTTGATAACATTAGTTTCAGATTGAGGCATTAACTTTGAAATGTTCAAACATTTTCTTATTCCCCATACAAAGGAATAGGTCCACCAACCCATAGTCTCACAAAATCATTTGGAAATACTGAACACTGACTGACGTTTGAGGAGCAATAAGAATGTGAGTCTTCACTATTAATATTATTATAATTATGTTATTTATATATATATATATATATATATATATATATATATATATATATATATATATATATATATATATTAATGTTGTTGTTTTAGATATTAATGTATACTGGCCTTTGTTACTATAGTTACATTTACGTATGTATAACGTAATGCCATAAAACTGTGTAATTGGTCTGGTGGGTTAGAAATATGGGCCCCCTACTCGATATTGGCTACCCTTTCGATTTGTTTTGCAATACATGGCCAAGCAAGCAAGAAGCAGGGAGAGATGCGATATTTTAGAATTATTTGCATGTTTTAATTATCTTCATTGTCTTGCTATTTGGACAGTATGTCCATATAAATGAAGCAGATCCTGTCATTATTTATTCATCCTCATGTTGTTCCAAACCTGTATGCTGGTTTTCCATGGGACACTAAAGGACCATTTTTGAACTTCATGTAGCTATTTTTGATGCAATGACAGTTTATCGAGACCACAGGCTGTCAGGTTACTAAAAAGCAGACTATAAAAGCAGTCTGTGCAGTATATTTCAAATATTCTCTGATAGCTTTGTGTAAAGATCAGATCACAATTTCAAATATGTGGGAAGCTCCAATCTCCTTCCCCATCCTGCACATTGAAACTGGTAAGAACCAACTGACAAGAAATGAAATAAATTCTGTGTTTCTGAAACCAGTTGCCATTGAGAATGACATTTTAGGATTTTTAGTGAATAAAGTCTATTTCTGTATTTGTATAGCTTCATAATCTATGCATTTTACTTTTTTGTATCTCTGTATTACTACAAACAGTTTATTTAGTGTATCGTCCTCACTGCATTTGCATTTGTAAATCTTAACAGTCATCCTTCTACCACTAGTTTGGAATTTAAACTAACCCACCTGCCTCCCATTACTGATCTCAGAGTTTCCCCAGAGAGCAAATAAAATCTTAACACAGTGGAACATTATATTCTCATTAGAAGCATAGGTACTGTAAAGCAGAAGCTCTTTGCAATGAAACATGGCTTTGCTTATACACTATGTGAAAGCGACACTAAACAGCCATACATCAGGGCAGCCCTCACATCATTCTGTTAATTGAGGGAGAAACAAAGGGTTGAGCCTCTTAAATCATTACTTTCTCCCACAATTTTTCACAAAGCTCCACAAGCTTTTCTTTTGTGGTCCACGGAGCTTGAAAAGGTATATAGATACACAGCACTGCCGTACCCTCAACATCTCCCCAGCCATCATGGCCCATATTTCTGTTTCAAACTAACTGGGTGTTAGTTAGATGTTACACATCTAGCCGTGATTGCGCGATAGCTTGAATATGCAGTAGCCTGTATCCGCTGCATTTTTAGTATGTGAAACTCTTCTACATTGGGATTACATTTAACTGAGCTTCAGAAATGCAGTAAGAGGTGGGGATACTCCATTTTCACTGACACCTTCCTTTTTCAAAATCAGTTGTGTCACTTAGACTTTAATAATGTCCCATTATGCAATATGTTTAGTAAATCGATCGGTGAGAAACACTGAATTATCAGGAGTCTGGTTTAATGAGAGTTAATCTATCTCTGTGTAGCACAGGGCCATTCTTAATGTCTCACCAAACACTAGTCTGTATCTGTCATGTGCTCCGTAAAAGAACAAAGGTGACTGAACCTGAGAATGGTGACGGGTGGCACTGGATGACAAATCCAGCTGACACTCACCCAAGAAGAAACATATTGATTTCTCAATGATTAATAAGTGGGAAAAAATTGTATTTCGTTAAGATGAATGGAGTTTCATTTACTCTGTCTCTTTCCTTCTCTTCAGCCAGAGCAGGCAATCACATCTCAAGCGCTGTCACGTTAGTCTACCATGGCAACAAGGTCAGTGAGCCAGTGAAGAGCCACAGGGAGACAAAAACACCCCCCATATCTCTATCTCTCATGCACAATGATGTTTACAGATGCTTTGGAAAGAAATCACACCTCAAAAATCTTAAAGGAATAGTTCACCCACAAAATAAAATTTACTTATGTCATATTGTTTTAATTGTATCTTCATATTGTTTTTTGCATTACTTTTTTCTTTCTTATTTTACGTACCTTATTTTACGTACCTTATTTCTGAAATCTGACTCGGCAGCTCAAATTAAGGACATTATTATAAACTTGCCTTTGTAAATTGGTGTAAGGTAAGATTTTGTTGAACACAAATCTGTTATGTACTTGTTCAGTAACTGGTTTTGGTTCATTTCTAACAAAAAAAGTTATGGATTGCAGCTTCAAAATACTTCATGTTAAAATACCTCATCTCAGTTCTCACATTTTTCAGTATGTGACTGATTGCATTACATCAAGTTTGAATATGAAGATGTGTAAAGATGATTTACGAGATTTTTTTAGCCAATAACAACAACATACAATTTCCTTACACAAAGCATTCTTATGGCTTTAGAAGACAGCAGTATAGTATAAGAGTCATATGGTATTTTTTTTGGAGCTTGCCAGTAAAAATCACATTCCACTTTTATTCTATAAAACAGTGGTTCTGCCTTCCACCTCTTGGAAGGCAGAATATATATAAATATATATATATATATATATATATATATATATATAGTATATAATAAAGACCGGTTCACCTGGTCTGTACCCTGTTTCTGATGTTACAGGCCAGCTGCAGCCGCTGTAGAAGGTGGCTTAGAGAGTAAACAGCAGCAGTCGGGGTCTCACTACACTGTGTTTCATTTTAATGTTCATGTAATGACATTCACTCACTGTTTGTGTCATGGGCCATCAACAATCATAATTGTAAATTGATTCATTGTCAACTGAGGGTGACGACATGCTAGTGACAAAAGAAATTGATAAGAGAGAACAGGTTCCTTTAATGAATATATCAATAACCTGTGACAGCTGAAAAAATACCTCTGCAAAATTTCAAATAAGCACAAACTCATCTTGAGGTTGCTCCATTTGTTTCAGCTCTACCTGCCACATTGGATTTTACTACATAATAATTACTCTGCCATGAGCAATTCTGTTTTAGTTTTATTTTTCAGAATACATGTCAGCCGTATGTTTACCTTTAGCTTTATATTTTACCTAGTGTAAAACCACAACACCTTTTGAATTTACAAGGTTCCCACAGTCATTGAAGACCTGTTAATATGAAAATTAAAAAAATGTTTTCCAGTGATGGAAGTCATGGATATTAATCAAATATTAATAATCCAAACTTCCAGTAATGAATTTACAGTGTTCTTTTTTGTGATGTGTTAAAAAAAATCCTAGGTTATGGGTGGTTCTAGGGTCAGTGGATGTCCACTGTGGCTTAGACAGCCACATTGTATTCTGTGTATTCTGACGCATATTTAAATACAATATGATTAAAAGTTACATTTGCTAAGTGGTATTGCTTTTTTGAAAGAGATAAATCTTTCAATAATGCTTATTAAAATGAAAACTCACAATGTCACACAGAGTTAAACTGAAAATACTCCTTCACAATCATTGTTAATGCAGATATCGGCTATTTTAACATGTAATAAAACTCCTCGAACAAGTTTAAAATCTATGCAATACAATAAACACAAAGTCAAATTATTTTGTTTAGCATTCCAAATACCCTTACCTCTTTAAAGTCTATTTATATTGCTGTCGCTGCCTCATATTGTCTTATGCTTTTTCATGTCCTAGCTTTGCTAGTTTCTCATCAGTTTAATTGTTTTTCTTAAAGAATTTTGAAATGTTAATTTTAATTTTCATATGAATTGATCTACTCGAGTACACACAAACAAACCGCCTCCAAAAACGAAATCATTGGCTGGATCATATAGTCCCAAAACAAACAAAAAAAAGATAAATAAAAATTCTTCTTGTCTCTAGTTCATCTTGTATTGTTCATTATTGCAGCAGAATACAATATCCGCTTGTAAATGTAGCTTTGTAGACTTGGCTTGTTGGCTCACAAGGCAAAATGTCAATGCTCTTATCCTTTGTAAGCAACTTTGGATAAAAGCGTCTAAATGACAATGTAAATGTAAACTTATTATTGATGGTTGGTCAATTTACATGTCATTCAGTTCTCATCCTGCAGACTTAGGACTTAACTGAAATGGAAGCTTAGGCCAACCTCTGTGCCAAATTAAAGAAAACTGAAAGGCCATTGAGCAGAACACTTTTAATGAGAAAACCACAGCAAAAAAAATGTGCCTCACACAATTAAAGGTCCGTGGTGCTCAATTTTCATATCACAGCGATTCACTTGGCTGATGGTTCAGTTATTAATAGCATGTCAGTTGCTATAGCGTGCTCTTAATTGCTGATTCATTTGATTACCCCTGTCATGAGGTGGAGCCAAATGTGTCCTGTATAATGGTGCCTCATTTTGCCTCTGCCCATCAGGAATGCTTTTTGATATGTGGCCCTTAGCAGTGTTGGGGAAGCTACGCTGAAACTGTAGTTTGACAAGCTACAAACTACTCATAATTTGAAGCAGTTAAGATACAGTTAAAGCTACACTTTTGAAAAAGTAGTTAGCTACACTATAAGTGGGTATCAAAAAGTTGCTAGCTACATTGAAATTACTTTGAAAAACAGGACATTATATATTACAATAAACTGGCTAATTGTGAATGTTTTAATTTATAATGTTTTAAGTAACAAAATGAAAATGAAACAAAAATGAAATTAAATACAATTATGATATCAAGGATTATTTTTATTTACAAACTATCCAGTAAACTGTAAGATACCCACAATACTTAAACGTGAATATATGCATAAATGTGCTTGTATTTTAATACATGTATGAATCTATAGAGATTATAAATAGATTTTAAATGTGGTAGATACTGTAAGGTGGCAAACATGAAGTCTATTTTGAGTAGGTTAATTGTGGTTATCATTAAGTCTGTTATTATAGTAGGCTCTTCACTTTCTATTAGACTTATAGTGACGCTGTTATCTTTCTCTTCTTTTTTAATCAAATTAATTAAATTAAATTAATTGGCCTTTCAAATATATATCGCTCTATATTGCACATTTTATGAGTGCACAGACACTCATAAAATCCAGAAACAACTGTACAGCTACCCTGCATGATGATCTGCTGGAGATGCTACACGAGCTTGCTGCAAGGACCAAGCCTCCAGCCTTCAGTGCCGCCTGATGCCAGTGGCCGGGGGAGCAGAAGCGCGGCAAGAGGGCAGGGGTGGATGCTAGGCTAAAAACAAACCCTAGTCGGTTGGCCCCTACAGCTCTCTCCTGGACTTCCTGACTGGGAGACCTCAGTCAGTCCAGACTGGGAACCTCAGTCAGTCCAGACTGGGAACAGCACCATCGACACCACCACACTGAGCACTGGGGCCCAACAGGGGTGTGTGCTCAGTCCATTACTGTTTACTCTGCTGACTCACAACTGTAGCAATGCACAGCTCGAATCATATCATCAAGTTTGCAGATGACACAACCATGGTGGGTCTCATTAGTTTCTTGGTGTTCACCATGTGGACAACCTCATGAGATGTCTTCTCAGTGCACCATAAAGCCGCAAGATTTGTGACAACTATAGATGGTGGTAATACACAATTTTAGTTTGGGACCTTGTAAAAAGAGCTGCTTCAAAACATTGCTAGTTTGTCAAAACAAAACAGAATAACTTTTATTCACACAACACTGCTACTTGCAGAAGAGTATATTTAGCCTCTGGAAATGCTACACTTTTTTAAAAGTAACTCAGCTACTGTCAAGCTACTAAAAATTGTAGTTAAGTTAGTAGCACCGCTACTTGTAGTTAGCTACTCCCCGGCACTGGCCCCCAGACTCCAGCAGGAAGTTGTCCAGAGCAGGACTGAAATAAGCCCCATGCATCTCATTCACAGCTAGCCCATACTGCTCAGGCACATGCAGCTCTCTGCAGTGCTGCATATGCTGAAATGCATTATATGAGCAGTAATGAAAAATAAAGCAAAATAAACTACCAGCAAAATGACCGCCAGAAAACTTTTAGCCTTTTCAGTCTATGGAAAGATAGAACTAAAATTTTATATAAAAACTGAACAAAAATATAAAGGCGATAAATGAAAATCTGTAAAATTTGAAAATTAAATTTTTTTATGCTTCTGACATGGGCAAACAGTATCCAGACAAAAAAGTAAAAAACACAACATGCAAAATATACACCATTCATTGTAGTCTATAAATTGTTGTTGATGAGGACTTCTGTTGAGTATCTATGTATGGACCATGTAATATTCGCTTTGGTAAATCAATTGACTGGAACTGTTGTCCTTTAACAGACTATTAATTGACTAACGTGCAGCTCTGCCTGCTGTGACATAGGTGTGACCATGGGACTTATCATGCAGGATTTAAGGAAATTAGCCGAGGCAAAGGACAAAAAACGTGCAGACTTAGTTTTTAGAATAAACAGCCTGCACTGAAAGAATACACTGAAAGTCTTTGAGCAATGATTAGTCTAATCACTTAAATCTAGGATTATGAGATATTTGTAACCATTAGCAAAACATTTCCAAGACACAAAACAATGCATTATCATTTACAAAGCAGCGGATGGAAAAAATGTCTGCTATAATGGGGATACATGACTGATTATTGGTTGGTAATGCATGATTCTACTTCAATAATGTTCACATTGATGACACGTAAACTATTCACTAAACACTGTGTTAAGTGTTTTGTGCATGCTGTGGG
Source organism: Chromobotia macracanthus (assembly GCA_036877525.1). Lineage (NCBI taxonomy): Eukaryota > Metazoa > Chordata > Actinopteri > Cypriniformes > Botiidae > Chromobotia > Chromobotia macracanthus. The sequence continues at coordinate 5,261,510 of JAZGTH010000034.1, read as the reverse complement.
AATTGGTGTTCAATTTACATCCAATCAAGGGATGCAGAAAATCTTAATGTCTGTTACATAAAACTTTTGTAATAATAATAATATAAGCGATAAATCACAAGAGGCTTGCAGATTTCAGTGATTTTAAAAAGGATTAGGGCAGTTCCAAGGCATATTGTGAAGCAGGTATCATCAAGGTTCCATAATCACCAACACTTTATCTAAAAAAAAAAAAATCAAAATAAAAAAATCTGCAAACCAATCTGCCAACTAATATAAGTCACAAGCTTATAAATAAAACTTATTTTAAAATTTTATTTTACGGTATATGTCTAGAGAGCACCTGGCAATAGTTCCATATCAAAAGCTACTGCCAATGTTGCATTTCATAATGCTAATGTTCTTTTTCCAGCTGGTTGTGAAGCATGTACGGCAAACACACAAAGCTACTAAGGGCTACCTTACCTTCAGGCTACTAAGCAGAAAGCTTGTGCCATCGGCCATTCTATGGCAGCTGTGAACCATAGAGAAGCATCTGTAGTTAAATCTCATGGACATTACTGCCAGATATTCCTTCTTGGGTCTTAAGGACTGTAGAAAGGGGTTACATTATACAGGTTGCCCATTGCCCTGTGCATGCCGTGGTTCCCACTACCATTAAACCAGAACAGATGCATTTACTGTCACAACAGTTCCAAACGTTTATGAGCAAAGGGAGCATGTTCCCCTCCCAGATAGAGAGTCAGGCTATTGCAGTCAACCTTTTTGGTTCCCAAAAATAATGGGGGGTTGCATCCAATCTTTTCAGTCTGAAACATCATATCATACAGGTTCAAGATGCTGATGATCAAAATTATCACATCTCAGATACAATGCAATAATTAGTTTGTCACCATCAAACACCAGGGTGCATATTTTCATATACTGTAGAGTTTCTGAGAAGTTCCTGAAGTTCACTTTTGAGGCTTTTAGACCAATTTTAGGTTACTCCACTCTGCTTAGTCTTGTCACCCTTCACATCCACGAAATTCATGGATGCAGCCCTGGTTACATTGCAACTCCAGGACATTCGCAGTCTACATTATACAGTTGTCCCCAGCACATGCTGAGTCTATTCAAAATTCTCTATCAGGCTAGGTATGGAAATTACTTTCCATTGCTTTCAAAGAGTTCTGGGTCTGAGTCCAGCTTCTATGGTAATAGCTTTGGACCTCCTGCACATGAGACTATTTTAGTTGTGGCTCAGAGCCAGGGGTTTTCATTCAAGGGTCAATCCCTAGGGGCATTTAAGGGTAATGTGAGGCTGCCTTTGTACCCTTTTTATGTGTGTCAGACCCTGGTTTCTCACCTTAGGTCCCATTCTAGGTGCAAGTTTTTGTCGCAAGATGCTAATTACAGGTGCTTCCTGCACAGGCTGGGGTGTGGTATATGATGGCTGTTCCTCGCAAAGGATATACATTTACATTTAGTCATTCAGCAGACTCTTTTATCCAAAGCGACTTACAAAGGACGAGAGCATTGAACATTTTGCCTTGTGAGCCAACAAGCCAAGTCTACAAAGCTACATTTACAAGCAGATATTGTTTTCTGCTACTAAAGACAAGATGAACTAGAGACTTTTTTGCTAGAGTTGTTTTTTGAAGGTTGTGATGGTCTCAGTAGATCGGGTGAAGGCTGGGAGTTCATTCCACCACAAAGGAACAGAATAAGTGAAAGTTGTACAGACTGATCTGGTGCCACGTTGTGGGGGAACAATTAGACGTCGCTCGTTAATTGACCGTAGCTGGCGGGAGGGGACGTATGTCTGGAGGAGTGAGTTGAGGTAGGAGGGAGAGGTTCCGGTTACTGTTAGGACAGGCAAGCGTCAGAAATTTAAATTTCATGTGGGCAGCTACAGGTAGCCAGTGGAGTATGGTCAGGAGGAGTGTTACATGGGTTGTTTTTGGTTGATTGAAGACCAGACGTAGTGCAGCATTCTGGATCATTTGTAGGGGCTTGGTAGCATTAGCTGGAAGGACAGCCAGAAGGGCATTGCAGTAGTCCAGCCTTGATACCCCAAGGTTTGTCTGTCTAGGTGGATGTTGAAGTCGTCAAGAACTACCACTGGAGTGCCATCTTCTGGAAAAGATGATAGCAGCATGTCAAGTTCTTTAATGAAATTGCCCAATTGACTGGGAGGGTGATAAATGACAAGTAACCAGAGACATGTTTGTCATAATTTTGCATCATAAAAATATTTCTAAGCTCAGGCAGATGAAGCCTATATAATTAACAATTTTTATTACAAAATACCACTGTGAAACAAGTGTAAAACCACTGTAGAAACAAGATATGACTTGACTAGAACCAAAATAACACCATTAACTAATAATGAAACTAATAATAAACCTATTAAAACCTATTAAAGCACCATATAGATCATCCAAAAAAAATCAGTACTTTTGTCATCTTCTAAATGTCAGCTGAATGACACTGTGATGTCCTCAGTAGGGGGTCTGAAATGGTGCATCTCAACACTCATTAGCTCTCTGTCTCTGCCATAAGCCTTCAGCTGCCTGTCTATAGATTTGCCGTCCTATTTATCGTTAAAGTGATATCGACATTGGTGCACTCCAATAATGTAGGAGCTAACCTAAAGAGCAAGAAACCACTAAAGCATTTTAGATATGACTAAAGTGACATAAGCAATTGATACTGTTTAGAGGTATGGTATTTGTAAGAACAAACACTGACATTAGCATATGTTTAGTCCTCTCATTTGTTGAAACAGTAAGTTTTGACTTGAACACAAAAACATAAATTTGCATGCATGTATTTTACTTTTGTGTGTTGTGTGTCCCAATATTGTACTATTGGGAATCCCATATACCCCTGTCCCATAAGATGTTATCTTTCTATGTGCCATCTCCATGTAAGCTAGGATGGCATATCTTGCTTAACATAACATTGTAGTTTTAATTGGTTCAGTCAACCATTTATTCACAAACCAACTATAAACCTAGTATGCCTAATTAGTTTTTTAAACATCTCACACATTATTTGCAATAATACCATATATTCTGTGTTGAATATGACATTTGTTCTGAGCTTTATTTTTCATTATGTAAAGCTGCTTTGAAGCAATGTAACATTGTAAAAAATAATGTTATAAATGCTATATAAATACAATGTTCCAATGTAAGTCACGTTTTCTCATTATAAAGAGAAGCATACTTTTTCTGCTGTGGATTACGGTGTGTTCAGCTGTATATTTCCTCGTCCCTTCCTTTGGCAAACTCCCACTGGGCACTGTGGCAGGTCAGCAACAGAGCCTAAAAGAGCTTTATTCCTTCTTAGCTCCCACAGTGGTACAACATCTTTTTAAAGATGGATTTTCCTGTGGTTCTGGATGTGGCTGTTTTGTCACTCCCTCAGATGGTCATGATTGGTGCCTTGAGTGTCTCGGGCTTGAGCATGCTTAGGTACCTCTTGTGGATGGGTCATGTTCTCACAGTGAGAGTTGCGGTTGCTCTATGTAGTGAAAATGTGTTTAAGGGAAATTAATACTGAGGCTTGTTCAACGATAGTTATGTCATATTTGAACAAGTTTACTCGTACATATATACATATGCACATGAACATACACACACACATATCTATATATCTATCATATATAATATATATATATATATAAATACATATATAAAATTATTGATAATTAATCAGGATGAATGATTTGGGGAATTCTTAATCAATGTAACACATTGATTTAACACTCTTGTAGAGCATGTAGCAAAGATCAGCAGAATTAGGGACTCCAGATTATAAGCATGAACCAGCACCACAATTGTAGCAAATCGAATGTCAAATCAATGAAACAGTATTGTTTAAAACACCATTTCATTCGTGGAACGAAACTCAAAGGAAAATACATATAATTAATCGTCATTAATTATACATATTTTGTAGTACCTGATCAACAGGAATGATTCCAATAATCAGCTTTTGCATTCATCCAGCGAGTACATACGCAGTCTTATTGAATCTAAGAAACATTATTTGTCTGGCCTTGAAAACAATGCTTCTCTGCTTTAACAGGACTTTAGAGAATGTAGAAAAATAGAACACAGTTTAAGTGACCTTATTTGTGAGCATTAAACACAGCAACAATCAAGGGTGGATACACATGGGTGTTTATTAAACTACACTACAGGGGAACATGTAACATAACTAGACATAAACCTACACACATTGAACACATAACCACAAGTAAGGAGAGCAAGGAGAGAGAGCAAGGAGAGAGAGAGAGAAAGAGAGAGAGAGAGCAAGGAGAGAGAGAGAGAGAGAGAGAGAGAGAGAGAGAGAGAGAGAGAGAGAGGATGTTAAGCCTATGCAAGTCAAATCAGCTAAGCATTCTGAATGAACCACCAGTAGAATCACCTTAATAAAGCTGATCATTTCAGCTTTATTAAATAATAAAGCTGAAATGATGTCCAGAGTCTGTCTCAGATGGACTGAGCCAGAAACTGGACCCCCTCCCCATGGGCTAGGGCCGAAGATCCTTGCAAGAAGACAAAGACTACGACTAAGAAGACAAGACTAAAGGACAAGACTTGACAAAAACTGAGGCTAAGGTGTTGGCGGTCATTTTTAAGTTCAGCTTGGTCATGCCAAGTAAAACTTAAACAACCAATAGCTGTTAAGCAGGCAAAGTTTCTTTGTCTCACTCAACACCTTATTTGCATGTTTTATGGCTGGATGGCACATTTGCAAATATTAATCCAGATTATTGTAGAAAGACTGTCATGCCTGTTATGGTTACACAGCATACATAGTCTGATAGGAAATTAGAAGACGATCTGTTAGATATTAAATATGACAGAGTTTGAACTACATTAAGTTGTGATTCATCCTAATGCATGAATGCAAACAAAACATCAATCCAAACTTGCATACCTATCTACACAGTTACATAGTTTCATAGTTTTTTACATAGTACAAGATACATAGTTTTGTAGCCAGCATACCGTGGGAATGTATACAACTATATACAGTTTAGGACTGTTTAGTTGTAAGTTAGAAAGAGTTCTTCCTTTGGATAGAAGTGTTCTTTCTAGTATTTTAATGACTGTCACAAAAACAGCAAAGACGTACCTTTAAAGTATCATAGTGGTCCATATGTCAGGATCCTGACAGCCCTTGTTTTTGTTTTAGAACGTAATGTTTGAGTCCTGACTCTGATGTAGTCTTGGTTCTTATATCTTAGAGTCAGGACCTAGACTCATGCTGTGTGTCTTTTGTGATCTGTGGAAGCACGTGGCCATTGTTTGTTTAGTTTGTGCCATGTGCTCTCCTGTCTTAAGTCTCGATCCACCCTCTTATTTCCTCGTTAATTATCCCATCATTAGTTCATTCCCCTCACCTGCCTGCCCTAGTTACCGGCCTTGTTTGCTACCCTTATTTAATGCCCTTGTATCTGTGTATTAGTGTTGTTTTTGCTTCTTGTTTTGATTGTAGTTGATTATTGTACCTTGCATTGTGTCATGTTATTTAAAAGAACTCTACTTAGAATATCAAGTCTTGTTTTGGTTTGTTCAGTAAATTTCTTGTCTTGGTTCATGTTCTGGTCCCTCAAGGGAATTTTTGTTCGGATGTTTTTTGAGAAAAGCTGTTCTGCAACTGGGTTCTTCCCTCACCATTCATGATACTGTACATACTATTTAGTTCTTCTAAATTCATAAGGTTATATGTTTAAAACTGGACTTTTTAATGAACTTGTTTATGAACTACTCCATACCTTTATTTCCATCAAACCTGAATGAATACATACATACCATACTAACTTCTTGATTATACCTGTCCTTTTTCTCTGGCTACTGGGAAACCTAATTATTTGACATAGGTATTTATTTTGAGTTTTCCTGTTTAATGTAATTTGACAATTTTATTTATTTTTATTAACTTTTTTCTCACTCATATATTACTGAACTTAACAAACTACTGAGAGATTACCTTGGCAATGGACAAGTGACCAGTCGTGAGTCTCCATTACACGTTTTTTCAGCAGTTAGTTTGTGCACTGTTAACTACTAGGTGTGAGAAATCCTGGCTGGGTTTCTAATTATACCATGGTCAGGTGGCATTACAAATGAAATTTGATTTAATGGTTAAAAAGTGTCACATATACTCAGTGGCTGATATTTTCCCAGCAAGCACTCTGTTCTAGTCCAAACACACTTTTCTCAATGGTCTTTTAATTGTGTAAGAAAATCACCACTGCACTGAACCCCTGACCTACTAATATAACCTCTAAAAGAAAAAAACATACTTTTACCAATCAGCCCAATTTGATGCTTGACTTGGAATTAAGGACACAGCGTAGGACCTTAATTAGAAGTGTAACCTTTCTCTGACAGGAAGATTTGTTTTTGCAGTGCCTGTGTTTGGGTATGTTCTACAGGGAACAGTTGATAAAGAGATATGGATTAAGAATGGGCTTAGCCAGCTGGATGTTTATTAGAAAACTTGTTCAAACGCTTGTTCAAAGCCAATCAAAGGCCAAGGCAGCTCTGTGGTAATGATTCTAATAGGCTGTTTGCTTTAAGAGAATCAGTAATGTGTTACCAGACAAAAATGTGCAAATCCTAACTGAGGTATGTAATTTATCTTTTTAAAGATAAAGGTATGCTTATAAACATCATCTGCATGCATTAGGAATGATCTGCTTTTTTGGACAAAATAAGGTCTGTATGCAGAAATCCTTGATTAGTGAACCTAATTTTAGACAATTCATTTAGACAATTATGCCATAATAACTAAAGCCTAGTTCAAACCCTTGTGCTTGTCCAACTCGCTACAATGCTAGAGTGTTGTAGGTGGTTGACTGAGCATTACTATGCTGTTGCTGTGGTGCTGTGGGTGGCTTCCAGGTTGTTGCTATGCAGTTAGTAAACTGTTGCAGAAAACCACTCTGAATGGTTTGCATGGCTGCTACAGTGTTTTTGGTGGTTGCTTATTAATTAACGATGTTATGATCACGAAATAATGTGTGTCCATCATTAAAAAGAAGTAAATTTTTTGCCTGTTTAATCATCAGCCGGGCAAAAAAATGATCAGGGTCAATGATCAGGGTCCAAGCAAGTTAAGAGCTCGGTCAACTCCTAATTGAGTTTTAAGGGATAGAACCTTAAACTGAGGTGGCTCAAAAGGGGCCGAATGTAGTTTGAAAGGGACAAGAAGAGGTCCCAAGAGGAAAAGAGTGGTGGCCTCTGGGTTTCAACTTCAGTTTCTGCAAACCAATCTTGGGCACATTTGCCAGAGATTGCGTTTCAAGTTTTGTCACGAGGGCCTGGGGATGGTGCATGCCGAGTGTTATGTGAATTAGATGAGAACTGTGGAAGAACTTTATCGCAAAACATAAAAATGAGACATACTTAATGCTTAAAGTAGGGAAACAAAAAGTCAGATTTTATCACACATGGTTGCAGTGTTATTAGCATAAATTTGTTTATTATAGTGCCACCATGCGGCCAATTTGGAAAATTGACGTCTATAAAATGTCCATTTTCGTAATGGTAGGCCATTCAAGATTTGATGCTGTTAGCTGCTGAAATTTGATTGGCTGCTATCAGCCATGGTGTTTAATATATCTGAGTGAAATTATAGAATATGGTAAAAAAAAGATGTACGCAAATTATAACTTTATGAAGCATTTGTTTATGGCATTATAAAGAATTTTCTGTTGTAGCACCCCCTATTTGAGTTGCATGTCTGCATGTTTCCAATTAAGCTTGGACTTTCCAATCAGAAGATTACATTTAAATTTATTCATTTAGTATATGATTTTTCCAAAGCAACTTACAAAGAGAGAGAGAGAGAGAGAGCAGTCTAGTCTACAAAGCTACATTTACAAGTAGGAATAGTTCCTAGAGACATAGTGAACACTATGACTTTTTGTGATTTGTGAACAACATTAAATAAGGTTAAACATTATAGCATAAAGGATTAGTCAGGTGTCTGTTTTAAGTTGTTTCTTGAAGGTTGTGATGGTATCAGCATATCAAGCGGAGGCTGTCAACTTATTCCACCAGGAAGGAACAGAATAGGTGAATGTCTTAGAGAGCAATCTTAGAGAGTATTATGAGGAATCAGGCATCGCCTGTTTACAGAACGTAGTTGGTGGGAGGGGACATATACAGTATCTGAAGGAGTGACTTGAGTTAGGAGGGTGAAGTTCCGGTAACTGTCCTGAAGTTCAGGGTCAGAGATTTAAATTTGATGTGAGTGGCTACAGGTAGCCAGTGGAGTAAGATCAGGAGGATCTAGACTTTATGGACTTTTATTTTGGTTCCTTGTCACTGTCGCCCTGTAGATTTGCTCGCCATCTCCATGTAAGCTGAAATGGCATGTCTTGTTAATATGATGCCTATCATATATCATGTTAATTGATTAAATGTTGCATAGTCTTAAGAGATATATACTGTTTTAGTATGCAGTCAGAATACATTACCATCTTCCTAGACCACTGAGAGAGGTACAAGCCTTTGCACATAATGACAGGTATTTCTAATACATGTACATTTATTCATATGGTCCAAATGTGCGATAGTTTTCATCAGTTCAGTCAACTTTTTATTTATAACCAACTACAAACATGGAATGTTAATTGAACAATTAAATTTGCAATAATACCATGTATTCCGGTTCTTGTGTTGTACATGCTTGTGTTTTATTTTTCATTATATTTGAAGCTGCTTTGAAGCAATGCAACATTGTAAAACGTGCTATATAAATAAAATTGAATTGAATTAAGAGCATATGGTGTGAGAAGCCATGTGCTTTAATGTTTGCACCCAGACATGCTGTGTATATTGAGAGGAGGAGAGGAGCAAGAACTGATCCTTAAAGAACCTCAGTGGTCAGCTGATGTGACATTGATTTCTCTCCATGATACCTTAAAAGATCTGTAAGCTATGAGTTGAACCAGCTGAGTGCAGGTTCAGTGATTCCCAGGTTGGAAATGGTTGACAGCAGGATCTGGTGGTTCACTGTGTCAAAGGCAGCAGACAGGTCAAGAAGGACAGACGACATGGAATTGGATCTTGTCTGCCATAGATTTTCAACAACAGACAGGAGGGTAGTCTTTGTGGATTATCCGTTATTGAATCTGGACTGTTGACTGTCAAATAAGTTGTTCTGTGAGAGATAAGAAGAGAGTTGTTTAAATACAGCTCTTTCAAGAACTTTTGAAAGGATCAGTAGAAGTGAAACTGGTTTATAACTGCTGACCGCTGAGGGGTCGAGTGTTGTTTTTTGAGAAACTCAGTGTGGTTCCCTGAGTTTCCTTGAATGAGAAGGTAATGCTTTCTGTAGTGAAGGATGTGTTTAGAATATGTGTAAATTCAGACAGCGGTGACAGAGAGAGATTGTTTGCAGTAGATATGAGGGAATGAAGTCAAGGGGGAGGTGATAGGACCTGATATTGGCCAATTTGTGAAAACGGGCCACTCCCACAGGTTTCATTGACTTTTATCTGCTATACAGCCTGAAATTCTTTTGATAACTTTTTGTCAAGAGGGTCTCTAGATAATGTATGCCAAGTATTGAGTAAATTGGACAAACAACATAGGAGGAGTTAGAAAATATAAATTATTTTGAAAATTCAAACTGGCAGAAAAAAATGGATGGAAATGGGATTTGAGATATATGTTTTGTAGGGCAAAAATAATTTTGACTCTAGCCCACACAGTTGTGGAGATATTGACCAAAATGTAAATTAGCTTTTTACAGCGCCACCTGGAGTCTGACAGGTGTGTGTTCAAAAAAGTTATGAACGTAAACATGAGTCAAACTTTGAACTGTTGGTGTCACTAGAGGGTTTGTGGTAGAGACTCCAAATTTGCTATGTTAACATTTCAGGTTGTCCTATGTGTGCCAAATTTCATAACTTTTCTATATACTGTTCCATGGGCTGCCATAGATGTAAGACCGGAAGAAGAAAAGAAGAAATAATGGCTAGAATAGATACTATTACAGATACTAACAATTATAAGAAATTCCTGAGACAATTGTTAAAAGTGCATTAAGAGTGAGCTAAAATAATCTGGATTGATACAAATTTGGTGAGACATGTTTGACTTCATATTGAAATAATCAATAAACCTGACTTCTGATTGCAGACTTGGCAAATTTGAGTTCAGTTTGTGGCATTGTTGAAATCTCTTCTAAAACTCTTCTAAAACATTTGTGAGATTTCTGGGGAGATTCTCTTTTTCTCAGGATAAATATTTGAGACATAGGAGACATAAGCAAAAGTTTCATTTTCCATTTAAGTCTCCATTTAATCTCATTGCTGTCTTGAAGAAATAACAGATATTTAGGAAGTCTCATCTGTGATTTTTCTGTCCTATGGGAGTTCACATCTCCTCAACAAAATTGTCAGTTTGTTGCAGGATGAGTAGCAAAGTTTAATTAATGGGGTTATATAAGGGTTTGTTTAAATAAAGCAATAATTAAAGCAATAACAGCATTTAATTATTACACATTTTGTTGTTTAGATGACTTACATCTTCTGGAAACAAAGATGAATGTTATTTTTTATAATCTATCCATGTGTTTTACATATATATGCTTGTATAAAATATTCAAGTGATCCTAGGTGATTTCTTCAATTAGTTATTGAAATGTATGGAATTTAATTGGAATTTGCTCCATATTTTTGGACAGCTGGCTTCGATTAGCCACGGTTGGGCAAACCGTTGACCTGACCTCAGGTGCCACGACCTGTATTCAATGGAAAGTGAATAGACAGGAAGACACTTCAGTAGCATTCACCCCTACTTCCTGAAAAGAGACACAGGCCATATAATATTAAGGTAATCTCCTACTCCAGACACTGAAGGACTGTCAACAGGCACAGCAGGTCAATCAGGTGCAATCAGAAACACATTGCTTTAAAAAGAGTTTAAAAGCAATAGAAACACAGGGTGTGACCCCGGTTAGATACAGCCCCTGTTGAATCCCTGAGATCAAGTTACAGAACTTACATTTTTACATAGAATGGTTGCTTTAATCAATTAGTTTACTTCATAAACTAGTAGTCGTTGGTCGTATGCAGCAATAAACCAGTAGTATTTTTTTTAGCACCAATACATCTACAATACAACTGATATTCACAACAGATTTTTAAGTACTGTATCATTTTTGAGACAATGAAAGCTAAAGCATTCAGTATTACCTCTTTTACAAAACTAATATTATGCATAATCAACAAAGTTCAAGAATTAATGGCATTATTGGGAATATCCACCTATCAAGCCAATTTATTATGTAATTTGACTACAATTTCAAATACTGCATTTATGTACCACTATGGGAATCTAGCTTTGTTTGCTAACTAACCTATTACAATGTTAAAATGTGACAAATCAAACTCCAGTGTTATGTTTAATCTGTGTTAAAAATGATTTTGCTTAGTTTCTATTGATAAAGAAAATAAAAAGTGAAGTAAAATATGCAGCTTGTTAAGAATATATATTTACAAGTGTATATAGTAATGATTGTATTGAACCGTTACAAATTTAGCTGACTATGAACGTTTAAATCATCTAAATTAGCTGGTGAAGACAGAAACAGATTGTCACCAATGTCACTATATCAAACAGCAGGTGTCTCCAGCCCTGCTCATGTTCACTGAGACATTCCTCCATATACTCCTGTAAATGGTGTACAGGAAACCACAGAAACCACTCATAGAAAATTGGTGTTGCTAAAACAGAATTTGAATTGTTATTCAAATTTAAATGAAGCAGCAATTTTGTCTGTTTTAAAAATGGACATCAATAGATCAGTTATATTGGTATAGAGCTACAGTATATGCATTTTTTGACAGAATAGCTTGGTCCTTAAAAAAGTTATATATATATATATATATATACAACCCCAAATCAGAAAAAGTTGGGACAGTATGGAAAACACAAATAAAAAAAGAAAGTTTTATACAAAATACTTTGACTTGTATTTCATTGCAGACAATACAACAGCACATTATTTAATGTGTTCCTCATGATTTTTATTGTTTTTTCTTCAAAAAAACAAAATTCCTATTTTGGTTCTGGCAACACATTTCAAAAAAAGTTGGAACAAGAGCAATTTAGGGCTAGTAATCAGGTAAATTGGTTAAATAATGATGTGATTTGAAACAGGTGATGTCAACAGGTGATTGTAATTGTGATCTGGTACAAAAGCAGCATCCAAGAAAGGTCTAGTCCTTTAGGAGCAAAGATGGGCCAAGGATCGCCAGTTTGCCAACAAATACATGAGAAAATTATTGAAATGTTTAAAAACAATGTTCCTCAAAGAAAGATAGGAAGACATTTGCTTATTTCACCTTCAACAGTGCATAACATAATTAAAAGATTCAAGGAATGTGGAGGAATTTCAGTGCGTAAAGGACAAAGGCGCAAGCCTAAGCTGAACAACCGTGCTCTTCGATCCCTCAGGCAACACTGCATCAAGAATCGTCATTCATCTATAAGCAATATCACCACATGGGCTCAGGACTACTTTGGCAAAGCTTTGTCAAGTACCACAATATGTAGTTACATCCACAAATGCCAGTTAAAACTGTACTGTGCCAAAAGGAAGCCCTATGTTAACAGTGTCCAGAAGCGCCATCGACTTCTCTGGGCTCGGAGGCATCTGGGATGGACCATCACACAGTGGAAATGTGTACTGTGGTCAGATGAATCAGTATTTCAGGTATTTTTTTGGGAGCAATGGATGCCGTGTTCTCCGGACCAAAGAAGAAAAGGATCATCCAGACTGTTACCAGCAGCAAGTCCAAAAGCCAGGGTCTGTCATGGTATGGGGTTGTGTCAGTGCCCTTGGTAAAGGTAACGTGCACTTCTGTGATGGCACCATTAATGCTGAAAAGTACATAGAGATTTTGGAGCACAATATGCTGCCTTCAAGAAGACCTATTTTCCAGGGACGTCCATGCATATTTCAACAAGATAATGCAAAACCACATTCTGCACACATTACAAAGTCCTGGCTGCAGAGGAAGAGGATACAGGTACTTGACTGGCCTGCCTGCAGTCCTGACCTGTTTCCAATAGACAATGTGTGGTGCATTTTGAAGCGCAAAATACGACAACGAAGACCCCGTACTGTTGCCCACCTTAAGAGTTGTTGGCAGCAAGAATGGGACAAAATTACACCTGAAACACTTCTTCACTTGGTGTCTTCAGTCCCTAAACGCCTAAACTTTTTTTGAAATGTTGCAAAAACCAAAATAGGAATTTTTTTTTTTTTTTTTTTGAAGAAACAATAAAAATCATGAGGAACACATTAAATAATGTGCTGTTGTATTGTCTGCAATGAAATACAAGTCAAAGTAAATTTCGAAATCACTACTTTTTTATTTGTGTTTTCCATACTGTCCCAACTTTTTCTGATTGTTGTATATGTATATATTTGGTGCTAGTTTCAAAATTCGGTGAAACAATTCCACAGTACCTTTAATCAATCCAAGACTGGTTTTAATTTCTCTGGCTTCAGCATAGTTTGGGCACAATTTACATGGCAATTTTCAGGGGTGATTGGAATCTTTTTTTTTTTTTTTCACAGGTCCTTTCAACTTTGAAGAGTCATTTAGCAAATAATCACTTTGTTATTGGTCTTAAATGGTGGCTAATTAAAAGTCTGACCTCTGAGAGTAACCTTCTTCCTAAGAATGCGTTGCATAAACAGGAAAAAAATCTGTGTAATTGCAACAGAAAAACATTGTCTGAAGGGCAAGGTAATTGGCCTCTGTGAAACAAATGAATACACTTGGGAATCAGCCAAATAGTTTTCAAACAGTAGTCCAGTGCTAGGTTTCAACGTCCTCGCTGAACTCATAAAAATCATCTTGTGCCATTTTCACTGCTCAGAAACACTGCAAAGGTGCTGTAGCAATAACAGGTGACAGGAGAATAAATTAAAACTGCCAAATTTCAGTTTTTTTTCCACTTTCCAGTATGTTTTTTAAAAGTTTTGTGTACTGGACCTCTACTGTCCCTAAATATGACACACACACAACCAATGAAGAAAATGTTCTATCTATAAACAAAGCATCACAAAACAAGAAATTGGAACCTAGTTTTGAGACCACTGAGATTGCCGAATACTGATGCACAGTGCGTCCATCTCAGGGTTGTGTGTGTGCCTGGTGTGCGTGTTTGGCCTAATGAAACCCCAATAGATGGCAGTATTTCACAGTGTATCATGGGAAGTGTATGACAAAGTATCACAGGAAGTTAAGGGTCATCAGACTTAGTGCATGCTTCAGGCTGGTTTAGCTTTCTGTTTATTTTAATCAAAGTGGGATTGCAGCCCATTCAGCCACATTAGGAGTGATTAACATTGATACAAATACTTTGTACTCACATCCTGAGTATGGCAAGCTTCATGCATCTCAAAAGAAAGTGTTTTGTTATGAGGTATGAAACCTTCAGGAATTAGTTCTCAGTATGTGAAAAATTAATAACACAGTTACTGTACATGTAAAATAAATTAAAAGCAAGATAAGTAAGATAAGAAAGATAATATAAGCAAATTAATTAAAAATTGCTCAACATTAAATGAAAAGTGAGGTACAACTATAGCTTTATTGCCTATTTTAAACCAAAAAGCAAACAGATTAAAAACATTAAAGACAATTTCCACATTTTAAAAATGCTGAATAAGTATGTTTAAAAAAGTAGATTTTTTTTGTCAAAATGCAAAAGTACAATAAACATACTTTTACAGATGCATGTGCAGCTAATAATCAGAGTGAAAATGCACAAAGGATGACAAAAAGGCACTGCATGAATACAGACAATCCCACTATTAACCACAGAGGAATATTTAGTTAGAAATAAATACATGAAATGAAATATGTGACATGCTGGAGTGTGCGTGTGTTTGTTATGAGTTTTGAACAGTGTGAAGTCATGGTGTGCAGGGTGGGGAGGTGGGGGTTGAGGTCAGCGTTTGACTTTGTGGCAGATGGCTGGTTGTAAAACACACAGATTTCAAAATAATTGACTGCACTTTAGACATTTCATAAATGCAGACTATATACAATAGATATTTTTATAGATTTTTAGAACGGCACATATTAAAGGTTGGGTTGAATGCTCAGACACCGGATAAAATATGATATAATAGTGTCAGAAGCTACAAATACTACTACTACTACTACTTCTACTATTATTATTATTATCTGTGATAGTAAGCAGTACACAGAACCAGAAATATATGTACTATTATACACAGGACTAATTTAACTTAAAAAGGCAGGAAATGGGATTTAAAGGTTATAAAGCACACAATTGTTTTTTTTTTTAGTTTAAGATACATCTACTTCCTGGTGTGCAGTTTTGTAAACATTCCCCTTGAACTGGTTGAGAGAGCAGCCCACTGTACACTATATCCTGTCTAGTACTAGTCAAATGTGCGTGTATGTGTATTTAAGGGGATAAGTCAGCAATGTGCTATGTAATGCTCAGCTTAAACTCTTTCTGCTTCAGCGGCTCTTCTCTCTGATTTCACGCTGCACTGCCTCTGAGCTCCGCCAGCCCATGTAAGTGTCCTCAGTCCACTCACAAGAGAACCAGAGAGAGAAAGAGAGAGAGTGAGAAAGAGCGGCATGCATGACTGCTTACTGCCCCATTCCATTCATTCCTTACTGCCCCCCCCCCCCCATTCCTGGTTGATTGCATTCACATTCAAGTACTTTTACTGGCATGGTAAAAAAAAAAAAAAAACATTTCCAAAGCATTAGTAACAGAAATATTTCAGAAATAATTCAGGACTCTTTACAGTGGGACACTTTCTGCTGCCAGTTGGTGGCGCTATGACTATGACTCAGAAAAAGCCACATCATTGTGATCAACATATTTACCAAGTTTGATGTAAATCACTCAATGCACACAGAAGATATGAGACACTTCTTAGTTGTCTTTTTGCCATAAATTTATTGCCTTGCCATGGTGACACAGTTCACCATTGCAAGATATCAACAATCTATTCACAACTGAGCATCTTTAATGTCTCACCATTATTCCATTTATTAAGTTTAAGTTTAAAGTGTCTTAGGTAAATTTAGGAGGACTCTTTTAAAAGCTGATGTAAGGGACACACTTCCTTCTGACAGCTGTTGGCACTTTGACTGTGACTCACAATAATCACACCTGTCATCAATCTCTAGGACCAAACATACAGCTCAAGTCTGATCAAAATCACTTAATGCCATAATAATTGCCATAAATGTATTGCCTCAAAAATACTCTTCCTAAGGGTTTCACGTGATTGTCTCCAAACTTGGTTTCAAAATTACATTAATTAGCTCTGCCCAGCAAGATATATTAGCCATTTTGAATTGCATGTGGATTTTCTGACAATCCTAGGGTCTGAATTTTTAAAAACTGTTCTTAGGGAATTTACAGTGCATCTGATTTCAAACAAGATTCTTTCACGTTGTTGTTATGGGGTATTGTTTGTAGAATTTTGAGAAAAAATAATGAATTAAATCTATTTTGGAATAAGGCTGTAACATAACAAAATGTGAAAAAAGGTGAAGCGCTGTGAATACTTTCCGGATGCACTGTACATATTTAACATTCTAAATTTATGTATTACTTTTCAACAAAAATCAATACATAACACGAATAGCAAGCAGCAAGTGATTCTTTATTCTTTTCATTTTTGATTCATATTATCGGCATAGACAGCAGAAAAAATATTAGGCTGCTTTTAACACCTACTGCATATCTCTGATATATACGTTCACAAGACATAAACTAAATTTTTATAAAAACTTGCCAAATCATACATGATAAGATAAACATGATGTGTATTTCTGTATGTGTATTTCTCCATTAAGTGTATGGAGAAAAGTTTCTGTGCTTCTGTCAAACCCGGTTTATAATTAATTTCAATTCGATTTTATTTATTTAGCGCTTTTTACAATGTTACATTGCTTCAAAGCAGCTTTACATAGAATAAAAAACACAGAACAAATGTCAGACATGATCAACACAGAACACATGGTATTATTGCAAATAATATGTGTGAGATGTATATTAGGTTTAGGAATAAAGGGTTGACTGAACTGATAAAACTACAGAATCATATTAAGCATGATATGCCGTTTCAGCTTACATGGAGATGGCATATATAAAGATAACATCTTATGGGACAGGGGTACAAGGGATTTGTAACAGTACCATAAAATACAACACACAGTGGTAAAGTGGGGTACTGTGCTGTAGGGAAAGCGGAGTACAACTCTACCCATGTCCTGCTCTGGGAGGGCAGAAGACCATAGCAATAAGGGTGCTACTCCGCACACATCCCAGATGATCAAAAGTCTCATCCCAGAGGATCAAAAATCAACTCAAACCCCATCATACTCATCAAATCATACCCCAGATGACCAGCATTCTAAGGGGAGCTAGTTAGAACTAAATGCCACCAGCTATCCTCTCTCATGAGCTCCACAGGGAGCAGGGGACCCTCTGTAGTGAGGGTGCTATTACATAGTTGCCGTAGGACCAGAGGAAAATTGTAGCTAGCAGACTGCTAGCTACAACCACTCAAAACTACTGTCCCTTAATAAAGCTTTAGGGGAGTGGGGGTTTCTCTGGCCCAGGGGAAGCCAGCCCAGGGGAAGCCAGCAAAAGCGCTGGCTGCCATCACTCGGTGAAGCTGTCATTGGTGGAGGACCCTCTATAGTAAGGGTGCTACTCACACAACCCCAAAAAAGCAGTTAAACAAGAGGCAGCTGATCATCCAACCAGCCTTCCCCTTTGCCAGCCAAAAGTTAGAAAGGCTAAGGACCTTGTATCATCCCCCACCCCAGGGGGAGTGTGCAACTCTACCAATCCATGGGAGTTAGACTTTAAAATGCTGGCTGCAACAATATAAGGAAACCCCATATAAATCGTCAAGAGAACAGAAACCACCACCAAGGACACAAAGGGATGCCAAAGAGAGGATTCAAAACAAGGTCTTCCATGTTCAACAATAACAAACTGAGCATCACAACACAGTAGACTCCTCTAGGCAACTCTCCTGGCAAAGAAAAGAGGCCTGTATTGGACTCAGCTCGACCCTGAGGACCTGCCTTCCAAGGGGATCCATTAAATGCAAGCTCCAACCACATAAAACTAACTCCAAATATACAAAGAGGATGGCTGAAAAACATACTGGCAAGGAAACTCTTTTATGAGGGGAGTAAAGGAATCAGAGATATTCTCATGATTTCATGAAGATCCGAAACTCCAATAACACAATAAATATGGTTGTAAAACAAACACCAAGCAGTCCCCAAGAGGAAAGAACCAAAAGTCGTTCCCTTATCTACATGCACGTAGGACAACCTGTACTAGAAGTGTTCGAGGTGGGGCTCAAACCCCAGTATTGCAGCCTAGTGACAGCATGTAACCGGCTCATGCCACAGGCATGCCATGATAAAGCCCAATGAACTGCTAGCCGAGAGGAGCTCATCAGTAACAACTCCTTAGCACAGTTACTCTATATGGAGCCACCTACCAACTGAACCCCAATATCCAGGGTTATAACACAACCCTTTGCTCATGACTGTAACAATGAGCTGATAAGCCTTCCCTTCCCTAGGCTATTGGTGGCCCGGAGAGCTAAATCATAGTGGTATAACTCAGCTAACATGTCATCGGAGATCCCTTTCCCTGATTTAAGTCCTTGAGTAGGTTGACTTGGTATGTCTGTAATATGGCCATTGTGTTCAGCATAGTATCATCAGCGTTCAGTACATAACCCACTGTTATACTCTGCTATTTAGATGTGATGAAACTTGAAGTGATCCAATTGGCCAATAAGTCAGAGCCTGCAGGGATGAAGTTCCACCCACTGAGAGATCGTCCGCAAGTGTCTCATTAATAGGAGGCATCCTCGCATTTCCTCCATATTCAGGTGACCGTGAATGCAGTTAAAAATGAGAGAAATTCAGCTTCTTCCAATATCTCTTCATTTTAGTGTAAGATAAGGGAGAAAGGGCAGGCTAATGCGAGATTTGAAGCCATGACCAGCCAGGAATCACTCATTGAGCTGGCCATGAATGATCGCTGGCTTCCCAAACCCATAAGATATGATTTGTAACAGCTCCTCATATGCGGGGCAGGCATCTCACCTCCCCAGCTATATCCTGCATATCTTGTCTCACTGGCAGGATGATTTCCTGACAGATCAGACAATGCTGATGAGAGCTTCTTCTGACTCAGAAGATCAAGCCCCCCTTTAGCAGTTGCACAAGAATGCGTCCAGCGAACCTTGCGAGACGAGCCTTCACTGAGCCTCAGCAGCAGCGGGATCAAATCTGTGAGGTGTCTGCCCAGGCTCACCCAGGCACACAGCGAGATGAAAGACAGACAAACAACACCGAATTTTTCAGAAACCTACAATTAAATAAAAAAAATTCATAATTGATCATTTTAGAAAATGTGTAGTAATATTTAAGACACAGAACATAAAGAAATATGACAAAAGGTATAATAAGAACTCATGTAACATTTATTTTACATTTTTTGTAACATCCTTTTGTTATTCAGGCTGTTTGGGCTTTTCAACATTTGATTGCTGCTTATCTGAGGCTGAATCTTGTATGGAAATTACTCTGAGAAGAAGAGTGGGGGGTGTGAATCAATTTGCACTCTGGAGGATATTACACCAAGTGATAAATAATATCACCTTTCATGATCGCCTTCCAAGGAATCAGAGCCAACTGTGGATGCACCGTGGTAACTGTTTAGAGGGTGTGAAATCCGTTAGCCTGCCCTCAATAGATGACAGAAACAATTATGCAGCTACATGGGCAAATGAATAAAATTAGCACTTCGAGCCAGTTTCTTTTTTCTGCCCATGGCAATAACCATGCCACAACCCTCAGACACTTAACAATGTTAACTTATACACACACATCATTAAAGCCAGCGATGGTCCTTTGTTTTGAGTGTGTGCTACGTATGTGTGTTTCTGTGTGTGTGTGTCATACATGAAAACTGATAATGTCATTGTGAGCAGAGCATCATAGGAGCATAAAATACTGACATGCAAACTAAGTGGAAAACGTTTAAAGCTATATTTGTGTTTTAGATGTTATAACAGCTTATTTGGTATAGTGATGTTCCTTCTGTGGGTCAGAAATGATTACACTTGTTCATGATGACTCCAGTTAACCTTCTCATTTCTCATTCTCATTTCCTGCCATTACCATCTTCAGCCACATCTATATCTCAGCTGAATTTTAGCAAAACTAATAAAACTTGGTAATGTGGCACAAATTTAAAAGGGAAAGGGGGCCAGAAGTGAATAAAGGTGGCCTGAAGTATTTGGCAGGAGCTCAAAATGAGAGTTCTGTCCTGAGTATATGAATGTGATTATTAGTAAAACGTATCTGCCACAAGCAAATAATCCACAAATACTGAAATGTTGAGAATACCTATTGTTATGGTTTGATTATGTTGAGGTATTATCTATTACATATGTGCCAAGATACAAGTCAAACATGCTGACTAGAGCATTCTGAATCAGTCACTTTTTAAGTTTCATTTGAAAACATGATGCTTTTAATTTTTTTAATTGTACAGTGAGTTTTATATTCCACCTCTGTTATATTCAGATTATATATACTCTGTTATATAATACAGAGTTTGTGACACTGCTGCCATTTAGAACAGCCAAGAAAACATCCATTGCAAATCATAGCTTTGCAAGACTGACTTTATTGAATTTGACTGGAATTCTCCATGGACAACAATCACTGACTTATTAACATACAAAGGCGTTTATGTTTAGTCGCACAGTATATAGAACATAAAATAAAGATCTTATAAATTTATGTAATACAGATGTAATTGTTTGATCCTAATTAGTTACAGTTCAAAATAAACTACTTGTATACTTTTTTGGTTCCAGGAATCTAGAAAAGACAGACATGCACACACATGCATCTGTCACATTCTTACATTGCTGTCACAGCATATTGTAAAGTTTCAAAGCCATGCCATTCTGCTGGGTGATATAATTAGGAGGCAGATTAACACACGGCAATAAGCACTCTCCAGAGATGGTGACTAAGGATGTGAGAAACACAGGCATTTGATGAACAGGTTAGAAGTCAGCCAAGGGGTTTGAGGACTGTCTGCACCACAGGGATGACCTTGGGAACTTTCTGGAACACTTGAGACCATTCAGAAACTGCAAAATTGGTTATTGGTTGTAAAGGCTATTTACCTTTTTGGGATTAACATATTTAATTCCCCTCTCTAATCCTATTGGAGTTAATGCCCCTCCATTTCTAATTATCATGTACATGTGACAGAAGAAAATCAAAATTGCCGTTACCAAAACTCGCAACCACACAAGTTTCATTTTGGTAGTAGAGTACTGGAATATTTTTGTCTGCTTTTGTTGTTGAATTTGTGCGTTTTTTGTAGTTTGGGTACAAAGTGGTAGTGAATAACTTTCATTTATTCACTATCAATAAATTTCATGTCATAGTAAGGAATTTTGGGGTACCATTTCTTGATTAATGTGATGATCAGTAGGCCCTATGCTTTTTCTGGGAGTCCAATAATCTTTAAACTGTAGTGTTGCTAGTCTTAGCCTCAAATGGCAGGCTTGCAGACTGCCTATCAGTCAGTTTAGTTCACACAATGCTTAATGCATCCAACCACTAAAGTGAAAAGCACTTTTTAATCTGACAAACTCTATCAGTTTGGCTGGCTTTCCACAGTTTTGGGGAGACAGAAAGACTGAAAGTCACGTGAGAAAGAACTAATCAGTGGATTTGTCAAAGTTTGCCAGACTAGTGGTCCCAAAGTTTTGAAAGGTTTGGGCCAGAACAAGCTGCGATGGGCTGATTTGTAATTGATCTTTGTAAACGTTATGTATCTCAGAGATCTCCAAATTTAAAATCAATCAATTTGTAATGACTGCTGTCAGCACTGATGCAAGAGGGATACAATGTCTCCTTTTCTCCATCAGGAGAAATAGCTGCAATTAGCAACATTATGCTTCTGTTTTTAACATTACGCATTTTGCTTGTAACATTATGCTATTTCTGTTATACATCATTGGAGTTTTGGTTCCTTGCCACTGTCGGCCTGTTGGCTTTCTTACTGGGATACTGCTGACATCTAACTTGGCTTAGGGTTTTGTAAATTGTTAATATTGCTTCTAGCGATATGATATAATTACAACTCAAAAGACTCTTCTATTTTGCTGCTTCTTTGTCAAAAAATTGTCTTCCATTCTCCTTCATTGTGTAATCTTCAGGTGTTTTTTGTATATATTTTATGCATGCATTTTACTTTGTGTGTTGTGTGTATTTTATGGTACTATTGCAAATCCCTTATACCCCTATCCCATAAGATGCTATATTTTTAAATGCCATCTCTATGTTAGCTGGAACGGCATATCTTGCTTAATGATTTTGTAGTTTCATTGGTTCAGTCAACCCTGTATCTGTAAAATAAATCCATGTATTCTTTGTTGAACATGACTGACATTTGTTCTGTTCTTATAATTATTTTTTATTATATGTAAAGCTGCTTTGAAGCAATGTAACATTGTAAAAAGCGCTATATAAATAAAATTGAACTGAATTGAATCAGGGAGCAAGGGTTGCATACAAAACTAACAAATTACCTTTTTGTCAGTCACTCAATGTTGTGTTGATGACAACACTAGGGGTCCCTATATGAAGTGCCACAGGAGCTGAACTGCACTACAAGCTAGGTGGAGTGTACACAGGCAAGCTGCTGCATGCCTCATAGTGAGGCGTAAGGTGCCTCCCTTCCACCTGTAGAGAGCAGGCACTTACCTAACCACAGTCACAGGGTGTACCATGAGGGAAACTTATCTGTGGACAATACATCATACGGGGTTACCCAAAAGAATGGAATCCTCACATATGGAGCATCAAGCTCAGATAAAGGACTTACCTGGAAAGGGCAATACACACAAGTATCAGGCGTCATGTCCAATTTCTTTACTGAGTTGTCCCCTAAAAAGGTACTAAAAATGATCTCAAGCTGCCCTATGTCCAAGGACATATCTGGACAGGAATGGCGCACATTATCCCCTCAGTGAGGGGAAGACATCTTATATACCACCTGGTTATAATAATCACCTTGCAGAACACAGGTCACAACCAGGTCCATGTAACCAGGCTAGGGCCTTAAAGTAATATGAGAATATCCTGGTCCAAACTCCAGGCAGTCACTGGTGACAGAGAGAGCCTGGGGTCGGTCCCCTACCCTCATGATAGATGTGAGCACCAAGAGAGCTGTCTGAAGTGCTAAAGCACTGAGATCAGCCTCTCCCAGCGGCTTGAATGGGGCCCTTCGCAGGCCCTTTAGGACTACTGAGAGGTCGCTGGGGGGAATGAGACATGGTTTAGGAGGGTGGCAACCAGGTCGTGCTGTCCCACTCTCCTGCCATTCATCATGTTGTGGTTAGCCAAAATGGCTGCCACATACACTTTAAGAGTGAAGGGAGAAAACCTCTTGAAGTCTCTCTTGAAGAAAGACCAGCACAATATAAGCACATCTACCCTGGAGGAACACCACGGGGCTTCCAAAACACTTGATACTGCTCCTTCCTAACCTTGCACAGACTCACTGGGGTAAATGCCTACTTGTATCAGGGCATCCATGCCAGGGGGATAGTTATTTGGTCAGAGAATACCAAAGAGGGCAGTGAGTGGTTGCGTAGACATGCGACAGGATGTCACATTTCCTTGGCGGTTGATTTAGGCCAATCTGACCATGCTTGGATCAAAGGTAAGAACTTCCACACAGCAAGCAGGACTGCCAGCAGCTCCAGGCAATTTATGTGCCAACACAGGTGGTGATCCTTCCAGATCCCTGACACTGCGTGCCCGTTGCACACAGTGCCCTAGCCCGTGTTTGACACATCTGTTGTCACTGTTGACACCTATTCCAAGGGCACCGCGGCCCGTAGAAATCCCATGTTGTAGGGGTGATGAACCCCAACCTGTCCCGCAGTGCCAGGCTCACCTCTGGACCTGGTCATGAAGTCTGTGTTGAAACAGTCTCATGTGCATCAGCCCAAGCGGCACAATGGCCGTTGAGGGAGCCAGGAGCCTCTGAAATAGTTTCAGTGAGACCGCTGACAGCTGAAGTAAGTTGGAGCTTCTTCCATTAAAAAGTCCCCTGAAAGAAAAATGAC
The DNA here is from genome assembly GCA_036877525.1 of Chromobotia macracanthus. Taxonomy (NCBI): domain Eukaryota; kingdom Metazoa; phylum Chordata; class Actinopteri; order Cypriniformes; family Botiidae; genus Chromobotia; species Chromobotia macracanthus. Next base: position 5,237,291 of record JAZGTH010000034.1, on the reverse strand, counting down.
TTAATGAGTATGAGTATGAGTTAATAATGAGTAAATAAATAACAATAAACATTCAATAAGGATAAGATCACATTTATACAGAGAGTGCAAGTGACTCAGCTATTTAATTAATTTAAACTAACATACCTAATGATCTTGCAATAACAAAATTTTATATTATTCAAGCATGTGTAGACTGTACAGAAAAAGGGATAACACAGCAGATAACACAGCTAAGACTGAAATAACCTACACAATCTATAAAGCTGAATGGAGCCTATGCCTGTTAGAGGAATGCCTACAAGCACTGTAATGATGAACCTAATTTATAATACATTTCGAGTGAAATATGTTGCATTAGTTATCGTATATTTAATCTGTTCACTGTGTTGTACCTTCGATTTGTTTGGTTGTTTTATCCAGTATTAATTAGCAGGACAGATTAATTAGATGGTGTCTTGGAATGCTTGAAATGAGTGAGAGAGAGAGTGAAAGAGAGAGAGAGACTTTAACCTTTCCTGAGGGAAATCACGACTTCTTGCTATGAGGACCAACAAACCAGGTCTGTGTGAACCCCTCCCTCCATCTCAGTCTCTTTGTATGGCTTTGTGCCAGAGGATGTGCAACTTTAATGCCTGACCTTACAGTTCATCCCATTTTAAATGCTATGACATGATTTTCGATTTCTCCTCATTTCACCTATTTTGTTTTTCATAAAAGAGTGTTATTAATGTTGTAGCACCCAGTCTTTCTTCATTCGTGGAATTGAAAGCAGTGTAGTGGATCTAACAGTGGGTGAATATGTGAATCTATAAAGACTTGTTTTAACTTCAGAGGTAAAATCACGACTCATAATAAAAATCATTATCCTCACAAAAATAAAATCATTCATCACTATACCAACATATGCTTATGCGCATAGCCTATTACCACAATAAACCATTAGAGACTTAATTTTACAGTGTAAGAAAAGAGTAACATTAATTGCCTTAAGCATGGTAAAACCATTGTAATGCACGGCTTTGTGTGGCTTACTGTTTTTGCAAAACAACGGCAACAGCAAATCAAAAAAGTTTCCAAAGTTCAAAAAATAGTTGCATAATTAATATTTATAGTTGTAATTGTAAACAATTGTGTGGGTGAGCAGTAAAAGGTGTGAGGGACTCCTCCAAATCTGTTCAGTTTTGCTTGAAAAATTCCCTCTGCGCACACAGTTGTCTAACACATACACACACATACTGGCCTCTTATCTCTCAGGGTTAATTTCAGGCCATGCTAACCATGCTTCCTCACTCAACACTTGTAGCTCTAACGCTGCTGAAGGTTCAGTCAGCCGCCCCTCCTATCATCCTCCTGGGGTGACAATCAGGCCATTGTATCCCCGCTTACCCTCTCCATGCCTCCCCACACAGTGTGGACCCTCCCCACACTGCTATGAGCTATATTATTTTGACCTCTCCCCATCAATCAGCTTCAATTGGATAATGATCTGTAATCACTTTCTTTCAGGGGAGTCTATAAAATGGAGCAGGGCTTCCGCCCCTCCTGGGAGACCCCCCTCTGTTTACTCCCATTTGATCTAATGCGCCTCTATTCAGAGCCTTTAAAAACCCGTGCGACATCGGCTGCCCTGCACAGCCAACGTCACAGACGGACGTGTCCTCCCATCTAACCAGGAGGGCTAAGAGTGGATAAGGCAGGACGCCGCAGGGGTTGTCGTAAGCTCAAGGCTATTAAAGCTACCCCTTTATTAGAAGGCGCTGCCCTGTTTGAATATGAAGACAGATGAATGCACTGGACCAGAGAATCAAATCTAGAGAGTTCAGAAATTATGTTGTTTTAGAAACAAAGATAATTGGTCAAAATGAAAACATATGATAACGAGTTTGAGAACCCAAATTACTACCCAACAATTTCACTAAATTACATACATTTTCAAATGCATGTCCAAATTACTTAGATTTACATGAATTTACAAACTTTGAAAGTAATTTTATTAAGCAAACATTTTTTGCAGACCCAATCCTCTGACCTCGCTATCAGAGATATTGCTGGTAAAGTGTCTCACTATAATCAGCTGGGAGGAGGGGTTTGTGTTTTACATGTAAAATACTCACATGCATATAATCAGTTCAAAAAGCAAACATATGCTTTAACCCTCCATCATTGCAGCAGGGTTTGTTTGACTACGTCTGCATCCTTGACTACACATAAAGCAACTCTTTAGAATTAAGAGCCGCACAATGCCACCATCAATAGAGTGATATTTCTCTTCATTATTTTGGGAATCTATTCTTCAGCAAGTGTAGTGCCAATCCGTGCAGAGAGCATATGTCTTTTGAAAGCATGGCACCATGTGAAGCAGGCCCAGATGGAGTTAGCCTCCCCATCAGTTCAGGACAATAGGGAATGGAAATCAAAGTTAAAGAGGTGCATCCAACCTCATTTAGCACAGACAAAAGCTGCTTGTAGGGGGTGAGTGTTGGGGAGGCGCTGGGCGGATGCTGGAACACGTCACTCACCATATAACTCCTCAGCTGCCCACCATGTCAAAGGGATGATAGAGACATGCTGATAGGCAGAAAACACCTGCAAATGAGAGAAAGAGGAAGGACGTAGCAATTAGGATGCAGGGAAGGTTCATAACTATGGCTGCCTAGGTATGTTTTGTAATAAATTATTAGAGGAAGGTTGCTAAGCCAAAAAAGGAAGTAACAAAGATCACATCCTGTTGTTTACATGGATGCTTGCTTTGAACATGCTGCTGACAGACTTATAAAACAGCGTGTGTTAGTTAAAGACTGGAGATTAGCTCTCATTAAAATAATACAGTTTCCTCACATATGGAGTCACACTGTGTGTGTAATCTATGCATCTATTACACTGACACACATCAGTTGGGACAGTTGAGCCAAATGTCCACAGATTTAATTTTCTATCTTGCCGTGACATGCCTTTAGGGTATTAGTTCATTTAAAGATATTAATCACAAGTCAATATGTCAATAAAAAAAAACTATGAATATTGATTGTTTGTAGTTAGAGTTGCGTAAATGCACACAATTTTAAATAACAGTAACCCTCCAATGAGGGTATGTTGAAAGTCTGTTGAAAGAAAAAAAAAATGTAAGCAGTAATTATCTTTTAAATCCATTTCTTGAAAACGTACTATGCATCATTTCGTGCATGACACTTAAATCCCACTTAAAATATCTAAATGGCATTAGATAACAAAATACCAAACCAAATGGCTTCTCACAACAAATTATGCCAAACTGGTCCCCACAAGTGCAATTCAGCACATCAACTATGGACGTGTCCAAGTGTTTGGACACTTATCTGTGTCAAATTTTAATCTTCTTTGTTATGCAGTATATTATTGTCTACAAACATTCTTTTGCATAAAATGTCTGAAAATATTTTACAAAACATGTTAACCTTTAAATTAAAAAACAATACTTGCTTTAATATTTTGTGTACTGCAATGATATTGTATGTTATTGTAACATGTTGTGAACCATTTTTTCTTTCCCCAGACGTATTAAACAAACAAATCTAATCTGTTAGCCCAAATCTTATCTGCTCCCCCACAGTCACTGTCCAATCAGTGCTCTCGCACGTCCTAAATGACATCTCCCCGTGAACATGAGAACTAATAAAATAACAATCAGTCTGTCATTACAGGGCCTGGCCAGAGTTCACACAGCACCTGTGCAGCACTGCGGGACTCTGGACTGGCTCATTGTGTGTGTGGATGCAGACATGGTGATTTTGAGAGACAGACAAAAGGTTTATTCTTGCCCTTTTTTCACCCCTCATACGGAGGAAAATGCAGGACCCCACAAACCCGTAGTGCATCTACATGTGCTGATGCAGATGATGTAGCCATGGTGGTTTGGCCATTCACATCCAACAGGCGCTAAGAAATGGTTTCCTGCCTTATTTTTCCCTTTTCTTTGGTCCGTGTATGTGTGTAAGCTGACAGCAGATGGTGTTTTAATAAAGTCCAGTAGGAATATGTGCGTGTGTAAACAGACAGCATAGTGCCAGCTTAGTAATTGCTGGGCACTCGTACAGATCACTCTCACACATGCATAAACTGAGATGAGGAGGATTCCAGCATTCACACACACACAGATATTCCTACTCAAGAGCATACACACACCTTGCAGTTGTAGCCAAAAAAGTGCAGCTGCCACAGGGAAACAGGGAGAGAACACAGAGAGAGTTAGAGAAGGAAACATAGACTGCGAGAGGGTGGGTCTGCACTTAAGACCAGTGCTTCAGCTCATGACGGCTACGTCCTAGTTATGGTCGGCCCCTGTGTCTCGCTGCAGAACACTTCCTGTCCTCCTCACAGCATGTGAATGATCCCATTGTAGTGCATAGCTGAAAACCACTGCAATTCAGAGGCACTCTTTAGAAACAGTTCCACTGGAGAGTGTTTATCTCACAGGCAGGTTATGTTTGTTGTGTACTGTTTCACTTCTCTAAAGCACAGGTTAAAATAGTAAAAGGCAAGAAACACAAGAAACACAAGCATGCTGGAGCTACAAGAATAAAATCAGGGCTATTTGACTGTGTTGCTGGCAGGTGTATAGTGTTTTTGAACAAGTAACTGTAAGAAAAGGTCAGAGTCGTCCTTTAGTCAATCAAGGGTGTTATCTGCCTCTTAATCATTTTTCACCTTTAAGCCCACAAAAGTAAGCCCACATATAAAAAGGCAGGAAGTTAAGAATATATAAAAAAAATGTCTTTTACAGATCGTCTTTTCGATTTTTAACAATGTTGAGTATTTTTAATTAAACAGTGGCCTCTTAAATGGATAATCATAGACAGGTAGCTGTGTAACAAATCCTTACGGAACTTTATTAACACTAACCTGCAGCCAAGACACAAACACAGCATCAAAAGCATTTGACAGCTTTGCTGATAAGCACAAACCACTCTTTCATGTTGAAAAACATCTGTCATTCCACCTGACACACTGAACCATTTTCTGACCTTTCTCTCTCACACTTTTGGACCTGAGGAGTCCACCGAGGACCATAAGAGGTATAATTATTCATGAGCTGGGCTAAAAGAATTTAAGTTATGATGGGGAGTTCTCTCTTCACCGAGGGAGCTGACAGGAGAAGCATACTCCCAGGCATTAAGGCTCTCAGAGGTAAGCAACCCATCTCCGTCACCTAGCCTGGCTTCTTTGACCCATCTTTTCTCCTGTAGTCAGCTGCCCAGCAGGGTCAGGCTTACAACATTAATCTTCAGTGGGTGAGTGCCATGTTTGAGCAGCAGAAGGAGAGGGTATGTAACAGCGTTCCTCTGTGTTTAAAATGAAGGGAAAGATGAGTGTAATTGGGTCAAGAGCTCCAGACCGGAGCCATAGCACCTGCCCTGTGATGGATAGACAACTCCTCCAGGAAACATTCCTAATAGCAATTAATATAAACAAATTTTGATATAACTTTTTAGAATTATTATATAAGCAAAATAGGCACATTTTAGGCATAATGAACATAATTTAGCAAAACAGTTAATATAAATACCACCTGATTGTTGTTTTGATATCTAATGCAGTGACATTCAGATATTTGTGTGACTTACAGTGTAATAATTGTATTCTGGTTTATTTTCTCAAAGTTGGATGAAAGAAGATGAGTGTAGTGCCAGAGGTCTGACACAATGTTAGATAATTATATTCTTGAGTGATTGAGGTGAGCTGAAAGGTGAATGTTGACTTATGCCATAACCTTTTAACTTGTTAATCCTGGCTTTTCAGATGAAGTGAAAACATAGTCACTTGTTACCATAGGCTAAATATGCCATCAGAGGAAAGTATAAGAAAAAACCTTTCAACATGATCCCATGTGTTACCTACACTGCCACATCACTGACAACATTCAGAATGATTTTTATCAGAGGGTTTTGGTGATCTGGTGATTATCAGTAGACTATAACTGGAGCAGAGCTTGTGTGAAGGTCATCAGTAATTAAAACTAGCAGTTGTAGTTTGTTAAAGTGTTTGTTTTTGTTGGTGTTGTGGCTCTGTGCCAAGGCAACAGAGCCTGCAGTCACATGTGGATGTAATTTTAGCAGGATGTGTTTGAAGCAAATCAAATAAAAGACTGAATAAAGAGGGGGAGATAGAGAGATAGAGACAGAAAGAGAGAGAGAAAGAGAGGGAGAGAACACGTTGCACTCAGGAATATGCAACAACATAGCAAATTCTATGTAAACAGTTTTTTAAATAACTTGACTACAACTATCATATCGCCACAACAATAAACAGCAACATTGGCCTCCATAAACCTAGTTTAAATATATATAATATTATGATGTTATAAATTTAATGGACAGGGGTAATAACTGCTGACAAGTCAAATATGTTTGAGGTAATAAAAGTCCACAAAGTTATCACTGATACAGTTAACCCTAGATAATACATCTGCCCGTCATTGCACTCTTAAAAAGTTGAAGATTCTTGACCCTCTACTATGAAAAAGGGATACATTAGAAATTCAAAAACAAAATAAATGTACTTTTCTTTGTTTTTAATTGTGAGTTTAAAATATTAGGTGTCATCAATAGATTTGAATAACTTATGATTCATTGTTTAACTAAGATTAAATAGGCTGGAAAACACTAGCGCATAACATGTAAATGTAAAAATCTCCCATAAATCATATACACTTTTTTCTACACTTTAAACCTTTTACAAATATTTAGATCAACATCATTTTATATCTATGTGGTTTAAAATTAAATTAAAAACCAGTATGTGCATTTCACCTCAGTTTGAACAAATACCCATCACATGCTAGCTGACATCAGGAATATATTAGGTGGTCATGGGTACTGAGACAGATAAATCTATAAAGCAACAAATCATAAAAACATATGCCCACAATGCACTGCTCATGATATTCAGTGTGGGCAGTACTACTCATGTGTTGGAACAAACAGTAAAAGGTCAAAGTAGCCAGAAAATCTGATCAGTTAAATGCTTCAGTCATAATGAAGGTTATTCTGTGTGTGATAAACATTTGTCTTTGCTCTGATGGTGACATAAGGAAAGAATCCGGTTCTGCTCTCCTGGAAGACTCCCACACACTATGATGCGGTGTTGTTTTCAGATAAGTGTTGCTTATAGTTAAGGCTTAATACTTATTTCCCATTATTTCAATCTATGACTGCTCTGTGTAAATAAAAACAGACTAAAACAAAATAGCTGATGCTATTTACAAAGTTTATGACTAATTAATGATTTTATTTATAATTGATAAATATGATTATTTATCATGAATTTAAGAACCATAATTTATGATTGAAAAATTACAATTTATAAAAATTGTATAGAATAAATGCTTACACAATGGTCCTGTATCTGTGATTATTTTTTTTATTTAATTTTACTTCAAGTAGCATTTTATTTCAATTTTATCCAATGCGCCTTACAAATGAGGAAACATTACAAGTGATATTAAATTCATGTGTGTTTCCTAGAAAGCTATATGACTTTTCTTATTAACTTGTAGATGAGAATTCATTGAGCACAAAATTTTAGCAGAATGTCTAAGCTGATCTAGTCCATAGAATCATGGTTTATAGTATGCACAACTGTCAGGCTTTATAAAGGAAAAAGTCTTGGTGTGAGAAACAGAAATGGTATTTGTTATTCACTGCAAATAATACAATCATACAAGGTTTGGTAAAACAATGGATGAATAAATGATCAAAATAATTTAATTTCTACACAAACTGTTCCATGTTAGCATCGTATATTTCTCACGAGTGTACTTTCCACAAATTTATCTGTGAAATAAAAACATCAGTGTCTTGATGACACCGATGTTATCAAAATGACACATTAGCAAAAATCTATTGTACAAACAATAACAAAAAACTCTGCCAACATCATTCTCAATGTATTTGAACATTCTCGCTAAACTCAAGAATTTTAAAACTAATTCCATCGAGAGGAAGTGATGTCACAGTGGGTAAGAGGACATGTGCCACATCCGTCTGTGTGTCTTTGAGAGATCAGGAAAGCTGACACTATCGATGTAATCCATCTTTATTTCCTTGCATGAACATTTGTGTTTATGTGGGTTTACTTAACTATATATTGGGAACAAGTTTAAACCAAAAACACAGCAAAATCTGTCAAATATCAGCAAAACCTCATTTTGGGGATATCCACATTTGTAAAAATACTATAAAATAAAGGTTTTTTTGTTGTAAAAATGCAAGTTTTCTGTTAGGATTATGGTTAGAGTGTGGATTAATAAAAGAGTGTGGGTTAATAAAAGAGCGTGGATTAATAAAAACTATAGAAGTCTATAAATAGACTAATCAAGGACGGAAGGGTGTGTATGTTTGTGTGCATCACTTTTATGGGCAGTGACAGGCCCTCATCACTGTCGGACGCTTTTTTAGCTGAGCTTTGATGCATGTGACTGTAACTGCGAGCAAAGCGCTTCGATAGATCCATGTTGACAAGCCTCATATTCAAGGGCATATTGAAGCTCATCAGGAAACTTTTGCCGTAGTTGCATTGTTTTACAATAGGTGCAGAGACACATGCTGCAGAATGAACCTATGGCATGATTCTCACTCAAAATATTTCACTGGTCACGATTTTAGTTTCATCATCAGTTATATATAGGCTTATGATGCATTTGAGAAACGCAGCCCTTGGTCAGTGCACAATTACAAATATTGTGTAGACTCAAAAAAGCAACAGTTTGTGTCAAGTAGTTGACAACTATATTGAGCTATACAGAAGACCTTTTTCTCTTCAATCACTTCAATCTCTTCAGTCAAAGATACTCTTAATTAACAGCTCAGTACTCAAAAATGTAAATTGTAAATAATTTATCTTGAGTGCACATAACTTTCATTTAATTTCAGTCAATCATGGACAATGCACACCCCCATCTGAACATCAGTGAAACAAACTACTGTATGAGGGAGAATTGTCTGTTTTTATTCTGGGATTTGTTTGGTAAAATATGTGGGATGCTGGTGTTACAGGACTGATATTATTGCAAGTGTTACATGTGCTTACTCTCTCTAAAAGAAAGGACAGAAAGAGAGTGAGACTAAGAGGTATTGGGGGTTGGGTAGTGTGCTCTGTAGTGTACTTGTCCCTTACTATAAGGAGTGTGTGTCACCAGGTGGCGCTTCAGTACAGTGATCTCTCCCCAAGGCATGCCAGACACTTCCTCGAACACTCAAACAAAGCCTCAACACCATTATCACAGTGTAAACACATTACTCTTATAGTATTTAAAAAAACACTGATGAGAAGAACTACAGATGAGGTTTATAGGTAAGATTGCCAACACACATCTAGATATTACACACAGATGTAAAAACAACAGTGTGTTTCATTAATTGTCATTTGGAGTAAGGATACATGCAGATGTAAACGTGCATCACAATGCAAATATAAGCAGCACAGATCTGCATGTACGTAATGTAAATGGATTGGTTCTGTACAGGTAACATGGACCTGAGGGCCATTATTAGAGACTTGCAAGAGAAACAGGTAAACAGACCATTACCTTGCCATGGGGATGAAAGGAATGTATGGAGATATAGACTGAAGACAAAAGAAAGAAAATCAAATGATACTGATATGTGAATCGATCACGACGTGTATAATAAAGAAGGTTTCTAGGAAGTTCCTGTGCCTGGTTGCACTGATCTTAGAGTCTCTGTTCTTTTTGTAGAAGGGTTCCATTTACTAGTAAGACTAGACATCCTGGATTCACGAGGGGTTTTACCTGGTGTCCTGACAATTCACTAAAAAACTCACAGACTTCACAAGTTTATACTTTTATTTTACAACTTCTTGCAAATTAGTTGCCATAACAATACCAACTCCATTGTTCTCAAGTCTCAAGTGAACTAGCTAGATATAGTAAATACAACTTTGCACAACACAGAGACGTGTTTTTGTAAATTTAACAGCTTCCAAAGCTCAGATTGAACATTGAACATTATCACGTTCACGTTTACCAAATGAGATTGCAAAAATAATGATTGTTTCCCAAGTTTCGCAAGCTCTTTGCTCAGCTGACATTGGTCACTAAACAGATCCCACCCCAAACACATGGTATTGTTTGACCTAGTGTCAAGTTGGTTGAAAGGCTAAAACAAACAGAGCAATATTTTGATAGTGTCACACAAAGCGTTTACACTTTAAAGTTGACACACACACACACATTGGAACAAGCTGCAATTATAACCCTGTTAGCTGTAGTTTCAAGAGGGCTTTGGGACATCCCAGGCTGGTAGTAGCACACAAGCAATTGAGCGAGGGGTTCCCGTGTGGCCTGCACTACCCGAGTGGAGCATAGCAGGGCGAATAAAGGGCTGGCGAGGGTGGAGGGGATTGGCAGCTGCATGCTTGCTCTTCAGCTGCATGTTATGTAGCTAAACAGTACCAGCTTGCAGGAGCACTTAACTTCTCCACTCCCACTAGCCTAATGAAGTCCTGAAAGGTTTCCTGACTCCCTCATATGGCTTTATTTAGTGCCTGGTAGGAAGAACCATTACTAAATGCACACACAGAGTGAAAGAGCTAGGTAAGGCTAGCATGCTAACACATAGCACACAAACATCTACAACAAACAAGCAGTATAAAAACACCAATAGGAAAGGGATAAAGAGTGTGTCAATACTGGGGGGGGGTTGTGGGCGGAAAGGACCCCTTTGCTTTGTGAACGTGTAATGGCTCTTCATTTTAATTTTATGGTTTGCCAGTGCTCCGCAGAGGGAAATTGTTTTCTATGTGGTTACACAGCCTGTTGAGAGGGAGAGAGAGGGGGGAAATATGCGCACGCCAAATAAAACAGCTGTGGTGGCAATTGAATCTGTATTCACAGTAAAGTAGGTTAACCCAGTTAAAAGTCAGAAATCCAATAGAATCAGGCGATTGGTGAGAGCAAGGCATCTCTCCCGGGCTTCAGAGACCCATTCTCATTCTTTGGGTGTCTTAAAAGCATTGCAATATATCAGTGTGTTAAGAGACAATGGCATGTAGGAGCAGGCGTGCGGGTAAGGGAAATGCAATGCACTATTTATTTGTTTTAATATGTGGTTTCCCCTTACTCTGTATTGTTTTTCTTACCGGTGTTTGGATAGACCATTGGAGAACAGGTTTGCCACAGTCTGTGGCTTAGCACTCATTGTCTTTGGGAGCACATGCATTTTACCTTCTTGATCTGTCGAGCAAGGCCTTCCACCCCCTACAGTCTTTAGTGAGAGAGGATGTTTTCATAAAGAATGCAGAACAATGAAATGACAGCTTCCCCTGTCTTTGTTATGGGAATATATGGACTCCCCTTGGTTCACTGACTTTTTATTACAAACTGAGTAAAATTCCAAACAATTGGCTGTAACAAATTTGCCTCCTGTTTGTCAATGTTGAAATCACTTTCTGTTTATTTATGTGTTTTCACTGACAGATAATTGGAGGACATTTAAAAAAATACATTGCTAGCGCATGTTGTTTCATGTTCTTTTTTGGTATGTGGGTTTTGGAGGATTAATATTAGCTAAATATTTTGTATATGGTATTTTGCTGAGGAAAGTCACAAATTTTGATGCAATAAATTTCAGAAAAGGGGAAAAAATGCAAGAAAGCAAATGTGGAGTCTTGGAGGTCTCCAGTGTTTTCTTCCTCCGTGGTGGTCTAGCATAAACCCCCACCAATTAATCGGATTCTCTCTCACCAACCCTTCTACACACCCCTGCTCTCCTCCATTCGCCCTGAGCCTGTGCCCTGCTAGAGATGCCATCTGATACAAGTCTATCACAAAACAGGTCCAGCATGAGGCTAAGTGAATTTGAAGCTTGATGGTATGAGGGGCTAATGACTGCAATACACCAGCACTTTGGGTCTGCTCTCAGCTTTGTGAGTGGATATGGCTGCCACCTCCATCGCTAGACTGAGAGAAACACGGAAAACAGACCCAGAATGTGATTTTTTACTTTGTACCTTTATACCAGGGTTGTCAGAATAAATAAATATACACAAGCCCAGATTTATTTTTCACATAGTGCTATATTAGATCTTAATATACTAAGATAACAGATCTTAGGCTCAAAACTTGAGGTTAGAAACAGTATTAGATATTATACAGTAGTAGATGTTATGACAGTGGTTCATCTAAAAACAAACATTAGTTCATGGCATTCCAAGGCATACACTTAAAAATATTATGCCATAGAAGAACCATTCTATATGATTCCATAAAGAACCTTTAACATCTATAAAACCTTTCAATTTCACAAAAAGTTCTGTGAAGTAAAAAAAGACTAAGACTATTTTAAACTATTAAAAGGTAAGAAACAAATTGATGATTGACAAATTGACTTTTAAGAGTGTATGCTAATTTTTTAGCTTTTTTCCCACACAGTAGCTTATAATCACCATTGCTGTCAATCCCCAAAAAGGGCTAAAAGTACCAAAACACACACACACACAAGTAGATTTCTGAGTTTTGCCTGCAAAATGTATGAAAGGTTACCATAAGGTGTACAAAGGAATTTACTTCATTATTCATTTGTAGTCCCCCTCAAAGAAATCTAGTCTGAAATCTAATTTGTGTTAAGATGTTTGACAAAATTGATGCTAAACACAATCATTACGTATGAGATTTTTTCGTGCTTATGGGCTATGTCAGAGGCAGTTTATGACCATGTTTGCCAGTCATGAGTTTAACCAAATGCAAATGTTCACTAACATGTGGGGGTGATTACCATTGGGAGCCAAAGGGAGCTCACACATTTCCATTTGGATACTGCAGTGGAGTACAAACGCATGCTAGAAACTAACAGTACAGCACCTTTAAAGCAACTGCCAGTGATGTATTTGCAGTCTGTGTGAATAGCCATTCAATGTGATTGTTATAATCAAGTGTTAAATCAAGAATTAAATTTTTGCTTAGCATTTATGTCTATGCTATTTTCATGCTATTTTTATACAGGGTCATAACATGTTTTTTGCTTACTCCTTTAGTCTTAGACATTGCATTATAATGCCCTCACCCTCCAAGTCCAAGGCCAGCACAAAGAAAGGTGTATCTTGAACGTTAAGATGTAATAATGTTAGAATACTATAACATATAATAATATATACTTATAATAATATATGAAATATATAATAATAATGCAATATAAAACAGGTTCATAATAATTTGAATCAGAATTGGATGTTTTAATGGCAGTTGATTAATAATCAAAGAACAAAGTCCACTAAGCTACTGCAGTTAAAGATGTGTAAAAACAGCAGGAAGCTTAGCAAATACTGTTTCTGTAGCTTATACATTTATCCAAGTTATCCAAATTAGCTTAAAGGATTGATAATTCTTTCCTAATATAACACTGTTACCAAGGCCTTTAACTGTGACTTCCCTATTTTGGTTTTGTCAAACACTAAATAGGGGCTTGGTTGTGGAAATTAAAGCAAAATCGCATAACAAGGAATTTTAATTTGATTAATTCATTGTTGTGTTTTGATGCGGAGCAAAGGCAACCACGGCAGTTTTCACGTTATTTGTTCCCCTGACTAATGACAATTTCCTGCACAATAACACAAGTGAAAACACCCTTAGAGCGAAGGAAGGCTTGAAATCACAGAAGAGAAGAGAAGCCACAGGGAGAACAAACCTCCCTTTAATTCTGCTACTGGTTAATGTGTGGATTTGAAATGTTTTTTTCTGCTGAAACTTTAGACAATAACATGATAAAGGAAAGAGTTTGGGAGCTTTTGGTAGCCTTGTGTTGGGCACTTGACCAGAACACCTGTGACGATAAAATAAAGAAATAAGCAAGAAAGCAGCTGTGGCTAGTTTAAGCTAATTAATCGTGAAAGTTGAAGAAACAAGCCTTTTCCAAGAAGAACAAAACTTGCTTGAATGTATGTTAGTGTATTATGGTACAGTATGTAAAGTAAGCTAAACTGTTATGAACAAACAACCCATTTCTAACACCTGCATTTTGTTATTGTAGCTATACTCGCTGTCTTAAATGAACAGGCCTTTAATTTGTATAACATTAAAGATAAAGTGATCAAATACTAGTACCGAACGTAACCTACTTTGAAAGTCATACATTAAAGTAGTTAAAGTACAGTCAAGCTAACCTTTTGAAAAATTAGCTATGTTTGAGCTATTAAAGTAGGCAATACATTTCAAATGATTCAATTATCAGATTATTTAGTATTCTGTCACCACTACATAACTAAAAACACTATTACTATTACTGTATGAAACAGCTGCTGTTTTAGCTGCTGTGTTACTAATAAAATGTTAAGCGTCACCTCTTTTAGTCTTTCCTCTGCACTGTCAAATACCAACAGACAAATGTGCCACAATTTCTGTTTTTCTTTTCATTTTTTGTCTCTTTATCAAAAGGCTAAAGCAATGTTGCTAACAGGCACCTACACAAGGCTTTCTCTCTCTGTCTCTCTCTCACTGTTTTTTTTCCTGACTTCCCCCTCCAGACCGACTGATTGCTTGCAGCTGGGGAGCACTGAGAACATTTTAATATTATGCAGAAGATTAGCGCAAACTAACTACATTATTCTCCAATTACGCTCATTTCATCCAACTGATGTCTTTATTTCCTTCCTCTCCACAATTAGCCTAATGCGAAAATTGGAATGCGCTTAGGACTGTTTTCTGATTGTTCCTGCACCGCTTATTATGTCACCCAGCCATTACAAACTCGTCTTTTATTGTAACTGTAAATAAAACGATTAGAGGCAGACGCAGCCGGGGACAGGGAGATTTCATTCAGGGATCTGCTTATCAACATTCTTGGAAGGTTTGGAAAGGCACACAGGCCCATGCTCAAGCTTCTTTATAGAGGCAAATCTTGACAGAATTGCCATGCCCCAAAACAAACAAACTGACAAAAAAAACTTAGGTTAATCAATTTAAAATCATGTAGAGACCTGAATATGGTTCTCCAATCACTTCGTTGCACACACCTAAGCCGTTTGAATAACCCATAAATGTGCTCAAATTATTAAAGGAGCATCTAAGCATTGTAACCCAATGATGCGGCTGTGGTAATGCTCTTTAGAGGTCTTCCCCCACCGTAAAGCACTTAGTAGTGGGATGAGATGATTTGGGAAATCATGCAGGAGCATTTGATGTAGGAGCATTTGATTTTTCTATTCAATGCAACAAGTCCATCAGGGATGCAAAGAGAGTGGTTACATAAATAAGGTGTAGAAGCAAAAATTGTGGAAGTAAAAATTATATTCATAGAAAAAGCATAAGCATAAGCAATGATCATAAGCAATGAAAAATCATAAGCAATGATTTGTTCTATAGAAACCACAAGACAGTGTTCAATTAAGTTAATTAAGGTTTAAACTTTAAATACATTTATTTAAAAGATAATGTTTAATTGCTAAATAACTGGTATAAAAAACTGCATTACCCTGAAAAGTGATTTACCAATCAAATAAGTTGCTGTTACCATTACCAAGCACTCTGAAGTAATTATCCACTCACATGAGTGTACTTTGAATAATACAATCCCTATATTACTAAAACTTTTTAGTATATATTATATATTTGCTTATATCTAGCAATAAACCAAAAATATATTAATACATTGTGTTGTAATAATAATGAATGAGTTTGTAGTTATTGTTTCTGATTTGATTTGCCATTGCTTTGCGGATGGCAGCAGTTAATTCAGTAAAAAATGTAAATACACTTGCACCTTTTGTATTGTTTGTATTGTTGTATTGTTTCATATAGTTTTTGTTTCCATTCAAAGAAAAAAACAAAAAAAAGTTTGTGAATGAGAGGCTTTCTAAATCTACAGAAATCTGAAGTTTTGTAGGCACAGATTCAGTGTGGGACTGCCTATAGATCTGAGAAACAGCAGTCAGAATGTGTAAGAGCAATGGCACAGCAGATAGGTTTTTTGTTTTATTTGTGGTGTTTGTGCTGCTCATGTGGGTGATACAAGTTTGAATCTGTCACTTATACAGTACACAGTGTGTCAACATGATTATTTTGATTTTACATGACCCATGGACATGCAGACACACGTTAAGGTGACGTGAACAGTTAAAAATAGGCCGATATGATGACTTTATTCTGTTGTTATCTGTCCTGCATGTGTATCCTCATCTATACAGAAACCCCCGTGGGCCACACAAACCTCTATATTCTGCTAAATTTGGGAGTTTCACTCCCTATTCTGTTACTGGACAGGCTACTCTTTTTGTCTCACGGAGGAGACAAATGGTGTTGATATCTGATGTGGCTGTTGTTTCGTAGCTGCAAGTGAGTTTTTGTTTGTGACATGACTTTACAATGAGAAATGCAAATAGACAGTGATAGCCAGAGAGAGAGAGAAATAAAGAGGAAAGAGAGAGATGACCTCCGGTGTAAAAAATAGACAGCGTAAGCCCCTGCCACCTCCTTGACTCTCAAAGGACATAAACAAAGATCAAATATCAAGAGATCTATTGCCACTACACAGCTTCAGGTTGCATAATATTATTCTAATTGGATCCAGAACTGATCAGGATAATCCATACAACAACAAATATTGCTTTAATTATGGTCTATAATTTTGTTTCTCTGAAGAGGACTGAGTAAAAATTTATAACAGTGTTTTCTGGTAAAAATCAGTATTAGTGTTGTTAATTTCTTAGCAGCAGAAGATCAGCTTTATCTATCTGATCTTGTGGGTTGCCTTTTAATGGCCTTACGATACTCTTGATATAATATTTTAAACCTGCTTTCTCTAGGGCATGTATTACATGTGTGACTTTATATATACATGCACACATACATCAAAATGTATTGCACTGAGCATCAACGTAAAGCTGGTCATCAAGATATGGAGACAAGAAAAGGCTCTTCCTTCTGTGATTAGTTAGTGTTTACTAGCTTAATAGAATAGTTCATTTATTTTGTAATTCTGTAATTTTTATTTTATGATAACTGTGTGTTTTTTACTGGATATGGATAGGTGAAGGATCAAAGCTCCTCCTTTACAGTGAGATGCTTCTTGGGGTCACATGTAACAACACTTCCTTGGCAGATGGCAGGTGAACCTGATCATCATACAGTACTTGTAGCTGGTAAAATAGTCTGTTAAAATATATATTCTGTTAAAATATTACAATTTCATCCAACACAAAAAAATTAGTATTGTCCTGTGCAAATTTTTCTGAACAAAAGTTTGCTGTATGTGGTATATATTTTATATTTATAATACATTTATAATTTATAATATTTATAATGTAAGTCATTTTAATATTAGAGAAAATACAGAAATCATACATAAGATCATGGATTAGACCATTGTGCTGGGCAGGTTTCCTTTATTTGACCTCTGTTGTGACCCTTGCAAAAGTTCTGACTCCCATGGGTCACTGACTAATGTAAATTGCAATTGATTTGCAATTCACCTAAAACTGAAAAGTTATTTGGGTGAAATTCAAGCTCCAGAAGGTGATGTGGCCTTCTGTGGAAAGAAAACAAAAACCTATATGTCATCTTAAAAATATTAGGAGTTTCTCTTTAGGTAAAAGTAAAACAGTACAATCCTATAATCAAACATTAGAGTTTGTAATATGATCAAAACCATTTAAGATAACATTCTTCCAAAACCAAATTAACTGAGCTATTACTGTACTCTTACTGTGCCAATGCTTGTTTTTATTTCTCTTTAGGAATGTTTAATTAAATTCACATTTCACATATCATTTCAAAGCTAGTTTCAAGTCAAGTCAAGTCAAGTTGAGCTTTATTGTCATTCCGCTACATGTGGGGACATACAGTGGAACGAAATGTCGTGCCTCACAGGACCACGGTGCTACATACATACAACAATGACGTGAAACAGTATAAATCTAAACACAAATACTAACAGAATTAGATTATAAATATACTATATATAAAGTTGCCTATACATAAACTAGAAAATACAAACTATACAAATGTTTCACATAAATATTGCACATGAGGAAAAAGAAAGTCAAGCACTGTTCCTGGCTGAAGAACAGTACAAGATGATCTGTAGTGCATGGGCTTGTAAACATACATATGTTATGAGTCTTTTTTGTGGGATTATGTACCCTCAGTTGTAAAAAGTGTCTAGTGCACATAGAGGAGAGTGTGTTACTACAGGTGGTCTGTGTGGCCTACTCACCTGTGTGTAGCACACTCAGAATTGTACAAGGGAGAAAAAAAAAATATATATATATATATATATATATTTAAAAGGTATGGGGTTTTTCAGAGGGGGGCCGTGCTTGAGTTCAGGGCTCTCACAGCCTGGGGGAAAAAGCTGTTGAGCAGTCTGGCAGTGCAGGCTCTGATGCTCCAGTACCGTTTTCCTGACAGCAGGAGCTGGAAGAGACTGTGTGAGGGATGGGTGGGGTCCTTTACGATACTGGTGGCTTTGTTGGAGCATCGTGAAAGGATAATGTCCAGGAAGGAGGGGAGAGGGCACCGATGATGTTTGCAGCTGTGTTCACTGTCCGCTGGAGGGTCTTGTGCTCTGTGGCGCTGCAGTTCTCATACCAGACAGTGATGCAGCTGGTCAGCACACTCTCAATGGTTCCCCTGTAGAACATGGTGAGGATTGGTGGAGGGAGACTTGCTCTTTTCAGCCGGCGGAGAAAGTGTAGGTGCTGTTGTGCCTTTTTGGAGAGTGACGTGGTGTTGGTGGTCCTGGTGAGATCCTCTGTGATGTGCACCCCCAGGAATTTAGTGCTGCTGACTCTCTCCACAGTCGAGCTGTCGATGGTCAATGGGGGTGGTCAGTGGAGTTTCTCCTGAGGTCCATCACAACCTCCTTTGTCGTCTCCAAATTGAGGGACAGGTTGTTAGCGCCACACCATGCTGCTAGCTGTGCCACTTCCTCTCTGTAATGCGTTTCATCATTGTTGCTGATGAGACCTACCACCGTTGTGTCATCAGCGAACTTGATGATGTGGTTGGAGCTGAACTTGGCAGTGCAGTCGTGGGTCAGCAGTGTGAAGAGCAGCGGGCTGAGCACACAGCCTTGTGGGGCACCTGTGCTCAGTGTGGTAGTGCTCGAGGTGTTGTGGCCGACACGGACTGACTGGGGTCTTTCAGTTAAAAAGTCCAGAATCCAGTTACAGAGAGAATTGTTAAGGCCCAGCAGGTGTAATTTATTAATGAGCTGTTGTGGGATTATTGTGTTGAATGCTGAGCTGAAGTCAATGAACAGCATTCTTACATAAGTGTTCTTCTGGTCTAAGTGGGTAAGAGCCAGGTGGAGGGTGGAGGAAATTGCATCATCCGTAGAGCGGTTTGGACGGTATGCAAACTGGAGCGGGTCGAGTGTGTTGGGGAGGCTGGTTTTTATGTGATTCATGACTAATCTCTCAAAGCACTTCATCATGATTGGAGTCAGTGCTATGGGACGATAGTTATTCAGACAGGACACAGGTGATTTCTTAGGTACCGGTATGATGGTTGTGGACTTGAGACACGTGGGGACGACTGCCTGGCTCAGCGAGATGTTGAAGATATCTGTTAGGACATCTGTCAGCTGTGCAGCACAGTCTCTCAGTACACGGCCAGGTATGTTGTCAGGACCCGTAGCCTTGCGTGGGATCCTAGACAGGGTCTTCCTCACTAAGGCTGGAGACAGACAGAGCGCCTGGTCGGTGGGAGGTGTGGGCAGGTTTTGTGCAGGTGTGTCATTCTGCATTTCAAACCGTGAATAAAACTTGTTAAGTGCGTCTGGAAGGGATGTGTCGTCATCACAGGCCTGTGGCAGGGGAAAGAAAAAGTTTTCAGTAGTTTAAGAAAAATGAAAGTTGAACATTGTCAGTAAACATGTACAGATTATCAAATTAGCTAAGTTTGTGTATGCATTAAAGCAATAATGGCAATTCTATGACTTCTATGAAATAGCAACATCTTAGCATAATATATAATATTTTCCTGTGGGACCCTTTGTTAAAAAACATGTTTCACTAATAAATTAAAACAGTAACTTAAAGCAAAAGTGACTGAATTCGAGTGTTACTTTGTGTGCTTATGCCTGTAAATCAGCTCAACATCCTCCTCCATGGATGTCATCAGATGTTGACACAGCACCAGAAAACTATTTTTATAGTTTTATAGTATATTTTAACTATTTTTTATTTTAAAAAACTATTAATTATTGTCATTTACAATAAATTAGATTTACATTAAATTATTTTACTATTAAACTTTTCTGAAAATTATTTATAGTTTATTCAGGCTATGCCATTGAATCTATGACCCTGGCATTGATAACTATTGCTCATTTTTAAGGTTAGGGTTAACAAATTAAGTACATTTTTGCCAGGCAAATGATTAAATGGGCAAACAATCTAATATAGTTAAATTAAAGTAACACCCTAGCAACCACCCAGAACACCATACCAGGTGCATAGCAGCAGTATCGTTGTGGCATGGTTTAGCACAGACAAGCACCAAGTCACATTTTTTTATTTTTTTAACCAACGTTCATTTGGTTTTGAAAAGTTGTTGTCCCTTATGTGTATTACCTTTCTGACCTGATCGGTTTGTTGGTGTAAGAGCAGTGCATGGATGTAGGGGTGTACGATGACAGATTGTGATTTTGGGAATGATGTAAGTTGGGGGGTCTTGGGGGTTACATTTCTGTCTCAATTTATTAGTTGTGGTTGGCTGCTGGTCATCTTAAGTGAGAGAGAAAGCATATGTCACCCATCTTAAACTGATATCACACCCTATCAACTTCAAACACCACCGCGGCCATCTGGGACTGACTATACCCACCATTCCTTTGGGCTGAGATATGCACTATAGGCACATCAGTGGACAAATGCATATATACAGAGACCAATTGGAAGGTTGAAGAAATGCATTGTATGGAAAACTAAGCCCCAAACCCTAGGGGCTTATGATGGAACTGCCAGAAGTTTGTGATAAAAATGCAAATGCCCATGCCTAGATTAAAAGTAGGCTACAGTTGTGTTTGCCATAAAAAAGCCATCATTACATAGGGTGTTGTGTTTGCTTGCCAAACATTGCTATGTACCCCAAAGTAATGTTAATGTTTTAATATTTTAATCATTTTAGTAATATGTTAAATTTTAAAAATAAAATGTAAATTAAACATTATATTTATATATGTATGTTCAAATGAAAACAGTAAATACATATATTATTCATTATAGTTATTGAAAATGTCCTCTTATAGCTCATGAAGTTCACTGGATGAAAGTGGAGCAGAAGTGTGGAGATCTGCGCACAGCAGGAGAAGTGCATTGGTATAGTAATGGTTAGTGGTATGGTAATAATTAGTGACCAGACTGAAATGTGTGTGTGTAAGAGGAAATGCTCGGGTAGTAGAAGCAGGAAGACTAAATGGCCTATCACACACACCCCTCTCTGACCTCCCCTGAGCCGCTGGACACCATCAAACAAACCGCCACTTTCTTCTCTCTAATAGCTTCCGTGGTAATCGACATGGCGGAAGTGACCATGGAACAGTGTGATTAGCTGGAAAGGATGCCCTAATCATTTAATTTGTTCTCAGGCTCTAAGAAAAAGAAAACCAATGCTGGAGAGAAACAGGAAACAAATTATAAAATGCAGTCATGTTTGAAAGTGTTGAGAGGACATAAGTCCATACCAACAAACACATACTAACGTGTACACATACCCACAAACATTTTGCTTAACATTGGATGAAGCAGAGCCATCTTTTCTCTTGAACTGAAACTCTATTCAATTTATTTTTGAATTTTTAAATTTTAAATTTATTTTTTGAAACTCTATTAAATTTATTTTTGAATGTTAATTTCTGTGAGACACAAACCAATAAGCTATTCAAACTTTATCACTGTTATTGCTCAGGACAAAAGAGATACACATTGATTCTGTGTGACGACATGCCACATCTATGTAATCTTGAATACTTAAATGAGAAATGCTTGTGTTCATATCGAGATCCCTGACTTTCAGTTGCAGACTTTGGTATGTCTTGGCCAATTTGAGCCCAGTTTGTAACATTTTTATTGTTAGCTTTGATCATCTGGTAAGTTACTATGAATTATTTTTAATTATGTTTTTAAAACAAACATGAATATAAAAAGCTATTTTTAAGAAAACAGGTTGAACTCAAAAGACTTTAGTTACCAAACTTCAAATAAAGAGTTAAAGAGACTAATAAAGAGTTTGAATTTAACTCTTATACACTTGAGTGTGTACACATGAAGGCCTGGTGACAAGAAGAAAAAGCAAACTGTTTCTTATGCTAGGTATGAAATGCTTCCTGCTTCCAAGCTACTGTTTCCTTCAGCAGCCACAGTCTCTCCCCAAATCTCTCATGGAACCTGAGCGATTCTGCCAAACAGAGAGAAGTAAACAGTGTATGTGTTACTAGAGTGAATGGTGGGTTAGATAACGTCCTTAAATGAGTGACAATAGATGCTAGGGGAATGTAAGATACGTGACACCAATGCAGCCACTGAGAGTTAGATGAGGAATTTAAAAGACAGATATCAGTGTCATGGGTTGACCACAGTGCAGCATTCCACACAGAGCAAGAGCAGGATTAATTTCAGTACACAATACACTGGAGTACAGTTCAGTGACAAAAGCCATGGATGGTGGTGACATTCTTACAACATACCAAAGAATTTAACTCTTGAGACCTGATGCTTACTGGATCCATTTTCAAACTGGAATTTCCCTGTGAATTACACACTTTAAAAAACACCAGGTACTGGTACACTAGAACAATTACTTCATGTGCTTTACACCACCAAAAGGGCAGATACTGCCTGTGGATATCTGTTTATTTTCTGCATTTAAACAAATAATTTATCATGATTATGATATAATGCTTATAAGCTAACAATTGATCAGATCAAATTAATGATGAATTTATTGGTTGGTAAATTCCCAGTATGCACACATACTGTAAGATAGAGTATGCAAGATACTGTAAGCATTGTGGTGTAATTATTGTGTAGAAGAAAATCTCACAAAATAATTTCTAGGTTACGTTTCACATGTTTCACGTTTCACATATTGCACACACAATAAATAAAACATAGAAACTTGTGTTTTGCTTAAAAACATTGAAGTCTACTTTAAGATTTTTTTTCTGCATTGTGACCATTTTCATGACACACATTTTTTTCAAGTTTCAATTACTCTAAATGGGATTTTTTTGTTTTTACTCATTACAGTGTACTCCAATGTGAAACAAATATATGCTTCAATTGTAAAATAGTGTGCTGTAATACTGTATTATATTAGGGATTACAAAAAATGTAAAACATCTGAATGAATTACTGTGATAGGAGTTGGAGTGTGTGGGGGGGTAACATCTGCTGAATGTTGTTCTAACTTCTGACAGGAATCATTTAGCCTACATGCTGCAGATAAGTGCTCTAATAAGCGCATTATACGGATGAATACACATCTTCAAACATCATGTGCTATCAGGGTTGTCAACTTTTAAACAAAATCCTAATTATACTTTTGTAAAATGTCATTATTGTTGTTATCACCTTTCTTCACTGTGACATCATAAATACATGTGGTGTTTGGGGGAAAATGCCTGTCTTTTATTTCTGTTTCCAGCGATCAATCACTGGCTGGCACTTATGTTTTGTGGTCAAGGGAGGCCAAACTCGTTTTCCCATCATCTTTGTCTTTTTGATTAGTCTCTGTGGTGCAGGGCCTTCTGGCTAAACAGGTGTGAGGCTGTAAAGACATTTCTCTCATACCTGCAGAAATGCTCTCTGACCCACCTGCCTTCCATCCACAATTATTGGAGCTGCTTAGTAGAGAACACTGGGAATGCTTTAGCAGAGTGTACAAAAAATTACTACAATAATTAATCATACAAGCCAAACAAAATTTCTTCAGTATCACTTTACATGTTTAGCAAGACTGCAGTTTGCCTTTCCTTACCAAGGGGGTGGGGGTGTGAGGTTGTTGGTTGGGGTGGGCAGGGTGACATTTACTAGCATAAAGATAAACACATCCTCTTATGGGTTTTCAAACACACTAAACAGAGGTGGCTGTTGTGTTGCTAAACTAGTGTTGCTGAATGGATGTGGTTGCTAAATGGTTGCTAATAGTTGCTAAAACTGATTACTCCTACCAAAGCTGTAATGTGTGTCATGGACCACTTATAAGGCATCTTAATTTCAAATGTTTGTATGTATTTTTTGGACTTGATATTTTAATAAACTACCTTCATTTATATACTGTAGCTCTTCAAACATAACAATGAGCATAAGTTTTAAAGACATCCCTCACTATATTCAAGAAACAGCTAAAAACCAATTTCTTCCACGAATACCTGACACCCTTTCTCCTTTCTCCCAACAGATATCGTCTCTATCAGGTATTGAAAAGTTTTAATATTGGTAAATGTAACTGTGTATAGTTGATGTTAATAGTTGGTAGTTGCCCCATTGATGATTTATCGTGTCATTGTTTTTCTCACCTTGTAAGCCACTTTGGATAAAGGCATCTGCTAAATGTAATATAAATGTAAAGACTAACTTGATCATCATTTCCAGTGCTTTACAGGAGTTTAGTAACTGGAATTTCGTTATTAAATTAACTTTTTTCAAATAGAGTTCAAATCTTTTGAATCTTTTGACTTCTACAGAAGCAAAAGCAATCACTTAACTGCCTCAGAGAAATGTGTTTAAATGAGTAACATATTAACCTTCTAGACAGACCTACCATGAGCTCTATGGAAAAAATGAATACCTTTTTTATTTACGGAACCTGGCTGTTGCACTCCAGTAATTGGAAAAGTAGCTTATTACTGGATAAAGCACACATTTTGAAAATGGATGAGATATTGTCACAAAAACATATTAAAAGTGTTAAGTAATCAGTAGTTTTACTTGTTATTTTTAGTTTCTCACCAACACTGATTAAGAGACAAAGAGGGACATCCTGTGCTTCTGAACTAAGCAATTCAAATTATTTGTGGGTAGCGTTTAAGCTATTTGCATTATTGGCAGGATGATGAGCTTTTCAATATGTCAGAAATCCAATATTAAACCCTGCTAATGTGTGACAGTTAATTATGTTGCCGTATGTTGGTGTTGTAAAAAGATTGGTTAAACACTTCCTGTGGCAGACGGCAATTTAAGGTTAATTTGCAGTAATTGGTGATCAATATGGTTAAAGCAGGTCAGGTTTAGCCTAAACATGTGGCTCTTTAGTTTTAGACATGCCAGAATCACCCTAACAGGGCTCTGGGAGGTTCTGAGGTCTGGGTAGTTTTCTGAAAGCTGTGTTTGATGCAGTCTTCTGGGGGTGAATAAGCCAATAATCATCTGTTGTGAACCTTCTGCTAAGTTCCATGTTGATCTCAAAGTTCTACATTGTGCAAACTACCAGCGGGCACTACCTCTTTAAGGGTGTACTTACACTAGGCATGGTGCAAACGACACTGTAAAAATGCTTTACCAAATCTATGGTACCAATGCCATATCTGTGTTTGCCATATATCCTTAATATGACAGTTTTAAACATAATTAATACATATATTGTTTAATATCATGTTTATGAAGAGTATACACAAGTTAATTTAAATGTTTAGATACTGTATACAGTATGTATGTCCTAGCTGGTGTTTCCTGCAGATCTACATCTTTAATGTTATGACATCCATTTTAAACCTTTTTTATTTAAATCTGGTAAGGTCTATAAAACTTTGCAAACATTAAAGTTTAGTGTGATTGCTTTTGTAATAAAATATGTTACATTTGGGGCTACTACCAGGTAGGTATTTTCATTTAATTTGCTTGTAGAAAGACATTTACAAACTTTTCTTAAAGTTGCAGTTTGTAACTTTCATTCATGGAGTCTTAATATATAAACTATGCATCATATTTTGACTGCATTGAAACTGGAATGTTCTGAAAACATTTTGTACTTGGTGTCTGCACTTTAGTCTGCAAGATGGAAAAACAGCTGAAATGCAATAATTTTTGTCAGGGACCTTTGAATGCAGAAATTTCACCATTTATATCTTTTCATGTCATAAAAGCTGTTGAAGTTTGTTACGCTGAATATAAAAACAGGTATTCTTCATTTCATAAACATGGACATTTGATTTTCAAAAGCAATATTTCCAAAGCACCTCAAGCTTCTTGTTTACTAAACACCCTCCTTTAAAGGCCCAAGGAGTTTCCTTGATTGCATAATGCATCAGCCAACGGCCTAAATGTTTCACACTGAACTGCTACCACGGGGCACTACCTCTTTAAGGGTGTACTTAAACTAGGCATGGTTGCCTTGTACCATGCCTAAGCGTAATTGTCCCCACTCCCCCGCTGACCTGCACATTTGCACATAAGGTTCCAAACCAGAGCACACCGACGTCATTAACGATGCAACATTTTGAGCAATCACACTGGTCAAACGAACCAGACTTTGGGGGTCACACATGCTTGGGCGAGGTTTAGAGTGCACCCTAAATGAGATCTGTCAGTGTGTATCCCAATATAAGTATTCTATTTGAGCTAGTGCTGCACCAATCTTTGAGCTAACACCCATATCCTCCTTCATGTATTGCTGGAATGTCATTTTTTTCTGCACTTTTTTGATGATGCATTAACTGTAAAGTTGCATCTAACACACTCTGGGTAATGAAGCCTCCACCTGTGCTGCTGTATGTGTATGGTTAATCCGGTTAGTTGGAGCTGTGCTTAAAGTGTTTGCCCAAGGGTCGGACTCCAAATCCATGCAGCTTAAGCAGCGGAGATGAGGTGGCCTAAAGGAGATGAGGTGGCCGCGGCCATTGCAGCAGAAATTAGATAGATCAGAAAGTAAATACAACTGGCCCTTATTTGATTCAGCCTTGTGATGATGGGTTATGGGGGAGTCAATAAAGTGGCACTAAATAACAGGGTAGCTTCTTCCGTTGAGACAACCCTGATGGTGGGATGGAAGATTCTGTGTGAATTATATGTCTTGATACAAACATAACTCAAAATAAACAGAAAACGTGTGTGTTTAGGTGTATACAGGTCTGGTCATACTGTACATGTGAGGGAATTTGAAGTGGTCCTCACCATTTGCCCCAGGTCTCTCCTTTGTCTCATCAGATTTAGGTCTAGATTAAGGTCTAAGATTAATATAAACAAGTTTTTATTTGTCTTCATTGCTTGAAAACAAAGTGTCCCTCCACCATAATGCAACATTTCCCAGTGTGTCTAAATGTGTGTTGACTATAATAAGGTTTGTGCTTGAATGTACAGGAGTTTGCATGTATTCAAGCTGGGCTGAATGTGTTTGTGTGCGTGTTTGAGGGCTGACAGTATAGCAGATGGAGGTCCCTACGGCTACAGCTTTAAATCCTCACTCTCCAAAGGATAGCAGGATTTTCATTACAATAGATCCTTAATATTCATCACCCTCATGAACACACACAAAAAGTATCCACTTGGGCCCCTACAGAGGCTCCAGACCCTCAGCAAACAGACAGAGTCGCTCTTGTCAGACCCTTATACTTTATTAAGGCTGCAATCTTAAATCATAAATTTTTAGGTTAAAAATAAACAAAAACAAGTTATTAAATAAGTGCATAATAGATCAGTGTTCAAATGGATTTCTGTACCTCACCCCCGTTCACAATGGGGTGAGGTACATTGATGATTTATAATTTTGAGTGTTTGTAGCGAGGGCACCGCCATCTTGCATTTCTACAGCCTGTTTCTACAGACATAAAAAGTTTGTTTGCTGGCAGTGCTGAAGAATAAGCATTCTGCTTTGAAGATGATCTTGAAATGACTGTCGAAAAGTCCTGTAGCCCATAATAGTCCTAGTTCTTATGCATTTGAGCCGATTCAGCAAGGGGACTAAGCAGTGGTACCATTACGGGTGGATTATTATTATTATTATATATGACTACTATTTTTATTATTATTATTACAAATGAATTTACGACTGTTATTAAATATTATCTTACTGGGTGCCAACTGCACATTATTATTAAGTAATATTGTTAGTAATGTATAGTTTCGCTCACTCTCTTTACGTTTGTGCGCTACTGGTAGATAAACTTACCTGTCACCAAGAAGTTGACCAATAGAGGGCTCCAGTGCTATTTGCAAGGCAATTCCAGGCTAATAAAAAATAGACAAGCAAATAAGTCTTCAGCAGTGAAAGAAAGTTGTTACAAATTTTACTGCACAGATTTTATTGCAAAAAGATCAAAAAAAGATGATGACAAGGAAAATGACAGAATTGGGGATAACGTTTGAGGATACAAGGCATAGATTCTGCAAACGTGGAGTCATGGTAATATTTACTTTGCTGTTTGCATATGCTTTGCATATGCTTCAGTCAAATGTATGTTGTAACTGTAATGGAGGCCAGCTAGTGAGTGAAAAGCTTTGCAGTGTGTAAACCTCACTCCCCAATCTCAAGAGGTGCTCTAACTTAACATAATAATATAATAATAAAATATATATGAACATAGTAATCGTATATGTAAATGTAATTATTACTACATCTGTACCGTAACGATACCGATACCCAGTCCCCTTGCCATATTGGTTCAAGTGCATTAGGACTTAACATGGGAAACAACAGGACTTATCAACAGTCATTTCAAGTTAATCTTTTTGTATTTGTCTTGAACATTTGTGTGTTGAACATGGTACAGAATCTATATTCTAAAGCACTGTCCAGCACAGCAAACAAACTGTGTCACAGACTGTAGAACTACAAAATGGCAGCGGTTTTGCTACAAAAGCTATAGCAAAACATATTATTTTATTTTAAATTCGCTACATTAATCATGCTTGTTATATTTTTATTAGAGTGGGAATCTATTTACTAGGTAATGTAAACTTGACTCAGTGCTTAATAATTTTAATATTAATATTCCACTTGAACACCACAGAAATCATTCAAATTATCAAGACAATTTCACTGAGTTACTACAACTTAAATTAAAACAAAAATATTGTTTTAAGCAAATTAGCCGCCACTGCGCAGATTGCAGCTGGTCCCCAGTTGCCATCCGACAAAACTAAAAAGCATCTTTCCATTAAAGAGCAAGCGCCATTATTGCAAATGCCACGCTGTCATTGCAGCTTGTGCGCCACACCACACTACACATGGATGATGGCCGTTTAGAGTGCATTTCCTTTCTGGGTAAGCCCCATGCAGAAGCCTCTCTGAGCGAGATGGAGTGTTCACACTGCTTGATCATGAGTCTCTCCTCTCTGCCCGCTCAAATTGCTTTCTTTTTAGAGAAAGACTCGGCCACATCATGCCCTCCCATTTTCTTCCTCCCAAGGACCTGCAAGGAAAGGAGGGACAGCGGGGCAGAGGGACTGCGAGTGAGCTCACGCCGACTCAGACCCTGCGTGCCTTGTCGTTGCAATGCAGAGGTGACTCTTCAGTCCTCTTTGAACGCCCGGACCAGTGTCCCCTGGCTGCTGTGAGTGGCATGGTCTCCTTCGGTGCCATCGAGGATGAGCTGCTAGATGACAGCATGTCCCTAGCAGCATCTGATGCAGAGGACATACCAGGCTCGTCTATCTACCCCACCCCTCTACTGTCTATGGACCCCAGCGATGCCAAGGCAGGGATGGATGGCAAGCTTTTCCGCGTCCTCTCTAAAGCTGTGGAGAAGCTGGGACTGGAGCAACACTTCATGCCTAAACACCCCAGCTCTGCGACTGCCACCAGTTGTCCCAAACCTACATTAATGCAGCAGCCAGCAAAGCCAGTGCTTCCATCTGTTCAGCCTTCACAAAAGCCTGAGCCGTGACAATGTTCCAACTCGGCCAGACGCTTCCCATTTGCAAGGGCCAAGGACCCTGGCCCAAGCTGACGCTGTATCCTGTTCCTCATCTTTTTTTGAGGTCATCCTGATCCACCGGACAAGAACTGTAGGGGGCAAGTACTCCCAAGTACTCCACTCTGTTCCAGGTGCCGGTGGCAGTATGGGTGTTACAGAAACGGATTTTTCTGACGGATCTGAATTACCTCGACGACTGATGGGTTGGGGTGCTCTGTGTGAGGGCAATCCGACCTTTGGCTCCTGGATGGACACAGAAGGTTGGCTACACATCAACTGCCTCGAGATAATAGCAGTATGTTGGGCCCTTCTTACCGGACCTAAGGGGACATCACGTGCTAGTCCACTTGGACAGTGGTGTCTTATATAAATTGCCAGGGCGGACTCACTTCGAAACACCCTTTTGAGATGAAATGCCTCTTGGAGTGGGTACATCGCAACCTGCGATCTTTGAGAGCAGCACATGTGCCTGGCGTATTGAACCTAAGAGAAGACATGCTATCTCTGACGACATCCCCTCAGAGGAGTGGATGTTCCTCCTGCAGACGGTTAAGAAAATCTGAGTTGTGGGCTCTGCACCTTTGGGCTCTTGATGGGACTTAGTAGATCTTCCAGAGAGTGTCCTAAATACGATATCACAGGCTAGAGCTCCATCTACAAGATGCCTCTATGCCCTTAAATGGTCGGTCTTATCCACCTGGTGCACAACTCACTGTGAAGATTTTATTTCCTGTGACATATCGATGATTTTGTCCTTCTTATAAGAGCTGTTGGACAAAAGCCACTCCCCTCTATGCTTAAGGTCTATGTGGCAGCTATAGCAGCCTGTGGGACAGTCTGTGGGCTGGAACAACATTGCAGGCTCGGATCTTATCTGCTTAAAGGACATGTGCCTGTTACAGCAGGCGCTCTTGGAAGTGCTGAGGCTGTACAGGATTACTGGAATGATTATCTTAGGCGGGGCTGACCTTGGTGAGTTTAGCCCTCTTGCCCCCTGCGGGGCTTGCTCTGTTTAAACTTGGTCCCTCTGAGCCTTAATGGCTCAAGTTTAGTTCATGACAGTCGTTCCTCTTTCATGGCATGGCATGATTGTATTGGTTCCCCATAGCATCTAGTGACACAGTATGAGTGTAGTATTGAAAGGGAACAGACTTGGTTACAACATAACCTCGGTTCCCTGAGATACAGGAATAAGTACTGTGTTACCTATCGTGCCATGATGCTGCACGGCTCAGTGTTGTTGCTTCAATCGAATTGACCTGAGATTCTATAGCGCAATGCCTGCTTATATAGCCAAATGGCTTCACTGCACGAACCAATGGCAATGCAGTTTCACTGCATTATTGTAATGGCTTCAGTCATCAGATAAAAAGAGTTTTCCCCATAGTGTCTAGCAATGCACTACTCATTCCCGTATCTTGATTTTTTTATCTTGAAATATCGATATTTTGTTTGTTTGTTTTTTTTACATATATTAAGACATACATGTTACAGTTCAGGTCAGGAAAGGCCCACCTCCTATAGATTTATTTTACACATTACAGGATATAAATAAATGTCATGTAGTTACAAAAGGTCCCATGTAAAATATCACTAATAATATCACACTATAAAAAACATAATTTCACAATGTTCGTGACTCCTCACGTTTATTCTGCTTATTTCCCAGCATTCTCACATTCAACACCAGATCATGTTTTAATCATACAACTTAGAAGTGTTACGCTGACAGCTGTACTGTGAGATGGTGTAAGAGCAGTGAGGATTGTGGGAGATGTTTGTGTGTGTGGGTCTTTGTGTGCCGAAGCCTAGGGCAAGAGATTCAGTCAGGTTCTGACACTCTGTAATCATAATCCCCAAACATCCCTGAATGATGGTAAGGTGAGACAGCCAACAATATGTATTACCTCTAATCTCTTTCTCTCCCTGTCACACACACTGATAGGGACACATAAAGTTCCTGGCAGAGTAGCCTGTAAATGTGGTTTGAATATTCATTTTTTTTCTGATGTTTTTCTGTTTTTTAATACTGCATTAAAATTTCCTGTATTTTCTGACTGTATTCTAATAAAAAAAAGAGTGTGAAATATTGATATATGGTCATTATGCCATTGCTTAAACACCATGGCTGACATCTAATGGTGGTCTAAGATTTTTGCACAGTAACGTATATCCGTTTTTTTTTACTTTTTCCAAATGCACTTCTCACTACTTAGCAGCCTTGTAAATATGACCTTCTGATCTGCAGTTATTTTCATGTGGAGGTCAAAGTGACACATGATGCTTGAGTTGAGTAGGGTGTTGAAACCTTGACGAAAGTTATGCGAGAGGCAGTATAAAATAAGAGAAAATTCAAGACCTTTTTAGCATGCAACATTACCCGGGTGACATCAGCCAGGTTTGGCAGCCATTGTCAATGTCGTATACCGTCCACAGGGATTTATGTGTCTGTTATTCATGTCTGAGATGAGCCCACAATTCCAGAGGTTTTCTCTGTTAGTTGTGAAAAGGACAACAGAAAAATGAGTAGAGAAAAAGATGAGGAACAAAAAAGAGACAGCTAGTCTCTGCGGTCACAAGTGAAACAATTAGACATAGGGCAAAAAGATGAGGTTGTCTGATCACAAGCACTGTGATTTAGTCTAATCTCAAATAGCGTACTATACCATGAGGCTATAGTTTTAAACCATCATGCTCATGCATAAATATGATACAGCAATATTAAGACATAAAGGAGGTTTCACATCTGGCTCAGAACAAGGCACTCAGTCATGTGATTGTGGAGTCACATGACTGAAGATGGGTTCTCTCATTGGTTAAAATAAATGCTTTGGTTGATTTTATTATATATTATGGTGAATCCCTGCTCAACTCCCATGATCCTCCAGTAAACGCCAAGAGCAGGGTCTAATATCAGGCGATTAACCTGCTGTAGAGCTCTGTTTGCTCAAGTATATTTTTAGCATTGATAACACTTGTGATCGGCTGAGGCTGGACAAAGGTTTTTTATTCAAAGCCCTCTGCAAGCACCAATTTACTAAATTACCAAAAACCATACCCAAATGTTTGGGTTCCCTTCTCAGTCATGAATAGGTGAGAGAATGGAAATATATGTAATTTTGATCTAAAAGAGAGAATCGCCATTTTTCAGAGGCAGTTCCCCAACGTCCTTTTGCAGCCTATGGAGAAAGAGCAGCCCTATGATACATGGAAACTCCATTAAGTCTCCTGAGCTATAAAAAAAAACTAACCACAATGTTTCTTCTGGTGTCCAGTCATCTATTTTGTTTTCCCAGTGCTGCACCTGCTCAGTTCACCCAAGGCATTATGGGAGCCCCAGACCCCCTGGGATACAATACACTGCATATCATCCAACAGTCTTTTGATAAAAGAAAACCAATTTGGTTAGGAAACAAAACAATAGTTTAACAATAGTCCTCCATCACCACATGCTTAAATAAAAGGACAATATTATCAATGTTGGCTTGTTACTGCAGTCCATTCACCTGCTGTAATGAGTACTGCTGTCACTGCTGTCAATAGCAAAGCTGTAGCAAATTCTTATAACTGTAAACAATAGAATTCTAAAATATGTCCCCATTTACATAGCTAAGTGTGTGTGTTTGTGTGTGTACTGGTATATGATACATATGTGACACATATGTAACACTGTAGCAATGGCATAGAAACGGCCCTAAATATAAGCAACAAACAAACAATAACCTAGCAAACACACAGCAATGCACTAAAGCCAATCTGAACAGCTTGGAAAACGCATAGTAATGCCCTGGCAGACAAGCCACCACACCCCAGCATCGTTGGCAGACATTAAATAAATAAATAGGCAATTACCCACAACAAAGACCAATAACCACTCCTGAAAATCCAAATGTAAAAGTGTATATGAGTATGTTGAGGCTATCTATACACTAATGATAACTTAAGCCTTTTGAAGTGGTTGCTGTTGGTTTATTTTGGCCAAAACAGAGTTGTCTCTGCATATTATTCTGCGGTAGGAGCAATAGAATTGTGGAAGGTGTAAAAAATCAACAGACAATTCCTACCTTTCATATGGCTCATTAAGGCCTGAATAAAATCTTTTTAACTGCTGCTGTTGGTTGATGGTGCCCAAATAAAGTCCTAGATTAAATACGCAAATAAGGCACACAAATGCTCCAATGTGATAGTGGGTTAATTTCAACAATGATGCCAGGCAATAACAACATCAAATAAAACAGGGATTCAAATAACAGGGCTAAAACGGACACCAATCTGTATGGGAAATTGTAATGAAGCATTTAAGATCAGAATAG
The DNA here is from genome assembly GCA_036877525.1 of Chromobotia macracanthus. NCBI lineage: Eukaryota > Metazoa > Chordata > Actinopteri > Cypriniformes > Botiidae > Chromobotia > Chromobotia macracanthus. Next base: position 5,203,156 of record JAZGTH010000034.1, on the reverse strand, counting down.
GGATTTTATTGCAGCTCAATTAGAAGCATGATTGTCTTGATGATATTGAAATGAAAGCATGCTGTATTGTGTGTGCTGTAACAAAGTTGATCACTATATCTTAATTTAAAGCAGTCTTCATCTCTCTCTATCTCTCTCCCTCTCTCTCTGTATATATATATATATATATATATATATATATACACACACATAATAATAAATAAGATTTCCTGGAGTGTGTTTGTTTGTGAAATGTATCGGGTTGCTCTTTTGTTTATTCAGCTGACTCTTGATATTTCTTAAAAAATATCTGCACCATAATACGGTGATGGTATTACATGATAATACCAGTGACAAACAATCTAGTGTAGAACACTACCAAGTTTTTAGAAATGCAGTTTGCATTTGTTTTGTATGTTTTAAATAAACAATAGAAAAATAAATATACTTGAAAGTATTTTCAATAAAAAGTGGTGCAGCCAATGTAGTTGAATAAAAGGCAATGAAATATTTTCATTACACCATAAATATGTATGCAAGTGAAACAGAACGTGAATATTGGTGTTTTTCATTGTTTTTATATATTGAAATGTACTTACACCTGATTTTCATTGTCTTTGTTTTGTGTGTGGGGTGGTGTTCTTGTCACATGACAACAACAGTGCCTTCAATATGGTTATACAAAAGAAAATTTTAGTTTAATTACTACCTTCAGAAAGTTACACCACTTAAACAAGGATGTTTTTTCAATAAATTATGATTTTAACACATATTACTTTGATGTTATATATATATATATATATATGTCACATATATATGTCACTAAATGAAACTGAAGCATGGAGAGGTAACTAAGGTAGATGTGATATTGTCTTCAGAGGTGTGTTTCCTGAATTTCAGTGAGCTGAGTTTGGGCTTGACCCACTTCACTCTCTCTCTCTCTCTGTTTCTCCACATTGAGGCCTTGATTTAGTCAATTCTCTTTGGGTTCTGGATCAGTGCTCCAGTAGGTATCTCAGGCTATCAAAGAACATCTCTTTAAGTTTCACACTTTGCAGCTTCCTTTTGTTCTCTTGGCGCTGTTCTCCAGAGGCCTGTGGATTGAGTCTCAGCACTTCGCATGGCTCAGGGCAAGAAAGACACTCTACAGGGAAACTGATGCTCCAAAACTGAACCAGGCTTATGACCAAAAAATGTGGGGGAACGAGGCAGTGAGGGTTTAGAGAAAAATTGAAGGGCTTTTTTATAAGCCAGAAAATAACAGAGCAGAGAGGAGGGACTGTGGAGAGATCAAAATGGTCATTAGAATTTTTCAAACAAACACAGACACACTTCCATTTACTATTAAAAAAGTTCCTGTTCATAAAAAACACTTGTTCTATAACCGTATTTCATATATTAACAGATTTTCTATGTCTGGATATTAGAATATTTCTATGTACTGCATATACACATATCCTTCAAATGAAAACATCCAGTTGTCATTCATTTGTAATCTAATTATATGTAAAAATGTTAAGAAAGCAATGTTAAAAATGATATCTGATATTTATTGTCACTTTGTAAATGGAAGTCAGTTATAATGCATTGAATTGTGGGAGGCCATATTTTGTGCAGTGTTACTGGACACTAGACCTTTTTGTTAAGTGTTACTTCTGGTACATTCACATTCTCTGCACAATAAACACTATATACTATATAATGCAGCAATGATGTGCTGTTTCTAACCTTGTTTACATCATGCATGCTAACAGGCATGCACCATTAACCAATAAGCACTTTCTTTTCAAATTCTCATTGCTTAGATACAACAAATAATCCATATCCCCTGCCATACACAGAAATATACACATTTGCCACCGTGAAGACCCCAAGCTCAAGGCCGGCGGGGTGATTTGATTTGCAGTGATATCTAAAAACAGCCTCATTGTGCTAACAAGATTATCTTCAGTGCTTGTCTGTTTCCTGCACTGCAAATTTGCTGTCTGATTAAAACTGGCTTCGCTGTGGAGCGTGAGTCGGCCACTGGGATGGTTGCCAGGTAACAAGACTTGACTCTTGTTTAAGAAGGTAAAGGCTAACATTACAAAACAGACTACACACACACCTGGTCAACACAAACAATAGAAATTAATATTTATTGTCTGCACAAACATATCAAGCAACTGAACATTAATTGTTTAGTCAAGTCTGAGCTATATAAAGCCCTTCCTAAGACTGAACCATGAACGTCTAGATTTAGCCTACAGGAATTAATTTACAGTTTTCCAAATCTTTAAACAGGACGTAAGCCACAACATGAGCCCATATTGGGTGAAATTTAATCACTCAGACTTTGCGTTTACCAAAGGAAAAGCACAGTATTAATCTTTGATTTCAATTCTGCATTTATTGAATTGGATTATGTATGCATGCAAGCCCTAATGAGGATTTAAAAATGCAATTATTGCTTAAGCAAAAAATGTGACTTTTTTGATAAATGCTTTTATCAGCTAATAAATGGAGAATCAACTAAACAAATTTAAAAAACTGCCTTATTCAGGGCTGGGAATTAGCTCATCAATCATGCAAAGTTTGTTAAGTATTCCCCTTCACTGGAGGTCTGTGTGTATACAGAATGATGAAATGAGCAAGTGAGTATTTGACAGAGGACAGAACAGCATTGATTACTCAACCAATTTTGTGAAGTGTTTAAAAGAGAGAATAGAAATGGCTAATATGCACTATACATGGGCTCTAATGATGGCATTCATAGTTCATACAGTTGTGGTCGCAGGGAAGAGGTCACAGGATGTGACCCGTGGGAAAGAAAAAGATTGTAGGGTCATCATATCCTCTGGTATATTTTATTAAATCATTGATTACATGTTCACAGGCAATACAAACAGCTCAAATGATCCATGTGACCCATCTGGGCACACCTATAATTTAGTTTATCCTATAAATAGGATATTAAGATAAAAATAAGTTTGAGCACTGTAAGCTCTATTTATGGTATTGATTGTATACTGTTGGTGTAAGGGGGCTGAGGCAGAAGCTGAAGCAGGATCCAGTTGCGGATGTTTATTGGGGTTATCCATAATCAAAGTCGAAAGTACAGGCAAAGGATCGTAATAAACATAGACAGTCCGATCCAGGTGTCAAACAAAGGGGCTAGCAAAAATCAGAAAACGAGAACCAAACAATAGGTAACACAGGAAAGCAGGCAGTAAAAGACAATGCTTAGTAGTCAGGTGTTAAGCTGGCAATACTTCGCAACGTGGCCATGTGGCAGCAAGGTTTATATAGATGCCAAACAGGAAGTAAGTTCAGAGTTCAAAGTTCAGAGTTCAGCAGAGGGAGCATGAGCAGTCAGTATTCCGGTGAGGGCTCCCTCTGCTGGCGTGATGTTACAGAACCCCCCCCTCTAGGAGCACCTCCAGGTGCTCTACGTGGGCGTCCCCGTGGACGTGGTGCTGGACGGTCAGGTCTGGCTCGATGAAACTCCTCCGTGAGCGAGGGATCCAGAATGTCCACTGCCGCTACCCACGATCTCTCCTCTGGGCCGTATCCCTCCCAATCCACCAGGTATTGTAACTGACCCCCTCTTCGCCGTGAGTCAAGCAAGACGTTCACCTTGTAGGCCGGCATTCCGCCAATGTCCAGCGGTGGCGGTGGCTCCTGCAATATGGCCTCGGGGTCAGCGTCCTGGTGGAAAGGTTTGAGGAGTGACACATGGAAAGAAGGAGAGATGCGGTAGTCAGCAGGAAGCTCTAATTGGTAAGTGACCTCATTAATCTGTCTTATGATTTTAAATGGGCCAACATACCTGGGAGAGAGCTTCCTGCTCGGCAGACGTAGCTTGAGATCCCTCGTGGAGAGCCAGTCCCTTTGTCCAGGTTGGTATGGAGGGTGTGGGCGACGGTGACGGTTAGCGTTAATCTCCTGCCTCCTCACAGCGCGTTGAAGACGTACATGGGCACTGTCCCACACCCTCTCACTGTTACGAATCCAGTCGTTAACAGCAGGCACAGACGATGGTTCTCCTGACCACGGGAACAGGGGAGGCTGGTAACCCAGCACACATTGAAATGGTGTGAGTCCTGTAGAGGAGTGCGTGAGTGAGTTCTGGGCATACTCGGTCCAAGGGAGAAATTCAGCCCAGCGATGTTGTTCGCGGCTGCAGTAAGTCCGCAGGTACCTGCCGATCTCTTGGTTCAGCCTCTCCACCTGACCGTTTGACTGCGGATGATAGCCAGAGGTTAAACTCACATTGATATCTAAAAGGTTACAAAAGGATTTCCAAACCTGAGAGGTGAACTGAGTTCCTCGATCTGATACAATGTCTTCAGGTAGACCATAGTTTCGAAAGACATGGTGGAACATGGCTTGAGCAGTCTCCATGGCAGTAGGTAATCCTTTTAATGGAACCAGACGACAGGCTTTGGAGAAGCGGTCGACGATGACCAGGATTGTGGTGTAACCATCAGACAGGGGTAAGTCAGTGATGAAGTCGATGGAGAGGTGAGACCAAGGTCGTTGGGGAATCGGGAGAGGCTGTAGAAGTCCCGTCGGCAGGTCCCTGGGAGTCTTGGACTGGGCACAGATGGAGCAAGACTTGACATAATTGGCCACATCTTTGGTCATTGAAGGCCACAAGAAGGAATTCTGCACAAGTTTAAGGGTTCGTGAAATGCCGGGATGTCCCGTGCTGAGTGATGTGTGGACCCACTGGATGACCCGGTGACGTAGTGTCTGGGGAACATATTGTTTGGAAGGGGGGCAGTTCGTTGGTGATGGTTCTGTGAGGACGGCCTGGTGAATTTCCTCCATTATGTCCCAGTTGACCGGAGCAACAAACAAGGCTGGGCTTAGGATGGGTTCAGGATTGTAGTTCTGTCGTGGGGGATCATGGCGCCTGGATAGTGCATCTGCCTTGCTATTCTTGGAGCCTGGACGATAAGTGACTGTAAAATGGAATCGTGAAAAGAACAGAGACCATCTTGCCTGGCGTGAATTCAGACGTCGAGCAGACTTGACATACTCAAGGTTCTTATGGTCCATGATAACTTGAAAAGGATGAGCTGCCCCCTCGAGCCAATGTCTCCACTCTTCCATGGCAGCCTTCATTGACAGAAGCTCTTTGTTTCCCACATCATAATTAAACTCAGCAGGGGTTAGCTTCCGAGAGAAGGCGGCACACGGGAAAAGCTTGGGAGGTTGTCCGTGACGTTGAGAGAGCACGGCTCCAATCCCGCAGTCAGAAGCATCGACCTCCACAATGAAGGGGAGTTCTGGATCTGGATGTTTAAGGATGGGGGCCGTCGTGAAGCTGGTCTTGAGCTTTTGGAAGGCTGCATTGGCGGAAGCGTTCCATGACAACCTCTTGGGTTTTCCCTTGAGTAATGAGGTGAGAGGTGCAGCAATAGAGCTGTAGTTCCTAATGAAGCGTCGATAGAAGTTAGCAAAGCCCAGGAACCTCTGCAATTCTTTCAACGTGGGGGGCTGCAGCCACTCAGTAATGGCGGTTACCTTAGAAGCATCCATTTCAACGCCCTGGTGGCTGATGTTGTACCCCAGGAATGTTGTCTGCTTCACATGAAACTCACATTTTTCAGTCTTGACATAGAGTTGGTGATTGAGAAGCTTGGAAAGAACACTCTTGACGTGAGTGACATGATCCTCTTCATTCAGGGAATAGATTAGGATGTCGTCAAGATATGCGATGACATACTTGTGGAGGACATCTTTGAAGACTTCATTTATGAAGGATTGGAAGACGGCTGGGGCATTGGCAAGGCCAAAGGGCATAACCAGGTATTCGTAGTGCCCCCTGGTGGTGAGAAAAGCTGTCTTCCACTCATCTCCGTCCCTGATGCGTATCAGGTTATAAGCGTTTCTCAAGTTGAGTTTGGTAAATATTTTGGCCTTCCTGAGTTGTTCTAGGGCAGAAGGGACTAGAGGCAGTGGATACCTGAATTTAACAGTGACATTATTGAGGCCTCTGTAGTCGATGCACTGACGCAGACCCCCATCCTTCTCCACGAAGAAGAAGCCGGCTGCAGCGGGAGAAGTAGAAGGACGGATAAAGCCAGCTTCCAGAGCCTCCTTGATGTAGTCCTCCATAGCCTGTGCTTCTTGGCGTGACAGCGGGTAGACTTTGCTTTTGGGAGGACACATGTTGGGAAGAAGGTCTATAGCACAGTCCCAGTGCCGATGTGGTGGTAACTGTGTGGCTTTAACCTTGCTGAAGACCTCCAAAAGCTCGTTATAAACCTTGGGAATCTTTGGTCGGGTCAGGCTCGGAGGGCTTCCCATGCTTGTGGACAGACATGGACTGGACTGCTTAAGGGTTAGACAGTGACTAAAACAGAATGGAGACCAGTGGGTCAGCTCACCCGTGCGCCAGGAGATGTGGGGATCGTGGCAACTTAGCCATGGCATTCCTAAAATTATTTCATATTTGGGTGAGTCGATCAGATATAGAGAGATGTTCTCTTCATGAAAAACCCCAATTTGCATTTTCAGTGATCGGGTCTGTTCCAGAACTCCTCCTTTGATGGGTTGGTTATTGACAGCCGTAATACTGATAGGTGGAAAGCATGGAATGGTGGGTAGTTGATGTTTCCGGGCGATGTCCGAGTTGATGAGGTTGAGAGCGGCGCCGGAATCTACTAATGCTGTCAACATAAAAGAACCACTTTCGGTAGAAATCTGTACGGGTAATGTGAAGACTTTAAATGGATTTTGTGAAAAGGTGTCCACATTCACCCGGTCTTGTGCTGTGAGGGACCTCCGGGTCTTTTGAGGACACTGTGACTTGTGATGACCTGGTTCACCACAATAAAAGCAGAGGTTGTTGATGAACCTTCGTCTACGCTTGTCCTCAGACAGTCTGGTAGATCCTACTTGCATGGGCTCGGTAACACATGGTGCCTCAGGATTCCGAAGTGCAGGTCGTGACATAAGGTGGGATGCATGCGCTTGCTTGGGTTTAGGTGAGTTCCTGAGCAAATTATCAATCTTAACAGTCATGTTAAAGTCATTGAAAGAAGATTCCTCACCTCGACATGCCATCTCCAACTGCAATTGGGGACATAGGCTTTCCCGAAACACCCCTTTAAGTGCAGCATCATTCCATCCACTCTGAGCTGCAAGAGTCCTGAATTCGACTGCGTGCTCTGCTGCACTATGTGAGCCTTGAGAAAGGTGTAAAAGACGAGACGAAACATCCCGACCCCCAGCAGGATATTCAAATACTTCTCGGAGTTGTTGCAAAAAATACTCAGGTGAAGATCTAAACTGTTCGTCCGTCTCCCAAACCGCAGCAGCCCAATCAATAGCCTTGCCAGATAATAGTGACATGATAAAAGAGCATTGATCAGAACTAGCATGAGACTGATCCCCCAACGATTCCAAATAAGTGCGTACTTGTCGAATGAACCCTTTACACCGTTCTGCAGAACCATCAAACTTATCGGGAAGAGCAAGTCTTACCGTGCTCGACGTGGTGGAAGGAGGAGAGCAAAGTCGCTGGAGCAGTAGTTCATTCGATGCCTGTAAGTTAACTAGCTGTTCGTGGTAGCTGCGTAATAGTTCTCCCTGGTAGACAAATGCAGCTTGCAGCTGTGAAACATCCGCTGGATTGAGGGTAGGCGAAGTATTCTGTACGGGGGCTGAGGCAGAAGCTGAAGCAGGATCCAGTTGCGGATGTTTATTGGGGTTATCCATAATCAAAGTCGAAAGTACAGGCAAAGGGTTGTAATAAACATAGACAGTCCGATCCAGGTGTCAAACAAAGGGGCTAGGCAAAAATCAGAAAATGAGAACCAAACAATAGGTAACACAGGAAAGCAGGCAGTAAAAGACAATGCTTAGTAGTCAGGTGTTAAGCTGGCAATACTTCACAACGTGGCCATGTGGCAGCAAGGTTTATATAGATGCCAAACAGGAAGTAAGTTCAGAGTTCAAAGTTCAGAGTTCAGCAGAGGGAGCATGAGCAGTCAGTATTGCGGTGAGGGCTCCCTCTGCTGGCGTGATGTTACAGTTGGTTTAAAAACTGATTGGAAGAACTGGCCTAAAAATGTTTATGTAGAAATTATTTAGACTCTTTTTTAACAGTTATATTAATGCACTTACAATAAAGGTTTATGCAATTCATGGGCTGAGAAACAGAATTGTATTTTAGCTTGTATTTTAGTTTAAGCTATTAAAATGTTTTATTTTGCAATATAAGGCTGTCTGAATAGTTATTTAGGTAAAGGGGCTACTCTTCTAGGTGGGCTAACTTCTGTTTATTGGTCACCAATCTAAAAAGTATTTAAAAATATTATATCATATTAGATACTGTTTTGCAATATATTACAACCCCAAATCAGAAAAAGTTGGGACAGTATTGAAAACAAATAAAAAAAGAAAGTAGTGATTTCTAAATTTACTTTGACTTGTATTTCATTGCAGACAATACAACAGCACATTATTTAATGTGTTCCTCATGATTTTTATTCTTTTTTCTTCAAAAAAAAACAATTTTTGAACCAAAACCAAAAACATTTTGGTTCTTGCAACACATTTCAAAAAAAGTTGGAACAGGAGCAATTTAGGGCTAGTAATCAGGTAAATTGGTTAAATAATGATGTGATTTGAAACAGGTGATGTCAACAGGTGATTGTAATTATGATCTGGTACAAAAGCAGCATCCAAGAAAGGTCTAGTCCTTTAGGAGCAAAGATGGGCAGAGGATCGCCAGTTTGCCAACAAATACGTGAGAAAATTATTGAAATGTTTAAAAACAATGTTCCTCAAAGAAAGATAGGAAGACATTTGCTTATTTCACCTTCAACAGTGCATAACATAATTAAAAGATTCAAGGAATGTGGAGGAATTTCAGTGCGTAAAGGACAAGGGCGCAAGCCTAAGCTGAACAACCGTGCTCTCCGATCCCTCAGGCGGCACTGCGTCAAGAATCTTCATTCATCTATAAGCAATATCACCACATGGGCTCAGGACTACTTTGGCAAACCTTTGTCAAGTACCACAATATGTATTCACATCCACAAATGCCAGTTAAAACTGTACTGTGCCAAAAAGAAGCCCTATGTTAACAGTGTCCAGAAGTGCCGTCGACTTCTCTGGGCTCGGAGGCATCTTGGATGGACCATCACACAGTGGAAACGTGTACTGTGGTCAGATGAATCAGTATGTCAGGTATTTTTTGGGAGAAATGGATGCCGTGTGCTCCGGACCAAAGAAGAAAAGGATCATCCAGACTGTTACCAGCAACAAGTCCAAAAGCCAGGGTCTGTCATGGTATGGGGTTGTGTCAGTGCCCTTGGTAAAGGTAACTTGCACTTCTGTGATGGCACCATTAATGCTGAAAAGTACATAGAGATTTTGGAGCAGAATATGCTGCCTTCAAGAAGACATCTTTTCCAGGGACGTCCATGCATATTTCAACAAGATAATGCAAAACCACATTCTGCACACACTACAAAGTCCTGGCTGCGGAGGAAGAGGATACAGGTACTTGACTGGCCTGCCTGCAGTCCCGACCTGTCTCCAAAAGAGAATGTGTGGTACATTTTAAAGTGCAAAATGCGACAATGAAGACCCCGTACTGTTGCCCACCTTAAGACTTGTTTGCAGCAAGAATGGGACAAAATTACACCTGAAACACTTCTTCACTTGGTGTCTTCAGTCCCTGAACGTCTTTTAAGTGTTGTGAAAAGGAATGGCAACATTACAAAGTGGTAAATGCTTTACTGTTTCAACTTTTTTTGAAATGTGTTGCAAGAACCAAAATAGGAATTTTGTTTTTTTTAAAGAAAGAACTAAAGGGAGAGGATAGCGGAACTTAACAGACACATCATTTAGCCCACGGTAATCTATGCAGGGTCTTAGACCTCCATCCTTCTTCTTTACAAAGAAAAACACTGCTGCTGCGGGTGAATTAGGTGGCCGAATAAAGCCCTTGTCCAATTCCTCCTGAATGTATTGACTCATAGCTTCAGATTCAGGCTGAGATAATGGGAAGATTTTGCCTCTGGGTAATTCTGCTCCAGGTATGAGGTCAATAGTACAGTCAGTAGCTTGCTGTGGAGGAAGTTGAGATGCACCCTTCTTACTGAAAGCCTCTCTTAAATCGGTGTACTCAGATAGTAGATTGGACTCGTGCTTGAAGTTCTCCTCCTGAGGTACTGGAGCAGAGACATGATGTGAAATCTTAGTTAAACAATGGGTAAGACAGTGAGGTGACCATTTGGTTATTTGCCCTTCTTTCCAGGATATAACAGGGTTATGGGTTTTCAACCAGGGTAAGCCAAGGATCAAAGGGTACTTCAGTGAGGTAATAACATAGAACTTTAGCTTCTCAGAGTGAACTGCATCAACCTGGAGTTTAATCTCAACGGTGGCCTGTCGAATTCTGCTCCTTCCAAGGGTTGGCCGTCTAGTGCCTCCACTGCAAGGGAGGAATTACAAGGGGTTAATTCGATTTTGTGTCATTGGACAAACTCGTGGGAAATGAAATTTCCAGCCCCGGAGTCTATCAGGGCCTGAGTGGAAATTATCTGGTTAGCAGTGGTTATGGTAACAGGAATTTTGGTTGACGGTGAGGAAGCATTTACTGGAGACAGTACTCACCAGACCGGGGTGGTGAGTACTGTCTGAGGCCTTGATGTGATATGATTGACCACAGTAAAGGCATAGACGGTATCCACCCGGCGTTCTCTTTCCTCTGCGGTTAGGCGAGTAAAGCCTAGTTGCATTGGTTCTGACTGCTCAGGCACTCTAGACAGGTGGCACGAAGCAGTATGGATGGGACGTCTGGAGCGAATCAGATGATCCAGCTGGATGGTGAGTTCAATGAGGTCCCTCAAACTTTTCCCCTCATCCCAGCAGGCCAGTTCAGACTGTAACTCGGAGTTTAATCCTTTGTGGAAAAGCAGCTTGAGTGTTTCCTCAACCCAGTCCATCTGAGCAGCAAGGGTGCGGAAGTGGAGCGCGTAATCAACCGCCGTTTGGCCTCCTTGAGATAATCTGAGTGGTTATTCCCCAGGGCTCCTACCCTCAGCAGGATGATCGAATACCTTTTGAAACTGTTATAGGAAAACTACTAAAATGGGGAAACTAGTACCATCCACCCTCCAGACAATGGTAACCCAGTCCAGTGCCTTGCCGATGATGAGAGAGCTGACAAAGGCTATTCAGCTGGAGTCAGTGGGATATAGAGTGGGTTGTTGCATGAGGAAGATGGAGCACTGAAGAAGGAAACCCTGACACTTGGCGGGGGTCCTGTCATAATTCTCGGGAAATGCCATGTGTGGACTGATCGAAGAAGTGGACAGTGCCGGAGTTGTGCCAAGTACAGGTGGTGGACGGTGAGTAATGGGACTCGAAGCTGGCCGGGTGCTTTGGAATGAATTCACGAGCTCTTCGGGTAAGCGTAGTCAAGTGATTCAACTGTTGCTGTTGGGTGGCTAGCAGGGCGGCTTGGTTAGTAATCTCTGTGGACAGACGGGACACCACTGCTGGATCGTAGTTTGGCAAAGTCTTCTGTAATGACGGGTCACACACATGAGGATCCATTTGCAGTGTTTTATTCGATAACCAGGCAGACAGGGTTAGGTAACAGCAAACGGGAACAACGTAGACAAGGCAGAAGAGTAAATGTAGTACAGGCGTGGGTCGTGGCACGCAGCAAACAATCAAAAACATGAGTCAGTCCGATAATCAGGGCAGGCAGCAAACAATCCAAAACCAGGTACTAATCCAACAGACAGGGCAGGCAGCAAACAATCCAAAAACCAAATAACAATCCAATCAGTAACGGGTAATCCAACAAACAGGCAGAAATAACTCAGTAATGTCACCAGGGCAAAACAATACTTCACACTGAGCTAGCGAAAGCCAGGGGTTTATATACACAAGAGTTAATGATGATCAGGTGCGCTAATATTCTGGAGACGGCTCCCGCTGGTGGTGCGGAGGAGGTAGAACAGGGACCTCCTCCGTAACATATATAACATGCGTAACATATATATATATTATTATTATTATTATTATTAGTATTATAATATATAGTCTCGTTTTGGTTCTTGTTTGGCCTCAAGGGAGTTTTAAAGAAAGACATTTTTAAGCTATATATATATATATATATATATATATATATATAAAATTTTTTAAAAAGACCTGAAAAACACAATGTCATGGTGCCCAGTTCAGATGAGAGTCTTACACCGTGAGAGAATGGCCATACCATAGCATAACAATAATGCCACATAATGGCTGGCATTCAATGAGAACAACTCCCCTGACGGGCGGCCCCAAATTGTATTTTATTTTGCTTCTGAGTTTTGAAATATAATCAGTTTGCCTAATTTTATTGCATTTCCTAATGATGCTTGCCCTGAGCAATTGTAGTGTGTGTGCCTAAGCAAACTGCGCGTGTCAGCTAGCGAGATTAATCTTGATTACTTTAGCCCTTGATGAAGTAGGGTACAAAAATGCTCTTATTGAAGAATATTGCAGCATGAAAAGGTGATAGATAGACAAAAAAGACAGATGTTGAAATCTGTTGGTAATTGTTGTACTATTTAAATGGTTATCACACAAATAGCTCAACAGGCTAGATAAGGTGAAATACAGTAACAAACAAGTAAATTCTGGTTAATGCTCTGTTCAGCTGATTAGCCCATTATGCTGGCATAAAGCCTAGAATTGGCTGTCTAGCATTATAAAGATGACATGTATAAGTAGTTAACAGTCCCATAGGGTGCAAACAGTAAGATGCTAATTGCTCTAGAATAAACCTGAATAATCTTTGGTTTGAATTGTTGTGGATGTATGGCGGTTCTGTTTAAGATTTACAGTTTTAGTAATTAAAATAACTGTTCATGGTAAGTGGCAACTCTTTTTAAAAGATGGCCGTTTAGAGCAAAACACCTTTTGGGTTTATCATGTACATTATGTACACTAAACAGAGATCAACACTGTGGCGGACCAACACTGAGGATTGTGGATGCAGAGATGTGATTGATTTATTGGAGTAGTCATTCACAGCTTTAATCCTTGAGGGTACGGCGTGGCCTAAACTTATTGGGATTGTGAGGCAGTGTGTGCTGTTGTTGGATGGTTGTCTAGTAATGTGTTATGAAGAGAGGTTATATATGCTAAGACTGAGCTTTTATTAACACTGATCTATGGTGCCACAGAGGTTTTGCTGAGTATGGCAGTGTGACTGTGTGTTAGTTTCTTTAACAGGGTGTAGATGTTTGTGAATGTGTGTGCACTTTATATTCTATTGTCATAATCTCAGTGCTTTTGGTTTGATGCAATTGTCTGGGCATTTGTAAACATTCTGATAACTGTTGTGATAACACTATGGCCTGATGTTCTTTGCCTTATTCTAAGAGAGCATCTAATAACAATCTTGTAAAGCATGATGTTAAAAGGTCATGGGTTTGAATTCCAGGGAACACTTCATTACTTAAATGCGCTCAAAGTACACGGTGGAGTAGGGTGTCTATCAAGTACAGAGATCTAGTTATTTGGCAATGTTTGGACATATGCTTGCATTTAAGATTATGGTTTTGGTTTTCAACATGATTTGGTGCAAATTGTGCTAGCATCTAAAATGAACTTCCTTTTTGTTTACCTTAGTTTTTTTTATTACAACTGGATGTCATAAGAACATCACTCTTTACCATCCAATGAATTCCACATGAAGTCAAGTCCCACTATACATTTTATCTCATTGAACAGTCTGTTTAACTGGAAAGCACATCAGATCACAGAATCAAAATGGGTTGTGGATGACGTTGCTATTCACTTCAATAATTAACAGTGCCAAATAACAAAATGGTTCAAAACTGTGCACCACATATGGGCACATATAAGCTATACTTCAGAAGGAAACATCCAAATGCATGTCAACATTCTATTGCATCAGTAATTTCAAAATCAATGATACCATAATAAAAATGTTTAAATAAAACTGAGGTGGAAGATAGTACAATCTGGTAGTATTCCGCTCATTTGGTCACGCTCGGTCTGCTGTGTAAATGCAGCAGCCTGTCACAGCTCTGACATGGAGTCGACTCCATTATGTTCTTTTGACTTTATTCCACTAATTTAGAGCAGCAGACTCTTGCCTGGGATGATCTCCAAGGTTGCTGTCGGGATGAATTTTATGTCCTTGGCTTTTGCATCTTTCTGCAAGCCTGTCACATCCACTCAATGCTGCTTGGCACACCAGCCAGGACCTCTGGCATGCTGGGTATTATTAGAATATTGATACAGCCCAAACACGGAGGAGGCTGGGGAAGGTTGCTGGTGATGGTGACAGGATTTTTTCCAGTCGTTTTGCATAATTTTACTCTGTCTCTCTCTGTTCTCCAACAGTATATGCATTCTGCACTGCTCTAGTGTTAATTAGTGTTTTTTACAGCCTTATCCTCTCATTAAATTAATTATTAATTAAGCAAAAATATAGGCATGTTTAATGCCTTAATTATCTCAGAAAGGTTTTATGTTTTGGATCTTGGAGAATAGGGCTTCTCTTGAACTTCTTTCAAACACCTCTCAGTCTTTACACAGAAATCCACAGCATTTGGGAGCTTGTGTGAAATTGCTTGTTTTTTAGTAAACTGTAACACTTGGTCAAAATCTGCAGTGTTCAGGGTAACACTAAAAATTACCCTGAACACTGCAGTTGTTCCATGCTTCCAGCACTAAAACGAACACTAAAATTCAACAATAAAATATTTTAATGAAAGAGATTTATCAAAAGAGCACAACATTAATATGCTGCACAAAATAGAGCAATATTGCACTTTGAAAAGCATGTTCTGCTGCTCTAGATGTTTATTTGATATTCATATTGAGTACACGACATTGAGTTCAGTCGTTGGTGTATGTGAATTAGAATGATGAGATAGAAGTTGATTATCTGTAAATAAAGCCAGCAGTAAATAAATGTTATTAATTTTCTTTAATGAAGGTTGTATTTTTACAGATCATATGTTACTGAGGTTTAGAGCCGACAGGGAGGTCTGAAATCACCTTTGAAATTCAATTAAAAATGGATCAATTACTAATATTGCTTTTTAAATTGGTAGAATTTGGGCTGTAAGTACACTCACTGTGTTTGACAAACTTCACTGTATAACTATTGTGTTTTGAGTGCCACATAAAATGGATTTTTGCTCAATTTACTTAATTTCAATGAGCTAATGCAGCACAACAGTTTTTTGTAGGAACTGAATTTTATTACTGCATCTAATCTAAATTTGTGAAATGTAAATGCTCTTAATTCAGTATTCATTAAACCCACAAGTTATTTCCATTGGCAATAACCAGATATAAATGGATGGACCTTGTGAATGCTAACATTTTCTATTCCTAGCTACAATGCAGTTTAGTCTCACATGTCTAATTTTGTTGCATTATATATCTAATTCAGTTAAGCTTCCACTATACAATGTATTTGAAGAAAGTTGACAGTTTAATGTAATGTTAAGAAAATTTATTTTCAATCTGTGGAACAATTGTCCACAATTAAATTAAGTTATTAATCTCAGCCAAAGATTTCTTCTTCATTTGAACTGTAATTTTTAGGTAACAACAATAGCATTACAACATTTTGAATGTGTGTATATATATGTATGTGTACACATACATATATATGTTGTAATGCTATCGTTGTATACATATACATATGTATACATATATATACATACATATATATATATATATATATATATATATATATATATATATATATATATATATACACATATATACACATATATACACACACATTCAAAATGTTGTAATGCTATCGTCAATCATACATTGATATGGCAACCTCAGATTGTTATATTAGTTTTCTTCAGACCTAATAATAACAGGATATCTAAAGCCCAGCTGACATGTAAGTGCTTAAACTTTCTTCAAAAAGTCTTTCCTCTTCTTTTCCAAACTTCCTGGCATCGTCCACACTAGAGGTGGCAAAAATGCAAACCTATTTTCAATAATTGATTCTGTACTTTAATTGAGCAGCATGAGTGAATGACATAGCTCATTAGTTCCCTCATTAGTTAATTATCGGAGAAGTAGGACAAGTCAATAAAAGTGAAGGCAGTAAATTTCAGTGCTAATTAGTTGCGTTCCCTTGGAGACATATTTAAAGGCAGATTAGTTACCTGAATGTCCCACAATAGAGCGGGTAGGAGAAAGCGGCAAGTACACGCTAAGGTTAGCTTCAAATCATCATTAATCGAGAATGACAATTTTTACACTTACTGCTAAAGACTGGGAAGAAAACTGGGATAGCATACATACACATACACAATAACAAATATTTGACCATGTATTTGACCATATTAAATTTAAAGCAAGAATGTTTTACATTGAAATCAACAGCTGATTTCAATGTTAAAAAAAATCTATTTTTTTAACTAAATATAGGAACATAAATCAATATTTGTATATATGCCATGCTAATAAGAACAATGGAAAAGTAGACTGAAATCTTGCAAAATCCAAATTTGAAATTAGTCTGCAAATAATCAATTCTGCATCCTCAAAAAGCACTTTCCAGAATTAACATTCTTAATAGTCCTTCAATAAGTTTAATAAAAAAAATGGCAGAGATTATTCATTAAAATGATATGGGTTTATGAACCGTTTGGTGTTAATGCGTTAATAAAATCTTTGTTGACAAATGATGCTGTGCTGTAACAGCTGTCAACGAAGGGTGCCCTCTTTTTAGGAGGTGCTACACGCTAATGTGTAGAAGAACGACACAACACAAACACACACAAAACAAGGGAGGAAAAAGGCATCTTTTGACATGCAAATGGCTCAATGAGATACTTAACACCTGACATAGACCATGACTATGTTATTCATGCTTTTTTAATCAAACCGCTTACCCCTCCTTTGTGTGCCAGCTCTCAGCTGTATTCTAACGTGCAAGCGAGGGCATTCTGGCAGGTCTTTGGGAGGCCACGGCCATGTGTCCTTGTGCAGGATGTGACAGAAGGCGGCCTTTATTTACCTTTACAGCCCTTACATGTCATCTGCTTAATCATGTGGCTAATCGACAACACAGCCTCCCCACTCACATGGGGTTGGACAATGGAGTCCCATTCATATTTAATACAATGGAGCGTTTTAGTCATTGCACGCGTCTGGGGCTGATATTGTGTCTCTTTTGTAGGAGTTTTCCGTGGAGACTCGGCCTCAGCCCCCCACAACATAAGCATATGCTTCCAACACCGCTGTTAAGCAGACTAGTGCAGCTGGACATAAAGACGTGGGCTGAATGGACAAATTAAAGCATTCATTCCCATGATTAATTCATGTTTGATTCAGTGTTGCATTTTAGATTTCTGATTATCAAAATGTATATATACTTTAATGAACAATGATAAATTGGTGTATAATAGAAACTCTGCACACACAACAGGTTTTGCTCACAATTATGCTCACCTCAATTCTACTGTTTGCATCTGTTTGAGAGAAAATAACTGTTAATGATTATACAATCTTAAATAGTCTCTGTCCAACTCTGTGTAATCCCTGAACACTTCTGGGTAGTTCCTAACACATAGGAGAACTTAATATCATTAAGTTCATTAAGTTCAGCTCACCCAGAATGAAAATTCTGCTAGTAGTATTTCACTTTTGTTATTCTAAATGTATGCAAAAGAAGAGTTTTTGGAGAATCTTAATGCAGTTTTCCTCCACAAAACAACAATTCATAATGTTTTTTTTATTAAAAAGAAACTATTTACTATCAAAGCTACTAACTATTACAGCTACTACTTCACAAAAGTTTGTTGTGTGTTCACTGTTGACCTATTACTTCAAGATAAAAACAAGATAAAAACAAGATACTTTGTTTTGTGGAAAGTAGTACATAAGTATTACTTCTGGCTAGTCACTGCTAGCTTTAACCCAGCTTTGCCCACTGTAAAATATGAAACAGAGCTGTTTGCTTGGCCTTTATGATTCCTGTATGAATCATTATGGATGTCATTAAGGAAATACTTTGTACCTTGCTAATTATTTGTAGTTAACTAAAATGCACCTATCAATGATCTCTTAGTCCTTAGTAAAGCATCCTGCTCCTCAAAAGACTTTTTCTCCTGGAAGCAATTAAAAAGAACATTAAAGACAAAGCTTTTAAATATTCTTAAGCATATGATTTTAGCATTGTCTCCCTTAAAAAATAAACTCAGCTGAAATTAGGTTAAATTGTTTGTTTCAGTTACTAGTCACCAAGGGAGGACAAGAGAAATGTTTTCTTGCTATACTTTTTCTCTATTCAAAAAGAAAAACAATAACTGTAAAGATAAAAGCAGAAAGGGTCATTTGGTGTGGGGTGGGCACATGATCATAACATAGCTAGCATTAGCAGACTCAGGGCTACAGTAGGTCACGGCAGACTCATCCCACTATTGTGTGGTGTCATTCATCAGGCTGAAAAGTGCTCGGGTGAGAGGTAGGCCATTGCCTAAGGGGACAGGTCAAGGGTGTGAGGACCTGGGCCTAATAATGGGGTTAGAGTGTGATGGTTATCAGAAAAAGCCTGAGATGTTTTCAGTCCTTCCCTCCTCATTTTTAAATGGTGTTTTGGATTAGAGGTCAATCCTAGCAGTTCCACAGGGAATCTACTGCAATGGAAGGGGCCAGGAATGAGATCTGTTCACTTTTGTACCTCATGCCTACATTGCTGAAAGATTGTTGGCGCAGACACTTGATAGTCATGCATGCCATTTGTTTAAGTGTTTGCTTATCATTTTAAGATTAGCCAATCAATAAAAAATAAGTCTGATCATTAAGGATAACATTTCTTCAAGAAAAAATTTCCAAGAAAAATTCAAATACAATTTTTAAAAGCTGTGAAATGCTTTTTTTTTCAAAACAAAAAACAAGATGGTTCGTTTTAGTTAAGCTTCTTAAACTATATTCAAGCATCACAATTTTAACCGTCTTAAGTCTTGAAATGACATGGAACGATTTCAATAGAGAGCCCATTCGGCAGAATGTCAGCAATGTTGGGCAATTCTTCAGGAATTCGTTTTCATTTCAAGCCTTTGTAAGCAATTAATGATGAACCGATCCCCCCTGCATCTTCCCTTTTTGAGAGCCTGTCTTTTGGAGCAATGATAGTCCTTTGATAACTTTCCTTATTCATTCAAGCAGGATTAGGGAGAATTGTGAAAAGGCCTTTTGGAAAAGGAGTTGTCTGGGTTTGGTAGTTTGCGGGACTCTACATCTTGTATGCTCTGTTGTACAATCTAATTAAAGCAGCCTTTTGTTTTGCCACTTTCTAAGCACTGATCTCTGGCTTAAAATGAGTCAAGAGGCCGAGACAGTTTGAAAAAGACTTTGTAATCACAAAGACAGGGATTGTTCCTGAAAGCAATAAGCCCCTGGTTCTTTTCCTGAGCTCTTCAGAGAAAAAAAGAGCAGGAGAGGTCACGAGGTGGCAAGATATCGTGAGAACTTAATGACAGTTTTATAACTTTTGAAAAGTTTATGATCTCTGCACTCATCAGCTTGTCCTTTCAATTAATGTTGGACTGTGCAAGACCACATGGGCCACAGCTACAGAAGACAGAGGTACAAAACCCATCTAAAATATATAATATATACACACTCTCCATTTTAAATACATTGTATATGAAGGATTATACAGTGGTTAATTGTACAGCTCAACCAAGTAGAAGGGTGATTACCTTCCTCCTCAGCTTCTAGATGAATCACTGCCACATTTGATATAAAGCAAAAGTATTTCACATTTAATGTAGTTAATGTGGTACTGCACTGGAACTATCCAAACTGCAATTAAACAGTTTTTTGTTATTATAATTATTATTTTAAACAAAGTTTAAATCACACTGACTTATGGTTACTAGGGAAGTGTATACTGTCATTTACAATCTCTGAGCTCATGGCTGGTCTGGCTTGGATGGTTGGTATGCTAACGCTAAAAATCAATTTCTCATTTCAAATTTTGAATGAGATGATTACTTTCCTGCCGTCATGCGCTATTGAATGCTCAGTATGAACAATTTAACAAACAAATGCAGTGTTCACATTTTGTTTTTGGATTATGCAATGTCCCTGTGAATGGCTAACAATGGATGTAACTCAAATGGTTGACAAGAGCATCGCTAACATATTAGGCGCAGCATTCACCTGCTGAAATGAACATTAGTGTTAGCGTGAGCAGTAGTATTACTATGTCCAATCACAGCATGTGACAGCTTTTATTAAATTATCCTTAGGTGGAGACCACAGCAGATCTATCTCCCACACAGAGAGCAATGGAGGACCATCAAGCACAGAGCAGAAATCACAGTCTGTCTGAAACAAATGACAGAATCTATCCCTCCAGGCCTCTTCTCTCTCTCTCTCTCTCTCTCTCTCTCTCTCTCTCTCTCTCTCAGTTGCTCTCTCTCCACATCATCACCCCACCCCCACCCCCTTCACAGCCAATGAGGGGAAGACACTGCTGTCCACAAAATATGATCAAACCCACGGCATAATAGGATTCATAAACATGCCTAAATACAATTTGGTGAAATGTATTTCAGGAAGAGACAATCATTTACAACTTCTGAGAAGGATTTGGAATAAGTATGTTTGTATGCAAATCCGCAACACATTTTATGTACTGTGTTTTCGCAGTTCATGAAAGCACATTAGATTTATGGCAGTGCGTGTGCATAATTGCGAGGCTGGGGTGGGTGGATTTGTGCTGAGACCTTTAGCGGCTTTCATTAAAGGAGAAGGAGCGTGTGTTTTCACGCCTTTAACGCTACAATCCTGTTGAGCCCAATGCCATGCCATATCACCCGCTGTGGGCCTCCGCCAGCCCTGTGATCAAACGTCTTCCGTTGGCTTTAACACCCTTCCTTAAAGGGCCAAAGAAACAAAAGAGTGCAAGACAATGACAGCGGCTCCCACAAGCCTTTAGAGTGATACTTATAGAAGCCAGTCTACAGAGGTAGGAAATGCTGCCCTGCATTAAACATTTGCCTCATTGTACCATGCTGCTTTTTTGTTAACACTGCTTTTTTTATTAACACTGTCTCCGTGTTTTTATTTATTTTTACAGCTATTGTTGATTATGTTTTGATTTAAAGTGTGATGTATTGCGTCAAATCCACAATTATCATTATTTAATGCAGTTTGTGCATTAAATTGTGCAATTTGTATGTAATTTGAGATTTAAATTGATAAATAATATTGTATATTTTCTTTTTCAATATCAAGATTTCAGGCTAAAATTTATATGAATTAATAAAAAAAAGTGTGTATTTTAGGTGGTATAACCAGTAACTCTTTCTTTTGAGTGCTTTTGTTTGTTTGGTTTTTCAGTTGTGTAATGTTGCAGCCTGATACTTAAGTCATTTAAATTATTTTTTTCTCATTAATCTACACTCATTACCCCATAATGACAAAGTGAACACAGAATTTTAGAAATGTCTAAATTTATTAAAAAGAAAAAAAACATTTCACATATCACATTTACATAAATTTTCAGACTTTTTACTCAGTACTTAGTTGAAGCATATTTGTCAGCAGTTACAGCCTTGAGTCTTGGGTATGATGCAACAAGCTTTGCACACCTGGAGACATCAGTCATTTTCAGGTCACCAGAGATGTTTGATAGGGTTCAAGTCAGGGCCCTGGCTGGGTCACTCAGTGGAGATTCAGTTGTCCCTAAGCTACTCCTGTGTTGTCTTGGCTGTGTGCTTAGGGTCATTGTCATGCAGGAAGGTTAACCTTTGGCATAGTCTGAGGTCCTGAGCTCTGTGGAACAGGTTTTCATTGAGCACATTTCAGTACTTTGCTATGTTCAGCTTTCCCTCAACCCTGACTAATCTCCTAGTCCCTGCTGCTGAAAAATACCCACACAGCATGATGCTGTCACCACCATGGTGTTGGGCTGGTATTGGGCAGGTGATGAGCGATGCCTGGTTTCCTCCAGACGTAACATTTAGAACCGAGGGCAAAAAATTATAATCTTGGTTTCATTAGACCAGAGAATCTTGTTCCTCAAAGTCTGAAAGTTCTTCAGGTGCTTTTTTGCAAACTCCAAGCGGCATTCATGTGTTTTGCAGTGGGGAGATGCTTCTGTCTAGCCATTCTTCCATTAAGCCCAGATCAGTGGTGGGCTGCAGTAATGTTGTCCTGCTGGAACTTTGTCCCATCATCAAACAGGATATCTGGAGCTCAGTCAGAGTGACCATAGGGTTCTTGGCACTTTTTCTTCAATTGCTCAGTTTAGTCAGATGACCAGCTCTTGGAAGAGTCCTGGTTGTGCCAAACTTTTTTTATTTGGGAATTATTGAGACCACTGGGCAGAAAATAAATTGCTGTAGCCTTCCCCAGATTGTGCCTTGCAACAATCCTCTGAGCTCTTTAGGTAGTTCCTTTGACCCCATGGCTTGGTTTTTGCTCTGATATACATTGCCTGCTGTGAGACCTTTTATAGAAAGGTGTGTGCCTTTTTTCAAATAATGTCCAATCAATTTAATGTACCACAGGTGGACTCCAAATGACATTTAGAAACATCTCAGCAACGACCAAGAAGAATGTAAGGCACCTGAGTTAAATTTCAAGTGCTGTTGCAAAGGGTTTGAATACTTATGCCAATGGTGGTAATGGCAAAGCTTTCTTGAACCAGTAAAGCTGTCAACACAATTGTAATAAAAAAAAGGTTCATTAAAGAGTTTTAACAATCAACTCTCTTAAACTACCACAGTAGTGCCACACATTTTTGTGTGAAATGAAGCTTTGGACGTCACTAGTTACATGACGATCGAAAATCGCTTCATTTTTTGACACATGCCTCGGAGCATTCGTGTCACGGCTAACATCACTAGCCAATGTTATATTTCAGGTTTTCCTTTTAATATTTTACAGATATTTCTAGATCACTGAGAAAAAAATGTAGTATCAGGCTGAAACATAACAAAACTGAAAAAGTAAAGGGGGTCTGAATACATTCTGAATGCACTGTATATTCGTAACTGAGTGGTACCAGTGAATGTGATTGCTGTTTTGTGTTTTATATGCATTTTAACAGCCAGACTTTTTTTAAGGGCTTATCAACCCTCCAGTAAAGATGTCATGAAATGTGAACAGTGTCAGTAAAAAGATTGACTAGTCCTTAAAAGAGTGAGTGAAAAGAATAAAATATTGGCTAGTGGCAGTCTTAAAGTTGGCATAATCTAAACATTTGAGAGTTTAATATCATGAAATCTCATTTAGAAACTCATTTACTACCAATAAAGGAACCAAACACCTGCTCCATGCTCCTTAAACTCTGAATGGGAATCTGCATGCTTTTTTAATTTCTCCAAGGAGCTGTTTCACTCAATGTGGCATGAATTTGGACATCTGCGACAGTGGCCTCTATCCTTTCCTCTGACCCCGAGCTGGCGGCGTTGGAAGCAGGGTTCAAAGGTGCTCCCTGCAGCTTACATAAACCACACTCAATTGGCTCAAAGAGGAAACTCAATTTGCAGGGAGCTGCACTGTAGACATTTTATAGAAGAACTTTAAGTCATTAAGGCCACAGAGCAGGCCTGGCTCAAAGAGCAGAAAAAATCTATGGGAGACAGACGCTTCTTTTTACATGAACTATTCTAATGAAAGAAAGAGAGAGATGCAACAGAAGTTTCTGTGTTTTAGCGGCCTCTATTCTGTTTGCTAAGGCAAGTGGGCCATGTGGAACCCTTCCTCCATGAAAATCTGCTTAGGAGCTGTAATCCCATCACGTTTGCATATACCCGTCTTCAGGCGTGGCTGTTTGGGAAAAACAGCCAAAAGATGCTGAATCAAATTAAGTACTGTTGGTAGCGCTAAATACGAGAGGTCCGCAGCACGTGCATAACAATTTAAGCCTGTCAAAGATGGTTTATATCAACTAGAAAGGAAAAAACAGAAATCAATAGCACAAGACTACAAAATACAATCTGACAAACATCCCTCAGATTTCAAAATTATGAAATAGATTTTAAAACCAGAATGCTCCTGTGTTTACACATATCCACATGACCTAAAGTATCATAATATACAATCTTTTAATGAACGTATCTATATGCATGAGAATGTTGTAGCATGAGAATATAAAATACAACCTGCTAAAAACTACCCTAAATAGTTTTTAAACTGGAATGCACATAAACGTTTACAGGCAATCACAACATTAGAAAACTTACATCAAAAAAAAATGTTTTGATAAAATTAACTCCTACTGTCTAAATATTAGTCTTTTTTTCTGTTTTGCCAATATATTTTTGTAACTCATAATGCTTTACATTAATTAGCCTTTAACGTCCAAGAGTTCTCCAGACTCTCAACACTTTCACTTCTTTTGTGTCCTGTGATGCCCTTCATGCCACCCCAACTCATTCCTCCCCCTCTGCTTTCTTTCACTCTGCCTCCATATATATTGCAGATTAATGACAGCTAATAATGTCTGATGTTCTTGGACGTTGGCCGATAATGAGATGCATTCCCGCTGGGTTGCAAGGTGTCACCACTAACAAATTCTCCACTGTGGCGCACAATTAGCCTGCAAAGAGACGGCAAGAGAAGTCTAGCTCAACGCTGGCAAGACAAATCGGAGCAAACTGAAGAAAAATAATTCTGAAGAGAAAGTGAACATGGCACGAGAGGACAAAACTAGAGAGAATAATATGGATAGGTTACCTTTATGGTAATATTATTCCATAATGGGCTGCTGGCAGGATTTCATTACACATCTCCACTAACGTTGAAATATTTTCCTCAAAATGTCAGGGTATGCAAATGAGGCTGAGTTCTCATTCCTATAACGTGTTTTGTTGAAAGTTGTGGCAACCTTTCTTTCTCCTAATATAACTCCACTTCAGTATATTCCAGTCCTATCAATTAATGAATACAACAGATCTTATAATAGGGTTCTGCACTGTCAGACATACTAGAAATAACAAAGAATTAGAAAAATCTGTTTTTTAGTCTTGGAGAAGTCATTGAAATTTCTGCAGTAAAAATATACATTTTTCTAATTGTCTGTCTGCCCTTTCCTTTATAGTTTGGGGCCTGAGTGCCTGTCTTTACCATCTCTGTTGTTGTGACAGCTTGAAAATTTAAAATAAGTCGAGCACAAAATCATGATACCACAGATGAGACTATATTGTGTAGTATATACTCTGAATCCCTCAGCTGTGGGTCTGGTGCTTCAATTGAAAATTATGTTGATATTCTCCGTATCGCATTCTCCATGCATTGCATAATGCAACAGATGAGGATTGGGGCCAGCATGCTGAATTAGAGAACATCTCAGAGACATGAGCAAACTGTGAACACATTTATTTGCAAGGACAGAGAGAATTGGAGCACATTATCAATACAGTTCATTTAAAAGCCTAACATACTCTTTACATTTCATCATCTCTTTAAGGCCTTAGAAAGAACAACGATGGAAAATATTAATTTAAAGTTTGCTAGCCCTGCCAGCCTTGCCAGACTCTCTGAATTCCTCTCAAAAACAAGAAGTTAAAATAATTTACTTCATTCTTATAACCACAGAGCTGCACATCATTTGTTATGAGCTAAATGCGTGCAATAACATAAGAAATCAAGTTAAGCAGCCCGGGATGTGTGATTACAATACATTTGCATGAAGATTTTGGTGCCTTCCTGAAACCCATCTACAATATTGCAATAGTACAGAGTGAAAAAAGCAAAGCTCGAATTCAATTATCATGTGGGTTGGAATAATCATAATGTTATTGGAAACTCAATTACGGAGGAAATCCATGTCTGAAAATTAGCTGAACTTAGCTAAGGCGAGTTGGCTCTGAATTCATCAACTATAGATTATCGCAATATTGCATGTTCACTTTGATAGTGGCCAAGGATAAACAGGAATCTCTAGCACCAGCTCTCTTCCAGGATGTGATTTATTAATGAACACAAACCTATTCCGCCCTAACGACCCGAGGCATCGCACCACAGACGTAGAAGTAATTCTGTTATTACAAAAACATGCATAATAATTGTGTGATCTAGCCAAGCCAAAATATTTTCAAATATGTAATTACAATATGTATCAAATTATTTGTATTTAGTAGTACTAGTAGTATTTTCAGAACTGACAGATGTGTGCATGACCTCCGTTCCAGAAATACTCTCCTCCTCTCATCAACACAGACCATTACATTAATATCGTATATAACTGGTATTCCCATATTGAAGGTAAATTACTTTGAAAATAAACACCAGAGCACAGGTCATGCAGGCAGAGTAAGATAAGAGAATTAATTTGGTTAAAAATATTAATGGAAAATGTTTCAATCTCAGCAGGCCATATCAACACAAAACGGTTTCCCATAAGACTTGTGGCCTTTGTCTGATTTATATGCTGAGAATGACCTCGCTTATGCTGACTGCACTGAAAATGTTGTTTTTTTTTTCATTATTGTTAATGGTTAAATAATAGGAAGCTATCAGCAGTGAACTTAGTAAAAATTTGTAGGTGCAGAGAAAATCGTCTGTATTCAGAGGCGATTAACTTTGCAAATCCAGCACCATCCAGCACCCACAGAGCAAAAAAAAAAGCTAGCCTACAGCATGCACAGGTCAACAGCCAGCCAAACACATGCTGGAACATGCTGCAGGTCTGAAGTTTGTGCACTCCACAAACTTTAACAAGTTGCTTTGCTCTTCTCCCTGACTGGCTTGCCATGATTTTTCCCCTTTTTGAAGATGTTGACAGCGCTTAGCACGGAGCAGCCAGGAGATGCTTCAATCCGGCATTATCAGAGGAAAGCACATTGCCTTGCTCAAGCCTTTAATTTATTTGTGCCTGTTTCAGCCCCAGATTAAAGTTTAATTGGCACACACTAGCAGCTCCCAAGTTTTGACTAAATATCCTTATCAGGAGTCCTTACTGAGTGGCTGAGGGCAATAAAGACCCCCAGTCCCCCTTCCACCAACACACGCATACATGCTCAGAGGAAGTCTATGTCATGATTCCTTTTTCTACCCTTTTTATTTGAACAACATATGAATTACCCTAGACCAGGAATTTTCAAAGTTAAAGACATTGGGCCTCTCTTTTGAGCCAACAAAAGAGTTAGACAATTGTTTACGCACTTTTATCATTTATTACTTTTTAGACTGAAAATGATTGAAAATAATGGAAGAAAAACCATTTTAGTTCCATATAAAAAAATAGAACATAATTTCCGTCTACCCTAGTCAAAATTGTCATAAGATTTGTAACATAGTGGGGAGAGAACTGTAAACAAAGATCTCTCTTCTATTAACTAATGTCAACATCCCTACCTTAGTGAGCAATGTGCATTTGGCAACATTTAGACTGTCAGTGTTTCGGATTGAAAGACGCATTTATTTCAAATTTGAGTCTGTGAATTGCTAGAGCCCCACAAAATGCAACACTCAGATGCGACGAGCTGCATTTGTACACATGAGAGTTGCCATTGCTCTTGCACTACATAGTGCCTGTTTCACACTGCACACGTTAGTGGTGTGCAAGCAATGTGTAGGCCAAGTGCTTGCAGTGCACACCCATTGTGTTTTCACACTGGCAGTGTTTGCAGTGCGCAGCTGAACCCCTGCTGTCTGTGGACCACCAGGACAACAATCGTTATAAAAGTTTGTATGGTATTATTTTGGAGCAGTGTTATTGCATTAGTATTCCTCTTCAAGAAGCTTATTTTTCTATGTAGTTTATATAACTTTGATTGGTTTTAGAAACATTGCTTTTATTGTCTTTGTTGTCCATGTAGTGCTATAGAGTTACATACAGATAAAAAGCCCATTGTGCTATATGTGTTTTTTTGAATGATGCAGCCAATTAGCCCAGGATAGAATTATCTTAAGCTTTATATACATCTAAAATGGATGTAATACTGCAGTATAGCGCTTCTGTTTGGTGTCAGAAGATCAACTGTGCATAAACAAAAATGAAGTCTCAACCTAACCCCCTATATTAAGGACTAAAATACAGGACTGACAACCATATTCTTCTGCTGTGCGAACAAAAGTGGCCTTTATTTTTTCCATGCTGCACAGAGACTATTTTTAACCCCTACGTGCACATCTCCTTGCACGCTCTGCCGCCCCCCTGAGGAGGCGCCACACTTTGGAAACCCCTGCCCTAAATAACCTAGACTGTGTGTGTGTCTGTTTCTTTGACCTAAAGAGTGTAATTATACATGCTTTAAATTATTTACAGTGGGATATAATACAGTTATATGCACAGAGATTATTGTGACACCTTCGAAGAAACATTCATACATTATATTAGCTGGGTCATTCATTTGAACATTTTCAGTGCACTGAAGTCCCAATCAGGATATTTTATGAATTTTAACAAGTAGTGATAATATTTTCTTATGCATATGATTCATACTGTTTGGCTTTTTAACAATATGAGAGTGTTGTGCAGTAATCTGTGCATTACTCATTTTAAGTGCATTACTATAGGGATGATAGCCGTGTGTTTGTTTATGCCAAAAATGGAGTGCATCTATAAATAACACACCCCACGTATTACTGTATTATTATGACAGCAAACTACAACATGATGGCTAATATCGGCAATTATAAAACTTAAGTAATTGACTGGCTGCACAGGTTCAATTTATGTATGCTTATTTCTGTAAGGCTACATATTTCATCAGTGTATTCATCTGTTGTGATAGTGAACACTAGATGCTCAACTATTTCTCTACAGATACGATTCTAATCCAGTTTGGATTGTACAAAATATATCAATACACATAATCTTCCACACAATACATGCACATATACACAATAAAGTCTGAGTAATGCACTGAATCTTAATGTTTTCAGTCACATTTGGAGGTTAAGATCTGTGTATTCACTTGTTGGTATAATTTGTATAACATTGTATAATGTCTTTCAAGTGAAAAATAGTGGAGCAGGATTTTTCTGTGAATCTTTCTGGGTTTTATTGGCATCTGATAAGTAGGTTTTTATATTATTGATAATTATTTTTTCAATATATGTGAAATTTACATTTAGGCATTTAGCAGACGCTTTCATCCAAAGCGACTTACAAGGTGAGGAAAACAACGAAGCGACAAATCGAAGGGAGGCAATAACATCAGTCGTACATAGTTACAATTTTTACAGAGAGTACAATATCTTAGTGCTTGAGAGACAATGCCTGTTGAGAGAGAGGAGAAAAACAAAGGTTAATAGTTTTTTTTTCATATTTGTGTGAGATATGGAAGATGCAGGTTTTTAGCTGTTTTTTGAATGTAGTGAGAGATGAACAGAGTTTGGGAGATTATTCCACCAGGAGGGGATAGTGAAGATGAACCTGCGAGCAAGTGATAGCGTGCCCTTTGAAGAGGGTATTACCATTCTTTCACTCACTGTAGGCATCTGGAAGGGGATTCAAGAAAAACAAGGAAACACACCCTAAAATTGACGTGAGAGAGGGCAAAGAAACTAAGGAATGGGGTATAAATAAGAGACCAAACAAGGAACTAATGAGTTAATTGACTACAGGTGAACTAAATGAGACACGGAGAAACTGGGTCACAGGACTGAAACATAAACACAAATAAACAGAACATACATGTAACAGTTCATCCCCTCCAAGGTTGGTGCATCCTTGCATTGCAAACTGTCTAACACAGGAGGGAGGGGGCTCTGGAGGAGGGTGTGGAAGAAAGGAAAAGAAGTCAACAGAAATAAAAACAGTCCAGGGGGAGTGGAGGAGCCAGGGGAAAGCCAGGACGAGGCCCCAGGGCAGAGTTGAGAAAGGGAGGTGGCATAGTTGACAATTTGGACGGAGATGTAGCCACTGGAGGAGACAGAGGTGTAGCTGATGAGCCCACGAGGAATCAATAGCACTGGAGACCGAGGTAGAGCCGAAGTGATGAGCATCCGAACCAGAGAACAGAGGCAGAGCCAGTGGGACTGATGACAACGGCAGAGCCAAGGGAAAGGGAAAGCCAAAAAGCTGAAGATGAAGCTGAAGGCGACAAGTCGATAAGGAGTAATGGGTTCCAAGGACGGAGGCAGAACCAAAGAATCAATCTTTTTGGGCTGGAGCCGGTGATCTGAGGTTTTGAGGCAGGTCCTCATAGAATGTTGTGGGAGATGCTGAAGGGTTAATGGGAACCAGCAGAGGTGTCTGTTGGAGGAGGTGAGAGAGGGGGGCTGGGCTGGTACTCAGAAGACACAGAGCTGGACAGGCCAGCAAGGGTACAGGATAGTTCATGCTGGGTGGGATCAGCAGGGACACAGGAGAGTTCATGCTAAGCAGGATGAGTGGGTGCAGGAGAACAAGGGAATTTATCTCTTATACCTCCAAAAATATACATATATGGTTGTAAATAGGGTTTTGATTTAATTTTTGTTTGTTCAATAAAATGCACTTTTGTAATTTTTGTAAAAACTTTGTAACTTTTGTAATTTTTCATTTAATATTTTTTAGTGACTGACTAATATATAGGAGGCTGACATTTGGCCGCTCTGTCCATTGTCCTTTTTACAGATAGTTTTCAATGTTCAGCACTAAAGCAACCGAAGCAACTGCGCGGTAACAGAGTTTAGGATTGTCTCTACAACCTCAGCTGACAGATCTGCATTCTGGAGCTGTTCCCCCTCAAGGGCCAGACCTAATCCTCCACATCTCTGGACATGGGTTATACTGTACCTCTTGCATGCAAGAGAACGTCCCTCCTGATCTGAAACTCCCAAAGGAGACCTTCCAGAAGAGACATAAGATCTAGAACTAGAAACCTAGAACTCCTGGGGACAGAGTGACTGGGGCATAGGCATACAGACAGAGCCTTGGCTATGTCTAAACCATAGCATCCAACCCCAATGGTGCTGGAGGAGAAACCTCTGCTGGTCAACCTTCCTCTGTATGAGCTCCACCGTCTCAGGACTCACAATGTGAGTCACAACTGCCAATAACTACTACCTCAGTGGACAGGGCTGGCAAGTCACCCAGATCGGCAAGTCACCAACGAGTCACTCCACCTTGATGCTGATAATGGGCCCAAGCTGTCTCATACTCCTCCGCCAACTCCACCTGCAAACACAACAAGTGAAAGTTGAGGCAGCCGCAAGACCCCAACCATAAGGAGCTTGAGCCGTTCGTAAACACAGGCAGGCAGGAGTGGAGTGTCCTTAATGGGGTTCACAATGTACACAGCCAGCTCCCTCGAGAGCTGACTTTGCATGCTCTGCTTCAAAACAAATTATACATAGATTGTGCATGTCTCTACCTATGATGAAGTGAGGGCAGGAAGGCACACATCCTAAACCGTTAATTTGCCATATTACAAAATATATTGCAACAGGACAGATCACGCGTGCCACTCGTTAAAGAACAAAATGTGTTTGTACTGGCTTTCTATTCATAGCTTCCATGTTCTGCTGTTATGCACATGTGCGTTCCCTGAAGTGTCATCAACCCAGCATTAAGTTCCCTAGAAAGGGAACTTACATTCTACTGTAAGTATACCATTTTCTATCTAAATTATCTAAATTAACAAAATAACATCCCACCAGTATGCTGACACACATTAACATAAATTGAACTTGAAAAAGTGAATGATTTTAAACATGGTTTAAATTAAAGACCCATTTCTTTCATTTTTTTACAATGTTCATGTAAAGAACTTAGTATTTTAATACTGTGTTTAAACCCACCATTAAACTTTGTTAAAAAAATCTAGAGCACATTACAGCATAGATTCACTTATACACTGTCTGAGCGTACACACACACTCACACACATACAATCTGACTACACGTACCTGCATTAACCAGTTTCACCTGCCAGGGTAAATCTGGTATTATGCCAAACACAAAGGTTAAACTTTCTCTCTGCACCCAGCTGGGGACCCAGGCTACCCTAATGCAAGTAGAGTGTTAACAAGCAGTCCCTGAATGCTTTACCGCACACTGAAACCTGCCACTATACACAGAATCTGTGGAAACATTACATATTTGTGCGAATGCTTAAACCTGGACTGGATGGAAAGATGCATAGACAGAGGATGTTGTGTGTGTTAATGTGTCTGGAAAGCCACTAAGACTCAGGGGTCATTTCCATTCTCCTGGACTCCTGCAGGGTGGGTGAATTAGCCAGTTATGCCTGTATGGTCACTCAGGCTGAATTGTGCCACAGCACCAGCTTGATGGCCCTCTAGCGAGGAGAATTTCACTTACCAAAGTTTCCTGTACATCTGAGCGATGTCTGTAAACCTAAATGTCCTCTAAGGAACATTGTGTGGTGTTTAAATTCAGATTTGTGAACATCCTGTCAATCTGTGTATGTGTACTTCTCCTAAGACCCCAAAAATACAAGTATGTGTATATCCTATATAGACCATTCAGAAATACCTGAATGGTCTATTGCTTCCGGCAACATTTTTAAGTATGCATCAGATGGACACTATTCTGTCCCATGAGGCCACTGTGCTGACATTTAGAAATGTCATTAACATTCTTGAGTTACTGGATATTGTTATCACACTGTATGTATGTTCATATATCTGTCTTGATTACGTTTAAATAAACCTTAGAGAGTCTATATATATTTTGTATACCCTTTCTAGAAACACTATAAATTCCAACACAAACATTGTTTTAGTTACTGAGTTCAAAAGTGTCATAGAGACATCCCTCTGGCCTGTATCCACCTCAGAGGGAACTTCTTTTTTATCACCCTTACTATCACTACTAGTTAGACAGTAAGAGCCCATTTGACCAAGCCGAAGACTCTGCAAGCTCCATGTGCACTTCCTCCTAAAAGCATGAGTGCCTCTGGACTTCCTTCTTTCCTGAAATGGACTGAAGTACACATCATCGTTCCTTAGCCAAAGCCTGTGCAACAGATGGTGAGTTAGTGACATGAAGAAACACTGCAGCCAAAGCACTGCCTGTGCCAGTTATGGTAACAAACTCTCCTGTCTATAGCTGCTTTTTCACTGGATTTGGCCGCACTTAAGACATCATTCTTCACTCATGATGATTACTGGCAGGACGAGCCACTCCATTGCGTGTTTATGGGACACATCTTCATAATACTATGACTTCCTATTTTTGGCCTGTCATATTGCATATTTTGCATATTGCACAGTGTATATTTTCTGTTTATATTGCAATATTATGAAGTAATTTCTAAAGCTGGTCAGGTATAAACAGTTAAATTAAGAAACATTGTTGAATTTTCAAAATTTTATTGAACTAGGATGCGAAAAATAATTTTTATATAAACATATTTTACAATTTAAAAAAAATGCCATATTAATACTGAAAGATATACAAACAATATTTTATTCTAATTAATTGACTAAATGTTTGACTAAATTATTGACACTCATTTTTAGTTATTATTATTGACACTGAGCATGTTTTAAAACCACTATGTCTCCTCATCTCTGATCCTAATGTCATCTTGAATCTCTCATATGCTAAGCTCCATCTGCAGCATTATAATGTCTAGCTAGCTAGCTGACAGCTCACTTAGCGTGCTTTAGAGTTCTAAATGTGTGTTCTTGTCCACACACAGCAGGCGTATGAAGCTGACCTGATACTCTGTGACATGCTAACAGTGCAGCCCATCGGTTCTGCTCACAGTACTAAAACACACATACACAGACCCATCAGTCCTACCTAGACGTAAATGCTCAACCCACAAACACTTCCTGACTGGCCAACCTGTTGTGTGTCTACAGCTATCATGCTACTACAGATGTCCTAAAGGAAGTCCACTCAGAGAGATGCAGATGGTCATGTGGAATCACAGCACACAAATTCAAACATTACAGTGAATTAAATGTCTAATGTCTATTAAATGACTATCAAGAGTTTTTAAGCTATTTTTACTTAACATCTTTATTTACAAAGTAATAGACGTAAAAGAACACTTACAACACTGTTACTGCATGCATCTGTTTATTTGTCAGATTATTTTACTTTTTCTATTTAGGAGTCAAGGAACAAAGTGAAACTGATATGACACACATCATGGCAGCATTAAATCACGACTGTCTCCATTAAGGCACAAGCTTGACTTTGAGGCACAAGCTTGAGTTTACACAATATGATGAGGCCTGCCCTATGTTTATGATGCTTTAACAAGCTTTAACAGAGCTTCATACTCCACAGTAGATAGATTAAATGTTTTTTGTGTCTTGTGAATCCATTGTACACCAAAATGCTTCAGCGTATTCATCGCAATCCCACAAGCCCCGTCTGTCCCTGTCGCCCCTCAACACACCCGCTCAATCCAATATCAGCGATGGCTCTATTTTTGGAGTGCATTGTTTTAATGCAAATTATAGCCATAAAACCCAGTACCCCATTCTGTTAAATTAATAGAATTACGAAAAAATGTAATGATAGCAATTAAGTCTTGAAAATGCAAATTTTATAGTCAAGGACGATTACCTCATTTATAGGATGTGTTGGAAAGACGCCAGGGCTGAGGAATATGGACCTCGCTTTCTCTGTGTTACATCATGACGGATGCTTGCCGTGAGATTCACAAGCACCTACAGACAACAAACACAACATGCCACTCTCCCAATTATTTCTTACTGTGCTTGTCTGATTTAAAACTAATTGACAATAACTACTAATTGACAACTGAGTACTCAGATTTTTCTATCATGAGAATACACTCACAACTACACAACATACAAAGACAAAAAAAACAAAAGTTTGAAAACACACACACAAGGAACAAAGCACAGCACAACACAATAGTCATAAGCCACAATGCATCAGAAATTATACCACAACACAAAAATCGAAAAATATCAAAATAGACATAAAACAAAAGACAAAAATCAAATCCTGTTAGAGATGGACCACAGAACACAAGTGAAACCAATGTTTTAACATTAAAACAAAACAAATAATTATAACAATGTTCATATATATTTAGTCAAATATGTCAAAGTCTACTGTTAACATTCTCTGTGTTATAAATAAAGCATTTCATTCAGCCTGTGTGAAAATGACATTCAAATTCTGTGGTGACAGAGAGCCAACAATGTTAAAATTCTCAAAGTTAATTATTAGAGAAGGGGAGAGACATAATGAAATGAATCTTTATTGACTCTGCTAGTGAGACAGAGCTCAGAAAAGGTTACTGCTAGGCAATGTTCAATCACCCTGCATGCAACACTACAACTGCAAGTGCTACAGCTGCAGCTCTGCATAAAAAAAGTTCTACATGCTGATGTAGTGGAGGGGGAACTCAAATGATGATTATTTCACAAAATCTCATTGGCATTTGTACATGCTCATATGTATACAGTGTGGTTTCAGCATTTCTGTACATTTCTTACAAATGACCTGACTTTAATTAGTCTTCATTTCATTCATAAATGCATTGCCCATTGAAAGGGTCTTTCTTGAAAAGTTCTCACTCATTTAAATATATGTTAGTGATGCCCTCACAAAGATCTGTACATCCTTATACTTGTACAGGTGAAAAATTAATTTTCCTCACATGTATGTGGAAATTGTATGTATCCATGTCTATCCAAATTAGAACATCCACATACCTACAAATATGAATGATATCACTTTGCACACCGAGCACAAAATTACTGGTCACAAGCACTGCTGGTCACAAGTTTGCTAATGTGGAGGCGTCTTCTTAGCAGTCAAGTTAGGTTTCATCACCTCAGTCCCAGTGCAAACACAATACACACTACCAAGAGAAGATTTAAGGATGCTATTACAATTAAGTTGTAAACATCCACATGCTTAACACACTATCATAATAGAATATTGACTATATAAGGAGCCAACCTCCTACCCTGCAATACAAAATATGAAAAGTTATTTGGTGGAAGAGAATAATAGTAGTAGTGAGGAAATATACACCACTGGCTTTTCATTAGGGCTTTGTCAGATAATGTGTTCTGTGAGACTGCAACAAGAGTATAATTCTTAGCATGCTGTGAATTAAAAAATATAGGCACAACATTCTTGATATATATTTGGTATTTGGTATTTTGGTATTTATATTGTCTTGTATTTCTTTGATATGTCTTTACTGTAATTGAAAGCCAGTGTCATGGGAGTATGGTTGTATTTCTTGAGCTGTGATTCAGTAGGTTTTGACATGCAGTTTTCCTAATTAATTTTGTTCATCACACTGTGCTGCACATGACATATGTTTGCTTCTGCTCAGTTTTTAGTAATTAATTTAGCTTTGCAAACACACATTCTGTACTTTAGGTCCAAACCCACATCTGTCCACATCACCATTAGAAACAGAGTGGCAATTTAGAGTATTAAAGACTAATCATAGCATTTGGGAAATGTGCAACAGGAAAACAATGACAAATAACTGCACTCCATGTGAACAGAGCTACAAATTACACTACGAGCAGGCGACTACTATGGTTGATTAAAGCAATTTAATGTTTTCTTGAAAAAAGAAAGAATGGAGGAAGGGTCCTGGGAAGACAGTTAGGAAAATGACTATTCATCATTTGAATGGCTGGATTCATCTGATAATTTTGAAAGTATTTGCTGCCATTAGGAAAACACGGTCTTTAAGTTCAGAAAATCTCAAACATGTCTGGCATACTTGTG
Organism: Chromobotia macracanthus; assembly: GCA_036877525.1. Lineage (NCBI taxonomy): Eukaryota > Metazoa > Chordata > Actinopteri > Cypriniformes > Botiidae > Chromobotia > Chromobotia macracanthus. Next base: position 5,166,544 of record JAZGTH010000034.1, on the reverse strand, counting down.
TTTCTAAAACCCCTATTTCACCCACCTATTTCACCCTTGTTGGGGTGACATGGGGTTTATTAAATCATTTGATTAGTCATTTCTGGGTTTTTTTAGTCATTTGAAAAAACATTTGAAAAAACATTTATGACTTGAATAAAACCAGTTCATGTAGATGCCACATTTTCTTAGCTTGCGTGCCATTTTTTGTTAACCATGTACAGTGGCTATGAATATATCTGTGAAATCCTCGACACACATTACAAAGTGATTAATCCCTACCGTGACATTACTTCGTGCAGAACTTCATGATGAATTTGTTTTTCCCGAGCCTTTGGAAATATATTCATGACATTTCAATATTCAATGAAACAAGTCATCTTTTAAGCAAGGTACAACTATGACATTTCTTATGTTTGTTTAAGGCAATGTGTTATTTCAGCCAAATAAATAGGCATTTGTCTTATTTGTACCCATGCTGTCTTGGTTAGCTAACTGAACAGCAGTTAGCACCGTAGCTTTTTGTTTCACTGCAAATGAAACTGGCAATTTACAATAGAAAATAATCAGTTTGAGGAGTATTGTATATACTGGCAGCTCTATGTAATGCAATATTGATTGCAGCTGTAACGATATTAAGAGAAAGACAGACTGATCATTGGCTATTGAAGGATTGCTGTGCTCTTTTGCACTTTTATTTCACTGTCTGCCATTTCACTGCTCATCATATTGCAACTTCAAACAATGGATAAAGCAATTTCAATACTACTTATATGAAGTAATTGTACAAGTGGTAAGATCTACAGTAACAGAAAACAACTAAATACCACACAATGAAATAGAAATAAAAGCACACAAAACTATAGCATAACTAGACTTGGAAAATAGGGCACAAGATGTATGGATTACTTTTATGTCAATTTTTAAAACCTGGCAGCCCTTGGTCTCTGCATTTTCTCATTGTTTGCAAAAAAAAAACAGCAGTCTGCTAAACCAGAAAAGAAAGTCATTTGGGTTTGGAGTGGCATAACAGTGAGGACAAACTTTATTATTTTTGGGTGAATTATTCCTTTGAATGTGCTGAATCAAAGTCCTCATGGAAGCCATGATACATGTCCAGACAGGATCACTGAGGGTTCATATTGATCACAGTGCTGCTGGTGTAAAAATAAACAGGAGCATGTTAGTGGGGAATGAATAGGGGGTGCTGCTCAGCACTGGGCACTCAGCATGATTCTAATTGAAAAGCTTGTGTTTGTGAGCTCATGCGCACTTGTACATGTGAGATCTAAAATCGCTAAATATGCCTATGTGTGCATTTTGCAGGTGTCTGTGCCAACGGGTGTCTGCAAGCATAAATAAATGAGTGTGTGTGCTGCAGGCGCCGTTTCCTCCGCTGTGTCCACATGAAAACACCTCTCTCACATTAGGGCTCTGCACATGGAAAAATCAATAGGTTGGTGATAGAAATACACAGCACTCATTCCCCAGGTAAAAGATTGATCTGTGCTCAGTTGAGAATCCGTCCAAGCTCCAAATAATGGTTAGAGGCCACCGGCCTCCAAATCTCTGAAGAATACACACACACACACCACTTCGTCAATAATTATAGCAGCACATGACTGAACAATACTTTATTTAGACAACACACACAATGTGAAGCTATTTTGACATGATGTTTTTAATGAGGTTAGATCTGAATCAAAAACCAGATGTAATCTGGGTTACAGTGGCATGTGTTGAACTTCTGAAATGAGAAGGCAAAGTCCAAAATCAATTAATATTCCATTTAAAGTTGATGCAGTTTTCAAAGTAAAAGCATACACAACACCATGTGTAAGACTTTTACCAACATGCAATCAACACTATAATCAAAACAAACACTAATGTGATGATGTCTAGATTGTATACTTGTGACTTTTTTTAAAAACGTGACTTTTTGTCTGTGTTGCCAATAGCCACTTACATTCTGTCTGTGAATCTTACATTTATGCATTTTGCAGCATCTTATAGTTCATTCAGGGCATACATTTTATCATTAGATTTGTTCTCCTGGGAATCAAACCCACAACCTTTGTGTTGCTAATGCAATGCTTGACCAGTTGAGCTAACAAAACTTTATTTGCTGATGTCACTGTTGGACATTAACAAAAAAATTACTTCTATAAAAAGTTTATAAATTATAAAAAACTTCAGATTTTAAAATATTTGAACAATTTAAAATGATATTTACCTATGTTTGTACTGTCAATTGTTTTTGCAACATTGCAATATTGTCTCGCCTCTAAGAAACACCCCTGATGGACACATTTTCCAGACAGATGCAATGTGTTATTTTAAATAGCCAGTTGTGTGTCTTTTGTCTTTAGTGGCGTTAATGGCGATAATGAAAGTCTGGTAATTAATGTATGCTGCAGAGGATGTGCTAGCAGCACCTTCAGTCCATCAGTAAAGCATGCACACTTTGAGTGATGACTTTCCTACAGGAACCAACAGCTGTATGTGCAAATCATGCATATAAATCAATTACCAATGCCTATGTACTTTAAATGCACACATTAATTAAGCATTGTCACATACAATGAAGCGTGAAGTTCATTACATTTTTAACATTCACACGTAGGATTATTTGAAGATAAGATGGTCTTAACTAATGATCAATACCACAAAGACGGGCTGCTGCCAGAAAGATAGAAAGAATATTGAAAGAGAGAAACAGTGGTAGGCCAGACACTGAGGAATTTTTTAAAGCACTTGTGAATAGACCTTACTGACAACCAAATCTCACATGCTGATGCATTATATGAGAAAAGCATATAGAACTCCAATAACTGCACATCTGAATTTCTGAAAGTTGCACTGTGTATGTTGCAACTCTGAAATTGTATTGTTTTGAAGCGTAGGACTGAGAATTTTGAAATATACACAAGTACACACACACACAAAGTGTTTAAAATGTTTTAGTCCATACTTTATATAACAACATTCAATAAATTCAAACAAATCTCCAATTAAAATACACTGATGGAATCTATATTATATGTTATAAACGTGTTAAAATAGATCTTTGGATTAACACTTCTAAAACCCTTAAGTAAAAGATTTTAAACACAAAGAACCTACCCAAGCGCTATATAGAAGAGTGTTCCCCATTGCTCAACATGAACATACAGACTTGTTAAACTTGTTAATTCTTTTAACGTTTTCAGCAAAATCAATCTTTAAAAATGTATGTAAAACAGAATGTAAAATAGTTCATACTGTCAAGTTTTTTAAAAGCCTTTCTGTAGCTGAATTCAAATGAATAAAGCCCTGTGATTGAGCCTGTAAAATCACCTCACTACATACTGTATATGCAACTTCCATCACTATTGCTTATTATATTTAATACCAGCAAAAATACTTTAGAATCCCACAAAATAATTTTCCTTAAACTAGCAGAAAGATTGTGCAGTTGTATGACAATGCTTCAAAAGGTTGTAGTTTGCATATTATGGTTTGGCTTTGCTTTTACTGAAATCCGCAAAGAGCCTGCATAGAGAAACTTTCTCCATAAAAACAACCACAGAGAATCCATTTGAATCGCTGTGAAATAGTACTTGTCATTAGCAATCAACTATTTAAAGCGTGGCTAAACCTCCTGTCATATGGACAAATGTCCACCCAGCTGTTATTACTGAGATCTGGTGATCACGGGGGTCATTTGATACAGTGAATTCAATGTCATGTTCAAATAAACATGACAACAGATGATCTGAGCTTTGTGACATAACAATATCCTGCTGGAAGTAACCATTAGAAGATGAGTGATCGGTGCATTCATGTTGTTTACACCAAATTCTGACCCCACCATCTGAATGTCACAACAACGATTTTTGCAATCTTCTTCTGTCCAATTTCGGTGAGTCTGTGGCCACTGTTCTTAGTTGACAAAAGAGGCATCTGGTATGCTTTTCTGCTGCTGTAGCCCATGCTGTGTAATCAGAGATGTTCTTCTGTATACCTCGATTGCAACAAGGGGTTATTTGATTTACTGTTTCCTGTCTATGAGCTTCAAATAGTCTG